>CM032626.1:37305511-37966882 GCA_019097785.1 Fraxinus excelsior | reverse complement strand
TAATATTGCCTTGACTTAGATTGTAGTTTTGTTAGAAAATGTCAAAAGGGGAGTTTGTTAGATATTTGATGTAATTGGCTATTCTGTGAACAAAAAGAACTAGAGTTGATATGTAGTAAAAAGTCAAGGAGCAGTGTGCAATTAGTATAAGTTGTGATATTTTAGGTCTAGGGTTCGAGAATAGAAAAGAAGAAAAAACGATCCGGAATCTCGCTAGACTGTTGCCAAAGTTTAGCTCTAGCATCAAAAATAGAAACTTCATCGCTCGACTATTGCCTCACCTTCGCTCGAGCGACAACTTGTCACTCACTTTCGCTCAAGCAACAGTGCTGTCCGAAAATTTTTTAATTCACTTTTTAAAGGCTTTTTCGTCCGGGCCATTCATTCTCTACCTACATATAAATACTTGAACGCCACAGAACGTGATTTCTAAGGTTGATTATTGAGAAAACACATTGGTTTCATATACTTTTCATCCTCTGAAGATTTCAACCTTCATTCTTCAACGTGAATTGTTTTTGGCGGTGAGAAAAACATCAGATCTTAAATCGAAATACCAAATTGTTACTTCTGCCATATCTGTCAGAGTTTCTGAAGATCAAGGAAAGGTGACTGAAGTTCCAGTATTTGAAGAACGCGATGTTCTTCGTGAATCCACAAGAGATAGATAATTCAACAATGCTAGGAGTTGTTGCACGGAGCACAATCCAAGAGAGCTTTGAAAATTACAGTTAGGAGTTGGTACAGGAGTACTGAATCCAGGAGAGCTGTTGGAATTTCAGTCAGGAGATCATATAGTACGTGTCGTTATCTAGTCTGGTAGACTGTAAGTTTAATATCGTTTATAATGAATTGTTGACTAGCAAAGTGCCCGAAATTTTTACCCAATTAGGGTTTCTCCGTAATCATACCATACGTTATCTACAGCTTTCTTTACTATTTTAATATTCTGCGGTATTTGAACATAGGATAATTGAACCGATTGTATAACCACCTAGAGATAATTAATTAGTGACTTATTACTATTTAATTATATTTAATAAATTATGCATTACACCTATTCACCGCCTTTATGTGTAGTTTGGGTCGAACTACGAAATTTTCAAGCTTGATCCACCAGGAATGAGAATCTGACATGTAATTCCTTTTCTTTACGGAGAATTGCATTAAATAGGCACTAGACTCTTGTATTGTTTATTTTTTCTTCAGCACTTGCAAGTATCTATGGTTTGAGGAACTTTTTTTATTTATTTTTTCTTGTGCTACCGCGAATTGGATTTGAGGTGTTTATGTTGAAAGAGGCCTAGATGAAATTTAAAGATGGATCAAGGAGAAGAAGTCATCACATTTTGGCTCGTTGAGCACTCATCTCCTTCTTGAGTGCTCAAAACAAAGAGTTTGTCGCTCGTTGCCCGTGAGCCCGTGCTTGAGCACTTGTGTTGCCTATCATTGCAAGCGAGGAACATAACTCAATGCGACCATGTTATCTAGTCCATGCTTGTTCATAATTTTGACAAATTTTGAGATGCTCATTCCACTTAAAACTCTATTACTAGGGTTGTATATATACTCCTTGACTTGTTGGCTCTTCATATTAATTAGATTAGGTTGAGATCATCAAATCTTGCATTAAATTATTAATTTTGATCTAGTAAATTCTCCTCATCTGCCCGTGATTATTTTGTCTTGGGTTTCTACGTAAAAGTTTGTGCTCTTTATTGTTTAATTTACTTAATCTTACATATATATCTTACTTTATTCATAACAAACTGGTATTATAGCAACGTTGATATTTCACGATGGCAATAATGAAATATGATATTCCGCTTTTGGATTGTAACATGAGATTTTCACTACGATAGGTGAGTATGTGAGCTATGCTCGTGCAGATGCATTTGGATGAAGCCCAGGATTTCATATTTTGCTTTCTACTTTAACGTAGGAGGAAAAGCAACATAGGTATCGAAAAGTCATGTCCCAAATTCATCTTCATCTTTCAAATAATATTCTTCAAGATTTTCTTTAGGAGAAAGTGTCATTGTATTGTTATTGAAGCATGAGAAGCTTTATATGACAAAAACTTTGACCAGTAAGTTACATTTGAAGCAGCACTTCACACCGCATGTTTGAAAGCACGTATATTGAGGATCACTGGACAGTTTTTAAAGAAATTGTAGTTGATCTTGAGACTATGAATGTTAAATATGATGAGGTAGATCTTGCATTGATTTTGTTATGTTCATTTCTATCTTCATAAATGACTTTTAGAGACACTATTCTCTAGAGTTGTGATAGTCTCACAATTGATAGGGTCTATGATGCTTTAATCTAAACGAGAAGACAAAACATCTTGTGATTGGATTAGAGAGTCAGGCAGATGGCATGGTTGTTTGTGGGAGGGCTCAGGTTAGGAATTTTTGTGGTAATATGAGGAATTTGTCGAAGTCTAGACAAGCAGAAAAAGTATACCACTTTTACGAAAAAGACACAAATTGCAGAATAGAGATTGAATGGTTGCTGCGAAAGAGAAAGAGAAACAACTTGAGGATACAAGAGAAGCCAATGTCGTAGGAGACTACTGAAGTGAAGGAGAGCTGCTGGTGATCCTGACGATGATTCCAAACCTTGTGTGGATTGGATTCTTGATTCGGCTTGTACATTCTATATGTATCCCAATGGGGACTAGTTTACAGCGTATGAAGTGGTTTCAAGAGGTGTTGTGATTATAAGAAACAACGCACCTTGCAAAATAGCTAAAATTGGATCAGTCAGGATTAAAATGTTTGACGAGGCTATTAGAACCATAGTTATAAAACCTGGCCGGACCGGCCGGTCGGGGCTGGGAAACCAGTGACTCGGGCCCTTGTCCGGGCCAGGTAGATTAATTTAATATGGATGCATATGACTCGATCAAAACACCGCTTTGACTGAGTTAACCGGCAATTTTGACCGTGTTCACTCATCCGGTTGACCGTTTTCAAATTTGCATTTTAAAAAATTAGGGGTCCAAGGAATTGAACCTTGGACCTCTAAGTAAAACAATTACTTCATCACCATAAGAGCTGTATAGTACTCCAATGTTTATTATATGCAAGAAGTAATATGTATACAATTTATCATTATATGTTTTCTAGAAGTATTTTTATAAAAAAAAAATTGGTCAAATATTTAACTTTATTTTATAAACCTAAATAATTAGTGAAAAATATTTTTAAAAAATACGTAATTTTGCCTTAAAAAATTTATATACTTTATTTTTTAAAATTTTTTTTATGCAATTACCCACCGGTTCGACCATTGACCCGAGACCCAATACCTTGTATGAGTCGATGTCTGGATCAAGTCTAATAACTATGATTAGGACTCTTACAGGTGTGAGATATGTTTTGGACCTGGAGAAAAATCTCATATTTTTGAGTACAGAGGTGTTCTTTTTGTGATGAAAGGATAAAGAAGCTCAACCCGGTTATATGTATTGCAGGGATCTACGATATGTATTGCAGGGATCTACAGTATGAAAAACCTCATATCTTTGAGTACAGAGGTGTTCTTTTTGCGATGAAAGGATAAAGAAGCTCAACCCGGTTATATGTATTGTAGGGATATACAGTATAAGGGATGCACTTAATGCCTAAACCCTACGGACTAAAAAATCAAAAGAACATTTGTACTTTAGTTCAAATTTAGAATATATTTGAAAATAAATTTAATTAAACATATATATATTTTTAAAAGAACGCACAATCTCATATTGTTGGACGACTTAAGAATCAAGACCAAGTCAACTCCTATTTTTTAGGCTTTTTAGTTTTGTAGCAATTCTGTAACAATTTTTAGTTTCCGATAACTATGTTTGTTAATTAGTTTCAATCTGTTTGTTAATTAGTTTCCTTAGTTTCAATCTGTTTGTTCATTAGTTTCCTACTTTTTTGTATATTTTAAATTTAAATCTTCTTGTAATTTGCCTATATATTACTATGATCATTGAATGAAATTTACACAGTTCAAAATCATTTCTTTCTCTCCTATTGTGCTTGCCATTTTCACATGGTATCAGAGCAATAAATTTTTTTTAGGCTTTTTCTGTGTATTTCTTCACAATGTCTGATGCAAATCCTACCACCAACATCACATCACCATCATCATCTCCACAGTCATCAATACCTATCAAAACAAATCCTTATGCTATTCATCACTCAGAAAGCCCTTCTACTATTCTTGTTACACCTCTATTGACAGGAGACAATTATAGCCCATGGAGTCGGGCAGTGACAATGGCACTTCGTGCAAAAAGAAAGCTGGGTTTTGTTGATGGGTCACTTCCAATTCTACAGGAGAAAGATGATATTTCCAACTGGGAACGATGTAATGATTTGGTTGGAAGTTGGATTCTTAATTCAGTCTCACCTGAGATCCGTCCAAGTGTCTTGTATGCTGAAACTGCAGCACAAATTTGGACAGATCTTAAGGATCGTTTTTCTCAATCAAATGCTCCTAAGATCTATCAATTGAAACAATCAATCTCTTCCCTTAAGCAGGACGGTGTGTCCATTTCATTATATTTCACACAGCTCAAATCCTTATAGGACGAACTCAATTCCATTGTCTGTGTCACTCCATGTATCTGTGGTAATGCTAAGAGCATTATTGATCAGCAAAATCAAGATCGTGCCATGGAGTTTCTTCAAGGACTCCATGATCGTTTTTCAGCAATTCGCAGTCAAATTCTCTTGATGGAACCGTTCCCTTCAATTCAGCGTATCCACAATTTGGTACGTCAAGAAGAAAAAAAACAAGAGATTAATATTAGAACAATTCCTACCATTGATTCGGTAGCATTTCAGGTGTTTAAACCACCTTTTCGGATATCGAGAAAGCGTCAACGTCCTTTTTGTGAATATTGTAACAAGCATGGTCATACTCTTGCCACATACTACCAGATTCATGGCTTTCCAGATAAGCAGGTGAAGAAATCAGAGCCACCTCCATCCACTTCCGCTACTAATCAATTAACACCAGAACAATACAACAAGCTTCTGGCCCTTTTATCCAAAGACGAATCTGGTGGATCATCAGTTCATTTGGCAGGTACAATTCTCACTTGTTTGTCCTCTTGTTGGATTATTGATTCAAGTGCTTCTAATCATATATGTACATCTCTTTCATTTTTTCTTCATATTCTATTGTTCATAAAGTATGGCAGTTCAATTGCCTGATGGTTCTCATGCGCCCGAGACACACATAGGCACAGTTCATTGTTCACCATCACTTATTCTCACTAATGTTTTTCACATTCCATCTTTCAAATTCAATTTGTTATCTATCTCACAATTGACAAATTCAACAAATTGTGATGTATTCTTTTCATCTTCTGAATGTATATTTCAGGACCGAGCAACGAAGAAGAAGATTGGTCGGGGTAGTGCTCGAAATGGTCTTTTTTTTACCTAGATGCAGATTTAGTTTTTAATTCTGCTTTTTCATTCAAGCATTGTAATAAATTTGACCTATGGCATTCTAGCCTTGGTCATCCATCTAGGCCTCGTTTTGATTTTGTTGTTAAGAATTTTCCCATTATTAGTGTGAATAAAGATTTTATTTGTGATGTATGTCCGCGTGCTAAACAGTCGCGTCTTTCTTTTCCTCAAATATCATCTTGTTCTTCTCATTGCTTTGAATTAATTCATGTTGACATTTGGGGTCCTTTTTCTATTCCGTCCAAAAATGGATCACGTTTCTTTTTAACCATTGTTGATGATTATTCACGGTGTACTTGGATTTATTTAATGAAACATAAATCTGAAACTTTCAAAATGTTAATTCATTTTTTTAATCAAATCAATCGTCAATTCAACACAAAAATTTCTCGTATCAACTCTGGTAATGGGAAGATTTTTCTTCCTCAACTTCAAATCATTCGTTCAGACAATGGTACTGAATTTATTTCTAAACAAATTCAAACATGATTTCATGAAAATGGTATTATTCACCAACGTAGTTGCACTGCGACCCCCCAACAAAATGGTGTTGTAGAACGTAAGCATCGACATCTCCTTGATGTTGCTAGAGCTCTACGATTTCAAGCAAACTTGCCTCTTTCTTTTTGGGGTGAATGTATTCTCACTGCCGCCTTTCTAATTAACAAACTTCTAACTCCGATCCTCAAATATAAATCACCTCATCAAGTTTTACTTGGAACTGTTCCTTCATACTCGTCTCTTCGAGTTTTCGGATGTTTATGTTTTGCTAAAAATATGAATATTCAACATAAGTTTGATGAGCGAGCCAAACCCGGTATTTTTGTTTGTTATCCATACGGTCAAAAAGGATATCGCATATATGATTGCAAAACTCATCAAATCTATGTTTCTCGTGACGTTATATTTCATGAGTCAATTTTTCCATATCGCGATCTTCCATCTCCATCAATAAAAAAATTCAATTACTCTACTCCAATTAATGATGATGGAACTTTTGACTACACTACACCACCGATTGTTCCCACTAATATTTCTTCTAGTGATTATCTCCCTCGTAATCTAGTTGATTATTCGAATGATTCTCCACTTGATAACACGCCCAATTCTCCACCTATTTCTATGGATACTCCCTCTAATAATTCTCCTTCAATGGCACCTAGTCCTCAGCTTGATAATTCACTCAACTCTCCACCTATTTCCGAGGACACTCATTCTAATACTTCTCCTCCAATAGCACCTGGTTCCATAATTAATATTCATTCTCAACGAATTCGTCGTCCACTAGGTCATCTCAAATATTATATTTGTAACCATATTTCACTTTCAACTGATTTTCCACTAGCCAATTATTTTTCTTTGTCCCATCTAAGCCATTCTCATCGTGTTTTTCTAACAAATATTATTGAACATCAAGAACCACGCTCTTATTCTGAAGCCATGAAATCTGGCGAATGGCGCGATGCCATGGCCAAAGAAATTCAGGCCCTTGAATCAAATAATACTTGGTGTTTATGCTCACTTCCCAAGGAAAAATCACCAATTGGTTGTAAATGGGTCTACAAAATTAAACATCGATCCGATGGTTCAATTGAGAGATATAAAGCTCGTTTAGTTGCCAAAGGATATACTCAAGTTGAAGGAATCGACTATCATGATACCTTCGCACCTGTGGCCAAACCAGTTACTGTTCGTCTCCTTCTCTCCATTGCTGCTATTAAGAATTGGTCTCTACATCAACTCGATGTCAACAATGCATTTTTCCAAGGAGATCTCAATGAAGAAGTTTATATGAAACTTCCTTCTGGTTTCTCTCGTAAAAGGGAGACTCGTGTATGCAAATTAAATGAATCCATCTATGGTCTCAAACAAGCTTCTCGTCAGTGATTTTCTAAGTTCTCAACCACTCTTATTCATCGAGGTTTTCGACAATCTGTTGCAGACTATAGTCTTTATATATATATATATTCATGATCAGACTTCTATTTTTGTTCTCGTCTATGTTGATGATATTATTATCACTGGCAATAATGATGATGCCATCACTGAAATCAAACAATTTCTCGCTCAATCATTTTCTGTAAAAGATCTTGGTAATCTTCGATATTTTTTAGGTATTAAAGTGTCCCGATCTAAACAAGGAATTTTTCTATGTCAAAGAAAATATACCCTTGACATCTTATCTGATTCTGGTATGACTGGTTCTCGAACATCTGATTTTCCTATGGAACAACATCTTCGTTTACGACTAGAGGATGGTACTCCTCTCCCTGATCCGACAATCTATCGTCGACTGGTGGGACGTCTTTTATATCTTACTGTCACACGACCAGACATACAATATGATGTAAACACACTTAGTCAATTCATGCAATTTCCTCATTCGACTCATCTTGATGCTGCCAACCGGGTTCTTCGTTATCTTAAAGGTACTATTGGTAAAGGATTATTCCTTTCTGCATCTAGCTCTCTTACTTTTGTTGGATATGCTAACTCTGACTAGGTCGGTTGTCCTACTACACGTCGATCCACCACTGGTTATTTTACCATGTTAGGTTCTAGTCCTATTTCATGGAAAACCAAGAAACAACCAACTATTTCTCATTCTTCTGCAGAAGCAGAATATCGTTCTCTCGCTGCACTTACTTCTGAGTTGCAATGGTTAAAATATCTTCTTTCAGATCTTGGTTTCAACCATTCACAACCAATTGTAGTTCATTGTGATAGCAAAGCTGCTATTCACATTGCCGGAAATCCTGTTTTTCACAAACGCACCAAACATATTGAAATTGATTGTCATTTTGTTCGAGAAAAAAAATCAAGGAGGTCTCATTGCTCCTTCCTACCTACGTTCTAACGATTAGTTGGCGGATATTTTTACCAAACCACTTGGAGGTGATGCCTATCGCCGACTACTTAGCAAGTTGGGTGTTCTTGACATTTCAATCCCAACTCCAACTTGAGGGGGCGTGTTGGACGACTCAAGAATCAAGACCAAGTCAACTCCTATTTTTTAGGCTTTTTAGTTTTGTAACAATTCTGTAACAATTTTTAGTTTCCGATAACTATGTTTGTTAATTAGTTTCAATCTGTTTGTTAATTAGTTTCCTTAGTTTCAATCTGTTTGTTTATTAGTTTCCTACTTTTTTGTATATTTTAAATTTAAATCTTCATTGTAATCTGCCTATATATTACTATGATCATTGAATGAAATTTATACAGTTCAAAATCATTTCTTTCTCTCCTATTGTGCTTGCCATTTTCACATAAAATCACCCTATTTATATAATTGTATTATTCGATTAAAGTTAGCTTAATTGAAAACTAGATTAGATATTTGATTCTCGTAAGATCAATACTCGAACTCACGTACATTTTATTACTTGTTTATGATACCGTTCACTTGCAAGATTTTAGCAACACTTTGCTTTAAAATGTTGTAGTTGGGAAATAAAACAGATCAATGTAATATATGACACAATATGAAGTATATAATTGTAAAAAAACAACAAGATAAAAGAAAAAGAATTAATTGATAGATGAACAAAATATTTTATCATTCGACTAATATGGAGAAAACAAATATAATAACTGTGTCCACACAATTATTCGATATTTCAATAATACAAAACTTGCGAAAAAAATCCAATATTTGTAGGTGTACATGCCAAACCATAGAAATATCATTAAGATGGAAATAAGATAAAAAATCACATGAAATAAAGAAAACAATATTTTCTCAATAAAAACACGTGGAAAGAAAGGAAAAATATTTTCTCAAAATTCAACCTAATTTGAGTAAAAAAAAAAATTAACAATTTTCACATTGACACAAATTTTGATGCTATGAACAAAGCTCCGAAATTCTTATACCTAGAAAAATAAATCCGACTGTAACTAAAAATCTGAACTCTTCAATAAGAATCAAACTTTTTCCAACACAAAGTACTCTTATTCTTCTACGGTATCCAATACGAATACATAAACTCAAACATCAGGTTCTCCAAAATTGACAAAGAATTAGAAATTACCAAATAATGTGCAGAATCAACTCTTAATGTTTTCATAGAAGGCCCCTAAATAATTTTAACACCTTCAAAAACGCTACAAGCATGTGCAACCAAATCAACATCTACGTACCTATCTCCAATAGGTTTATCCTTAGCAGTTGAATATGATTGAACCACATGTAATGGTTGTAAAGTAGAATTACACATATCTTCCAAACTCGACCGAGTAGTATTCTTCAATATGGACCCCGAACTAAATCTCTACCGTAGTACTAAATATGTATTGACTTTTCTTCACAAATTCTTCTCAACTTTTCAAGATGTATAACTGAGACCTATTATGCCCTTCTAATACAACATGAATACCCTTTCAAACTTTCAAGACTCCACCTTCTCTAGAGAACGTGTACCCTTTTAAATCAGAAGGACTTAACGAAATGAGATTCTTCTTCAATTCTGGAATATGTCGAACGCGATCAAGTGTTCTACATATTCCATCTACTAGTTTTAATTTGACTCTACTTATACCAACTACTCGACAAGGTTTGTTGTTACCCATGACAATGACAAATTTCGTCACCGTTTCATATGTTTTAAACAAATCCCGGTTGGGACACATGAAACGCACAAACTATATCCAAAATCCACCCCTCGTTAGGTTTGGATTTCATGTCAGAAATCGTCAAAACATCTCTGTCACTCAAATAGTTCTCAACTATATTGGTTTTGTATGAAATATTTGATTGGTTTCCATGATTTACAATCAAATTACCTTTGTTATACAATCCCTCTTAATGTGTCATTTTTTCTTGCAATAATAATAAACTTGATTACTGAAATTCGATCTCGACTTACCCTTTCTTCGATCATCATGAACAACAAGGCCTTCTCCATCTCTGGCATCAAATTTGACCAGATGCTTCATCTTCTCTTTTGAAAACAATGCATCATACGCATTTTTGATGGTAAGAGTATTATGACTACACAAGATTGTGTCTCTAAACGAAGTGGTTAGCAAACACAAAAAGATTAAGACCAAATCTTTTTCATCATACTTTACGTATAAAGTCTCTAAATCAACGAGATCTCATTGAACACATCCAGGTGATCTTCCAAAGATCTGCCTTGGTGATGGTGAAATAGCTTAGAAAAGAATACATATTGATATTGAAGAACTCTCAACCATTTCTTCTTTTTATCAATAAATTTCTATTTTCCTTAATCTATTTTTCATTAATGTGTTATAAGAATTTGTTTGTTATTTTTTAGTATTTCAGGATAACTAAACATATTGGTGATTGGGGGTGATTTCAAACCCGAGTTATGATTTTCAATTAATTCGTGCTTTATAGTTCTCTTGATTGGTATGTTTAATCCATTGTTTTAAATGTTGATTTTGTTCTTCTTGATTTTATTCTAAAACCTTGTAACAATTACATTTTAATAGACTATGTGGAATTCTCAATTGATTGTATGCAGATTAACACTTAAGTGAGTAAATCGAGCTTGTGAGCTTATTTATTCTAAAACCTTGTAACAATTACATTTTAATAGAATATGAGGAATTCTCAATTGATTGTATGCAGATTAACACTTAAGTGAGTAACCGAGCTTGTGAGCTTACTCTTAATTCAATTCATCTCTTTTGTCGTAATGCTCTTGTTAAATTAAATCTAGAGAGTTTGTTCTAGGTTGTTTTATGAATATGATTGAGTAAAGAGTTTGTTTTATTCAACTAACATGTAAGAAGAGGTTGAGATAATTGAGATTGTAATTATTCTCCAATTGTTGTTAATCTAGAGAACGAAAATTTATTGTGGTAATTGATAGGGAAATCATTCTTGTAGTAACGAAATACCCTTCCATCACATTTCACATATTTAATCAAAAACTACTTTATTTATTTCAGAATTCAACTTTTTTCTATTTTTGGATTTTATTGCTTTCCTCAGTTTAGTATATAACTATTAATTTCACTTTCTAGTGTGCAATTGATTAAATTGAAACCAATCATCTGCGGGAAATGACCCTTACTTGCCATATTACTCACGTTTAAGCTAAGGAAAATTAATTGGTACATCAATTGTAACGGTATCACCAAACCGTAGTGTTAAGTCCAAATTATAATCGACAATTTCTAAATTTGTAATTGACAATTTTCTTGATCAAAATTAAGTCGTAGTTGAATTGTATTAGGAGATTATCGAGTTGTAATTAAAGTCAAAATATGAGTTATTAAGTCCATATTAAAGTCAAAGGAGTTGGGGTTGGTAGTATAGTGCTCAAATGAGTCCAAGATGTCCAAGAAGATCACATATGATCAATGAAATACAATTAGAAGTTTAAAGAGTGTCAAAGAGCTGTACAAATTTTGTTCAAAATTCTCGATCGCAACTTGCAACGTATTTTTCACATAGAAATATTGGAATTTGGATAAGAATATTTCTAGAAGAATTGTATTCTTTTAAGTTAGATTTCCAACGCATTTTGAATCACCTCAATTAGACATCAAAAGAGAAATGTATGATAAAAATACTAACGACTGCTCAAGTGTTGTTCCCCTGTCACTAACTTGACGCTCGAGCTAAGGGTCAACGTCCAGGATTCTATTTTGCTTCAAACACTTAATTTTTCAATCATTTTTATCCTAAACATTTTTTCTTATATATATCATACCTTATGAACGTCCAAAAGTGTGTTGAATCATTTTTATTTCATAGAGATCATTTCTTTGGAGATCCAAAAAAAATCATTGATTCCAAGATTCAACCATCTTATATTACTTGATCCATAAATTCTTCCAAATCATATTTTGTTGATCAAGCCATATTGTTTCATATAAAATCACAGATCAAAACACACGATCTTTTGTTGATCAAGCCATATTGAGATTTCTCTGTAATCATCTTTAGTGTTCTTTATTACTTTAATTATTAATTGTGGTATTCGAATTTAGGATAAATTGACTTGTTTGAATTAACCATTTAGAAATAATTAAAAATGACTTTTTGTTTTTAATTTTGTAATTTCACATGTGAGTCTAAATAATTTAAAACTTTCACCTAGAAATACAACAAAGATGGAAAAATGAAAAAAAAAATCATCGCGTTGAAGAAAGAAAACAATATTTCTTCAATAGCATTAGCTATCTAATCATCCATTTAGTGTTAATTGGTCTGCATATTCACGGGATTTAAAGATCAAACAACTAAAGAATTAAGGGTTTGTTTGATTGCAAAGGTGGAATATGGGTGGAAAGAAAATATTTTACAAGGAATTGATTTACCTAAAAATCGTTTTACTGAGATGTATAATTAATTATGTTTGATTGATATAATTTTTCATGAAAAATGTTGAAAGTTTAGTATCTGTTTGACTTTTTTTTTTTTTATGAAAAATGTCCATTAAAGTGATAATGCTTTCTGTCATTGGGTTTAGAATTTGTTCCAATTACAAAAAAAAAATTGAAGAAAAATAATCATACCGAATATCATTCGTTTGATTTTGTTTTGCATGAAAATTGTCAATAAAAGTGAAAAAAAAATTTACCATTGTTTTTAGAATTTTTTCCTATTGCCCAAAAAAAAAATTTGGAAAATATTTACCAACCAAAATATCAAAAATTTATTTTCCTCAAAAAAGTGAAAAATCTGGAAAGTTGAAAAACATTTTTCCGGGAAATTTTTGTCTATCAAACACTACAAAAGTTGGAAAATTGATGGAAAATGTGTAGTATCAAACGGAGCATAATATTACTTGCTGTGAACGAATATATCACTTTTTTCAAAAAAAAAAAAAAAAAAAATAGATCCTACATATTGAATAAATTTGGCTTAATTGAAACCCCACCAAAAAAATTCACAATCTGAATGTGATATAGATTATGAACAATATGTTGGGAAATTATTTAATTTGTAATGTGAGCCGACATATATAATTAATTATGTATAAATGATATCTTAAAGTTAAGCTCAAAATTAAAGTGATCTAATAAAGAATTAAGTAATTGGACTTTGGACATCTAAATAAAGTGTGGGTCGGATTATGTGTAGAGACCCGATCCATTATGGTTTGTATTTGACGATAAACCAAATACATATGGAAACTATAAATATGATTATGGTCTCCAATTCATATGTAACTTTTCATTCTTTGTGACATCTCATCTACACAATAATATAAGAGAAAGCATATTGAAAAGGAAGAATCAAAACCCACAATCAAGTGGAATCATTCAAGCCGCATAAGTCTTATGATCCTGAAATGTGGAATTTCAGCAACATTTAGAGGCGTTGTTGTCTGATGAGATAACTACTGCCAAGAAATTTCTTAAAGAAATTAAAAAACAAAGTTTTGCAAAAGACAATAAGGCTGAAACTAGTACGCTTCTGGCGAATATGATTTCACTAAAGAAAACATAAGGGAATATATCATGAAGACGTCTTATCTTACTTCAAAGCTAAAAGCATTAAAACTTGAGCTATCTGATGACTTGCTTGTATATTTAGTTTTTTATTTATATCCTTGCACAATTCGACTAATTTAAGGTCAATTACAATTGTCAAAAGGGAAAGTTGACTCTTAATAAGCTCATTCTATATTGTGTGCCTATATTGTGTGTAAGAAGAAGAAAGACTAAAGCAAGATAAAACTGATAGTACTCACTTGACAAGTACCTCTAAAGATAAGTAATAAAGAATAAAAAAGCTGTATTCGGTTTGGTTCAAAATAAATAGGGAAAGCTTGAAAATGATAAATCTAATTGTTACTTTTGTGAAAATCTGGGATATATAAAGAGAAACTATACTAAATACCACGCTTGACATGTAAAGAAAAGTACACTCCCCGCTCTGGTTTGTTTTAAAGTTAATTTAGTGTTTATACCTAGACACACTTGGTGGATAAATTTCGATACCACTACTCACATAAGTGTGTTTGTACAGGGTTGCCTAAACTTCCAAAATCAATTGATGATGAAAGATTCATCTATCTGGGGATGGCAAACCAGTTACAGTTGAGGCTATAGGGACTTTAGGTTATCATTAAGGACTGATTATTATTTGAATTTGAAAGCGACATTTGCAGTACTGTCTTTTTGGACGAAATTTGATTTCTATTTCTACATTGGACAAATTTGGTTACTCTTATTCAATTGAAAATAGTCAGTTTGATTTTTTTTCTTAATTCAAATATTCTGGGTATCAATTCTTTATCCGGTTACGATAACCTATTTTGCTTAATACGGTTGCTTCTTATAAAGAAATCTTGTATATGAATTCACGTTGTATTAAACATAAAGTAACCAATGAGAATTCTATTTTATTATGGCACAAGCGATTATGTTACATCTCTCAAAAGAGAATATAAAATTTTGTGTCAGAAGAAATTCTTGATTCCCTTAATTTTTGAGAATTAAGTGTTTGTGTTAATTATATTAAGGGAAAACAAAAATAAAGAGATTAGGTGTCAATATGACTTCAGACGTCTTATAGTTAGTTTATACGGATATTTGTATGCCATTCACTTCGACTTCTTGAAATGGTCAACAGTAATTTATTAAGTTTATAGATGAATCTTTATCACTATGGTTACCTATATCTCATTTATGAGAAATCTCAAATACTGGACATATTCAGGGAATACAAGATTGATGTTGAAAATCAACTCAGTAAAAGAATGTAACAAGTCATATCTTACCATAGTGGTGACTATTATGACAGATATGATAGATCAGGAGAATAACGTCCATGACATTTTACTAAATTTCTAGAGGAATGTGGAATCGTGACTGCAACTTAAATTCTTAACAAAGTTCCAAGCAAAGCAATTGTTAAGGGGTTACAAATTTTTAAAGATCTCACTATTAGGTCAATTTTCAAAACGGAAAATGTTCGAATTTTTGAGGATGCGGAGTTTGCGGGGGAGGGGGGAGATAATGTTATAAGGTTAAGGATTTTGTCTTGGATAAATAATATGTATATATTTCTTCTATTGCAATTGACAATGATCAGGATCAATGACAAATTCTTACTTCGAATTTTGTTCAATAAGCAATTTCGGATTAAGACAATATAACAAAATCCTCTATACACAATTAAGAGATTGTTCCAGAAAAACAAACTCAACAATCTCAAGAACAAATATCATTAAAGAAATCCACTATATAAAAGAGAAGAACAATTTTGGATGACTTTATAGTCTTTCTCAAAAAAAAAAAAATAAGGATGACGTAGATTGATGGAAGAAGAACTGATCAATCAACTTTCATCAAACCATGCAAAAGAATAATTCTAAAGAGTGGATTAATGTCATGCATAAAGATATAAAGTTCATAAGTAACAATGACGTTTATGAACTCGTCACATTGCCTGAAGGTGTGAAACTCATTGGTTGTTATTGAATATTTAAAACCAATAAGGATTTGAATGGTGATGTGGAGAAATATGGGGCTCGTCTTGTTGCAAATGCTATACTCAAAAGGAAGACATTGACATTAAAGAAATTTTTTCTTCGATTTCTATGAAAGAGTTTTTTAGGGCAATTATGGTATTTGTGACACATTTTGTTTTTAAGCTACGTCGGATGATTTACGAATTAAAGAAATCTATGTATGAGTTTAAGCTAGTTTCCATAATGGTATCACAAATCTCATCAAATAATTATATCATGTGGTTTTGAGATGAATTCAGTTGATGATTGTGTAAATCACTAGTTCAATGGGAGTAAGAATAATTTTTGGTGTTGTATATCGATGACATACTATTTGTTTGCAATGATATAAGCTTATCGTACGAAACTAAAAAATTTATGTCATGAAATTTTGAAATAAAAAATCTTGGTGATGTCTCTTTTGTATTAAGGATATAGATACACAGTGATCATTTTTGGGGTATTTTTTATTATCACAAAAGAGTTATATCAATAAGGTTCTTAAGTGATTTGGGATACAGATATGTAAATTAAGTGATAACTCTATTGCTAAGCGAGACAAGTTTAGTCTTAATTAATACTCCAATAATAAATTTAAATAAAGAATAGAAAATTCCTTGTGTTTCCGCAGTTGAGAATTTAATGTATATTTAGGTTTGCATACATCCTGATATAGCATTTATTGTTGGAATGCTATGCAGATATTTAATTAACTCTAAGATGAAAATTTGGAAAGTAGTCATTAGATTATTCGGTGTCTATAGAGAACTAAAGGTTACACGATCACATTTAGGAAAATCAGATCATTGGATATTCTGATTCTAATCATGGAATATGAATGCAAAATATTGTCACTAGACTGCATATTTTGAATAGAATTGAGACCACTTAAGTTATTATGTGATAATAAGAGTCTTGTATTCCAAATAGGAACATGATGATGTCAAACATTAAGTTCCTAATTATCAAAGAAAGAATTTAAAAGTGGTTAAATTTCTATAAAGTATATTAGAACAAACTCCATAATCATAGATCCATTTACTAAATGGTTACCACCGAACGTCTTTGATGAACATTATACTCACATGGGTGTTGCAACTTTTGATGATATGTCAATTTAGTTGGAGTTTGTATTCGGATAGTGTCTGTTTTAGATACATATTTTTATCCATGGATATTAGGTTTATTTCAGAAATAAAGTATTCAACCCAGTTCCACTCTAATTAAAGTTTATTGTTGATCTCATTTAAAAATAAGATACGATCAGTTGGAAATAGGCATGTTTGGATCACATTGCATGTAATTTTCATGCTATACATCTACACTTAAAATCTATGTCTTTGATTGTGTTGATATACGTGACCATTGAAGGTTTAGTTATGATACTTGTGATGAAGACTGCTTTGATTCTATATTGATATAATCAATGGACGAGGTTGTTTGGAGATACTTTTGGTTATGATAGCAAAAATTTTGAACTCATAAGGTTATACATATTTATAAGGTAACATATGTGGCCCAAGTAGGAGATTGTTGGAAAATTATTTAATCTGTCATGTGGGCCAACATATGTAATAAATTGTGTATAAAAATTATCTTAAAGTTAAGCTCAAAATTAAAGTGATCTAATAAAGAATTAAGTAATCATGGTTTGAGCATCTAAATAAAGTGTGAGCCGAATTATATATGTAGAGACCGGATCATTAGAGTTTGTATTTGACGATGGACCAAATATATATTGAAACTATAAATATGGTCATGGTCTCAATTCATATGTAACTTCTCATTTTTTGTGTCATCCCACCAATGCAAGAATACAAGAGAAATATTCAAAACCCACAATAAAAAATAAGGATTGAAGAAATCAAGAATTACAATTAAATTGAAGAACAAAACAATCAAGATTATGAATCAAGAAGCTAAAATCAAAATCAAGAACTCGAGAGTTAAAAGAGCCAATAATCAAGATTCAAGATTCGAAATCTAAATTAGATATTAAAGAATCATTCCCAAATAATTAAGATATGTTCCACATTATTAATTTTTTTGGTGATTTAACATGGAGGATCTTGGCAATAAAGTAATAGGTTTTCTAATTTTATAAAGTTTAAAAGATTCATAAAGTTCCAACACAATAATCATATATTAGTCTCAAAATAAATCGACTTTTAATCTTATTCCGTACGCAACAATAGATAATAGTTAGAGTTCATCGTTAAACGATTTTGATGGCGTTGCAGCTTGGCCGCAAAGTGTAGAGGAGCTTAAGCTTTCTAACCAAACCTCGTCTGCAATAATTGCGTTTGTCTCGTTGTTCCTGTGCCACGACCATTGTGCATGCGAGTTATTGTACACTCTCAACCGTCCATGTCCGAAGCTTGGCTCTTGATAGACTGAGATCGAGGGACTAGGGTTCTCAAAACTTCAACAACATTTACACAAACAGGTTAGTAGAAATTCTCAAGAAACTTTGATTATGTAATATATATAATTGTCAAAGTCGTGAATTTAAATTATGTCTTCAACATTGTCCCTTCGAGCAAGTCAAATTTAAATTTTTAATCAAAAACTTAGCACGGTGAGACTTGAATGTAATTAGGTTTTCGTCGTGCTTTACATGCCCATGCTTCGACTGACGCCGTCTTGTGGGCCCAGTCTTGGCTGCAGCATTGTTTAGGGATTGTGTGCTAAAATTGTCTAAGCTTGAGTTTTGTGTACTTACTTCATAGCAAGCCCTTCTCTGTTTCCTCCATCACCAATGGTAATATAAACAGGACCACACGGATCAGCATTGTTATCATAAACCCTAGTCTGCAACATGTTACAACATCGAAGTAACAATAAAAAATCTTCCAATTGAAACACGACATTTTGTTGAATCTCAAGTTTTTTATGGCACAATGAATTAAAAGGGTAAAAAATGACTTACAAAGCGTTCATATGCGTGAACATGCCCCGCAAAGATCACGTCAACTCGTGCCTTGTACAACACCTTTTCCATGGCTTGCCTCATGCGTTCGCCTTCCCCTCTATGAGCTTGATTAGAATTGTACCACGGTGCGTGTAGGAGCACAATGACCCAAGGAGTCTTCTTCCTATCAATGTTAGTTAAATCAGCTTGAAGCCACTTGTACTGATCCGAATCAGAATCAAAGTCCGTGTATGACCCGAGCATGATAATATGGGTCCCAGCAACGTGGAATGAGTAATATAGATTCGATTTGGACCCACTCTCCTGGTGTGGCATGAGCCATCTTGCATTGTAGGCTTTGAAGCCACAAGGATAAATGATTGGGAATGATTCAATTTCATGGTTTCCTTCAGTGACCATCCAAGGCCTAATGCTAGCATATGGCTCGACCAGGCGCCCAAATGAGTCCCATAGTGGCTGCTGAGAATCAGCATATGAAAGATCACCAGGTAGAAGAAATACATCATAATCCTTTGCACCAACATGTTCTAAGGTTGATGCTGTCCATTCGGTTTGTCCTAGGTCTCCTGTATAACATTATTGTCCAAATTAATTAATTGGACCAGTTACTTGTAATGCATGAAATGGTATTGTACTTTGCTTGCAAGACTGTGATCGGAACGTTGCTTGCAAGATTCAGACTAACAGAATTTACCACTCAAAAGTCAAAATGCACCCAACAAAAAGTGTAATTTGTTATTTCCCAAAGAAATGACATGGACCACCGTAACCACCACCACCACCCACTTACCAGCAATAGCGAATTCAATCGGAAAAGTCGAAGGCGGAGTTCGGAAGCTGAACTCCGGGCCAGCGCCACCACACCTGTAGTAATAAGTTGTACTTGGCTCCAATGGTCCAATTTTAACATGATGAATTTCACCGGAGCTGTACAAGAAGTAATGGTAAGAAGTTCTTTCTCCGGTGGCTGATGATTCATATTTCCCCGGAGATTTTCCATATTCAACAATGGATTTGACGTGCTTATCTGAGGTAATCCAAGAAATCCTCATATAATCTTTCCCTGACAATGAAACATGTACCTGAAAATATAATCCATGTTTTCTAGTAAAAAACTTTGTCCATGTTTACATGACCATAAAATGCTAGAGAGAAAAAAAAAAAAAAAAAAAAAAAACCTGCTGAGGTTCGGAATCGGACCGGTTATGTGCTCGGAAAATGAGTTGCCGGGGACTTGGACGGGTATATTCCAACGCGGCGCACAATTGCATGAGTTGAAAAAGGAAGAACGTAACAAGGAGAATTGATGAGAACCGGATTTCCATTTTCGAGCGAAAATATGTTCATAAAATATCAGATTGTGAAATTATATGCGTACAGTATTTTTGTATGCAGGATAGCAATGGCGTGAAGAAAATGAACTGAGATTGAGATAACATGCTTACAACTTCAGCGATAATCACACACGTATGTAACATGGGACATACGTTTTCCTTTCCAATAAAGCTATTTGTACAAAGTTGAGTTACAAAAATTGAATTACAAAGTGTGTTGGTAAAATTCAGACCGTTGATATACATTAATAGACTAAACCCCGTTTGTTATACATTAAAATTTCTTCTATTCATTTTCCACCACACATTTTTTAATAAAATAATATTTTTTATCACATCAATAACGTTTACTTCTTTTTCAACAACGTATTATCCATAATCTACTATTTCCAAATACATTCTTCTAAAATAATATGAATCAAACACACCCTAAATGATCTATTATTTAATGTCACATTGCCGTCATCTATACTAAAATTATAATACCAATGAGATTAAATAACATTACTCCTTTTTTATTGGTCCGGCTTCTATCCTTGTCGCCTAGATGGGGACTCGGAATTATATGAAAATGAAAAAATTGAGTTGAATTTAACTTTGTATTTTTTTGTTAATTACTATCGTTTAATCCTTGTTTGTATATGATAGATTCGGTCAAAATCAACCATTAATTTCAACCACACATTTATTATTATTGCTCGTTATTACTCAAGAATCCACTATTATTCTTCTTTGTAAATTATTTATAAATTTGTCAAATGTAAATTTTAGCTCGTGTGTAGTGTAGATTAAAATTTGAAATAAAATTTAAGACAAATCAAAAATTAATCGTAACAACACATCTCTGGAATTCACAAATTTTCAATCACGCATTTCATCAACTATTTTCAAAATTTATTAAAAAATTTTATTTTAGCTACATTAGATAAGGGTTTAGTTTAATATAGATGAGGAAAATATTTGATCTATATAAAAACAACGGGTTAATTTCACAAATGGTCACTGAAGTTACCTGAAAATTTCAAAACGGTCACTGAAGTTTCAAAGTTTCAGAAACGGTCACTGAAGTTTGAAATTTCTTTCAAAACGGTCACTGAATTTTCAGATTTTTTGACGAAGTTTGAGGCAATTTTTCAGCAACTTCCGACCACCAAAATCGCCGATTTCGGATACCGTTGGAAGGCCCACAATGTCCTCTTCAATTACCACCAAAAATCTTCCCAAAACTCCAAGTGATTCGGCCGGAATAAACCCACGAAGTCGGTAACCGAAAAATATAAAAATCTGCCCAGATTTTCAGATTTTTTGGGCAAGTTTGAGGCAATGTTTCGGCAACTTCCGACCACCAAAACTGTCGATTTCGGATACCGTTGGAAAGCCCACGATGTCCTCTTCAATTACCAACAAAAATCTCCCCAAAACTCCAAGTGATTCGACCGGAATAAACCCACAAATTTAGCTTCCCAAACTGGGCAGATTTTCGGACTTTTTTGCCCAGTTTGGGTAGCTGACTTCGTGGGTTTATTCCGGCCAAATCACTTGGAGTTTTGAGGAGATTTTTTGTAGTAATTGAAGAGGACATCGTATGCTTTCCAACGGTATCCGAAATCGGCGGTTTTGGTGGTCGGAAGTTGCCGAAAAATTGTCTCAAACTTGCCCAAAAAATCTGAAAATCTGGGCAAATTTTCACAATTTTCGATTGCCGACTTCGTGGGTTTATTCCGGCCGATTCACTTGGAATTTTGGGGAGATTTTTTGTGGTAATTCAAGAGGATATCGTGGGCTTTCCAATGGTATCCGAAATCAGCGGTTTTGGTGGTCGGAAGTTGCCGAAAAATTGACTCAAACTTGGCCAAAAAATCTGAAAACTCAGTGACCGTTTTGAAAGAAATTTCAACCTTCAGTGACCGTTTCTGAAACTTTGAAACTTCAGTGACCATTTTGAAAATTTTAGGTAACTTCAGTGACCATTTGTGAAATTAACCCTAAAAACAACCTTTCAAGATGTTGATAAATAATTAAGGAGCATAACTAGAACAGGAATAGGGTGGAGCCAAATCGTGCTAAGAGACTGGGACATAATTTATTCAGATTTTTTCTATTCCTTGTTCTTAGGAAAAATATAATTGTACGGAAATTAAATATTGCCTTAGCCCTAATCTCAAACTTCTCCAGGTCAACGAAAGAAAATCAATTTTCAAAATAATTGGAAAATTGAAAATAGTTGTCATATTAAAACACTATAGGGAAAAGTTCTATCACATATGCACCTCCACCGACAATTATCGACGGCAACATCATCTTCGATAAAGAAGTAGTTGGTGTCGCTGACAAAAGCTCGAACACTTATATCAACGATTATCACCTACACAACATTGTCACGACGACAATCTCGTTAATAATGGTATTGATAACCATGAAAAATGCTACAGTCACTTCTCGTCGATATAAAAGTTGGTGGTCTCACTAACAAAAGTTTAAATCTTTTTTCGTTTGTTTCTTTTTCTTTTTTAAAAGTTATTAAAGGAATATTACTAAAGTAACTTGAGATGTCTTTTTATTTATTTATTTATTATAATATTAATGCGACAGTTTTTTTTTTTTTTTTTTGGCTCTTGTCAAATATGTTGCCTGGGTGATTCTGCCTAACTGGCTTTATTCTCGAGCTGATTCTAGTTACATTAAAGTCGAACATATTGAATAAAAAATTCATAATGTTCTACAATAATGTTCAATACCGTATAATAAACATGTGACTTCAAATATAATCCAAAAAATTAACATAAGTTCAAAGCAATCGAAATAAGAATATAAGAATATCCTTGGAATGTACTACGAGATAGAGAGATGTCGAGTCAACATCATTTTCCTCTACCAATTTTGATGATTACGTGATCCATCCAACTTTCACGGAATTAAGGAATCAAACTCCACGTTGCCACGACGTGGTTGGCATATTTCTAAAAGGATTTTGTTACTTCTGATGAAAAAGTGGTTTGTGTTTTAAATTGATAAATGGTCGAGTAACATGTGACATTATGTAACCCATTATATAAATTTTAATGAACATGCAGCAGGATCATTTCTAAAATGCCTTTAAATTCTTCTTGCTCATCTTCTTCTAATATTACTTAATTTCGACTTGGATTAGAGGCAGACTTGAGAGCTTGAATCTTAAGCAAATTTATAATGTTAAGGATCCGTTAGGTAGGGACGAAGATAGGGGACAATCTTGTCATTTTCTCTGGGCTTTCTATGTTCATTTATTTTTTTTTATATGTAAAAGAAATTCATTTATGTAAAAAAAAAATTAGAATTGGCTGTGCCTCTAATCGTGTTATAATTGTCTTTAGTATTTTGTGACATATTTTCAACATTGCATTTATAAGTAAGTGCAAGTCTAAGCATTTCCTTCACATGGAAATAACATATGAAACTAGTCATTTCATCCCCCAACTTATTTTTTAAACACTTTTAATGAAAAGTTCTTTATATCGGTTGTTTTGCAACTTGTTGACGGCTTTTGAGTCTCATCATTCAGATTGATCCCCCCGTTTGTTTGACGTTAATTTCAAAAAAGAAAGTTTTTCTACCCTTTTTTTTTTTTTTTTTTTAAAAAAAATGGGTTCCGCCATCACACAATATGGTCAAAAAAGACGGTTTCAACTGTCACAATTTTTCTAAGAATTGGAAACAAACATAGCCTGAATTTTGATGTTTGTTTCTTTTCGTTTTCGTTTTCCTTTCCTTTCTATTTTTTTTTAAAGAAATTTTAAAATACGCGTTTGTTAAATGGTGAGCATATGCTTTCATGCGCCAATTTAATCCTTGTTTGGCCCTCGATTTTTAAAATTCATTTATTTCCAAATTCATTTTCAATCACACATTTCATAGGATATTCCACAACTTTTTCAACTTTCCATTCATCAACTTTTATATCAATTTATTAAAAATATGATTTTTAGCAAAATAAAAAAGGGGCTTAATATCAATTTCGATAGATACATGTTGGTAAAGACCTTCGTTGTACAAGATTGATGAGAATATGCTAAATTTTAGAAGTTATGGATCCATTTACACTTATTGGCAAAAAGATTAGAGACATCTACAGTCTTTTTTCTATTATTTATTGTACCAGTTTTTTAATAAATTTTGATAAAAGTAAATGAAACTCATGATTGAAAAGTTTCGAGTTTCATCAAATGTGTTATTACAATTAATTGTTGACTTTCACTTAAGATTAAAATAAATACTAAACAGGGACTTAATCTCAAACGGTGCGGTCAAATTAAGAAAGAAAATCACGTTTCTCAATAATTAAAAAACCAAATTTCAGATGGTTTCAAATTAGTTAGGGATAAAATGATTTATTTTATTCTCTTTTTAACTTTTTATAAGAAATCAAAGTGATGAGACTAGAGAAAATGATATAAAAGCAAATTCAAGGAATGTACCATAAGATAACACACAGTGAATATTGTTTCAATTTCTTCCCGACATTTTTATATTCGTATGGTTACGTGATTGATCCAGCTTCTAATGACTCTTGATTATTAATTATATCAATTATCACTGAAATTAATATAGTTACGTGACTTACGTCAAAGTCTCTTCGTTAGTCCAAGCTCTCTTATATCCTCGAGGTCACTTTCAAAAGTACAATCCGAGGAGCCGATTGGTCTTAAGGAGAAATTGATGGAACATAGTACTTCATCTTCTCTATCGAACTTTCTATCCAACCGAGGTGACAGACTGGGTAACTTAGAGGTCAAAGTGCGGTTAAACTGTTGCAATATGTTTATAACTTTTGAAATATGCATTTGTTAAACGGTGAGCATTTGCTTCCGTGCACCAATTTAACATAGATTTAAATGATACATGTCGATAAGGTCATTCGTTGTACTATTTTGTTGAGATTATGCTAAATTTTGAAAGTTAGGGATGCTTTACACTTTCCAAAAAGAAAAGAGATATCTGCAGTATTTCTTATCTATTATTTATTTTCCTTGATCTTAATAACAAATGTCGGGTGGTCAAAGAAAGAAAATCAAGTTTCCCAATAATTAAAAATAAATAACCAAATTTCACATGTTCTCAGATTAGTTATTGAACCCAAAATTGAGGGGAGAAATGACTAACTTGGACCATGAGCCTCCCAGACCTAGCATGATGAATTTTAGGTTTGTCGAGCCTGGAAACCGTGTAAGACTAACTTATTTTCACACCTCTACATGAGATTAATAGTTGATTTATTGGTTGAGGTAACGTACGGATAAAATTATGAGTATCGTTATAAATAATTATGGTCAGACATCAACGTGTGCCTAGGAAACTATCTATTATTGCATTTAGATCACGTTTCCTTCTTATTATTCCTACATATCCTATTAAAGGGTAGATCCAGGAACGAAATAAATAAATAAATAAAATTTAACACGGGCTACTAGGTACAAAAAAAAAAAAAAAAAAAAAAAATCACCTAAATGGGCTGGTGCCCCTCCCTAAATCTACCAGTGTTGTGTTGTCTAGTTCAACGAAGCATGTCACGTGATAGTCAACTAAGAAAATAAGAAGTTACTGCCTCACTCCACTTCACTTCATCTACCTAAGCCTTGCCAATGCAATTAGGCACAAGGTCGAAGTGACTTAGGCACCATAGCCGAAGAGACGTGGCAACCGTTGAATCTTTATGTCTGAAGTGAGATGCTACGTTGTTGAAGTGTATTTTCAAGGCAATAGCCTTTGCTTCACATGGAATTTTCCATGATATCACTACAGTCTAAAGATATTCCACACATCGATAGATTTGAGCTCTATAGTAGACGCTTTTAGTTTACTTTTCAGGTGACAGTCCTAGGACGTAGGATGTACACTTTTCAGTTCAGTAAAGTCATCACATACCGAGAACAACGAAAAATGACATCTATTAGGTCTAGCCCATAAGCTCACACTCGGTACCTTCCAAAGGTAATGTTCCACGGTATATTGTTTTGTATTCTCTCGTTAACCCAGATCCTATGTTTACTCACCTTCATTGTCTTTCCTATTCATATAATATCTCCCATCGTTGACTGACTTGAGCATCGAAGTGCTTAGGGTCACCTTCTCCATTGTCGGAGAAAAGATCAAGTACATCTAATGCTTTGTCCAGCTGTGCAAGAATCTAATACGTGAATGAAAGTGAAGTCGGGATCTGTTGACATTGTGTCTCCCGGAATTTTAATATCGACATATTTTGTTCAATTAAATGACTAAGGTAGAATATTAGTTGTACGATAGTACAAAATAATAATTAGCCCCTGATTGGTGTGAATTAAGATATTGATCATTATTTAAGTTAAAGTCAACAATTAATTATAACAATATATTTTATAGACCCCACAATTTTTCAATTACACATTTCATTAACGTTTATCAAAATTTACTAAAAATGATTTTAGTCCCACCAAACAGGGCGTAATATTAATTTATAGTCCACCAGGAATATTTCTTACTTATAAATGTCATTAATCAATTGATTCATAAGGAATTTAAATTATTTTAGTACGAATGAATTCTTTTTCTTTAGACATGTTGGGTCATTTCCAATCTTTATTTTAAATCTATTTGCTTCTAGCAATCTTCAATTTATTCATCATTCCACCTCAATGAAATTATGTGTCAAACAAGTTCAAACCAAAGTTATATGGATTACCATAAAATTTTGAGTAATGTGTCAAATCATTTAAGATATTCAATCACTTAATCAACACTGAGTCGGCTTACCATCAACAATTTAAATAAATATCATTACTCTAAAACTTTATGGCATTTTTACGTATGAGTCGTTATCCATGTTCGTAAAATTTCACAAGTGTATAGATCGTGACAAGTAATAAAGTGAATTTTTTAAATCCAAATATCGTCACACAGAGACTATTATCTGTTATGAAGTTTTAAATTAATCCAACTTCAATTTAAATTAAAATGGTAACTACTTATCAAATCAAATTTTATTTTTTAAACGAAATTCTAATAAATAAAAAAACAAAATATTAAACAAAATAACAAACTCAAATAAAATTTGCAAATAAAATTATATGATAAGATAGTTAGAATTTTCGATTTCACTTAGGTTATTTACTATACATTTAATTCCAATTTATTCAACTATTTGTTATACATGCCAACGATCGAATTAACTTATTGTATTTAGTGATCCCTCTCAAACAACACTAATCATATTCATATGCCCGAATTTACTATATTTCTATGTAAATCCACATACATATGAACGCATTTATATATAGGAATTCAACAAAGATCTCATAGCTTATAATTATCTCCTGATCTCTTATAATGTATATGTCAATTAATGCACGAATTAGAATTATACATTACCTCTCGATTTCAGTATTATTCCTAAATCAATTAATTGTGCAGACAATTAAGACATTAAACACGCAATAACTAATTAACAAGTATTAAAATTAAACATATAGCCTATGTTTGACACCCATTTTGGGAGAAAATAAAAACATAAGCTACATTATCAATCTTAACATAAAAATATTTAGTCACTCATGATGTTGAATTTAAATACGTAAAAGTGGAAAGACATCACAAAAAATTGGCGAAACGTAATCGATTATTCGATTACGTGTTGTCGGCTTTTGCACGTGAAAATAATATATTTTCAGCCCTCTTTTCTTAATTTTCAGCAACCCATGTCCGTCCACTAGCTGCTGACTTTTGCACCAAAATTGCCTCTGTTTTCCTTCTCCAAGTCTGCCGGTAATAATAACAATCAAATTGCTTCACAAACTTCTTCCAAAGCTGCCAGGTGTTGTGTGTATATGTAAATATCTGCAGCAGTCGCAATCTTCTCTCTCTCTCTCTCTCTCTCTCTCTCTCTCTCTCTTTCTTTTTTCTTTTAATTTTTGCTCTCCTCCCTTTTCCTTGCGTGTGTATCCCTCATTTATATACAAGATGACACTGGACGATTATAGGACGTGTCGTCCATTCTTACCTTCGTCTCGTCGAATATTTTTGTTACATTAAGTCATCCCCATACTCGATTAAAGCGGTCAAGTCTCTTGCCCATTTATCGCCCAATTTATATTTTATTTTTATTTTTTGCTTTTATTTTTTTTTATATTTTTAACTAGTAAATATTATCATTTATTAAGTTAAAGTTACTTTAATTTTTATTTGGAAACTAATTTTTAAAAGTGCTTCATATTTCAAAAGTGTTTTTAGAAAAGGCTACATTTGACCATATTTTTCTAAAAACTATTCCAAATAGAATAAGCATTTTCATAAAATTAGTCAAACACGTCCAAAAACAATTTTGGGTTTCAAAAGTCATACCAAACGAAACCTTAGTGCATCAGATCTAACATAACAACTCACAATTTTGTTAGTTAAGAGCCTGTTTGATAATCATTCTTGTAGCAAAAAAAAAACAAAAAAAATTGAATAGTGATTTTTAAAAGAATGTGTGAATAAAAAGTAGGAAAAAAATTTAAATATACGTGTAGAATATTTTATTGCGTGAATGTGTTGTTGAAAATGATCTTATAGCAAATAATAAAATAAATTATTGATTGTCAAATAAGCTCTAAATCTTCAACAATTATCTAGATTTAACAGATCATACACGGTATGACCTCTTAGGATAATCCCTTGTAGGAATCAGACAAATTCCATAGCCGCAGTGCCAAGTCATGCACGTTACCATAGATAAAACCGTGACAACCAAACTTGCCAAGAAAGACAACAAGGTTGTGTTTTCATGCCCCCGATTCCAAAAGTGCTCATAAGATCCTGAATATTCACATTAAATAGGTCATCTTCCTCTCTCTGTCTTTCTTTCTGAGTTGCCATGGCTGTTAATAACTTGGTTATGATCTTGGCACTGGCTTTGGCCTTCGCCGGAGCTGTTGATTTTGGTTTTTCATATGACCGACCGCCGCGCCGGAAGTCTCTCTCTAAACCACTCATGAAAGATCTTTATGAACACGATCCAGCTTCTCCACAACAGGTTTTCAATCTGCACCCTCTTATTTTCCCTCCTTAATTATCTTCTTCATTTCTATCCCTTTGCTGCTCATATTAGGATTGGACGTTATAATTGCAAAATTCTGTGCATACATAGCTAAAGTGCATCAAACACATCATTAATGTTTTCTTCACTTTGTAAACTTGAATAGGACAAAAATAAGTTCATTTTCATTACGCCTTGTTTGCTAGAGATTCTTCAAAACTTTTTTTTTTTTTTTTCTTGAAATTTATTTTTATTATATATTTTTATTTTCTCTGAAAAATAATTAAACCATATTAATTTGTCCATGAATCCCATTTGGGTCTCGAATTTTTGAGGCCATGTAGTTGACAAATGTTCTTTGCACTAAATATGTGACACCATCCCAAGGCACAGAATCTGGGTTTTGTGAACCTAAAAGTACTAAAAAAACATATAGTCTTTGCCCTGTACAATGTAAGAAACTAAGAATTGCTGCATCTTATATCTCATTACATGGTTTTTCTGCCATTTATTCAACGGAAGCTACCAATTATGGGTGGTTGAACTAAACAAAACAAACTATTTATGCAAATATCATTATTTAGTTCATGTTTGATCCACATTATTTCAAAATACATTATTTCATAACTCATTTTCAACTACACAATTTTCAATAAAATAATATTTTTTCATCACGTCAATAATTTTTCCTTACTTTTTAACTACATATTTCCCATCATATCACTATTTAAAATATATTATTTTCTCAATAATATCCATCAAACACACCCTTAATATTGAATAATTGATCATTTGTTAATGTATAAAGCGTACAGTTAGAACGTTGTATTGTATTTACGAGAGATGATTAGAGTAGAGTATTGTGTCACTTTATTATATTATGAAAATGCGAATATTAACAAATTAAAATTTTATTAAAATATTTTTCATTTATGGTTAATTTTTAAGACTTAGGTTTATTTACAAGTAAATTTTTAGTTATAAGTTACATTTATTTATCTACGGGTAATTAGCGCAAAACGTCTCTACCTTTACACGGTTTTGTGTAAAACATCACTGCCTTTCGTTTCTTGGTGCAAAACGTCCTTACCTTTCCAATTTTTGGTATAAAATATCTTTTTTGACCATTTTACCCTTCTATTGAAATAAAACAAACACAAAAGAAAAGAAAAATAAAGAATAAATTGCAATTATGGGTTCAAACTTTTTAAAAAGGTGCAAATTAGTCACAAATATGAAAAAATCATCAACCCCTAAGCCGCCACATTTGAAGGCAAAATCCCCAACATCTGATCACCTTGGCAGTCGGACCAACATACCACATTGAAGCCCTCATTGCCCTCTTCACAATCCACCCAACCACCAGCCCCTACTCCAACAGATTTGACCGGAATTGAGCTACAAACTTTACCGCATGAAATGCGGTCAAATGCTGGAATCATGCCGTCTGGCCACCTTCCTGGCCGGAACATACCACCGGCCAACTCCCCTACTCAAGACGACATCGGCCATGCAAACAATTTAGCCCAAACAGCAAAGATAAGATCTGAATTTCAAATTGAAAGCTGGTAGTCGCGACTATCACAACACCGCACCAGTTTTCCTCCAATTCTGAAGCCATCGTGACGACCTATGGTGGCGGACCACCTGTATTGGGTGCTCTATCACCTGGCACACCTAACCCAGCCATGAGTCCCTTTCAATTTGGCTCCAATCATCTTCAATTTGGGTCTGAAATGTTCGTTGGTGCGAACTCGCGAGCGCAGAGATTGGACCGTTTTTCTTTGAAATTGGAGGTTGTTGGTTGATTATTGGAGGAAATTGTTTACATAAGTAGCTTCGACTTTATGAGGGGAGTCGACCAGTCGTGGATTCCGGCCAGTTGGGTGGCCGGACGGCGAGTTGTGGGTGTTTAACCGATTTTTATGCTACAATTTTAAATTTGATTTCCAGCCAAATTACAACGAGTTATGGGGATTTCTTGGTATGTAGTTGTAGAGGGTAATGAGGAGAACATGTTGGGTCCAATATTTGACAGTTTAGACGGCTGTGAGTCGTCGAAAAAATGAGCTCATATATTTGGCTAAAAAGCGGCAAAAGAGATTTTTTTTTTTTTTTTTGTTCTTTTTAATAATATTTTTATAAGTTTTGGATTGATTTGCATTTTTTAGAAGTTTAGGAGTAAGATTGAAAATTATTCTTTATTTTTGAGCCAAAAATTGGAAAGGTAAAGAGGTTCTGCACCAAGAAACGAAAGGTATGGACGTTTTGCACAAAATCGTGTAAAGGTAAATACGTTTTGTGCTAATTACCCTTTATCTACCTATAATAAAAGAGTGGGCACTATTCATAAGTCGTTAAGCCGTCGGCTCGACTCGGTTGAGTTAGTTTTTTTTTTCTGCAAGCCGAGCCAAATGGCTTTCTGGCCCGGCTCGGCTCGCCCAAGCCCTTTTTTTTCAGTTCGTTTGATTCAATATTTTAAATTATAAATATACGCTTTAAACAATTTTAAATTTTTTTAAAATGTTGAAGTGCGTACATGATAAATATATGGTCGATAAATCTTAAATATCAAAAATAATTTTACATTAATTGTGAAACGTAAAATCGTGATTGTTTATGTTTCTTTTCAATCTCAACCACATTTCAATGTCTTTTTTTTTAACTTTATTTTTCCTACAGCATTTGATGCGATATTTCACGATATAAATATCCATTTGGACCGATTTAAATTTTAAAAAAAAACTTACAATGTGATAATAATAAATATATTATCGATTAGATTTAAATATAAAAGTTATCTTAAATTATTAAATGTAAAATCATAATTGATAATTTTTCTTTTCTACCCGCCCTCAACCTCCCATATCACACTAATTTCTCTCAATTTCATTTTTATTCAGTTTTTATTTTAAAGTACGCCAATTTTTTTTCATTCGGTATTTTATCTTAAATTATTAAACGTAAAATTATAATCATTAATTTTTCTTTTTTACCTATCATCAACCCTCATACTCAAACTAATTTCTCTCAATTTTATTTTTCTTAAGTTTTTATCTTAACTTAAGCAATTTTTTTTTACGGCCTCAGTATTTTAAGTTACAAATATACGTTTTAAACGATTCAAAATTTGTTGAAAATGTCGAAGTGCGACCATGGTAAATATATTGTCGATAAATTTTAAATATAAAAAATGATTTTACATTAATTGTGAAACGTAAAGTGATGATTGTTTATGTTTCTTTTCAATCTCAATCTCAACCTCATTCCAATATTCTTTTTTCGAACTTTATTTTTCCGACAACATTTCTACCTATAATAAAAGAGTGTTGAATTGGGCACTGTTCATAAGCCGTTGGCTCAGCTCGGCTAAGTTTTTTTTTTTTTTTTTGAGCCGAGCCAAATGGCTTTCTGGCCAGGCTGGCTCGCCTAAACTGTATCAGCCATTTTTTTCGTTTGATTCAATATTTTAATTTACAAATATGCGCTTTAAACGATTAAATTTTTTTGAAAATGTTGAAGTGCGTCCATGATAAATATATGGTCGATAAATCTTAAATATCAAAAATAATTTTATATTAATTGTGAAACGTAAAGTTGTGATTGTTTATGTTTCTTTTCAATGTCAACAACATTCCAATGTTTTTTTTTTAACTTTATTTTTCCTACAACGTTTGATGCGATATTTCACAATATGAATATCCATTTGGATCGATTTAATTTTTTTAAAAAAAAAACTTACAATGTGTTAATAATAAATATATTGTCGATTATGTTTAAATATAAAAATTATCTTAAATTATTAAACGTAGAATCATAATCGATAATTTTTCTTTTCTACCCGCCCTCAACCCCTCATACTCACACTAATTTCTCTTAATTTCATTTTTATTCAGTTTTTATTTTAAATTAAGCCATTTTTTTTCATTCGGTAGTTTATCTTAAATTATTAAATGTAAAATCATAATTGTTAAGTTTCTTTTTTTACCTATCCTCAATTCTCATACTCAAACTAATTTCTCTTAATTTCATTTTTCTTCATTTTTTATCTTAACTTAAGCCAATTTTTTTTTTTTTTTACGTTTTGTTAAGTATTTAAGTTACAAATATGCGTTTTAAACGATTCAAAATTTGTTGAAAATGTTGAAGTGTGACCATGATAAATATATGGTTGATAAATTTTAAATATAAAAAATAATTTTACATTAATTGTGAAACGTAAAATCATGATTGATTATGTTTCTTTTCAATCTAAACCTTATTCCAATGTCTTTTTTTTTTTAACTTTATTTTTCCCACAATGTTTGATTCGATATTTCACGATATGAATGTCCATTTGTATCGATTTAAATTTTTTTAAAAAAACTTAAAATGTGATAATAATAAATATATTGTCGATTAAGTTTAAATATAAAAATTATCTTAAATTATTAAACGTAAAATCATAATCGTTAATTTTTCTTTTCTACCCACCCTACAAAAACTTAAAATATGATATGCAAGGCCTCTAAAGGTTTGTACAACAAGAAAATTGAGGAAGAAAGAAGAAAAAATAATATCTTGGTAGTTTGTTACTGTATGAGTGTTTTTAAATTTGATTTGAATTATATTGGTTGTTTATGATGAATAATTTCACCTTTTGTTTCTAACTTCATTTTTTTATTTGTTTATTTTTCATTGTAACTAAGGTTTTCTATTGAATAAGTTTTGTTAAATAAGATTTAATTAGTGATGTATCCATAAATAATCAAAAATCAGTTCACCCTATTACATAGCCAGCACGTGCCTCACGGATCGCAGGTTTGACTCCCGAGGTTCAACACTCCAAGGTCGCCCTCCCCTCATTCTTTGGCCGGCAAGTCCGAACAACTGGTATACACGCATACTATGAGTAAGATATAAGGGAGAATACTTGCATATGATCATATATTATTAGTGCACTATTGGTAAGATAGACATCGCGTCTAGCTGTTTGCATGCTTGCCGTGCCGAATGGGGAGCTAAACATTCTCACTGCGTGACATTCTCCTACATTCGAATTCCCTTACGTCCTCGTAGCGAGAAGTGAGTTTCGCATCAACACGCATCCGTCTCATTGCAAAGTTAACAATGTCACCATTCCATATGGACAGGCATCCAACTTGCAGTAACTCGTACTCGTCGCCTCCGACACCAACTTTTACCCTCCGCCCCTTTGAGCATTGGTTCCTCGGGTGGACGGTCTCCGAATCGTAGCGCCTCAATGCATATCGAATTGTACCCTGCACGGTGCGCTCTTCGAAACCTCCTTTGAAAGGCACCCAAGCAATTGCGCAACACTATCCCTCTTCATTCTTCTTCCCCACAGCTTCCTTCATCGTGTCCCGCAAGCTTGCCGACACGATCCGTGGCCCAAAATCTTTTCTCCGCAAGAACACATGATATTTTCATATAACAACATCGCATGTTCGAGCGGTCCCGCTCTGATACCAACTTTCACGGATCGTAGGTTTGGCTCCCGAGGTTCAACGCCTCAAGACCGCTCTCCCCTCATTCTTTAGCTGGCAAGCCCGAACAACTAGTATACATGCATGCTATGAGTAGGATACAAGGGAGAATACATGCATATGATTATATATCATTAGTGCACTATTGGTAAGATAGGCATCACGCCTAGCTATTAGCGTGTTTGCCGTGCCGAATGGGAGAAGTAATAATTCTCACTGCGTGACACTCTGACTAGTAAGAATTAAGAAATACCTTTTTACCTATCAGTATGTTTTTTATTACAAGTAATTGGTGTATTTGTTACTTTATTATTCACTTCACTTTTTCTATGTTATTATTATTCTTCTACAAACATCTTCAAAATATTCTTTATTTATAAAGAGCATCTTATGCATTATAAAGAGATCTTTAAATTTATAAAGTTAAATTTTTTATACATTCCAATGATGCTTTCTATTTTGACTGTTCATTTTACTTTTCTAAAAAAAATATTTAAAGCATTCTTTCATATTTTACCCCCTTTTTAGCCCTTTTTTTTTTCACAAAAATTGATTTTGTAATATTGATTTTTTTTGGAGAATATTTAGTTAAAAGGTAGGAGAGTTTTTGGGTTTACATAGAACTTGCGTTATTGAAAGAATGTGTGTTTTAAAATGAATTTGAGGAAAAATGAGTTTTTAGACAATTGGGCTCAAAGAGAAGCTTTATTTAACATAATTTGTTACATATTATTGGCTAATCAATTTAAATATAGTTTGAACAGTTTAAGAAGTATAATATTGAAATTTCGTGACTTATTAAATGCAATAATTGTTCATCAACAATGGATACCCCTATTTGGGCTCCATTTTATTTAAAATGCATTTTTTTTTTCTCTCCTTTTCCAATAGGGTGGCAACAAGGTGGGTCTCTTGCCCCGTTTACTACCCATTTACCTTTTTTTTTTTATAATTCAATTTTTTATATTCATTTTATTGCCCCATTTATTAAAGCGAGACAATAATATATTTATTAACTTTTTTAATTAATTTATTTATTTTTAAAAGTTAAATTATTCAAATATATTTGTTAAACCAATGCTTTTATTGTTTGTCAAATTTATTAAATATCTTAATTATCATCTTTTATTAGAATTGATGAAATTTCGTGAAATTTTGCATTTAAATTATTGATTTTTTTTAAAAAATATTAAAGATTAAACATGAGGAGGAGAGGCGGGGCAGAGCCCTTGTTACTTGTACCCGCCCTAAGGTGAAGTTCCCGACCCGAATACCCGATTAAATAGATAATCCTTGTCACGTTCTGAGCAAGGCCTACGGGTATTCAGTCTGATGGATTTTTTTGCCATCTCTATTGTCCACCATACATTTTTCAATAAAATAATATTACGCGTAAATTTAGAATTTTCATTCTTTTTAACCACGCGTTCTTCAAAGAATCACTATTACAAAATTCATTTTTCCTCAAAAATTAATTTTAATGGAGCCCAAACAAGGGCGTGGTGAGATTGGCTCTCTAATAGCATCTCATGCATTGTACAATAGCATTTTTAAATTTAAAGAGTAAATATTTTTATATATTCCAACAATGCTCTTTATTTTTATTTTTTTCAATGAACATTTATTGATTCATCTTTGTATCTTGTTTAATATAATTTTTTTTATATGTTAACGGTCAATCAATTGAAATGTGTTTTAAATAATTTAAATTTTGAAGTATTAAAATTTGTAATTTATTAAATACAAGTGTCTCCAAGGGACTCTAATTTTAAATAGTATATTTAGCAATTTCAAGAGTATCTATAAATTTAGAGAGAAAAAAATTTGAAGTACTACAACAAACTCTTTATTTTTAACACTTAATTTTATTATTCCCAAAAAACATTTATTATTTTCCTTATCTTTTATTTTCACTAGGTTTCGTCAAAATTATTATATTTTTTTTTTCTTACATTGAAAATCGAAATACTTTAAATATATTTAATCTCTCCCTATTTTAAATGTTAATTTGAAGAGCCTATTAGATCATAATTTTAAGAATGAACTTTTTAATGTAGAGAGGATCTTATAGTCTTTTGAAGATGCTAAATGTTATTTTTCCTCAAAAATGAATTACTAATGCGTGTCCTAACTTGGACAATGAATTGATGATGTGGCATCCTATTTGACGTTACTTTCACACTTAATACACGAGCAAGGATAAATATCAATTTTTTTTTATGGGAATTCAATTTTAATGCACTTGTAGTGTGAAAGTGTTTTAAAAAAAAAATGTGATTTTATCTTTGTTAGCATATTAGATGTCAAAATAAAGTAAGATGAGATGCGACATGTTATCAATCCATTGTCCGGAAGTTTTGGACGGAATTTATTTTTTGGACTTATAAATAAAAATATTTATTTTTGAAAATTCTTTTTACTGGTAGGTAATATTTTCCCTTTTAATAAATTTATGTAATTATTAGTTCTAATTCGACAGTATACTATTTCTTTTCTATTTATGGGTGAAAAATCTGAATATTAATCCCTAGACATTACATTATATTCAAAAAAAAAAAAAAAAAGTTTCTAAACTTTAAATTTGACCTCTTAACTTTGAGTCATCAACCTCATTAGTCCCAAAAAAGAATTCCACCAAAATTACTAACACGGGTGTACTTGACAACGAATTGATGACGTGACATTCTATTTGACGTTAATAGGGATAAACGGCAACATTTTCTTCCATGATAATTACACTTATAATGCACTAGGAGTGTGAAAGTACTTCGAAAAATTGATGATGATCTGATTTTATCTTAGTAACCTATTAGATGTCAAAAATTAAGATGAGTTGTACATCAAAAATCCGTTGTCCAGGTAGGACATCCATTAGTAATTTTAAACGGGTTTTTTTTTTTTTTTTGGACTAACGAGGTTCATGCTTAAAGTTAAGAGACTATGGGAGGCCAATTTTAAATTTGTGGATGCTTTCCGATCATAGCTTATAATTTCGAGTCTATTCAGGTTTTTTACCCTTCTAATTATATTATTCACGACTTTGTATTTCTGTCGCATGATGGCAACAGGTGCACATATCTTTGAGTGGTACAAACAAAATGAGAATATCTTGGATTACTTCTGATGACACACCAGCTATTGTCAAATATGGTATATCTTCTGGGGACTACAAGTTTTCAGCAAATGGGAGTACCAATGTGTACCACTATTTTACTTATAATTCTGGGGTAATACACGACGTTGTCATTGGCCCTTTGAACCCAGACACTGTGTACTACTACATTTGTGGCACAAATTCTTCCCCAGAATTCTCCTTCAAAACTCCACCAGCAAGTTTTCCTATCAAATTTGCAGTCTCAGGTACAAGCAGTAGACAATTTCTTGAATTTAAACTTTTACATGTAGGGGTTTGAAGTGATATTATGAAAATTGTGTAGATCTCAAGGGTGTAGTTCATTTTCTTATCGTAGAATTGTAATGTGTACAAATTATAGTAAATGAGTGGTGACGAGATTTGAATTCACGGTTAAAGTGCAGGTGACCTAGGACAAACCGAGTGGACAAACTCAACACTTCAACACATTGATAAATCAAACTACGATGTTTTGTTGTTGCCAGGTGATTTGTCTTACGCGGACATGTACCAGCCGTGGTGGGACACATTCGGGCAAATTGTTCAACCGATGGCAAGTAAACGTCCCTGGATGGTTACGCAAGGTAACCATGAGATTGAAAAAATCCCTGGAATCCATCAGGAGCCCTTCACATCGTACAATGCAAGATGGGTTATGCCATATGAGGAGAGTGGCTCATCTTCTAATTTATTCTATTCTTTTGAAGTTTCTGGTGTTCATGTCTTAATGTTGGGTTCGTATACTGAATTTGGGCACGATTCCGCACAGTATAATTGGCTGCAAGCCGATTTGAAAAAGGTGGATCGGAGAAAAACACCATGGCTAATTGCCTTAATACATGCTCCGTGGTACAATTCTAATGAAGCTCATCAAGGAGAATATGAATCATTTGGCATGAAAAGCTCCATGGAAGATTTGCTCTATGGGGCACGAGTCGACGTTGTCTTTGCAGGACATGTCCATGCCTACGAACGATTTGTAAGCCTTCTTTCCCTTTTATTAAAAATATCAATATTGATAATCGTGACAATGTTGAGATTAGTGTTGCAGTAACTAATAATGTAATTTATCGATAGTACTACTTTTTACGTGATATATTGCGAGGTTAGACGAACGTCTACAAGGATCAAGCCAACAAATGTGGTCCGGTGCACATCACAATTGGCGATGGAGGCAATCGCGAAGGCCTTGCCACGAAGTAATGAGTTATAATTTTCGTCCGAAAGTATTCTTTCATATCATTAATAGAAAAAAGAAATATAATTTTCACATTGATATTTTCTATTTTGACAGATATATAAGCCCAAAGCCAAAAATATCCGTTTTTAGGGAGGCAAGTTTTGGTCATGGGGAGTTTGAGGTAGTAAATGGGACCCATGCACAGTGGACGTGGCATCGGAACCAGGATGACGTGGAAGTTGCATCTGATGTTGTCTGGTTAGCAAACCTTGCATCTGTTTCAGCTTGCTATAAAGTGTGAGACAAATCAGTTAATACTGTCAAACTATGCTCCCTTTTCTATCATTGAAGGATTATATACTACGATTTGACACATGTTTTAAGGTTTTTTTTTCTTGTTTTTAAAAAAATAAATATTACACGATAAGTAACAATAAGGAGAAATTAGTACGAGAAGCCTTTGATAATTGATACACTTCCTGATAATGGAATCTTGGACAACCAACACTCAGTATCTTTCACTTGATCTCTATATTTTTTTTTTTTTTTTTTTTTTTTGAATGTATTTTGCAAGTTCATTGAATGGAAACATAGGAATTTTTTTATTTTATTTTCTCGCTCCTTGCTATCGGAGCAGCATACCGAACTCAACTTGATAACCTTCTTCGATCCGTTCTGAGCTCAGTCTTTGAACATGAAATTAATTAGAGAAGAAAGGCCTAGCCGATGCTTTCAATCTTCGTGTTCTCTTGTCCCCGTAAGGAGGAGATTGAAATCACTGGAAAAATTTACAAGTCATTTTCAAAAGTAATTGAAGGAAAATATGGAAGATATCGTGTAACTCTGCCGGAAAATGGGTTGATTATTGAGGTGGTTTCCTCAGTTATGAATGAGAACCTACTTTAGAAGATAGTAAAAGGTATAAAGGTGTGTCCTGGGGACAATCCCGTAAACAGATCAGCCCAAAACGTGTTGGGCCTAGTTCTTTAAGTGGAAGGTCGACTCGAGTCATCTTATTCCTCTCATTTTTAGTGAACAAACGACAAAATTAGTACTCATGATATAATTTGGGAAAAGTGCATGGATCATGCTTTTTCTTTCCCAAAATCACAAATCAGGTCCCAAGTTTTAAATTTGCAAAAATCAGGTTTTTCAAAAATTAATTAATTATATTTTACAATTATATTAAATTAAATATTTAACTATAATATAATATAATTAACCCACCTACCCACCACCTCCATCCCCACCCCCACTGCCCCGGCCACCGTGACTGTTCCGACGACGGGGACTACTCCGACGACCACTCCGATGATCGTTCCGCCGCCACTTAATTCCGGCGATTGGTCATATTCCGACCAGTATAGGTCACAGATTTTTAAAATTTGTCGGTCACAGATTTAGTATAGGTCATAGATTTTTAATGTAGTCACGAGTTCAAATTAGTATAGGTTACAGTTTTTTAATTTAATCACAGAGGTCACATATTTCCAAAGTTGTTAATCACAGATCATATATTTGTTGGTCACAGATTTTTTATTGATCACAGGTTAAGAAATTTTGTTGGTCACATATCATTTTATTGGTCACAGATCAAAAAATATATATGTCACAAGTCACATATTTTCAAATTTGTGAGTCACGGTTAAATAGCTAAGTCACAGACACCAAAATAATCAACTATAGCTAGGTCACAGTTCAATAACTTGGTCACATACACAAAACAAATCACAACGGTCACAATCACCACCGCAAAATCAAAAAATCAATGCACCACCATTTGCAAAATGTGCAAATCACCATTGTGACACCTTCGCTGCTGCAAAATGTGCAAATAATTCCACCTTCGCTGCTGCAAATCACCATTGTGACACCTTCGCTGCTGCAAAATGTGCAAATAATTCCACCTTTGCTGCTGCACCGGTAGCAGCAACGCTGCTGACGGTTCAGCAGCGTCGCTGTGACACTGCTGAACCGGCAGCAGCGACAGCATCGATTCACAGCAGCCGCAACAGATGGAGGGGGAGGGGAAGGGAAGGGGAGCGGAGAAAGGGAAGGGAGGGGAGGGGGAGGGAAACAAACCGGCGGCGGCGGCGGCGACGGCGCGGGCTTCGCTGCTGCGATTCGCTGCGCCGCGGGAGGGGGAGGGGGAGCGGAGAAGGAGAAGGAGAAGGGAGGAAGAGGGAGGGGGAGGGATCGGCGACCGGTGACCGGCGATGGCGACCGGTGGCTGCGGCGGGTGAGAGGAAATAGATAGGAAATGGATTAGGGTTTGGATAGGATAGAATGTTATATTTAAAATAAAGTTGGTGGGGTAGGTGGTGGGGTGAGTATATTAGATTAATTTAATTTAAAATATTATTATTAATTGTGAAATTAAAACCTGATTTTTGATTAAATAAATGTAAAACCTGATTTTTTAAAACCTCAAACTTAACCCCTGGTTTTTGGTAATTTTCCCATATAATTTCACAACTATACGGGCTCAAAATTGTCCCACAAAAGTAAAGATTTAAGCCCATGTTTGGTATGAGTTAAAATCATATTTTTAATAAATTTTGATAAATGTTGATAAATGTGTGGTTGAAAAGCTTTAGATCCTATAAAATATGTGGTTAAAATTAATTGTTGACTTTGACTTAAATTAAAATTAAAATTTTAATTCCTACCAAATTAGGGCTAAATATTGGTACCTTTCTTCAAGTAGACATTGGAATCCGATGCATAAATCTGTCCTGTAATAATATAGTAACGAGGAGAGGTTATGAAAATTTAACTATGAAGATGTACAACATACATTGAGCATTCTAGAAAAAACAATGATTTTGCAATTGATTTAGCAAAAGAAAAGTTTTAATTCTATTGGATTTTTTTTTCATCTTTTTAAAATTAACTCAATTGTAAAACAACTTGATGTGGGTAATTATTGATGTGCAATGTTGAGGCAATTCTCAACGAAAGAGACTGTGTACCAATCAAAAAGGAAATTACAAGAATACTCGAACCATAAACCTCTAATAATTTATTAGGCACTGTACAAATTATTCATCTTGAGGCCTGTTCTTCTAGCCAACCCCCCCCCCCCCCCCCCCCCCCTTTCTTGGTTCTCTATCTTACCAAGAAAATTTATTTTTTTAATAAAAAAAATGTTGGACCATGTGCCCTTAACTAGATGGGTGGGGTCGGATAACCTTGATAGGAAAATGTTTTGACTGTTGGAGCCCAAAGATAGCTTATGCTTAACTGCCCCCTCTTGTGAGAGATGGAGAGTATTCAACACCTTCTTCTCGTGAAAGAGGCAAACCAAGCGAGTAATCGAGTGAGAGAGTTAGGGAAGATCTTCTCAGCCGACCTTCTTGGCAATCGTCAAGAGAATGGCTCGATGATCGTCGATAGTATGACTACTAATGATTCTAATTGAAATCAATATATATTGGTGATTCAGATATAATTACCGACGATGATGCATTGGTGATCACCGACATATCTTTGTCGGCGATTACCAATGACACTGTTGTATGAAATGCTTTTGAAAATTAACGACGGATAATGATTCTAACTAGATTTAGGCATTGGGCTTTGACTGGTCTGGAATTGGACCAAAACAGATTTTGATCACAATTTGGGTTGGACTTATTATAAAACATTTTTTTCACAATTTTATTTTGTTTCACGGCTTGGGCTACTAGGAGTCCCCAAATATATCCACCCCTGCAAGAAATCAGTTAATTCCCACAAGTAGGTCTTTGCCCTAACCAACCCCTTCAGAGTTTTCTCTTTTGTTTATTTGAAATTCCCTTTTTATTGATGATATGTCTGAAATTTATCATCCATGCTGTTGGAGGTTTAAAAAACAAGATGCCTGGAAGAATCCATTTTCTTCATTTTTTTTCCTCTTAAACGTACAATATTGTTATAAAATCACAAACGTACGATGTTGGGACTACAAATCAACGAGTGAATTAATGTCATTACAAGACTGTGGATGGTGATTTGGAACAACATTCTTGGGAGAATCTTCGTCAACCCGAAGAGAAAGGTGAAGATGGACGACTTATGTAAAATCAGGGACGGATTTAGTGGGGGGTTGACCCGTCTACACTAGCCCATTAATTTTTTTAGCTGAAAAAAAAAATTTCTTGTGCAATTTTTTATTTTTTAACGTATTAGCCTAGCCTGTAATCCGGTCCTGGATCCATTCCTGTGTAAAATATTAGTATTTTTTATTGTATTTTATAATTAGTTGTTCTTTTTGGCAGATTTTATTATTATTTAGAAGTTTAGGGATTAGAGGGAAATTTCATATAGCAATTAGGTTTTACTTCATATTAAATTATGAACCTGCAACATTGTACTATTTGGGATTAGAGGGAAATTTCATATAGCATATTAGATGGCTTTAGGGGATCAGAATTTTCGGGTATTTAGTAAGTGAAATCGTCGGGTCCAAATTTAATTATTGAACCGAACGTTTGGATCGGTTCGGTTCGGTTCAGTTTGATTCAATTCGATTTTGTACTATAATTAATTTTTTTAACATCTATAACAACGGTATATTAATCCATCTAATAACATTTTCAACGTTAACTTTTACAAAATAACATAATTCCATAAGAGTGATTGAGAAAAACCTGTGTCACTAAATTTTGATTATTTGAAATTTGGATTACAAAGTTGGGTTGTGGGTTCAAAACAGGAAATGCTATTTTGGGCTTAATTAATTAGTTGGCAAATTAAACAGAAAAATGTTGCTTTTGGACTCAATTAATTAGTTGAAAAATTATTTGACTTATTTAATATAGGAATATTAAAAAAATTAGGAAGATTCAATTTTTATTCGATTCTTCGATTGTTGTTCAAGAAACGAGAATCGAATCAAATATATTGGTTCTCGATTCTGATACTCATTTAGATATTTTACTTTAAAAAAACGAACTGAATTGCTCGGTGGGAATTTATTCCCGTCCTACCATATATTGAAATTCTCTCAATTTTCGTCAATTAGTCGACTCTTTTCGTAACTATTAATGAATCTATTGATGATAATCAATCACGCCATTTCTGTGCAAATCAACAAAACTTGATTGTCAAGTATCCATTATTCTTGCGAGAATATTGTTTTTGTTTATATTTATTTCCCGCTTATAGTTGCATCAAAATGAGAAAGTTAAGGAATGAATTTCTAAAGCAATTTTGACTCCTTCACTATGGATTTCGACCCAAGTCTTGGTTAACAAACAAGCCGTAGAGAGGAAAGTACCCAAACAATGTCATAACATTCCTTCCCTCTCGAAAAAACAAAACCTTGTCCTTGTTGGGTTTTGATACCCAATAAATTCGGGCGATAATTTAAAACAATTGTCGGATTATTTTAATGACGTCATAGACTTGGCTCGACTCGAAAACGACATATACTTTTGGATAACCCAAGTTTGGGTTTGCATGGATGTTGTTAGCCCATTTATGTGGTTAGTTGTGGGAATTATTTGATAGCCCATTTGGAGGGAGTGTTTGGCCCAAAAGTAAGTGACCTAACCGATCCCTTTTATTTCGAGAACAATACATAAATCAGGTATTAAGAATCATCAATTTCAAAAATACAAAAATAAGTTTCAATTTTCAAAAATCAAGTTTTTAAAAATTTAATTTATGAAATCATAAATTATTAAATCAATTTATTTTTAAATATTTAATTCTAATATAATATAATTAATTCACCCCTACTTAATCACCTCTACCGCTCCGAGGACTATTCCGGTTACCGTTCCGATCAAAACTCCTCTCTGGCAATTACTTCGATTCCGGTGAACATGCTGTCAACTATTCTAGCGATTGCTTCGATTTTGGTGATTATTCTGGTAACCGTCCCGTCGCCGATTTATTTCGATGACTGCTCCGATTCTGGCAATTGGTCTAACTCCGGTGAATATTCTGGGGACACCTCCGCCATACTTTTTTGTGTACATTTGACATGATTTTTGACATTTTGATTGTTACCTGTAACTATTAATATAAAATATGACATGTAAATTTAAACTGTAACTCTACAAAACAAGTAAACAACATGTGACATGTTAATATTGATCTGTAACCCATATATATTGATTTGTAATATATAAAAAATGATTGACTTATGAACTCAAACCTGTGATCAGTGAACTGCGACCTTAACAATTCACTACTCATTCATTGCAAATCAGTCACGAATCAAAATCTTATAGGTTACAGATTATTCATCGGTCACGAATCAAAAAATTAAATGGTCATAACTCATTTTAAGTTAATTCAAAAATCTTATAGATCACAATTTGTTCATCGATCACGAATAAAATATTTATACGTCACAATTTTTTTATCGGTTACAAATCACAAATATTATAAGTTACAAATTATAGACGGTTTGACAATTTTTATGTCACACATTCTTTTTTGGTCTAAAATTTCATATGTCATAGATTATTTCTCGATAACAAATCAAAAATTTTATAGGTCACATTATTTATCAATCTCAAAATCAAACTTTTATTGGTGACAACTCGATAATAACTTAATAAATTGTGAGTCACAGTCACAATTTTTAGGTCACAAATTATTAATTTGTCAAAAATTAATCAATTATTGGTCAAAATCAACCAAATAATTGGTTATAGACACTAACGCCGCCAACATTACCACCATCTCACTAGCACCATCGCCTCACGGCCACAGCTAGCACCACCACCAACAATTGCAAACACCATCCTAAAATCACTACACGACCACTGCAAAACCAGATCCAAAATCACTGTACAGCCACTGAAAAACCAGATCAAATAAGATGGCGTCGATCTTCAAAAATTGAATCCCTCCATTAACAACCTTAGGAAAGTTTACTTGATTATTCTGTGTGAATTGTGTTCGTACTTTACTCGCGGTCATTATTGGTTACATTTTGTGTTCTGTGCATTTTTTTTTGTAAAATGACAACATGTCATGAGTTGTGCCTTTTTAGTGAAAAATGTGATATTTTAATATGGTACATGTAGGTCTAAGGTAAGTGTGAAAAACAAGACGTGTTTTAACTGTGGTAAAATTTTGGACATGGTGGAATAGATTTGTCTTAAGAATGATAATAAAATGAAAGATGATGAGAGTGGTGAGGCGAATGTTGTCTTTGGGTCGAGTGATGACCTGTGTGAGATTTATTGAGGGTAACCTTAGTTAATGCATGTGCATCCGTGTGTAATCCTTACTGCATGTGTGTGATTACTTAATTCGGTTGCATGATTATATGTACATTTTTCAATGTGTTTGATATGTGCATTGACATGAATTGGAGTGATCTTATTACATGGTATAATTGTTTGCATACGTAGTGGATTGAGATCTATGGTGTACTCTGTTTTGCTCTATGAGTGGTGTGAGAGAGTATGATAGTGAAAATTAAGAGGGGCAACAATTTTCTCCTTCATCTTTGTGATGTTGTGTGGTTTGTGAGATTATATGAGGCAACCTGTGAAGGTTATTTTTGTTCTTTGTGTGAGTCTCTTTTGTGAGTGTAGTGAAGTAACCAACTATTTCTTTTATTCTCTTTGTGAGTGTCACCCTCACCCTTCCTTTTCTGGGATAAATTCTTTATGAATTTTTTGAGCATTAGTGTTGGAGTAACCTTATGGTGCGTTGGTCAATTTTAATTGAGCCCTAACCTTTGTGGTCGTCAAAAGGTGTTGAATTGCCATAATGAGTTTGTGATGCATTTGCAATGTGTTGTAAGTATAGTATAGATATCTAGGGGTACATTGGTGATTTGTACTGTGGGATGGGTGTGTGACATTTGGGTCATGGTGGAGAGGCGATCAAATGTTAGAATCATTTATCTGTGAAGAGCCCCTGATCAGGTGGAGTGTGAGTGAAGCACTTCTATCACTTCTGTTAGGTGGAAACCTATTATCCACTTAGGTTGGAGAAGTGATATAGAGATAGAGAATTATCCAGAGAACTTAAGATCTATAGAGTTTTACCAGTTAGACATGAGTTGAGTAATTAGTCTAGTGAGCATGGTGGACGATGAGGTGAGATACGTGTTCTTAAGGAATGAGCAACACAGAATGGGATATAATTAGTGTGGTGAGATCTTTTCTATAGGGTCATTTATGCATTTGTTGTATATGTGTTGGCCCGTTGATTAACTTGGTGTTAATCTGTTGTTCTGTGTGAACATGTTTGAAAAGATCTGTTTATCCTATATGATATCTTAATCGCATGTTTATTTTCGCTTGATTGATTGTTGTGATTATACGCTTCTACTTGGATGTTCTTGATTTTAGCCTTAGTGAGTACATGGAGCAGGTATGGTATTTGTTTCGGGTCCAAAACACGAGGTAAGGTCTGTGATACCAATTTTATTGGTTACCTTGATTATGCAAGTATAAACTTTATGTTTTGGTTGCTTACATGTTTATTGAGAATCAATGTGGAGTTTTGTTAGGTTTTGATACCCAATAAATTCTGGCGATAATTTAAAACAATTGTGGGATTATTTAGCGACACCATAGACTTGACTCAACTCGAAAACAATCTATACTTTTGGATAGCCCAAGTTTGGGTTTGGATGCTTATGTTGTTTGCCCATTTATGTGGTTAGTTGTCGGAATTATTTGGCAGTCTATTTAGTGGACTTTGGCCCATTTGAAGGGAGTGTTTGGGCCAAAAGTAAGTGACCTAATTGACCCCCTTTTATTCCCCCCATTCCCAGTCGTTTTCTAGTGTGTGTGTGTGTGCGCGCGTGTGCGTGTGCGTGTGTGTGAAGTGTGTGCAAGAGAGTGGAGAGGAGAGGCAGCCGAGAGAGAAAGGGCAGCCGGGGTTGTGGTGGATTTCTTTGTAAGTACCATTGTTATTCTCTTCTCCTTCCTCCTTGTGTAGGCTTGCAATCACCACCACCATATCTCTTTCGTGGGGATGAAATTTAGAGCAAACAAGGTGTAGAAATTTTGGGTCGAGCCTTGGAAGTTTGGTGTTCGTTTGGTTGTTTTCTGAGCTTGAAAATTGGTTATTGGAGCCACAAAGTCTAACAGTCCTCAAGCGTAGACTTTTCTCAAAATAATAGTCTTTTCTTTCTTTCTCAATTTGTAATTAAATTTGAAAATATTATGAAATTCTTGTGAAGATGCTCCCTTGAATCAAGCGTGCTTTCCTTCCCAATTTGTTGAACTGCGTTTTTCCTTCTTCACATTGACTGCTTCTTTGCTTGCTCTAACTGCCAACTCGTGCCAAATTTAGAGTAGAATTCCCATCTTAACTTGATAAAACCTTGGCTGACGCATAAAATTCATCCATGAATGGTTCTTCTAGACCGGAATAATCGTCAAGCACAAAGTAGTGACTTTTTCGAGGACGATAACTTTCTCGATGGAATTTCGCAAGTACCACGGCTGGCAAACCCTCTCCACAATTTGATCCAACATCGACCACATCACAAAATAAGTAATGTTGCACCAACACTCAACAAAGGAAATATTTTTGGTATTTTAAATGGTAAATTAGTTTATCTCGATAAATATGGACAAAAACTGAACCAGATTAATATTATTCAAATCTATGGTACTAAAAGAAAGAATTGAATATGAACTTTTTGAAGTTTCCAGAGATGTGGAAGGATTCTGTACATGATCTGCTATCCCAAATTATAATGTATGTTAGTGCATAAATAAATAATTAAGACAATGACAATGTTCAAGGAAAGCCAGACATATGACATACAAAAAGTTGATACCATTGAAATTTGTTATGAATTTAATAATTTGATCCAACTCTCTTTACTAAAATATTATATAATTTTTAACAACGTTGTGATCAAGTTAAAAGGGAAAAGAGAATGTGCTAGTGACTATTACTAAAAGTTATTATTAGTGGATAGTGGTCAACTTTTGTAAGGTTATTTAACAAAGTTAATCAATCCTAATCATCTTTTCAAAGTAATGGTTATACTTGAACGTGTCAAAATCTGTCGAGTCATCTAATCCAATTACGTTCATCATAGTATGTTATAGCACAATTGGGTTGTGCTAGGTCCGGAATTTTGTAAGCGTTTCTAGTTAGGTCCAAATACTTTTATATAAAATTGATACATATCGAGAGTGAAAGGTGACTCGACAGAAACTATCACAAATTCAAATTTTGTTGGAGTTAACACTTCTAGACTCTACCCTATATTATATGTCCCTTGATAGAGAGTCGAGAAGGCACCCCGCCTCCTTTCATTCTGTCGTGTATATTCTCGTCGACTTTAATGATCAATTGTAATTTTGTTTGAAAATTTATGAAAATTGAACAAATGAGAATTTCAAATTTCATTTAATGCGACTAAAATGGTTGGCTAGGCAAAAAAATTTCTCATCAACCTAAATATATAGATACAAAACGTCTTCATTGTTGAACACTTGAATAAAGTGAAAAAGAAAAAAGAAAAAGTGATAATATTGTCCAAAATTAGTTTAGAAATTGAAAATTATTGGGTTTATATGTCCACTTTTCACTCTAGAGGACACTCAATTTTGTGAAAACTACAGGAGGTACGAGATAGTAGGCATGACTTAAAAATGTGTCGATATTTGTCAAATCAGATACACGTGTAGATTTTAAATTAAAATATTAACTCTAATTTCAATATTGGGTGAACAAGTAAATGAAATGAGTACTCAACTATTTATTTATACACTAAAAAAAAAAAAAAAAAAAAAAAAAATCTACTGCCTGTCCTCTTGACCATAAGATTAAAAAGTGTACCCTTCTCAATACAAATTTGAGGCACTGCAGGAAACTTAACTGTAGTGGTCCCAAATAATCAGTGCAGTAGATTTAAGTAAGCTCACGTGTAGGGTTCAATGCACATAATGTAATATCCATCATTAGCCTTGCAGGGATTGGTATTATGTGAAATGATTAATTTTTACCTCAGAAAGTGGAGACTTAAAGGATTTTGGCATTGTTGGATGAGGTCATTGCATGGGGCTGGCTCACTGGTTAAAAGTAATTTCACAATTAAGTGTGTTCACATGTGTATGTACCCCCTATCCCTATATATAATAACATCTTCACATGTATCAATAATGCACAATGAGATTTACACGTATGAATCAATGAAACTTGCTCGATCCCCACTTTTATATCAATCATTTTCCTGATCAAGACTGAACAGTATAATATGATGTTACGTTGTACAGTACTGATGGTGCTTACAATAAAACCAAAAAAAGAAGGTTAAAATGGGAAAAAGAAAAACAAACCGGCCCACACTCACGTTCCCGCCCCTAAGTACAAGGCATGTGATACTTTGACGAAAAAATGACGGTTTCTATCATTATCCTTAGATATTGATTAACTCGGTAAGAAATTGAGATTTAAGGCTATTTGTAATCGAGCAGTTATTTACGGGTCTAATTATTCTTGTTTGTCCGGAGTCCGTATGCGAAAGTTTAGGAATTTCAGACTTGTAATTTCGATTTGCCCTAATTTTTCTTATAAATAGGAAGTCGTTATTAGGATTTCGTAATTATCATAAAAAAGATAGCTAGATATTAGAAAAAATAGGTTGTAAGATTAGTCTCTTGTAAAAAATAAAAAATAAAAAAATCATCATAATAAATTACTACAGAAATGGATAAGGACGTAGTCTCAAATTGATGCGAACATTTATAAATCTTACGCATTCTTGTATTTCTTTTTTCTTTTTTGTAATTTTATTGCTCTCAATGGTATAGAATTAGAGTTTCTAATTTTCAAGAATTCGACCCGACCATTAGAAATAACTAATCAAATAAAAATACATATCTCGAAATTCGAATGGTCCCTATTAAAATCAATAATTATATGCCATACAAATTTACATAATGTAAAAAAAAAAACAATAGGTTGGGTAAATAATTGTATTTGGTAGGCAAATATAGATGAATGATGATGAGCACTCGATGGAGCTGAATGAATGCTTTGATGGCTATGGTCATGCAAATCTTTTGATCACTGCCATACATTTATGAAAAAAACAATCTCCCAAACACTTTGAATCATGAAAGGAAACTGCCTTTTTCTTTAAGGGTGACATAAAATGGCTGCGAAAAGTAAAAATCCATTTAATAGGGTTGAAGAAATTAAGAGAGAGGAAGCCATAATTAGTAGCCTTTGCCATCATTTGGATTTTCAGACCCCAATTAATTATAATTATAACAAAAAGAACAATTTCAACTTAGCTAAATGTTGATCTTTTCTTGCACGTCAGGGTCAAAAGCCCTTTTGCCCTACGTTTCATTGGCTATGGCTTTGGTCCATAACAGAACAAACATATGGGACCAACTCTATTGACCTACGTTTTTATGTCAGAGGATCAATTTTCAGTTGACAATTTGGAAATTTCTTCTAGATTACAACTGCATGACATTAGGATATTGTCAATGAAGATAGAGCTAGCTTTAGATCATCTTTGGATATGTATATTTGGTCGAGCTATCCAGATTTAAGGTTGTCTATACAGTAAAACAATCGGGGTTTGTTGGACGCCTCAAGGCATTTTAGAATGTGTCCTGTTGAAACATTTGACAGCTGTCCAGGTCCAAAGTAACATGTTCTGTAAAAAGAACGAATTTGTTTGATACATCAAGGCATTCCTTGAACGTGTCTTGTTGGAATGTTTGAGATGCTAAGTATGTAAGTATTTTGGGCATTTAGATTTCTACGATGATATACGTCTCAATATATTTCGACCTCAACAATCAAACACTAAAACAAAGTATTACTTGACTATTGCTCAAAAGGGCACTTTTTTACTACATTATGGGTATATCGAATAGTCTTAAATAGATATCGAAATTTATTTTTTAAGTCTTAAAGTTTAATATTTTTAAAAAATCAATTATTTCATTAAAATTTACTATTTTTGCGATACACTTCAATGTAATTTTCATCATTTATTAAGAAACTTTATATGGAACATGACATAAAAAATTTTCGAAATTTTATATCCGAAAAAGTCATATCCTATGTAAATTTTCGGATGCAAAATTATATGGGATAGGATTTTTTTTTTACGTAAATTTTCGAGTGTAAAATTTATCCCAACTTCTTTGCAAGTTCGAGTGTGCCCCCCTAACAAAAATCTTCTACGTCCGCCCCTGCTTCGAACATATTATATTTTATTCGAAGTGAGTTTCTTTCATGTAAGAGGGTGGACACCGTTATGAACACCGCATTATGTACTTATAACATCACCCAAATTCTTTAGTGGCATTCTTATGGAAGTTGATGTTGGAATGTAAGAGATCACCTTCTTCTTTATATATTGTTTCATGGTTTAGGATTTGTAGTTGTTTAAACTTTAAACTATAAATTAATAAACAATTATAAGAGTGACATTCTATGTATCTGTTATCTTTGAGATATTCTATTCTAATTGACATGATATTTAATTTTTTAAATTTTTTATATCTAAAAATTTAAATAAAGAAGCATATGGTATAAGAATACTTCGTCATTAGAAGAACTTTTAGAGCAATAGTGAAATTTTATGTAGTACGTAAATATCTAAAACAATTTGAGAAATCAGTACTCTCAAGTTCAATTATTGCATATGCGTCTTTTTAGCCAGGATGCGAGTGTAGAGATAGTAACAAGGAGAGGTCAAGTCGGGAATTTAAATATTTTTGTTTATGTCTTGTTTGTTTGGTTAATAGTATTATTTATTTATAATTATCACATCAAATAAAATAAAAGTTTAAACATGGACCATATTTTCCTTCATGTCCTCGATTTCTCGACTAATTGGAGAACTCCCATCCTGAATGGAGCGTGGCAACACAGTGTAGGAATGTAGTATTTTGTCATCCCTGTATTAAATGACATACTATTGACTAAAAAGAATTCGATATATTCTTTTAGAAACCCATCTTGGTAGTGAAAATAGATAAATTCTTTAGAGTGGACATTGGACTTGAGAACAGAAATTTGTAACTCCAGAAAATGGATGGTCTTCGCAAATGACAAAACATTCGGCAAGAAAAAAGTGAGATGATGTTTCCCTTTTATTTGAAAATGAAATCAATTTTATGTACGAGTAAGTGTGACTCATTTATTTAAGCTTATAAAAAATAAGTCAATTTTATCCAAAAGTTTTTGTTTACAGTGTGTATGTGTTTTGTCCAAGTTGACAGGTCACTTTTCCATTTTTTTTTTTTTTTTTTTTTTTTTTTTGGGTTTCCTTCTAATTTAAGTCAACGTACACTCAGTTTTGTAATTTGATTTATTACCAAAAAAAAAAAATTTACTTCTGATATTTTTAAATTTAATTGAGATTAAATTAGCTAAAAATTAATTTCCCGTTAGTTTTTCAATCAATGTAATATATTTCTATGTAATTTATTTATATTCAAATATACTAAATTATAGTTTCCATTGAATTTGTATAGAAATGATATTTAATTATTTCATTGCATGAAAATAAGCGCCAATCCCTTCTCATTTGACATTTTAACCATGTTTATAAATAACCATACTATTAAAAACTGTTTATAAATACAATTACCCAAATGTACATATAAAAAAAGTACCAATACATGTTGAGTTCAAATTCTCTGTCAACACTTTCTCGATCGAACTCATCGTACTGGACTTGCCTAGTGCGGTTATTCATCGTACTGTGTGGTTTGTGGGCTACGACACATGAAGCGAGATTTACCTAGTGCGCACTCATGGGTAGCGATTGCGGATTCCTACGTTTAAAAAAATAATAATAATAAGTACCACTACATGCTTATAAATAATTAATTAATTACTAATATAGAATAGAATTATACTTTCGTAGAAAATAAAATTCACTCTATTTTACATTAAATATTTGACTTTTTAGGCTTAAATCTTTGAAAATTAACACAAGTAATTGACACTACTTAACGCATACAAGTTAGTATGTGCATGCAACTTTGCTATAGATGTTAACATCTAAATGGCGACAGTTTCTTGAAGTTTTTTCCCAGAAAAAAGAATCACGGTAGTGGTGTCAAACACAAGCAAGCCAATTCAGTTTGCATGGCTCGCCGTGGAAAGCTTGGAATGCTCATAGTCTGAGATCCACTCAACTCAGTTCTCATGAACTTTATTTTATTTGTGTCATAAAATTTATTCAAGAAAAAATATAAAATTACTAGCCTTGAGTCTCACCATTCTCCGTCTAGCCCAAGTGTCACGCAGTGAGAATGTTTAGCTCCTTAATCGGTACGGCACGCACTCTAACAGCTAGACACGATGCCTATCTTACCAATAGTGCACTAATGATATATGATCATATGCAGATATTTTCCATTATATCCTACTCATAGCATGCATGTATACCAGTTGTTCGGTCTTGCTGGCCAAAGAATGAGGGGAGGGCGGCCTTGAGGCGTTGAACCTCGAGAGCCAAACTTGCGATCCGTGAAAGTTGATATCAGAGCGGGACCGCTCGAACATGCGGTGTTGTTATAGGACAATATCGTGTATTCTTGCGGAGAAAAGATTTTAGGTCACGAATCGTGTAGGCAAACTGGCGGAACACGACGAAGGAAGCTGTAGAGAAGAATGATGAAGAGGGGTAGCGTTGCGCAATTCCTTGGGTGCCTTTCAAATGAGGTTTCGAAGAGCGCACCGTACAGGGCACAATTCGACATGCGTTGAGGCGCTGCGGTTCGAAAATCGTCCACCCGAGGAACCAATGCTTAGAGGGGCAGAGGGTGAAGGTTGGTGTTGGAGGCGGCAAGTATGAGTTACTACAGGTTTGGAGGCATGTTCATATAGAATGGTGTCGTTGTTAACCTTGCAACGAGACGGATGCGTATTGATGTGAAACTCACTTCTCGCTACGAGGACGTAAGCGAATTCGAATGGGGGAGAATGTCACGCAGTGAGAATGCTTAGCTCCCCATTCGGCACGGCAAACACGCTAACAGCTAGGCGTGAGGTCTATCTTACCAATAGTGCACTAATGATATATGATCGTATGTAGGTATTCTCCCTTATATCCTACTCATAGCATGCGTGTATGCCAGTTGTTCGGGCTTGTCGGCTAAAGAATGAGGGGAGGGCGGTCTTGAGGCGTTGAACCTCGGGAGTCAAACCTGCGATCCGTGAAACCAAGTATGTGGATCTTATAGAGCTAGGGTGGGTCGTAACTCAGCCCTGTTTGGTGCACATTTTTTTCTCAAGAATTTTTTTTTTTTATGTGATGGGGAATATGTGTTAAGGGGTAGAATTTCATGTCGAATAAAGATAAAAATATAAACCAACTTATAAAAATTGAGTTACCCCTCTTCATAAGATTGACATTTTAAGATGAAATATAAAATCTTAACATAGTATTAGAGACCATTTAGCTCTAACGAGCAATTCAATCCGATTAAGTCTCATAAAAATTTAGCACACGAATTTCAAGATTGATCTGTTCAAGCGAGCCACCATCTTGTAGTGACATGTTAAAAGATAGAATCTCATATCGAATAAATATGAAAACATCAATCAACTTATAAATGATTGGATTACTCATCTTAATAAGGTTGACATTTTAAGATAGAACTCTAAATCTTAATAATATGTAGTTGAAAAAGAAGGAAAAATTATTGATGTGATGGAAAAAATTATTTTATTAAAAAATGTATGGTTGAAAATAAGTAGAAAAAAAAATGAAAAAAAAAATGTGGCTCAAACATGGGCTCACTCATTTGATACCTTTATATCGAAAGTTTTAGTTCGTAATCTAAAGTTATTTTAACTGTTAGCAGATTGAACGAGGTTCACGAGGAAAGCATTAATTACTTTCGAAGATCATAATCAAATTCATAATGAAGCCATTGAAAAACCTACCAAGTTGATGTTATGATTTTTCACGTTAATGCACTCGTAACCCAACTCATCATACTATCCCTTACCACTATTTCAATCTTAAACTTAGTATGGAAAAAATGCTTACCATAGGCAAAATAATTGCATTTGTTATCATAACGTTAACCAAAAGACCATCGTGGGACACCCAATTCACTTTAGGGCTAAATTGTCATTATGCTTTGCTTAATGAGATCAATTAGGGGAATCTTGGTGCCCTTTCTTTGGAATTTATGCCCTAGATTTGTAATTGACTCTCACGCGGGATTCAATCAATTGTTTGATTCACATATCGACTCAAAAAAGGATAAAAGGTTAACAGTTAAATCGATCGAATCGATGATAAAAAATAAAAATAAAAAATAAAAAGGATATTGTTGAAGTGAACTTATTGATTCTGAAGATAATAGATTTTTAACTTTTTATACGTAATCGCTTCAAATTTTTTAGACCGGTTCCCAATTTTTTACTTGAACCTGCTATTTTAGTCAGATTCTTATAACATTGACACAAACTAAAAATGTGCAATTCGAAATTTTAATTTAAACAATAAACATCGAGAGACACTATATAATGCATATTTCTCTTTTTTCTTGGACAATTTCTTGGGTCGATCATATATCTAAAATTATGTTAACCTCTAAGCACCCATTACGAGATAAAATTGAAGTAAATTAATTAGGATTGTTTAACAAAGCTTTTTAACATTTAATAAAAATCGATGAAATTTGTTTAAAAGTTGATAAAGTTGTGGGTCCTATAAATGTGTGATTTGAAGTAAAATTTTATCGAACAAGCAACAAATATTACTAATAACATGTTTGACAACGTAGATTCAACAATTATAAACAACATTACAATTCCTTTCTACCTACAGTATCAAACCTGTCTTGGGATAAATATGTACACAAATGATTTGTGAAAATGGTAGATTATCACACAATTACAAAGCCAAAACCAAACAAAAGAGAATCGATTGTGGGGGTTTGTGATGATGGGCTGCGTTGGTTTGAACCAATCCAAACCATCATTGCGAATCTTCGGACGGCCGAGCCCCACCTATCATTTTGAGTGTCAAATAACCAAAATACCCTTCTGTTCAATTCCCAAAATACCCTTATCTCCCTGCAGAGCTCATCATTCACATACGCCATCCCCTAAAAACCTCATCATCATAATCATAGTAAAATGGAAGCCGCCTTCTATGCTTACACATGCATGCTTATTGTCTAACTTTTTGCACTATATATATTCACCTGCCTTTCACTTTGTCTCTCACTTTTTCATTTTTCTCAAAAAATCTAAGGCCCTTCTTCTTCTTCTTCTTCTCTAACCAACCTTCCAAAAGGTATTCTTTTTTTTTTTTTTTTTTTGGGTCTCTGTTTTTTATGGGTTTTTTGTACACTTTATTCTTGTCTTTATACCAAAAGGTACTGTTGTTAATTTGCTTACATTTTTGTAAATGTTTGACAGAAATGGAGAGGCTAAACTCAAAGCTGTACTTGGAGAACTGCTACATAATGAAGGAGAACGAACGTCTGAGGAAGAAGGCTGAGCTGCTGAACCAGGAGAATCAAGCACTGCTAAATGAGTTGAAGCAGAGGCTGTCACAGGCTCATGGCCCAAATTCCATCCCTGATCTTAACATGTCCACCTCCTCCAATTCCAAGGCTTCCAAATCTAGCAAGAAATGACCAAAATTCCCCAACGCCAATTGAGTAAAAAGTAGTAATTTGCTGTTTCAGTTATTACATAGAAAAATAGGTAGTTTGGATCCACCAAGGGGTTATCTTTTCTAAACGTAATGTTTTATATCTATATATATTTTTTTGTTGGTTGGGTGGGTTTAGGGGGGTGGGGTGTTAAGGTTCATTTCTGATCTTCGATGTGTATCAGTCCCACCTCTTGAAAGAAATATAATATCTCTTCTTAATCTATCTTTTTTAGCTAATTTTATTTTCTTTTAATGGTAATGATTTGTTTCAATTAATTTCTTATGCTGGGATCAGTTTTTTCTTCATCCTGTTTGATCTTTCAATGCCTTAAATGAAAGAAATCTCCAATTTAATGATTCCAATGGAACAGAGGAACTTTAATTTGAATTGCATATATTATTTCAATTCACTCTTGAATTTTTTGTTTGCTCTGCATAAAGAATAAATCTAAGTGTACAACATTGATTGACAACGATGTGTTGTCAAAATCTTAATATGTGATGTAGAAAACAATTTTTTTAAAATGGATGAATATGATGTCAAATAAGATGTTATCAATCAATATTGTACATGTAGCATGCTTTATCTGCTTAAATTATTACTAGGGATCTAAAAGTGTGAAAAAAAAAAATTAATTTCAGCACCCAGGACCATATGTTGTTTAGTGTATATCGCTATATACATTCTAGGACGTGACATGAACATTTGACAAACGTCACATGGCATGCACGTTTAAGGATAATGCGACTTGTGCATAGTACATTCATGTGTTTTTTCCAAGTAAATGTTCATATTATTTCTCACTGTATATATCGATTCAAGGTGACTTACAGAGTACCCAACCCACTTGATAAGTTACAAGAATGCTCATCAATTATTAGGGTCATCAGATTTCTCTTTCAATCAATGCCTTTATTGGACTAAATATCCAATTTATTGATTTGAATATCGCAATGTAACAGAGTAACTTTTATTTTAATTTCATCTATGAAATGTCAAACCTTTAATTATTTAATTAAATAATCTTTAATTTAATTATTTACATTTTTGTTTGTTGCTTAACTGTATTATTAAGTAGGAAATTGCAACAATGTTCCAATCATTTCAAAACAGTGCAAATTACACTTTAACCTTTAAACTATAATAGATAGTCTCCAAACCTTTCAAAACTGTACGACGGAAGGCCCTCTCGCCGATTTTTGTCCAAAAATCCCTTAGTTGATCAAGATTTTGTGTTTGACCATAATTTGACCAATAGTAAAAATTGAAAAATGGTCTTTTGTTCTTTAATTAAGTACGAGGTAATCCCAATCCTTTCAAAAAATGTACAACTTGGTCCCAAACCTTTAATAAATATGTGTCAAAAGGACATATAAGAGTTTCCATTCTAAAATCTGATTGTTGACAAAAAAATATCATTTTCTCCGATCCATCAAACTTGAACGCCTAATTTCTAATCCATCCAACCTCACCATTGGTACTACGGTCGGTTTAAAAGAATTTATATATCTTTATTTATTTCTTCCTTGTTCTTTAAATGTTCTTATTGGGAGGAAGTGTTGAGTCGATGGGGATGAAGAAATGAGGTCGGCAGAGGTGGAGGGACCTCTGATGCAAAATTCCCTTTTTCATTCATTAAAAGTTGAAAAAGACCACTTTACCCTTTTTAAAAATTAGTCAAATTATGATCAAACATACACTTTTGATCAATTGGCGAATTTTTGAACAAAAATCATCCAGATGTCTTTCTGTCACACAATTTTGTAAGATTTAAGATAGAGATGTCAATGGGCCGAGCCGAACAGGTCGGTCCTTTAACCCACGAGCTCGGCTTGACTCGTGGGCTCGTGAGAAACGAGCCACGAGCTCACAAGTCAAGCCGGCTCGTGGCTCGTTTGCTTGTGGGCGAGCTCGGCTCGGCCCGCGAGCCCACGAGCTTTTTTAAAATTTTTTTTTTACTTTTTCTTGATTTTTTTTTTAATTTCTCATGAGCGTGGGCTCGGCTCGTGGGCCTTACCCACGAGCGGCTCGACTCGGGCTCGTCATTTGACGAGCCCAAGCAGCTCGCGACTCGTATTTTCACGAGCCGAGCGGCCAAGCGTTTGACATCTCTAGTTTAAGAGCTAATTATTACGATTTAAAGGTTTGAGTATAATCTACACAATAAATTTTTCCATTATTAATGAACCTAAAATGGAAAAAAAAAATTGTTTGAAAAGAAAAGGAGTAGGAAAACATTTATGGGAAAATTGGACCATCTTACTTTACCCCATGTCACATTCACGTGCAATGGACGTGAAGTTAACTATCCATCTCAACCTTGTTTAGGTAAAACGAAATTCTTTGACTAGAGAAGACAGCAAGTCTTCGAAAGTGATTGCTCTTTCAATGCATGAATGAAATCTTTAATTTAGAAATTGACATGGTCCTGTCGGCAGCCGAGTCGGATTCTTTGGAGAACCGCACTAATCTGGTTTTTATTGCAGTTTAACTTTAGGAATCTACTGATTTGAGAGGAGAAGAAAATATAGCTCACACTGCTCTGTGAATAGAAGTAAGGGCAAAAAACCCATTATGTACAAATTACAATATTAACTCTCTGTGGGCAAAAGTAAGAAAATGGAAGTATCCATTCAACTAATTACAAGTATAAAGAATAGTCGGTAAGCCACTGCAGTAACTATGGACTTGGTTGAATTTTATTCTGTACACCCCTTTCGAAAACGAAAGAGTTGAGGGGTGAAAGTTATTAATTCGACCCTAAAATCACCTACTACGTGAATAACGCGGAATTAAACTTATCAATTAAAAGCAACAAATCGCTATTTAATTGTTCTAAATTTTTAGTCAATCAAGTCAATTTTATTAAGCCAAGATTGATTCTGTCGAGACAACTCTCTTGATCTTGAAGTCGAAACTAGGGTTGGTTAATTATAAGTTAAAGGGTAACCGAACTCCATTCTTGAATCTCGAATCAACAAACGGGTTGATTGTTCCGAACCTGGCACGGTTGCACTCGCTTTTAGTTTACTACCTCCGTCGTTAATAACACGAGATTTGTTGACGAAGAAAACCTTAAACCGGATAAGGAAAAAAATAACACAAGATTTATTGACGAAGATTTGCACCACTCCTAGTTTGTCTCTTAGATAGGTGAATCTTGAGTGTGATAGAGCTTTAGTAAGGAAGTCAGCTACTTGATTCAATTGTTTACTAAAAACTTTGTCCCTAACAAAATGCTCATCCACTTCAATCTGCATTAGAGAGGGCTGTAATCTAAACACTGTAAGAGTAGCAGTGTTCTTATGAATTTGTTACATACAATATTTGAAATTGGACACATGGTATGCAAGTACAGCGTGTTGGAAAATAACAGTAAACTGCTCCCCATAAAACATCCTCCTAATGTTTCTTTCAAATGCCATATAGAGTACCTGTGGTGAAATTGTAGGAATACCGTTTCAACTCCCTTAACGATGCTCTTATTTCGATCCGACAAAAATACAAGACTCATTGAGTCACAAATACATTCTTTCAACCTCATCAAGAACCACATCCATGATGCATCGTTCTCTGAATCTACTATCATCCATTCAATTGGATATCTACTTATTGGCATCCAAACCTGAGGCTGATAACAATGTTCCTTTGCAGTTCTCTTTCAAATATGTTCCATCGCCAATAACTACGGGTTGTTGTATGATACAAATTCATGAATACTTGCACCAATACAAAGGAAGAAGTACAAAAACCTATTATTCGAATTAGACTCAATATGGGCATGGGCGGAGTTAGAATTCTAGAGTCGTGGAGGATAATTTCAGAAAATTTAAATTGTGGAGGTGTAAGGAATTTTTTGAAAATCTTGGATTTGAAATTTAGTGTGTGGACAGTTGACTCCACTGCCTCCCATAATAAATCCGCCACTGAATATGAGCAACTGTTCTCAAGTTCTTTTGACGAAGCATGTAGCAATTGGATGTCAGCTTCTGAAAAATTTCCTCGTGCAAACCGTGAAAAAGTCTCATTGATTACCATAAAAAATTCTTCCTATGTTTCCCAATAACTAAACTAGATTTCTGGGTATGATCGCATAGAAGGAAATGCAAACCGCATGAGTGACCATGTTCGTACTTACGAACGTTAAGAATATCAGAAGCACGCAAGTATCCATTTCAGTTCCCATTATCAATGCAACCGGATACAAGCAAAGTTTATTGGTCTTCTTAAAAAAAAACCCCGAGACTGATAACAATATTGTTGTGTTTAGCAAGAATTCCGCCTTTGTTGTATATTATACTGTCCTAATGTGGTGTGTACTGATAAATTCTAATTTATTTATTTTTTATTTTGTATAGGCCTTTGCTATAATCCGTTTGGTATTAAGGGTCTGTTTGTCTCCCATTTTGGGATAAGAAATAGAGCCCTTGTTTGACACCCATTCTATTTCTCATTTTTCTCTCTCTTTCTTCATTTTAACCACACATTTTATCAATAAAATAATATTACACATAAACCAAAAAATTCTCCTTACTTTTTAACCACATATTCTTCCATCAATCACTATTCCAGAATTTATTTTTTTCCCAAAATGGGTGTCAAACACAAGCAGAGTTTTGAATAATATTTTTTGGAGAATGTGTGATTGAAAAGTAAAGTAATTTTATTGATTTGTATGTAGAATATTTTATTGAGTGAATATGTGGTGGAGATTGTTTATTGCAACAAATTATTTTTGAGAAATTGGATGACAAACGGGACTAAGAGTGTTTCAAGATTTGTGTACTTTAACTTTTGGAAAGATACTACGTGTACCAAAACTATTACCTAATATTCAGGGACGGATCCAGGACTGGATCACAGGTTGGGCTAATATGTAAAAAAAGAATTCTCCTACTAAAAAAAAATGGGCATGGGGGGTTGAAGGGGCCCCCTAAATTCGTCCATGCTAATATTTTACATAATCAACAAGTGGCGGCCCCCACGTAAAACATTAGATAATCTATTTGGTACAAATAGATAAATCCTAACTTTTTAGCATTTTGTAGTCTGTACCATTCAAATATCAGCCATTTTTGCAGAAGAATGAAGATGTAAAATTCTCCATGTGCGTCCATATGTGAAAAAAAAAAAAATATTAATTAATTAATTAAAAAGTGACTATATTTAAATTTCACATGAAATTGGCCAAACTTGAAAATTCCCCTTTATTATATGGCTTATAATTGGGTAATTAAGGTCACAACACATTATTTTGTTAATCAAACCATATTTTAGTGGTAAGAAAGTTCCCAATTTTTGCTCATTATTTGTCCTCGATTTTTTAAGTAGCACATTTATTCTTAACTTTTAATTAATCAACGCATCTTGTTTCTAATGACGATTACTGTTCAAATATTTTGTTAATGTACACTAAATGGGGGACATATATTTATCAAACATTTGTATTTATTGTTTCTTTTGCTTATTTAAAAATATGAAACGAAAACAAGTCTTTTTGCGTCCTCACACCGATTTTTTTGGACGAAAATTGTCATCAGATTTAAGATGTACAAATTAATAGTAGATTGAAAATAAGAATGTGACCAAAAATATTAAAGACGTGAATGCAAAAATGAACAAAGATAGCAAACCGATTGCTCTTCCGATGCCTTCAACGAATAAAATCTTCAAATTTAATTATTTACATTTTTGTTTATTGCTTCCATATATTATTACTGAATCCAAAAAGAAAAAGTAAAAAAATGGGGAAAAAATGATGAATCGAAAAAAAAAAAAATTCGAAAAATTTGAGTGGGAAAAGACTTTCCCACCAACATGGTGAGAAAATCTTTTCTAGGTGCTGATTTTTTTTATTTTTTTATTTTTTTTGTTTTTGTTTTGGTAATTATAAAAAATTTCATAAACAAATGTAAAAAAAAAAAATCATTTTAATAGACAATCTTCATGTCAAACGAAGCCAAAACGAATACTAAACTTTGATGAAAAAATAGTTTTCGAGCAAATTTTTACCTTTTGACAATGTTAACAAATTTCATAACCAATTGTAAAACAAAAATTCATTTTAATGAACAATTTTCATATAAAATAGAGTCAAACGTGAACAAAAAGATCCAAAAATTTAAAAAATTTCCGGGTGGAAAATTATACCAATCAAACACACTTATTTAACAATTCCATGGAAAAACAGGTTCTGACAATATTTTCCCTGAAATTCATTTTCTTTTCACCCATTTTCCATCATACCAATCAAATGGACCCTAACTAAATTGACCAAGTTCAGATTGATTGTGGTATGCTTCATTTTGTTACACTTATTTTTGCCTACCCGGCTACCCTGCTACAATTTAATGATTTAAATGCTGCAATTCAATATTAATTTGAATTCCATCTATATAATGTCAATATCTTTGTAAATGCTACAATTCTATTGAAAAAAAAAAAATATACGTTCGACATTTTTAAAAAATCCGACGACATGAATGGTCGTTCTAATGTCTTACGAGGATGGTCTTCAATATAGTTTAGAATGCTACCTCGCTTGGTCCAGATGAGCTCGAGCTCAACACGTTTTTTTAAATGGTATCACAAACATAGAGAAAAAAATTGTGTCGTTTAGACAAGAAAATAAATAGTGTACTAAAAAAAATCTTGTAATAACATATCTCCGGATCTTCTCAATCATATTTTCAAACAAAAAGTCTCACACATAAAACAAAAGTTGAAAACATGAAAAATAAAAAGGGGTTTGTCAATGAGATTTTGTGATGGGAGGATTAATCAGAGGTAACGTCATCAATTAGAAGTTACATTTTGAAAATTATCAATTTATCAGCACATTGGACAAGACATTTTGATCACCTCATTGGTTGACCATTAACCAAATTATTACCGCATGCCCAAATATGTCTTTTCACTCAGATTGCGTTAGAAATCAAATTAATTACTCGTCATATTTTATTTTTTTATAAATTTGTCTTACTATAATTGAATATATTATAATATTTTAATCTAAGACAAAATTAAATAACTTGATATTCGATTGCCTAAATTCTTTAATCTTTCGATTATTGAAAAATAAAATCATGCAATTCTTCACGTACTTCCATCTTAAGAGAAACAACACAAGAGGACGAATGTGCTAATGTAGTAGCTTGAGGTCTTTTTTACAACTTTTGTGTACATAACGAATTTGCATACTCAAATTCTCGTACTCGCTTCTGTCTTTCATGAATATTCACATATTCTCGTTTAGTATTTTATCCTTTATATATGAGTAGGGCATGTTTGACGGTACTTTTGAACGTGTTTGAATAACATTCTAAAGGTGTTTTATTTCAATAGAAGAGTTTTTTGAGAAAGTTGATCTAAAGTACCTTCTTCAAAAAGTTTTTTTAAAAAATTCAGAGGAGCTAGATGACTTTTATGATTTTAAAGCAGAGGACTATTTCCAGCTTATTATCTCTATCTACAGATGATTAAATGTAGAAGCAAAAGTAGAAATCAAACGAGCCCTAAGCCTCTGTTTGACAACCATTATTCGAGAACTTATTTATTTACCTACTTATTTTCAATTACACATTTACATAATAAAATATTTTACACTTAAAACTCAAATTATTTTCCTATTTTTTAATCACACATTTTCCTAAAAATCACTATTTAAAATATTATTTTTCTCACAAACGGCCAACTTAACGGATAATATCTTAAGATATTTTACCCTCTCGATGAACTCCTTTACTTTAATCGAATTTTACCTTGTACGACTTGGCTACTCTACTAATACCATCGTTCTAGTGTGTGAGAAAAGTCTCAGTAGAAATTATACTTAACAGTTGCTGCAGTTGTTTGACTGAAATCTCTCCAATTCATAAGTAAATTTCAGACTTGGGTTCAAGTATTAAACCGTCAAAACCTTAGTCCCCAGTTGAAGAAAGTCAAATTAGAAGTTAAGAGGGAATGATAGCCAATGATGACTGGAGAAGAAAAATATAAAATCTAAGAAATTGAAGGCAAACTCAATCAAGCCCTTGAAATTATCTGATTGCAAATTTAAATAATAGGATTCTCTGTTGCCAAAATTCATTATTTTGATTTGAGTATTCTCTCAGCAGATCTTAGGACATCAGAAAAGTATCTTGGACATCATTTCATCTTCCACACCCAAAATCTGTACAATAATTGATATAAATGAGAATTTATGATGCTGCTACCAAATAGGACTATTGGAGTGTAGAGGAAATTTTTGGTGGAGTAACGAAATACGAAGAGATAAAAAAAGAGCATCAATGTCAAAAACATTCTGCCACTGAACAATATATCTTGGACATCATTTCATTTTCCATACCCAAAATCTGTACAATGATTAATATATGAGAATTTATTTTTTAATTGGATTGATTTGAAATGGTCAAATTTCCTTCTTCATAATTATCTCAATTTTGAATAATTTATCGAGTTCAATGGTGGCCATTTCAATCAGTATTTACAAGTGTCCACACAACAGTACGTTGTTTACTATATACATAGCAACTATGATATGGATTGGTTGTTGAATGTTCGTGCAAAACTCGCAAGCGCACATGATTGTTGACAAATAATAGAATTGATGAGTTGAGAGTATCGTCCCATAGAGAATTTTAAATTGTACAATGTTTACTATATGCATACGAATGGGCACTAAACATGATTTGGAAAGTAGATTGTTAGGTCTTGATAGTTTATGATGTAATGGCAAGTTTGGGAATAAAAAGGACTAAATTGGATAGATTATAAAAGTTAAGAAGTAGGTTGTAATTTTCGTATTTGAGTTGTATAGGTTCTAGGGTTCGAGCTTCAAAAGAGAACAAAAAAGGGCGCCGCTATTTCGCTAGACTGTCGTCACGACTTCGCTCAAGCTGTAGAAACAGAAACATTTTCGCTAGACTGTCGTTAGGTCCTCGCTCGAGCGACAAGCCGCCGCTCGACTGTCACTGAGTCGCTCAACTGTCGATGAGCTCTCGCTCGAGCGATAGGGTTAGCCGAGAATTTCTTTAATCGTGATTTCAAAGCTTTTTATCGGGCACATTCAACCCTAACCCTATCATATAAATACCAGAATGCTACATAACATAAATTAGAAGGTTGAAACATAGAGAGAACTTGAGAGCTTCATCTTTTCATCTTCCAATTCAATAAGAGACTTCAACCTTCATTGATTTAATTATACTTGGTGGAGAAAACATCAGTTGCAGTTAATCCAAATACAAAGCTTACTGAGGAACGCAGAGTTCTTCAAGAATCCACATGAGATAGACGAATCCACAAAACCAGTGGTTAGAAAATCCAAGAGGGCTGTCGATTGCAGTCAGGAGTTGGTGCAGGGGCACGCAATCCAGAGGGGCTATCAGAATTTTAGTCAGAAGTTGTTGTGAGGCACGCAATCCAGGATGACTCTATTAACTTTAGTCAGGAGTAAGGCTGGGCCCATAAATCGAAAACCACGAACCCAAACCAACCCAACCTGAATTGGCTCAGGTTGGGTTGGTTTAGAATAAAAACGGATTGGGTCGGGTTCCAAATAAGTATAAAATTGTTTTGGTCAGGTTGGTTCGGGTTTAAACCCACTTAACTGACCTAACCCAATATTAAAAACCATATCCTGCTTCATACCCTGAAACGTGAAATCTTCTCCCCTTCAGAACCAAACTTCCTGCATGCGGCCACTAATTTTCGTATAAAGGGTATATTTCGAAGCTATTGAAGAATATGGATATAGGAGAAGGTGTTTTGCAAAGCTGGTTATTGTACCTGTAGAAGAACTTCGCCAACCATTCATTGAAATTTAGGTAATTGATTTGGGATCTTGGGGAGTTTCAATCGGGAAATAGCTATAGCATGAGAGGGAATTGGCTACATTTTCTTATGGTCCTTACGGAGGCGGCCGAAGGAAGTGTAGAAACTCCATATGATTATGAAAATCTAGATGAAGTTATGCGCCAAGGTTGGTTAATTAACTTTGTCGTCGTTAATTTGGGTGATTTTTTAGTCCTTATATTATTGGTGATTACGCCCTAAATTTTCCCCTAAAATCTTCACCCTTACTTGCAAGGCATAATTTCTTGAGTATTTTTAATATTGGAGACAAATGAAACAACATGGCAACAAAAATCTTGAACTGGCTTTCTGGAACTCCGATGAGGTCAAGCTGGCCTCCATGTTCCAGACATTGGATTGGTTGAACTCGAACATCGACGAACCTTTGGTGAGAGCCTAATCGGTTGGGAAGAATTTGTGTAATTCCTTTGTGTAAATTTGTATTCAAGTTTCTTTACCATTGTAGATGGCTATTTTTATTTTGTTTAGTTTAATTTGTATGTTTTTAATTTGACCTGGCCCGAATCAGCCTGAATCGACTCAGGTTGGGTTGGGTTGATTCCGGTTAATGCGCGGGGCGGTTCGATTTAGGAAATAGCCCAAAATTGGTTAATTTGGGTCGGTCGGGTCGGGTCTAGGTAAAAATCGGCTCGACCCATTGCCCACTGCTAGTCAGGAGGTAAGAAAGTTCATGTTGTCGTCTTGTCTAACGGACTGTAAGTTCGATCGTTTATAGTGGATTTTGACTCTCAAAGTGCACGAAATGTTTACCCAATTAGGGTTTCTCCGTGAACATTCTGCATGTTTTTTACTACTTTATTTAATGTTTTCATATTCTACGGTATTCAAATATATGGTAATTGGACTGTATGCTTAACCATCTAGAGATAATTAATTAGTGACTTGTTGCTGGTTAATTACAATTTTTAATTCCACATTTACACCTATTCACCCCCCCCTCTAAATGTAGTTTGGGTTGAACTATGTAAATTTCATAGATAAACAAGCTTTTGAATAAGCACAAGACTTGAAACTCTAATAGAATCTATTATTCGAAGATTTCATTACTACGGTTACTTATTTATTGAGAAAATACTATACAAGAAATGCTGATTACAAATGACAAATTAGCATACTGACTCACTTTCATCTTTAGTGTTCATAGTCCAAGGGAAACTTTGTACTGATCTAAATGGCAAAACAAAAATCAAGTGCCACAAATTAAGTTAATTATACACAACACCCAGGACAGGGGTGGAGCCAACCCTTTAACGTAGGAGGGTCCCAGAGTTGAAGAGGTAGGGAGAAAGGAAACAAATGAACATAAATTAATGTACGAAGACTTAACAAAAAAACACATAAGGAGGAACTGAAACAAGTAAGGAGGAACCAGAACGCATAAACAACACAACTATAATCAAACTCACCAGAGCCTGCAATAGACTAGAAGTCATTGCACAGCCAACTGGAAGTTTTCGCCTTTGTAAACTGTGAGGAAAAACACAAAATTTGAAGGTTACAACTTACATTCAAATCAAGCTGCTTATTCTTCTCAAAAAAGGCTTATTTATCCCTCCACAAAGATTAAACCCTAAAAGGAAACTTACAATCAAAATAAAAACACAGTCACACTATAATACAATTTGGTGCCTAACTTTCGAAGTTTGAAGCCTCCTCAAGATTTACTCTTGAGGCTATGGTGGAGGCAGGAGGCTGTGAAGAGGAGTAGACGGGTACGAAGTGGGTTCGATTCAGGGGCGGAGGGGTCCTGGGGAGAGCAGAGGCGGAGGGCTGGAGAAAATTGGAAGCGGGATGCTATGAAGAGGAGAAGGGTGCGATGAATTGAAATGAATTGGGGCAAACGGGTGCGAAGGGGGGTTTTCATTTTTTGGATTGGGCTAGGTGATTTTGGGACAAACAAAAGGGGAAAAATCATAATCTCAATAATTGTGCTTAAAAGTTGCTTTTAAGTCAACCGAACATGAGTAGAGCAAACCGAAAACAAAAGAAACCCAACATCCCAACTATAAATTCCAAACCATATGTTCCTGAAAATCATGAGATGGATTACAAATAGACCACTGGCACCCAAAAATAGATTTTGATCTGGGAAGGTCACTCGCTAAATTTGGTGCCAAGTAGTAAATATGAAAAAAACTGGCAAGAGTAACAGAAATCAGAGGTTAAGCGTGTATATATTAGAGACGGGATTACGAGAAATTTCGTCTCAGAAATGTGCAGGTAAAGCAAAACCATCAACTGAATCAAAATCATACCAAATTACCAATACAGTCTCTCTTAAGAGTTTGTATATTCAAACATGATTTCCGTTTATGCTTGCAGTACAAATAATTATCTAACAGCTTGAGCTCTTCAATGAGGTGGTAAAAAAATAAAAATAAAAATATAAGAAAATTGAAGTTCTAAGTTCAAGTCTCGTCGCCACTCATTTGTCAAAATTGTGCATAAGTCAGTCGTTAGGATAAAAACAAGTCCAGCGTGTAGGTGAAAGGGCGTGTTGACAACTAATTTAAATAAATAAATGTGACTCCTCTCTGAAGTTTTAAGCTTTCTAGACGAGATCATACAATAGTGTTAAGAGATAAAATCTCACATCGAATAAAGATGAAAACATAGACCAATTTATAAGAGTTTGTGTCACTTCTCTTAATAAGGTTGACTTTTTAAGATAAAATCTCAAATCTTAACATGGTATCAGAGCCCGTTAAACTCCAACGAACTATTCGGTCCGATTAAGACTCGAGAGAAAATTGAGTAAACGAATTTCAAGTTTGATCTACTCAAACGAGCCACCATCTTGCGGTGATATGTTAAGGGATAAAATCTCATATCGAATAAAAACGAAAACATAGACCAATTTATAAGAGTTTGAATCATTCATCTTCAAAAGAGGTCAAAGTTTTTTTAATGGTCAACTAACGGTCAAATTGATAGATTTCATCCATCTGAACTCTAACTGTGATATTTTTAAAGGTTTGGTGCATCTGGTGACATAAATAAAATGTTTGGACAAAGTCTGCAAAAATGTGAAAGATTTTGTATCGTGGCTGCAATTTTCCCTAAAAATTAATCAAAGTGAAAAGTGAAAAATTCCTATAGATTAAAAGGAAAACGTCAAGCCTGTGAAATTAAGATCGACTTCTCAGGTTACATATTAATAACTTGTTGCTTAAATTTTTTCCTCATTTTACATGGCTCATTGTTTTATCCTATTATTTACCAAAGATTATGAGAATCGGTGACGAAGCTAGACAATTTTCATTGTGGGGTCAAAAGTTAAGCAGCAATTTTGTTTTTTTAAAAAAAAAAAACAACAAAACATCAATGAAAATGTGTCAAAACATTTGCCCAGACATTTTTATACTTTGAAAATATTGTATAATTAAATTGTTATCAATATTGTCAAATACATTGCTCTCAATACGCGTCACCAAATTATTAATTCCGATAGACACAATATTTTAATAACAATTCCAATAATCTATTCCAATTAACAACAATAATCCTTAAATTGTAAAATCTATCTAATTTTGTCTTAACAAACTCTGATCATATCTAAACTATCTATTTATTCTTATCTTCATCCTAGATTCCGACGAGTTAGATTGTAATAATCTTCTAAAGGTGTCGATAAGAACCAAATATCTACATTGATTTAAATTGTGTCATTTTGAATTAAGTTAGAACATTTTCATATTTTGATAAGATTTTAGTTTATTAGATTTTTTTAATATATATTTTAACTTCTTTGGCCTATTAAAATGCTAGTAAGATTTCATGTGTAATTAGACTTTGATTAGTGATCGAATATTTTAGTATTTCCTTCGCTAAATGAATGCTCGTCTATTTCTTTCCTCCTTTTCTCTTCTGGCTTCCATTTCTGCTTTGTGTCACGCTCGACCTGATAGGTTGTTGTTGGGTTTTGATACCTAATAAATATCGAAATATAATGTAAATGTTAGAATATAATTTCACAGGACTTGTCTAAATGGTGAATTGATTACCAACAACCAAGTTCAAAGATTCGACCCGAAAACAACGAGGACCGTTGGAAGTAACTTAAAAAATTAATATTGCTCACAACCTATATATATTTACTTATGGGTTAATAGAATAATACCCTAAAACTAATTAATATATTTAACCCCGTAATTAATACGCTCCAACCCTTCTCTTCCAAGATCACCACAACCGCTGTCGCTGAAACTTGCCAGAATGAGAAGATAGTTATGATATTGGTAGCCCAAAGCTTTCTATAGACTTAGCCTCCAGATTTTTCACTTCTCTCTGAGATCATCAACTCCGATAAAAACCCCAAGTCTACAATGGCCTTAGCATCACGACCAACAAAATCCGCGTGAGCGAGAAACCGTACCCCACCATCTCTTTGGTGAGTTCCAGGTTTCTGCTTTTTGGTGTGTGGTGATGTCGATTAGAGTAGTCAGTAGATTTAGTTTTGGTTGACTGGGTGCGCGGTGATAAATTGGAGTAGTCAGCATATCTACATTGCTTTGGGGAAGAAAGTGGGGTTGCAGAAAATTTAAGTTGTTAAAGTTGGAGTTGATTTTGAAGCTTCAATCTGGTTGTGGTAGAGTAGGTGGTGGTATAGGTGGTGGAGCAGGTTCAAGTGGAAGCTTTGGTGCTGATGGTGGCCTCTAATTTCTTGCTTCTTGCATATGGTTGGCAATGGGCCGAGCCCCCACACAAGCTCGGCTCGTGGCTTGTCCCATTTTGGGCGAGCTCGGTTTGTGCTCCGAGCTCGCCCAAAATGGGTACTCAGCGAGCCCGAATCGAGTCAGCTCGGCTCGTGTTTTTTACACACACCATAGTAGATAAGCCTTTATGGAAAAAAAAAAAATTGGACAAGCCCACGAGCCGGCTCGTGGCTCGGCTCATGCTCGTCATTTTGACTAGCCCGAGCAGCCCGTGGCTCGTCAAAACGAGTCAAGCCGGTTTGCCACCTCTATTCTTGCATTAATGAAAGTGTTTTTCAAGTGTTTTATAAGTGAATTAGGGAATCTTTAATGAATAGAATAACAATCATAATGGATTCTGCTTTGTTATTTGTTAAAAATGTATACATGATAATGGGTCAGTCTTAAATGTTGCTATCCATTTTTTATGAATATTAACTCTTATTTCTGCCTTGCATTATTATGTTTCCGCCTTGCATTATTAGCTTTAAATGAGTTAGCTCCAACCGGCAAATTTGTGTATGATAATACAAGAATGAGATCACAATTATGCACCAATGCTACCTGATCATGCTTTGATTATGTCACTTTATTGAATTGATTCCAATGAATCACAATCATGCAACAACTGCCACTTGATTATGCTTTGAGTATGTCACTTTTTTTTGTTACTTTATTGAACTCGTTCTAATGTTTTAATTGGTGCTTTCTCACTTTTTTGAATTTTGTTACTTTTATTAGTATTTGTCACTTTTTTTTTTTTTGAATTTATGTGGCTTTTTTTTAAATGTTTGCCACTTTTTTAATGTTTGTCACTTTTTTTAAAAAAAATTTCTCACTTTCACTTTTTTTGTGTTTATTACTTTTTTAGTGACAAACATCAATTTGTAATAAAAGTGACATTGTATGTAGTGACAATGGATCACTTTTTCATTCACTATATATATATATATATAAAACCTGTGGATTGATATGAACATGGTGATTATTTTAATAACATGATTATTGGTGCTGCACAAATTGATAGTGTTATTTTGGTATTTGTCATTTTTTTTAGTTTATCACTTTTTTTAAAAAAGTAAAAAAATGACACTGTGTCACTTTTTCATTTTAAACAGTATTTTTTATTTCCTAAAAACTTTTCATATGCTTTTTCAAAGAGTTTATCTACTGGTACATAATTTTGTGTACATCAAGATATCCACCCTCTCACATGAGGGTAAGACCCAATTGAATAAAAAATATTATCACCAAGTGGGTCTCACTCCCATGTGAGGGGGTGGACACCTTGATGTACACAAAATTATGTACAAGTAGCAAGACTCTTTTTCAAAACATCCATAATTTTAAGGGTATTTTTGTAAGTACTCATTTACTTATTGGATGGCTTTTAGTTTTAGCCCATTTATCTCTTATTTGACCCAAATTGATAACCTAATGTTAGACTATGTATATATTATATAACCTTCTTCCCTTTGCATATTAATGTGTGATTTGTGGATTTGTGTGTGAAGGGAGAAAAACGTGGCTACCCTTCGTGGAGAGAAAATCGTGACTCTGCTTTTTGTTCCAAAAATTGACGATTTCCTCTTGTTTCTTCTCTTCTACTTTGTGCCTTATAATGCTGTTCACAACTCATATATATATATATATATATATATACACATACTAGTGGAGGCACGTGCGATGCACGTGCATGCGTTTTTCTCCCTGTGCATATTAGCGTTGGGACTACATATGTACACTACAATAAATAGATGGAAGTAAAGTCATTAATGACATGTAAGTGAAAGAAATTCCTGTTTCAAAATGACATACTTAAAACTGAAATGCAAAGGCTAAAGAAGAAACTGCTAGTAGAAAGAAACAAAATAATATCATTAATGACATGTAAGTGAAAGAAATTCCTGTTTCAAGATGACATACTTAAAACTGAAATGCAAAGGCTAAAGAAGAAACTGCTAGTAGAAAGAAATAAAATAATAAACATACTTCAATAGAACTCACAAAAAATACTTGTTACACAATGAGTATTTTCCTGTCAATCATTTAGCTCATTGAGCAGTTAACATAATTATAAAGCATACAGGAATGAGGAGTGGGGTCCAAAAGAAAATACAACTTCTCATTTTGAAATTCTCAAAGTGTAACACAGCAAGTGTTCCATTGGAAGCTATAGCCAAAAAAAGCTTTATTTATTATGGTTCAAACTTCACAGGAGTTTTTTCAGGGCAGCTGCAGCTGCTTCTTTATCTCCCACTATTTTTTCTGCTTTCTTGTTCGCAGTTTTGGGTTGCTTATCTGGATTTTGGAATAAAGATCGCTTAGCAGGCGGAGACTGAGGCAACACAATTTTGTCGGAAGGTGTTGCGCCTTCAATATTGACTTTATCCTTTCCTTTGTTGCCAGACATCATTTCTGGAGGAGCAGATGTTTCGGTTGGATCAAGCATGAATATTATTTCATACTTGAACTCTGAAGAAGCAGTACATTTTGTTGAGAGTGAGCCAGCAGCCATTGGAAGTGCCTTGATGTAACATATATGTTCATCCTCAATATCTATGCGAATGTCCTCATCATTACATAGGATAGTGTCCTACAAACATGAGAGAATTGATTAGCAACAAAATGGTAATGAACATATATTGTAGCAGAAGGAAAATGATAAAGTTTAATAGAATTAGTACATTGGCATGCTTTTTCATGAGCACATTCACCCATGACTGAAGCTTTTAGATTTCCTGTTGAATCTTCCAAGATTACATCAGCTCTGGCTCTGTAGCATACATAGATGTTAGCAAAACTAGAAATTTATGGCAGAAGAAAATGATATGATAAGAACACTGCTTTCGACTTCGAATTGAATAAAAGAAATGAAGTGTGTGTACCTTGGAGATGCAATTGAGTTGCTAGATTTGCAAAATCTACAGGAGTAGATTTCTCCTGCTTTGTTGGCGTTAGAAACTCTGTTGCAGTTGTTGCATGATAGGTACCAGAAGCTTGTGTTCTTAGACTGAACGTGTGCCTTTGCTTTTACCCAGAAATATTTGTTCTTTGAAAGTACACGAAGAAAAGTTTAGTGAAGCTATGTGATCATATTGATGTAAAAAAAATAACGAAATGAATTTGTAACATAAGAATAAAAACATTACTTTGAGAACCGAAGATTGGATTTCCAGAATCTGAGTAAATTTGTTTGCAGCTGGAGGTGACAACTTTGTAGGACTTAACAAAAGATAGGCTTTCATTGAAGTGATTTCATTTAATCTCCCACTATTGTTGAGAGCCCTTTACGACAAAAATTATAAGTAAGAGATAAGAGTAAGTATTACATCCTATTTTAGGGAATAGTTAGCTTGTGTGGACTATTTTGTAACATAAACTAACTGTGATGTTTGCTTAATATAACGTGGCATGGGATGAGATAAGATAGCAAAATAAAACTAACCTCATATATGAATGTCATTTACAGGATGTGTAAGTTAAAGGTAAGCAAAATATAACTAATATGACATATGAATGTCATTTACAGGATGTGCAAGTTAATGTTCAACATTGAAAGTTACTAATGCAATATAAAATACTGTATAGCTAAAGAAAGTGTAATATTGGAGACATGTTTTATTACAGGAAGTTCATAAAAATAATACAGATGAAGTAAATTGGATTACTGACCATAATTTCATCTCATCCACTTCCTTAAATTTATGATCAATGAAGAAACAGCTGTGTGGTCTTGTGGATAGTGTCAGCCCTTAAAAAAAATCATACATTAGTAAGCATTCTATATAGCAAAAAGATGGTAAGGTATTGGCATCCATGTTCATTTGCAGGTATTTAAGTACTACGATACAATTAAAGGTGAACTAAAGGACAAATTTATTTGCAGTGAGAAAGCATTAATATAATTACCGTTGAATGAAGATACTTTCAAGTGGAGTCCTATGAGAACTGGTTTCTTAGATATATTCTGTGCAATTGTAGAGCACTCCACTTCAACAAAGACATCCCACATTGTAAGTAGAATAGTTTGGAAGCTGAAAGTTTGGAGGAATAATTACTACATAATATTGTTTTGTGTGAAATATGACGTGTAAACAAATGAATAAAGAGGATGTTATTAACTCATTGTCAATTAGTACAACTTCTTGCACATATGTTTCTGAACCATCTCTTGTGTGGATTAGACGTTTAGGGCGTAAGTCTATGGCGACTGCAAACACATCTGTAATAATAATAAAAATAAATATAAATATGTTAAGTAGGTATTCATGTTTTGTTAGGGAAATCATGACTTCTACATGTAATAAAAGAAATTAGGCAGCATTAAAAAAGAAAAAGAGTAAGTAAACTGTACTTAAATCTGTATCCATCACAGTTTCAAATTCCTTAAACGGGGTGAACTCGAAAGTGGAGAATAGTTGTACGCTGTGATCTTCATTTGTTTCTTCCACTCGAGTAGTACCTGAAATGGTCCACTGAATGTCTCCATATGCATTTTTGTACCCTACTTTTGTATGTTTCACAGATGCATTTGAGATGATGTAGGTTTTTCCAATTTTGAGATCTTCTTTGAAGGCTGCAATATTGTTGTCCCATAGGGTAGCCTGCACCTTGTTACCCTATAGTAAATGATTTGTGAGTGAGTTTTCTTTATTGTAGAGATAAGTAGATAAGTATATTAACCTAATAATCTAAAAATTACAGATTTGGTCTAAGTTCACTTCTCAATATGTATGCATAATAGTAACAGATGTTGTGATGTAAAGTGGAAAGCGATGTTAGTATAAAAAATAATAAATTCATCACCAAATGACAGTTTGCACTAAAACTTACTTTTTCATCCATGAGGATCATGTGTTGGTATCTAGTCTGGCCATTTTGTGATAATTTTGGAGGTGCTTTTTCAGCAACCACAACTTTCGATGTCAAGTTTCTTTGGCCGGGGCTAATGTCAGTGATGAGACTGATTTTTTGATTCATGATGTTACTGTGTATTATTTGGGTAGAAGCAAAGAGATGTTAGAAAAATGTGGCTGGTAAGTGAACACAAAACATATTCAACACTGTACTTTTTTTAAAACAAATAGAAGCGTGTGTTTTTTAGCTAAAACAAATAAGAGAAACATAGTATAAAATATTGACATAGAATAGGATATGAAGAAACACAGCAGTATTCTGTCATTTTTTATTTTTTGTTTCAGTTGCTATAAGCTATAACTTAAGTAGTAAAAAAAGGAACCTGAGAGCTAAGTGAGTTAAATAAGAACGAAAATATGAACCTGATAAACCTTAAAAAACTGTGAAGAAGGAAGAAAGAATGAACATTTTTTTTGATATGTGTGGATGGTTTAATAATATGTATTAATAAAACTCAATAGTTAGAATGATTTTTATAAAACAAAATAGAAGTGTTTTTTTTCAGCTTAAACAAACAAGAGAAACATAGCCTAGATTTTTGGATATAGAATAGGAAAAAATGAAGAAAACCAACAGTCATTTCTTTTCTTTTTCTTGTTTGTTTGTGTTTTTATAAGCTATAATAAGTCTAGTAGAATGAAGATTAAAGGAGGGAAAAAAACCATAAAAAACGAACTGAAGAACAACAATATGTTTTGAGTTAAACAAGAGCAAAACCACAAACCTGATATTGAAGTGGAACCGTGAAGAAGGAAGACAGAAGCAATGTTTTCTCTGTTGTGAGTGGTTAGCTTTATATAACAAGTAAAAATAAACTTTCAAGTTATATAATTACTATATAGGACATGTTGTCATATTGTACCATAAAAAAGAAAGTAGAAATCTGTCTAAGAGATTTTTATATACATATCACGTCAGAAAGTACACTGACAACAGTGAATAGTATAAGTTAATGTGCAGTGTGTACAAAGAAGAGAAAAAGGTTTCTGAAATCAGGTTGGCAGCTGAAAATCTAGAGGACAGAGAAAAGAATGGGCATACAAGAATATATATTTATTTATTAGTAATTTACTTCTAAAAGTAAAACAATGTTAGATATTTTGTAAACTAAATAAAACGTGATTGTTAGTAGATTTGATTGTGCTAATATGTATCAATTTAAACTACACTTAAACCCTTTGAAAAATGAAGGAAGGAAACAGTACAGTGATAAATTTTAAAAAATGAAAAAGAAATAGGGAAAAAGTAAAAATGAATTTGAAAATTGCTTAGAATTTGATTTATTTATTATTAAAACAAATAGAGAATGAGGGTATTAATTCATGCAAACACAAATTAAATTAGAAACGATAATAAAATTTAGAAAAAAATTTGTACATGTTCATTTTTGCTGAGTACTAAAGGGCGGCTGTACAAGGAGCTGACGGTGCACGTTTTAATTAAAATCTATGGTGAGGCGCCGACTTTTTTCCATTCCTAAATCAACATTTGATCTTAAGACAAAGAGTAGGGTTTCCGTAAAGCCTCACTAGAAATATTCAATGCTTTTAATGTAAAGATACTAATACATTATCAAAATTTACCATAAAACGAAAAATGGGACTTTGGATTCCTCCTTAATTGGTGCAGCTTAGCAAGAGCAGTTTAGGCTCCACTTCTGACTCCAACAGCATTCCAGGAAAGGCTATAACATTATGCAGAACTCATCAATAAGCAGGGGACGATCTATTCAGTACAACTAAAAGTTAAAATGCCTCGAACCATAAATAAATTATAGACAGCCAAAATAATTCTTTGGGCTTGTTTATATTCAGAAAGTAATTACTTTAATAAAAAAAAAAAAAAAAAAAAATTTATTTGTTTTGTTTTTTAATGCAGGATAAACATGATAATAGCGAATTAAACTCATAAGCTCTTTCAATAGGCACACAGTGATGATTTAGGAGTTAAGTACCTAAATTTAATCAACTCTCAAACTATGAAATTGTAAATGATCTAGATTGGCTTAGCAATACTTTTGTTTTTCGCTCGATGTGATGGTTGAATTATCAGTTCATAACATTCTCCTAATAAGCTAGTCCTACATCCTAAACTATTAATAAACAAATGACAACAGAAATTCAAAATTTAGAAAGGGATAAATTACATGGCTGCGAGCTTCAAGGAAACAATTTATTATCACCGACTGGCAATAGGGTACAAATCATTGCTCAGCTTCTCAATTAAATCAAGACTGGCTAAAATAGCAAAGAGAGAGGACCAGGACAGTAAAGTGGCAAGACCTCTTGGTAGCAACATAAAAGTCATAAAGTAAAGTGCTAACGTGCAGCTCCCATTAGCATACACCTTAATATCATCTTTTATTCTGTTTTGAAGAATGTTTTCTGTCTCTCACTGAGGACCAATGATCACCTTTTAGAATTTCGACAAGTGCAGTTTTTATGGATTGCTAACCAGTTTTTTGCAATGTTCGAGGAAATTTTTGAGGGGAAAAAAAAAGGAAGAATGTTAGCATAAATACTAAAAAAATGCAATAATCAACCAACCTTCCTACACAGTTTTTATGCTTTCTTGATATCAAGTCGAAAGTGCCTAAATCACATGTGCAACAAGTTCAGCCTCGGTACAATCTGCAAGATAGCACTTTTTGAGACAAAAACATAGGACATCGGGAATAATATCTAAGAGGTGAATTATATGCAAAATGGAGCTTTAGAAGGGAATAATAAGAACTTTTTCAGAAAAATAAAAGGAATTGACTTACTGTCTTGACAAACAACGCACTTATTGCACCAGACAAAACAATTGACTTGGGGGTGATGCATTGCCATTAGAGCTGCTACTACAAAAGTCTCATCTCCAATCTAAAAGCAAAACCACCATTAGAGAATTTTCAAGGAAAAACCGATGAAAGCTCCCAAAAAATTAATTTTTTTTTTTTTTTTTTATTCATTTTAAGTTGGAGTAATTTTGCATGACCAAAAGTCTGGCCAAAACATTTTAAATACTCAAGACTTTGTTATCTCATCACTTCAGACTATGATGAGTGCTCAACAAGATAAATTTCACAGGATAATGTACTAAAGAAATGCATTCACTAACCTCACTAACAAGAATCATGGAAAAACTTGCAAAGAATGCATCAAATTCTCCAAGACCAGAGTCCAACTCGAACCATGATTAATAGAATCGGGGTCAATCTTATCTATTGCAATACCTATTTTTAATTTGTCTACAAAAATTTGTTCCAACAATTTTTTTGAGGAAAAAGACACATCAACTTTTAACCAAAAGTTTTTTTTTTTTTTTTTTTTTTTTTTTTTTTTCTTCATGTTCAATATTATTCAACTACGGTTCCAGTTTATTTTTACTTCAAAATAGCCAGTTTAAAATTTTCAACTATATAAAGAGTATACTCACTTTTCTCTGTCGTCCCAAATCCTTGATTCTAGCATTTGACTTCTCCTTTCCGAAACCTAATTGTTTCATACGTAAACACAAGATATCCCACCATTAAAATCAAGATATGAAAACATAGAATCAAAATCAAAATAGCCAGAATGCTTTTCCTCTCTTCCTTTATTTTTCCGAATTTTTTTTTATGTACTTTTTTTTTTTTTTTTTTTTTTTTATTTCAATTTCAAAGTTCTAATGCTGCTTTTGTTTTAAAAAGATGCCAAAAAACAGCAGGCTAAAAATAGCAATTTGAAAGCCAATTCATGAAAATTTAAACCTGACATGCGCCTTGGTTTCAAGGAGAGCTTTTTGTTGCTTTTAGTTTTTCATCTACTTTATTTATCTCGTCATTAACACGAAAAAATAGTAAACAAGCTTTTCTTGATCTATAATCATATAAGTAGTCACCACATACAAGTAGCTAAATGAAGTAAAAAGGGGGATTTAAGAAGAATAACAATATCATGTGTAAAGTGACACTTCAAAGCATTTGAACTATTAAACAGAGATATTTAAACTTATTTACCTCTTCAACTGCCTTCTCTCTAAGTACGTCAAAACCTTTTTTTCTCCATTAGCCTCTCTCAGTGCCTGTAATCATTTATCTGTACATTTTGAAACTTTCTTTGAATAAAAATGCTGATTTTATTATAAAAGCAAATAGAAACTAACTCAGTTTCGGATATTTCAAGTGGGGGCACATCATAAATAGCCACAAAGCCTCACCATCAGCGTCTCTTAATTTAAAGATTTTTTTTTTAATTTTATTTACATACTTATATATGTAACTATTTATGTGTGTGTACAAATTACTATAAAGAATCTACTACAATTTTATTCTAATTTTTTCATCAAACAGAAAATAAGCCCAGACTAGCAATTCAATTCACTAACCAAATGATGCTTGGAATTAAGACTAACATACAGATCAATCGCAAAAAAATCATGACCAGTAAACCAAAAATCTGAAAAGATCCAGTCTTTACATCGAAGTACCAAAAGTATAGAACAAAGGTTTATGAACAATAGAAAAAAATACCAGAATCATTCTTATCCAAAAAGGAATAATATTTACATGCCATGGGAGTTTGTTTTGGTTAACAGAAGATCCTGCCCACATTATCACCGGAAGCCCATTATTTCAAACCCTTAAAAATGGATTATGCTTTCCTTGTCATCTAATTTCGTGTGGAACTTTACGCTCAAACTACATGGACGGAAGGAAGAAATCAAGCGTATTAGAAAGAAGACCAATTCAAGAATAAAAGCATGCTGAAATTATGGCAAAAGACAACAGAGTATTAGATGTTCTCAACGTGATTTTTTTTCAGACCTATATCTTAAGTGATAGGGAAAAAAAAAAGAAAAGAGAAATCAATCCCAATTTCTTAAATTTAAAAAATTTTGAATTTCCCTTTCCTTTTTATCTAATAAGGTGAAAACGTGATGATAATCCATCCTCTTTAAAAAAAAAAAACAATTAACATCTACATGTCTCATTAATTCTCATCACGTGTAAATCACGTATGCCTAAAATGGAAGTTTAAATGTAAAACCATAGAAACAAATGAAAGTTTCATTAATTTCATTCAATTTTTTTTTTTTTTTTTTAAATAAAATTTGAAAACGAAAAATCAAATAATTAAACAACAAACCACCATAAAATAAAAATGAAATCCTTTTTTTTTTTTGATTATTTTTGTGGACCGATGATTAGTCAATCAACACATTATCAAAAAAAAATCAATGAAATGAAGAAAGTTCCCCTAAACATGAAAAATAAATGATGGAATGTGAATGCAATTAACCACCAAAGATTTGAAGATACCTTACAAATTTGCTACATTTTGTATTCACCAACATGCAACCACTTAGTGGATGACCACTTTTTCCCTTTGATAATTGGCAACCTCCTGGAATCAAATTTCAAGATGTGATAATTAGGAAAATTCTTGTCGGAAACCTCAACCTTCGTTTCAAATAACGTGTAGTTAAGAATTGTCAAGCACAGAAATTTATAGAAATGTAAATAAAAAATAAATAAACATATTAAACACATAACTCACCTTAGAAAAAACTGTAGAAAACGGGACAATATAAAAGATTCAACAAATATAAACCTCTTGAGACTCTATAATTAAATTATAGTATTCCTTTGTACCTTACGTACTAAGTCTAAAATTTCTCTATAAACGACATTCTTTGTACAAAGACTATGTAAAGAGATCGAATGTAAAACTGTTGGTTTAATTAAAATTTTTATGCATTTACTTGTTCTAGCTCTAGATAGCGCTACATATAATTGTCCGTGGGAGAAAACAGGATCAGGAAGATACAAACCAACAAAATCTAATGTTTGTCCTTGCGCTTTATTAATTGTCATAGCAAAGCATGGGCGTATTGGAAATTGAGTTCTCTTAAATGGTATTGAATTTTTGTCTCCTTCTAGTGGTATAAAAAGAATTCTAGGTAAAAACACACGCTTCCCACGGTGTTCACCAATACAAATTTCAGCGTCTATAACATTTCGTTCAAAATTTTTACAAACAAGTCTTGTACCGTTACATAAACCTTCTGAAGGATTGATATTTCTAAGAAGCATAATTAGACAATTCTTTTTTAAAGTAAGCTCATGTGGAGGTATACCATTCGGTGTTAATGTATTTAAAAAATCTTCTTGAATGCTTTGTTCCGTTTTATCTATAGATTCGTCGAAACTGTAGTACGTAAATGTTTGTCCTTCAATTTGTTTTAGTAACATCGTGTTTATTTGATCAACAGATTCATTTTTAGGAGTTAAAATAACTCTATTTAGCATTGTATCTAAATTATCTGTGTAATTATGTAAATTTGGGAACACTATGTTGATTAGCTCATTTAAAGAAACTAATTCATCTTTGTAAGGGATAGTTATTTCAGAAGGAATGGTAATCATATCACAAGAATGACTGACTTCTAATCTGTTACCTATATCAAGTAAGTAATTAGAATAAGATATATCTAAATGAGCTCTCATATTTTGCACTAAAGATAATTTTGTAAATAAAGGCCACAAGTATGAGAAAACTAAACTTGATTTTATTATATCTAGTTTGCTACCTCTCGGTACTACTGGCAAGATTTGTCGAAAATCTCCTCCCAAAACTATTACTTTTCCGCCAAAAGGTAAATTGCAATCATTAATATCTTGCAGGACTTTATCTAAAGCTTCTATGGTGAAACAATTTACCATAGGAGCTTCATCCCATATAATTAGTTTTGTCATTCGTAAAAGATCAGCTAGAGCTGATTGTTTACTAATAGAACAATTTGTTTCAGTACTGGATTCCAAAGGAATTTTAAACTTTGAATGAGCTGTACGTCCACCTGGTAACAATGATGCAGCTACACCTGATGAAGCTACAGCTAAAGCAATGTAATTTCTAGATCTTACAGCCGACAACAGTTGCTTGTACAAAAAAGTTTTACCAGTTCCTCCAGGACCATCAATAAAGAACATGGAATTTTTGTTATTGAAAACACTTTCTAAAACGATATCACAAGCTTGTTTTTGATGTTGGTTCAACAGTATTTCTTGATCAGTATCCATGTTAGACAAAGAATATCGCAGTTCTTCAGAAATCATACTTGACAATCTCTCACTTTCTTCTACGTTTATATCGTATGGAACAAAGTTATAGTCGTTAATATTCTTTCCTAATGGTTCGAGTAAGGAACTTATGTATTTGATTGCTTTTAATTCGGCATTGTTGTAAGACAAACCATCTCTCATGTAATCCTCAAACATGTAAGTCTTAAATTTTTCCCAAAGAGAACACGGGTTATTTGGTGAACACAATAGGAGTATGGTAGCAAAAAGTCTACGTAATGAGGTAGGCATTTGATATGTAATTGCTTCTGCTAAACAAAGTTCAGAACTATTATCCTCATTTAATAAGCCATGTAGGAGAGCTGCTTCACGAAAAGATGCTACTTGAAGATCATTAACTCTTTTCAAACTGTTAAACGATGTTGGGCCTCGAATGTGATTAAGCAATATTCGTAAGTAATATCGTTCACCCTCAGTTGGATTTGATGTAACAATTCGACCTATTACATTTTTTTTTGTTTTCTACGAGTCCAAACTCGACCTTGAGAATTCCATACAAAATGAATAGGAAAATCCCTGTACAAAATAGTTCTAGCTAGTTCATCGTAAATATTCATTCTAAAGAATTCTGTTAACATGGTTCGCTGAACATAATCCCTAGATATAACGGATGGTAAACTTTCAAATTCCCTAAACGTAACTAATTGACAGTCTTCTAAATGTAGTTGTAATGAAATGACAGATGGAAAGTTTTCAGCTAAAGGGAAACCATAAATTCTCCATGCTGCCTCTGGCGGAGAGATCCAACGAGCTGTTTGATACCTTGAAATTTCGTCACATTCATTATCTTTCTCATTAGTATTTATTGAAAAACTTATTCTATCATGACCTTTATAAACATATTTGTATAAATACTTGACAACTTTTATGGTTGAACAAATTTCAACGTTAATATGACAGTCGTACTTACTTAATAAATAAGGATTATAAGGTACGACCCATCTATTGTCCAAAATGGATCCCCTGACCTTTGCACATTCACCAGTATTTCGACGTCTATATATTGGGTAAGAGCTGTCATTTATAATTGTATTTGTAACAAATTCTCGAGGGTATTTATTCTTGCAAGTTTTGTCTTGTTGCATACAAATATTATTAGGATTTAATGATCCACATGGACCATGCATCATGTGTTTTATAACACGGGAACGCAAATACGGGAAATCACCTTCGTTTGGGATCTCACAGGAAACAATATGGTCAATTGAAGAAGTACAATTATTTTTTGAACTTTTATTTAGAATTAATAAGAAGTGAGAATGTGGGAGGCCTCTTTTTTGGAATTCTATGACATATATGTAAGCAATTACTGTGCCAAATATATGTTTTTTGAAAAGATCATTCTTCAATTCTTCTAACTTAGATCTAAAGATTCGTGCTATTAAATCAGGCCTATTTTGGCTTTCATCATTGTGCCGTAATTCTTGTTTAATTTCAGGCCAAGTAGGATTACATGTTACTGTTAGAAATATATCAGGTTTACCAAAACGTTGAACGAAAGACATAGCATCCATATATCTTTTTTTATTATCTGTTGGGCCCCCAGTAAAAGATGAAGGTAAAATAATTTTACGACCAATATTGGAACTTCTAGTCCACCCATCTCAACGCGATCAACAATTCTTTGATAGAGCTCGGCTCTTATATGGGCTTGATTATTTCGAAAATAATCTAAACGAGAAGTTTCTATCTTTATGTACATGTCAACTATATACTGTTGTAAGAGACGACCAGCATGAAGTAGAATCGAGTTACCTGTATTTCTAATCTGTAGCTTATAACAATAGTACTCAGGACATGATACAGTTAAAACGTTTCCGATTTTTTTTTTCAAACCTGCGGATAATAGAAACATAATAAGATTGTAAATTGTAAGTAATTGGCTAAAGCTAGAAAATGTAGAATAATCAAAAACTGAACAGAGAATGAACCTGCGTTTTCTTTTTCAATAAACTCAGTAGCTGAACTAACACTAAGGATATCATTAACATTTTGATTAACAATTGAAATGTTAGACTTTCGTGTGTCAAAATATTCAATACCCTCGTGCCATCCAGGCTCACCAAATGGGAACAACAAAGGGTACTGAAGAGGATCGTAACAACCAAAGTAGTAATGGACTTTATGTGCATGACCAGAATGACAATAAATAGATATATCTCTAATGTGAGCATCTGCGTTTGGATCTTCATCAACCCAAACTGCTGCAACTTGAGAAGTCGATGGTGTGTTAAAAACTCGTTGGTCAAGACCAGGGTCACATCGTATTTGTATTTTATATGTTTCTAAGGCTTCTATACTGTTTAGTGAGCGAAAGAATTTTGCATAAGGATTGGTTTGTAAAATATTTAGCAATTTTTGTAACAGTTGCTCGCTAAATTTGCATGAACTTTGAAGACGATTTTGTAATTCATGCTCAGTATCAAAAAAATATAATTGTAAAAACGATGGTTTCCCATCAATCGGGACTAAATTATTTAAGTAATGATAGACTTGACCTTGAACTCTAAAAGTGTAAATCCCTTTATTCATCCTGCATAAGTCTTTATCATATTTTACACCGAACGATGTGAATCCAAAGTGATTATTATAGCTTCTACAAATAGTTCTAAAATGTAGCGACTCATTTGTACTTGATGTATACAAATGGAAAAGTTCATCCGGTACAGTGTTATCGTGTAATCTAATTTTTCCATTAGAACAGCAAAGTCCATTACTTTCTCTATAAAATTTCTTTGCACCACAAGAACAACAAATTGTAAGGGGGTTCAATACATAAGATTCAGTAAGTACTGGTTGCATTTCAAGTCCTATGACATTTTGGTTGTAATTTGTAGTTGTAAAGAAATCAAATCGATTAGCATTTAATTCAGAAATACCTGAAGCAATAATTAAAAAAATTTAAACAAACGAAGACACGATTAGTCTGTAAAGAGATGCACTACATTGTTCTTCTAAAATGAAGATGTCAAATAATAAAAGATTTATGATTAATTTATACCTTCATCCAAAGGAGGGGAATGGATTTGCTATCACGTCATCCAAAATAGGAGGTAATTCTTTTGTAGGAGAACTTGTGTCACGACATCGATCAGCTGGAGGGAACACAAACCATAAAGTATCATTAAATTAAAAACTAAGAAACATAGGTTCATTATAACCTCAAACATCAATAAGCTTAAAAAACACACTAAAGGAAATAGTGCAATAAGTAAAATGTTTGAAAATGTATTTCATGATAATATAACTTGCCTTGTATTTGTGATATTCTTTTGGATTTCAATGAATGAGACCCAGATGGTCGATCTAATTTCTTGCGTTTTGCATACATTTGTCGACGTCTTTCATTGTGAGCATCTTTTTTTGTTATTGACAAACTGATGTTTGGAACATCTTTGTTGCTTTCTTTGTTACCATCCATGTGCAAAAGGTTGGCGTTCAACCTTTTTTCAATAGCAATTTGTCCATGAGATTCACAATAAGAATTGTGACAAAAGAGGATTAAAAGAAATAAAAAACATTGAAAGTAAAAATAACATTACTAAACACTGGAAAACAAAAAGATTTCTACACATAAACTAATAATGATCATCCATTAGCTATCATATTGTGCCAAGTCTATTGACTGATGATATGTGGCAATCATATGATATATCCCATGCATGGGAAAAATAAAAGAATTAATTAATTAAGCAGACATGCAAAAAACGTGTGATCTAGGAGGTAAAAAAAATCACTAAACAAAATATGCATGATGGGAAATCAATACTAAATCTATTCTCAATAAACAATTCGCTATAGTGCATAATGAAAAATCAATACTAAATAAATTGATATTGCCCAGAGCACACTACGTCTCATTATATGTTTACTTAGAGGACTCAAAATGTGTCCTAGGATCGATTGAAAATGTGATACATATTTTAATAACATAAAGTAAAAATAAATTAAATGCAAGAAATATCAATATTAGCTTCAGTAGAAGAGATTTTCATGTGTGCGCGCAGGCGCGCACGTGTAACGGCCTGCATTTTAAACCAACGGAAACTTGGGAGATTTTTTTGTTATATTTCTATCTCTGCTTCGTAAATGACAAATGAAAACCAGATCAATGAAATTAAATCATATGAAGAGGATAGGCAGTTTAAATAAATCAAGAATTGCAACACTCAATAAACTAAACCGATACATGAATAATAAAAACGAGTGTCTCGTGTAAACACTACAATATATAGTTCCAAATGGGGATTAATTATAACATATTGCAAACTCCATTTCTAATAATATAGACAAGATTTTACTCATCAAAGGAAACGTAAATTTTAGGTAACTTATCGATGCATAGAGAAAATGTACTCATTAAAGGAAATGCAAATATTCTAAATCAAACAATAAGAAACAAACTGAAAGAACAATTCTTTTTTTTGGAACATTTACTTAACAAACACGCCACTACATCCATCAATTCAACCGACTTGCTTTAGAATCATATAAACTTTAGAATCACATAAATAAACACATCATTAGCACTTATTTTATCAAATAACCAATAACCCATATAGATATTCAATTTATTAAAACTTTTGACATATTTAGATCCCATAAAAACTTGATAACAAATCAAAAGAATTGTAAACTAATTTAAATAATAAGATGCAAGACTGTTGGTTAATTTCCTTAACAAAGAACTGGAATTGTTCAATTCAATTTTAAGAAAATTAAAATTCGAAAAAGTACTAACACCTACTTTTCAAATTCATTAACCCCTAATTTATCAATAGGGAAAAATGGGATCTTGACTAAATAAATTAGGCAATATTTCAATCCATAAAAACTTCATAAAAATATTACAAGAATTATAATCATAAGCCACAAGATAGGATAAGTACATTATTCAGAAACAACTGAATTTGCTGTAGTTAAGGCTGAAGAAGATGAAGGTGGAGACTCTATACAACAAAACAAAAAATAAAAAATTAATCCATGTCTCGCGGAGGCACCAACCGTGTCTATGTTGCGCACAAAGACACGCACCGTGAGCGACGAAGGCACGCTCATTGCGCAAGGAAGACACGGTGATAGGTTTTTGGATTTCACAGATTGAAATTTAAAGATTGAATATAATTTTATTTCCTTTGCAAATAAATCATGTATATATTCAAACAAGAGCGAGTCTCTAACTATAATCATATAAAAATTTTATGACATAAAATGTCACCAAAAAGACACATTCAAACAATAAAATTAAGCTAATGTATTCATTTCTATGTTGAAAAGTAAGTACACTTATTTTACGTGTCGAAAACAAACCAAAAGGCATGACCTGTATGATAATCAATATGTTTGTACGCTTTTATTGCTTATTTTCTAATCCCACCAAAGCAGTAAACAGAGTTATGAATGGACTTAGGACATTGGAAATGGAAGTGATAAAAATTCCATGTTTTCTTTTTTTATCTATCCACCATCAATGAACAATAACAAAAGGAATAGAGGGATTACCACATTCACTATGAATAATTTTTATGTATGCAGCCTTTTATTTCATATTCACACAACATTTAAACTACACTCAATGCCCCTCCAGTCCTCCCTTATGCAGTTTTGCTCCTTGAAGACCGAGTGCGGTGCATTAAAAATGAAAGTACAATTTAAATAATACATGGGCACAATTAATGCTCAATAATTGATCCCAAGACAAATAATATATGAAACTCCCAACATAAAATAATTTCTTACCCATATCTGCCTTAAACACAGTTAACTAAATCAGTAGCACAAATACAATAAACACTTTTCTGGTTAAGGAATACATCTAATTAATTTTATGCTTTCATTGTTCACATTATTCTCATCTAATAGTCAAGCGTGTGGTATATTTGTTTGAAGAATAAGATTCCACGACTAACATGAACCATATGCGCGATAAATGCATCCAATATACATTTTACATTCTTTTTCTGTCCTTTAGCACATTCTCCATCTCTATCAAACGTGCATTACAAAAGGAGAGACACTACACACTCCTACTCCTATTCAAACTAAATAAATAGATCAACAGTAGAATTTTTAGCCATGTATCAATCCTTCTTAGAAAATCAAATGAGTAATCTGTCTCAACCTAAGCAATAAATAGAATTACACATATTATTAGTTGTATCAATAACACTTCTTCTATGCTTGATGCATCTATTTTTTCATCTAAATTTGTTATTCAAGCACAAATATGCACAAAAACAATTTTGAGTTTTATTGGGGGCTTATTTTACAGGAGCAATGTGAACAAGATAAAGGAAGAGAGTAATGTCTAAGCTTGCAATGCCGAAACAAAAAAAAAAGTTCTTTACACATTTAAAGTAAATCCCACTTTAAAATACACTCAATAAACAACCAAACACAGCAAAACCCATATCCCAAATTTATGCACCAAAATCCCTAAATGTTTATGATTCTGAAGCAAAAAAGTAAATCCTCACATGGTTTCGGACATCCCACAACCAACAAACTAATTGTTATTGGAAACAGAAGAAGAGCATTAAACAATCAAAAATGGATTTTGAAGTACAAAAAACAAAGGGTCCAGACCCAGACCCATGGACAACAAAACTATTTCCTTCCATTTCATAAAAAGTCAGATCTTGCGAAATTATTGATGAAATAACAGAAAAGGGAAATGTCCTAGACCATTAATTGGATAAGATAGCTTCATTAAATCATATTTTATTGCCAACAAATATGTCTAACCGTATAGCTAAGACAAGTTTCGATGTCAGAAGAACACAAAACAGACATTAGAAGCACATTAGCAAGAGGGTTCAAACATGTAATGTTCTGATCACACAAAAAAAACAGCTTCCCTGTTTTGTACTCAAGTTTTTTTTTCATGAAATACTTGAGCAAATTATTCATACAGGCTACGGAAAAAACTGACTAAGATTTTCAATCTCAAAAATATCTTTCAAAGGTATGGAAACTTTTACCTTGAGAAATTTCTAACACATAATTAGTGCATTTTTTTGGCTTTCACCACATTGTTCCACTAAAACTAATAAAATTAGGGAAAATAATTCTCCAGCATCTCAAAAAAAAAATAATAAAAAATAAAAAACAGAGCCATTTAACATATAAACAATCACATTTAGACATGCGATTTACCTGAGCATAAAAATAAGCACACTCATGAAAAAAATAGACATGAGGAACGAAACATAAAACATAAACAGGGGACTTACGGCATCCAAAGAGGGAAGAAATTAACAAAGCGAGTCCAAAAGGGCTGCAACACATATTTGGCTAAGTATGAGTGATCCACTCCACTGTACTTGTACCTATGCAGCGCAGAAACTCCTTAGTTAGGGTTTCCAACATTCGAATAAAATAACGTCACAAAATACAGAAATAAAACCATAAAAGGAAGCCAAACCCAGCAGATCGAAGAGGCAGGAGAACCGGCGTTCGAGGTACACGGAACTTCTGCCTCGATTGCAAACCTCGACAGAGGCGGAAGCGATCGAAAACCTTCAAACGACAAAATACGTATTCAAACCAAAGATAACATCACAAAGTACCAAAAAACCAATAGAAGGAAGACGAACCCAACAGATTGAAGAAGCAGGAGAGGCGGGAGACCTTGCGGCGATTGGAAACCCTAACTAAGGAGAGAACGGCGGAAGTCAATGAATGAAATGAAAACCTAAATAAGCGTCCTTCCTATTTTATCCCTTTCAACTATTCACCTTTAAATTTTATTTTATTTTATTTTTTTTTTAACATTGAGATGAAACGCCGCCGCCCAACAAAACGAAATGGTGAACAGTAAAATAAAAGTCACTCTTTTATTTGTTACGGATACCTATTGGATGACTTTTAGTTGGATCCATTTATTGCTTATTTGGCCCAAATTGATAACCTAATATTAGACTATATATAGCCTCCTTTTGTTTGTATATTAATGTGTGATTTGTGTGTGAGAGGAGAAAAACGTGGCTGCCCTATGCGGAGAGAAAACCGTGACTTTGCTTTGTGTTCCACAAATTGGCAATTTCCTCTGGTTTCTTCTCTTCTACTTTGTGCCTATTCATTGTTTTTACCAATTGTAAATATTTATTAGTTAATATTTTTGAAGAATATTATGGGATTGTTTTTAAGAATGTCTTTATAAAATATCAATATTTTGAAAATATTATTTTAATGCTCATGAAAAAAAAAATTATTATAAAATATTTAGCAAAATGTTGTGGCATAGCCGCATGAGCAACTATTTTCCTTTTGAGTAATGTTATGCACCTAAATTGAGGTTACAATCTCAGTAAGGTTAAGGGCCCGTTCGGTAGGGATTAAAATTGAAAAATTAGTTGTTATTGTTGACTTTTATTAGACGAGTGAGACTCAACAACGGTCATATTTTCAATTTTAATTGAATTTTAATTCCTATCGAACGGGATCTAAATAACATTACTCCTTTTCTTTTCTCTCATGAACATTCAATATGATAAAGCTTGAATTATTAGGTTGTAATTAACATAAAAAGCTTATTTTAGATCAATTAATATAAACTCTAAAATGTTCAGCCAGTTGTTTGACTATTTAGACTATAAAAATGTAATCTTTACACCTAAAGCGGTGTATTTTTGACTATTGAATCATTAATTTTAAGTCTCAAACACACTTAGCATACTTTTGATTTCGTTAATTCTTATAATATATGAATCTTTTTATTTTTCTCCTTATAATGTTGTTCAAGGTGGAGATTCTATAAATATGTATGTATAGAGACTAAACATTAGCAAAAAATAATGTAAGTGTGATATCGTTCGAATGTTTTTAAAGGCGCAATTATTATGGTAATGAAGGATACAAAATTGATTTTCGTCAATTCTATTTTATGCATTCTTATGCCCTTTTTTATATCTTGTAATGCAAGCACAATTAAGAAAATGCTAAATTAAAACAGAAGTTCAACGTTCTTATTATTTTATTATTTGGCATGATCGATTAGATTGCTGCGATTCAATAATAATTCAAGAATTAACGAAGAAAACAAATATAATCATTTATATAGAGCATAAGGAAATAGGGCAAAATGGAAAATTTATGTTAAGAAGGTATGTTTTTTGAAATTTTAGAAAAGCAAAAAGTATATCTATGTTATTGTCAAAGGGGGTTACATTTAAGAGTGGACGCGGTGTGTTTCGATTCGATTTTGAAAATAATCGAATCGAACGGAGTACCAATGAGAATCTTAAAAATGGAACTATTGGTTACATATCCAATTATAGAATCTAGCCGGATAGAACTGGATCGGTTCGATTCGATTCTTTATATCGAAAAATTATAAACATAAAGTATGAAAGTTGTCAATTGAAAATAGACAAATATAAAGTATGAAATCACTTGTTATTCTTTTAATCTAATCATACGAAAAATCAATTGAACAAAGCAACAAACAAAAATCCACTCCAAAACTCAAGATCAATACATAAAGACAAGAAAAAGATAAACTATTAAACATAGCATAAACGATAAAATTTCGATTGGAAAGTAGTTTTTAAGAAAATCTGTATAACAATAATCTGATTATCTTCAGTAATTCTCAAGGATCTTGATTCTTAATGGTTGATCACTTTGGAAATAATGAAAAACTTGAACACTTATGAATATTGAACTACAAATATATATTTTTTTCCTATCGTGTTACATTAAAGTTATGAATTTGTAAAGTATTTATAAAATCTTTTAGACTTGAATTTGGATTACCCATTAAATAAAAGAAGTATATGGAAAATGAAATTTTAATATGAGAATAATTTTAGAGTCTAGTATTCAAAGATCTAATGTATTTTGGTGCTAGCAAAAAAATAAATTTGGAAGAATTAAAATCCCTACTGATTCTCGAGACAGTATCGAGAACTAGATCAGAACCGATCAATTCTCAATGCATTGTTCTAAAATCGGCATATTTAGTAGAGGAATCAGAGAAACGATCGGTTTTATTTGGTTTGGTACGATTCCACCAATTCTAGGGGGAAAAAAAAAAGTCCACTCCTAGTTATATTGACACCACAATTTTTATCTGTTACACCATTAATTGCAGTTAAACTCGTCAATCTTTGTTAATTGTAGCAATTATTTTCTTAATTTTTTTCGTCGAATTTTTATCTTTAACATTCCATTAATTAATACATTATGTCCTTGATGATATTTTATATCAAAATATTGTGCTTTTACGCTTTGTGACTAAGGAAAAATATTTTTCAAACTTTTTATTTATTTATTTATTTTTAAATATGATGAAAAAATATGTTATTTTTCGTCATTTTAACGAATTTTTGGATATTAAATATAAAATTTGTTAATTAATGAGAAGTTTGAAGGTAGAAATGATACGAAACCATCATCAAACATGTAAAATTTCTCTTTAAAAAAATACCATGATTTTTCTACATGTTGACACGTTCTTACAAAATAAATAAATAATAAATGTTTGAATAACCACAATTCACTGACCAGCGGCCCGTCACTAACATTCAATTTTCCACCACCGCTCACGACTTTCAGATCTCTCTCTGTCTCCGCCAATCTGTCCGTCTGTGTTTTGTATTACTGAGTGTTTGCATTAGATCTCTGAGTTTTTGGTCATCTATTTATTGCATGTTCTATATCAAGGCAAGAATCGACTTTTGATACGAAGAACAAAGAAGAAAATGGCGGTTGGAACGTCCAGAAAAATATCAGCAGCCTCAGCAAGGGCTCACACTAGAAAACCAAAGCAAAAGGCTTCCGTTGCAGGATTTTCAGGTGGACTTTGCTTAATTAATTTTTTTTTTCCTGTACTCAGTTTTTTCTCGATTCAATTAATACACCCGTCAATTGTTGTGGTATCAAATACTGAGGTATATGACTGACGTGGGAAAAAGTTTGAGAATTTTATTTCGGATAAATGGCGCTTTGAATTAATGACTTGTAATTAAGAAAACTGATATAAATAAATGGCACAGTAGATTTGGATAGAGTAGATGTGAAGGTGATTTAAACACTGTTCTGCTTATCTTCTTATTTGTATGCTGTGTATAATTTACCTGATGCCCATTAAATCAATATTCACTTGATTGACGTATAAACATGAATTTTCTAGCTGTTCCGGGAACTAAATTCTTAGAGAGAATTTTCTATATTCTTGATCCTGCTTACTAGATTCACTGTCTGTTAATTTTCCATCTTATTGTGTTAGGACTGTTATTTACTTTTAAGTCAATGTTTTGGTAGTTAATTTGATTTTGATAGAAAAGTGATTATTTCCAAAATAAAATTCTGAGTGGCTTTCAATTTCGATTAAAAAGTGATCGAGTACGTGTTGGTTCATTAAGACACTGTGTGCTGGGTACAATAAGTGATTTTTTTGAAAATTGAAATATCTGGACTTTTGGTTAAAGTTGTTTGCGTTATATGTGCAGCTATCAGAAGGTTTGATGCAATAAATTTATTCGAAGTACATGGTTTGATATGTGCTTAATTATTGAATCAACCTCTAACTACTCCAATTAAAATACCTATAACCCCAACTCTTTTCTGTTCGAACTGAAACATTTCAGGGGTGTATAAGAAAATTGCACTGGTTTCCTTCATCGGGTTTTTGGCATGGGCTTATCAGGCAACTCGGCCTCCTCCTTCCAAACCATGTGGCTCGCCAGATGGACCTCCCATTACAGCATCCAGAATACAACTTAGTGATGGGAGACACTTGGCTTACAAAGAATACGGTGTCCCAAAGGATAAAGCGAAGTATAAAATAATCTTCGTCCATGGTTTTGATTGTTGCAGACATGATGTTTCTGCTATAACCTCAAACCTCTCCCCGGTAACAGCTTTTTTCTTGTGTTGTTTGGTGGATTTCTGAATATCAATGTTATTATGTTGAGTATAATTATATGTGGACTTACCTTTTTTTGAAATTCGTGCACAGGATCTTGTTGAAAGTCAAGGAATCCATATTGTTTCATTCGACAGACCTGGTTATGGAGAAAGTGATGCTAACCCGAAACGAACAGTTAAGAGTACTGCTTTTGACATTGAGGAGCTTGCAGATAAGTTGGGATTGGGATCCAAATTCTATATTGTTGGATTTTCTATGGGTGGACAGGTGGTATGGACCTGCCTTAAGTATATTCCTCACAGGTATGTTATATCTCAATTACAACTATTGGGGTTTCACAGAAGCATAGAACATGTTTGACTAAGGTTAAAAATAAGTAAATATTGCTTCTCCTCTTACATGTTGGGCCATGTTACTGTTTCTTACTTTGAAATAAAAAAGGTTACTTATTTTGAAAGAAATTCTTACCTTGTTGTGAAAATAAATAATGATTCCCAACTTTGACTTGTAAAAAGAAGTATTTATACAGAACTTAATTATAGGCAAACTTTTTAAGCTAAGCCAAACATGCTAACAAAGTAGTGAAACCATTCTATACGCACCATTACTTTGCGTGTTTACGCTTTTCTTCAAGTGAGAGCCTTAATTTTGCCCATCTCATGTAATTTTGACTGTGATCCTGAACAGATTGGCGGGAGCAGCTCTTTTAACACCAGTCGTTAATTATTGGTGGCCTGGTTTACCTTCAAACTTGACCAAAGAAGCTTATGATCAGCAGCCTCCACGGGATCAATGGGCTGTCCGTGTTTCTCACTACATGCCATGGCTTACCTACTGGTGGAACACTCAAAAATTATTTATGGGTTCAAGTCTTATATATCACAACCCAGCAGTTATCTCCAACCAGGACAGAGAACTTATGCCTAGGATTCAATCTATACGGAAGGAGTATCAGGTAATCATGATGTATGTACTTTGACGCATATTGTTTAGCTAAATAATGATGAACATCATGATAATTCCCCAATCATTTTTACATCTAAGAAATGAATTTGAATGAAAAGAAGAAATCATATTTAATGGTATTCTGCTTTAAAATATCTCTGTTCAAATTAAGTTGATTTTGAAACTATTATGTTTGTTCTGTGAATACGTGTCTAAATGTATTTTTGAAATTCCAGTAAACCGTTTTATGTTACTTGTGTTTTATAGCATTAGCTGTTAGTTTATGGTAGATATTTTGTGAAAGAAATAAGAAGTATGGGTATCATTTATACTTGTATTTCTTACAAAAATGTCTTTGGATAAAATTTCAAGGAGATTCCATCAGTACCTGTTTATGGTTGACTAAATTTAAAATAAAATGAATGAAACACAAGGAAGCAAAGAATCTCACAAGAAGAGAGTAATTTATTACCACGGTTAACATCAACCCAGAATAATTATTTAGTATGAGTTCCTGAACATTTCCAGCTCGCTAATATTTGTTTCACGTAAGGTTTCTGATCGGTAATTATGTCTCTACTTTTTATCGTATAATTATTTTGAGCAAATTATTCAATACAAGTTCCAGAACATTTCCAACTCGTTAATATTTGTTCCACGTAAGGTTTCTAATCAGTAATTACCTTTCTACTTTTGATTGTATAATTATTTTGAGCCTTAACAGCTGGTAAATATTGAAAATTGTCGAACTAGAGAAATTTATCCGCTTTACATATAAATCACAAGTACTTCTATTTGACAGTTGAATGCATGCTAATAGTAAAATAGTCATCATCATACATCTTTCCTAGGTCCGCATTATCAAATATTATTGTTCACTATTGTGGAAATTTCATTGTTGCCAGATGAGTTAATATTTGAATTTATTTGGACTTACCATTATGTATTTATGTAATAATATGATTGTATTGTATAAATTGGTCACCAGTTCGAGTCTCCTCAAGGCCACTAAGGTGAGTATTCGGCCGTAAACTTCAAGGTCTCGTAGAATTAGTCGAAGTGCGCGTAAGCTGGCCCGAACATACACGGGTATAAAAAAAATGATTGTATTGTATAATTAAATGTGTATTTTAGGACAAAATACTTGAATTGCAGGATACATAAGAATATCACTGTATTAACTACACGACATGATACATCTCTACTCCAATATCAAACTCCCCTATTTTTGGCTCATATTTATAAATTGTTTATAAACACTCAAGTCATCCATACGTTTCGAGGGAACCACCAAGTAGTACCCACTTATCTATAACTCATTTCTATCTATTTATAATTTAAACCGTTTATAAACGCTTCCCAAACACGCCTAGTTGTATAAAATGAGTATCACAAGATACTGTGTTAGCTATGGATTTTGACTCCTTGTCACTTGCATTGCCTGTGTTTTACTTTTCTCTTCATTCTTTTTCATTGAAAATAATAGGATGCCGTTTGATTTGAAGTAGTTATTGGCTACTATTTTCTAATCTGCTGCAGCATTTTAGGTAAAATGATAGGGGCAGAAACCTAAAATGGCATTTGTATGAGGAATGGGCTGAGAATGAATTTGAAATTTGGATTACTGAGTCTGTTCCCAGTCCCTTGTTTTGTATAATAGATTCCAACTTTCCCGTTGGACTTTCCACTGTCAAAATCACAGGATTTCCCACTGTACTTCCTACACAGCCCTCCTACAAAAGGATTAGGCCAGCCATTCCCTGATACCCAAAGAACCCCCAAACAAAACCAAAAATGACAGACTACCGTGCTTTTCTGCTGTTGTTTTCCTTACTGCCTTTGCTCTTTACGCGGGCAACAATCCTCTGCCATGAACTCTCTCGGTAGTGTTTCTTCTCCAAATTCTTTGATCTAATTTTCAAACAAAGAATGAGCGAGAGATGCTTAATCTACAACGTACGAAATGTCATTGGACTCATAAGAAATGCAAGAAACCTTGTTGTGAAAATGAGAGGTCTTGTCAACCAAATGGCACTAACATGTTTTCCCAAAGAATTTTTTTAGCATTTGGATTGAACCTATAGCTACAGCTACATCTCGATCCTTGACTCACCATTCCATTTTCTCCATAAGACTAAAATGAACAAAATTATATTGATAATGCAGTTTAACATGTATTCAAGTCAAGATCAAGAGAAGCACATTCTTTAATCACAGCAACTATGATGCCTCAAATTTCTTTCTAGGTGCAATACATCTTTTTTTTTTAACCATCTCCTTACAGCTGTTTGTATATGCATTTTCCAGTGAATTACTCCCTCAATTTTGCACGTCTTTATGAGATATGTATATAAGGAGGCTGTGCTTCATATATCCTGTATTTTGTACTTTGCCTTATATGTTCTGCATGTAATCCAAAAGCAACTTGTATAACACTCGTTTTATAATACTCTGGTCGTTTTCTTTTGCAACTTTTCTTGTTCAATTTTAACTCCAGCCATTTTCCTTTCCAAAAACTAACATTTTCCCCGAATTTTTACTTTCTGACATGGCCAGGCACAGGTGAGACAGCAAGGAGATTTTGTATCCCTTCACCGTGATTTGATGATTGGATTTGCGACCTGGGAATTTGATCCTACGGGTCTGGAGAACCCATTTTTAGAAAGTGAAGGTTCGGTACACTTATGGCAGGGAGACGACGATAAACTTGTCCCCGTGACACCACAACGTTACATTGCCCAGAAGCTGCCATGGATTCAGTATCATGAGCTACCAGGCGCCGGACACATGTTTCCATTTGCTGATGGAATGGCAGACTTGATCATCAAAACCCTTTTAGCTGGATAGGCGCTCCTTTCACAGAGTTATGTCGGGTTTACATTTCAGCATTTGTTCTGGCGCATCAGCTCAGGTTTTGTAATATCACATGTTATACATTTCAGCTGTTGTGCACATTGGCTTGGGTTTTGAATCTCATATGTTACAAAAATCTCTTCAAGGCATAATATTTCGACAAGATGTACTAAAATGTTTATTTTGAATTAATCAGTGATGGAAGTGAAGGTGAGCACAATTCATTAGCAGTACAGGCTGCGGATTTGAGTGGCCAAAATTATGAGCATTAAGGCTGCTTTCACATTTTATTAAGTGACGCTTTTTAAGTGAAAACGTAGTTATAACTTATAAGTTTGGATAAGTTTCTGATTTTCACAACCTCACAGCTCATCGTTTAACCAAAATTTTGAAAAGCTATCTTTGCCTAAATTACGCTTCCCATTTGGTGAACAAAATTTGAAAGAAGCTCTATTATGTGCTTTGTTATCTTCTCGCAAAAATTGAGTTCGACATGACACGTTTAGTGTGTTTCTTGAATTTTTTGGAACTAGGTTCAACCTTATTTTTACGATGTTGATAATTACTATTCATTTATCATCCAAAAGATTCACTAATCCTTTACATTATAATCCCATCTTATTTATCATGTTCATGTTTTGGGGATGTAAAATTTGTATGTGTCCGAGGCCAATGGTGTAAGAAAACAAAGACAGACTTGAAGTAGCTCTTCAAGAAGCGCAAGTGCACAACGATAAGATCCTCTCAAGGCCAATGCTATTCACTTGGTGCAACTTTTACAATTTTTCATATTATCCTTTTACCCTCATTTTATACTCTCCAAAGTCGTGAATTTGATAATTAAAAATTAAGAAGAAATTATTTTCTATATTGCGATTTTAAAAATAATATTTTTTAAAATTGTGGTATTAAGTGTAATGGATTTTTAATTTATTAATAAATACAATATTGTAGTTAATTAAATGTAATTTTCAATTTAATAATATAGGAGTAATATAATTTGTAATTAAATAATTTTAGAATAAAGTAATTTTTGAGATTACAAATAAAGAAATAGAGGAAAATACTGTTCATTTAGTATATTGGTGCAATGAGTTGGAGACGACTACAATTGATGGTACGAAAGTTGCACCATTTCGTTTCATGGATTGAAGATGGCCTTAATAAAATTACTTAAATTAAAATTTTAGGTTGAAAGGCGATTACAATTGATGTTGGGCAGCACCCCGTGCAAATAAATAAGGTAGTCGATCGAGGGAGTTCCTTCCAAATTATTCATTCAACCACAAAAATGAAACACCCTTACACAAAAACTCTCTGTGCGCGCGCTTAAAAACAATCTCGAATCTTCACCTTCATCACCCACCGGAAAACCTTGCACCATCATGTTCAGCAAATCATCTTTATAAGAATGGCGTCGTATGTGAAAAGCACTAGGTTCACTACCTAAGAACGAATAGCTATGTCAGCAGAAGAGGACGATTGGACAATAATCCCACTCCTCTACCACCTCTAGTTTCGGAGGAACCACTAGCAAGTGATTTCGTATCTAGGAAACAATACGAAGCTTTATGTTACGTGCCAGTGTTTGCGACCTCCTAATGGGTTTATGAATAGGTAGAGAACAAGGATCGTCCTTGCGTGCTCTACCTATGATGGAATTTTGTAGGACACTTCGAGGGATCCTAGGCCTCCTAAGTTGGTTTAATTCGAGAGAAACCACAACTCCAAGTCAACACAAGGTTGAAGATAATAATGATGATATATCATTCATTCTTGGCCTCAAGCTATTAAATAGCCGAACAGCTTATGATGGCATAGGCAATAACCCATTTCTACAAAAAAAGGAAAATTACAATCGCTTGATTCTAGCACATATTTATTGAAAGGAAATAACATTAATTTAATTATAGATGGTAAGCATCAATCACTCACATCCCATGATTCTTGGTCCGTAACAACTCTTCCCTCAAAAATTTCCTTGTCCTCAAGGAAAAAGCGTGTCTGACATTCTGCCAGATTCTCCCATGTGGCCTCAGCAGGAGAGTGGTTTTGCCAATGAACAAGAGCTTCAATTTCTCCTCCTTTTTTGCGAGTTTCCAGAATGGCTTGAGGAAGTGGGTGGATTGCCGATTCGACAGGTAATTTTGGAAGAGTGGGAGAGGTTTTCTCTTGATCTCCAATCCTCTTTTTGAGGAGGGAAACATGGAAAACTGGATGTAATTTAGATTCGGGGGGTAACTCCAATTTATATGCAACGGTGCCAATCTTAGATAAGATTTGAAATGGACAAAAAAATTTGGGACTAAGCTTGAAATTTTTCCGTTGGGCCAATGAAAGTTGACGATATGGGCGCAATTTTAGGTAGACAAATTCGCCCACTTGAAACAATACGAAGCTTTATAAGCGCAATTTGTAGGTTTAATAGCCATGCTCTATGGTAATGTAGCCGCAAAGTAAAAAACCAATCATGTAGCCAGTAAATGGTCTACCATCGGTAGCACTAGCATCATTGCCAAATGTAAGCATCGATGAGTGGTTTGAAGAGTTATTGAGTTAGAAGATAGATGTCGCAATTAGGACTGTGCTTGAAAACCACAGCCCAAAAAATGACCCAAATCGAAATGGGTCAGGTTGGGTCGATTTAGGGATAAATCCGAATTAGGTCGGATAAAATAAATTTAAAATAATTGTGGGCAGCGTCACAAACTGACACAACCCATTGAAACCCTATTATTTCCTTAGTTCACCAACCCTTTTGTAGGTGTCTTCTTCTTTCAACACTTACCTTTCTCCACGATCTTATAGCAGGGTGGGGACTCTCGACTTGGTCTTCATCGGAGCCAGAGCCCGGCCTGAACTCCGGCAAAGCTGGCTTGTTAAGGTCGAAGTCTCGGTGGTGGGTAACGGTGGATCCAACTCCTTCCGATGACATCACTACACTGCTACTGTCGAATCCTCCGTTGTTAATGGGTGCCCCACCTTCGTAGTTGCGCCTTTTGTAACCCCAAGGCTTGTCCAGTGGGGAAGCACTTGTAGTAGATGGAGCACTCATGGACCCTACCATGAGTTCCTTTTCTTTTGAGAGGAATAAAGATTTTGTGATACTAAATATTAATTGGTACTGCTTTATGGAAAAACTAAAATGCCCATGTTTTTCTTCTTCGTATTAAAATTTTTGAAGTTCTTGAATTTAGCTCCCGTATGGTGCACATTTTGTAGTCAAGAATGCATTTTTTTTATGTGGTAGGGAATATGTTGTTGAAAAAGAATGAAAAATTGTTGATGTGATAGAAAATATTATTTTATTGAAAAATATGCGATTGAAAATAAGTAGAAGAATGAGAATGAAAAAAATAATATAACTTAAATAGGGGCTTAATTTTTAATTGATTAGGGAAAATTACTTCTTTCTTGTTTATGGTCATTGTCTTATCCAGCTTGTACACAAGAAGAGGTGAACCAAGTAATGAAAATGGCAAAAGATGCACAATAGGCATGGGCAAAAACTCCGCTCTAGAAGTGGGCCGAGCTTCTTCACAAAGTAGCTGCTATATTGAAAGAGCACAAAGCCCCAATTGGAGAGTGTTTAGTGAAGGAAATTGCAAAAGCAGCAAAGGATTCTGTTATTGAGGTAGCCATTAACTTCTACTAAGTTAAAATGCATATTGGTCCTGGGATATGACACAAAAAGTTATCCTGATATTGTTGTCTTAATTAAGGTTGTGAGGTCTAGAGATCTAGTTTCGTATTGTGCTGAAGAAGGGGTTTTGATGTTGAACCGCTGACTCCTCGAGCAAGCATAATAAGGTAGAGAGCCAAGTATTCTTTTTCAATGGGCTGCTTATGGTGTTCGATGCTGCGTGGACATTTTGTTCTCTTGTCTTTTGTCCACAGCTCGAGACAGCGGATGGTGGTGTTGTCGAACTAAAGCATCAGATTTGGAGTAGTCGTAGCTAGATGGGTCTAGGGACTTCATTAAATTAGAAAAAAAGTATAAATTGGTCGATTAAAAAAAGTCAGTTGGACCCAATCCGACCGGAATTGGATTTGGTTGGTTTAGGATAGGAGTTGGGTCGGGTCGGCTTGTGAAAGAGCCCAAAATCGGGTATATCGAGTGGGGTCAGTTTCGAGCAAACTTAACCCGACCTATTGCCCACCCCCAGTCGCAATTGCTCGAAGAAAGAACAAATCACGACTTGTCCTAATTAGTGAGTACTCATTCAGTTTGGAGATTATGGTAGTACTGCTCCTTCTGAAATTCAAGGAGTTGGAGATCAAGAAATTCAACATGACTACAGACCTAATCGATCATGTCAGAGTCTTTGAAGACTGATACGATTGCACGGGTTGCACGAGGTGGTAGTATGCAGAGCTTGTCCAATGACTCTAAGAAATGATGCAGGAGGTAGTATGTATCATTACCACCACATTTTATTACTTCATTCATCAATTTTGTAAACAATTTTTTCACCTATTTCTAAAGCAGTGCCCTAAAAGAAAAAAAAAATGGTGACCAAGCTTATGTATGTGATCCAGGGCAAGACAAACCTTTGGGAGAGTATGTTATACGGTTCAATATGGCAACCTTGAGTATAAAAGATATCCAGATGTCTTCGGTTGTCATGACCCTAGTCAGCAGTCTCAAGATCAACGAGTTCAAGACTTTCTTATCCAAAAAGGCCGTTCGAATATATGATCGAGCTGTTAAGGTGGGAGAGTACATAGATAGTGAAGAGGTAAAGGGGACTATCAGAGAATTTTGTGAAGGGCGAGAGATTGTGATCGCGAATAGGAAAAAAAATTAGGATCATCTTCTCAATAGATTGAAAAAAATACCAGTCTATGCTAGTTGGCATGCCCTTTTGTAGAATTAGTATTCAAGTTGAATTTTGCTTCCTCTTTTGACCAAGTGGTAGTCAAGTTAGATTTGGTTTCTTCATACAGGTTGCACAGGTTGATACTTACTTGCAACCTGCTACAGTCAAAGGTATTTATGTTAAGAAATATAGTATTATTTTATTTTATTGTTTACTAATGGTAGAATAGTCTTTTTAGTTTTCCTTATTTTAGACTATATATAGTATCTCTATATGTAGGTTTTGTATTCACTTTTCATTATATAGATTTAATGAAACCCTAGCCTCCCTTTTTCCTTTTCTCTTCTTTCAATTGTTTAACATGGTATCAGAGCTAAATTTCATGGGACAAAGTTTAATCTCAAACACAGCTTTCGCGGATTTCCGTTTTGCAATCTGGTATTTCGTTTTTTCTTTCTTTTGAGATCTGTTTTTCCTTATTCTTTGATTATGGCTACTGAAAGAGACGATTCGCTTTAGTCTGTGAGTGTGAGGTTGGATGGAAAGAATTATTCGTATTGGAGTTATGTGATGAGAAACTTCCTTAAGGGTAAAAAAATGTGGGGATACATTAGTGGAACTTCTGTGAAACCTAAGAATATCGATGATGATTATGCTGGTTTGGTAGATACTTGGGAATCAAATAATTCGAAAATCATTACTTGGATTAACAATTCTGTTGAGCATTCCATAGGCAGAGAGTTGGCGAAATATGAGACAGCAAAAGAGGTTTGGGATCATCTGCAAAGGTTATTCACTCAGTCAAATTTTGCGAAGCAGTATCAATTGGAAAATGACATACGAGCTCTTCAGCAGAAAAATATGAGTATTCAGGAGTTTTATTCTGCTATGACAGATCTTTGGGATCAATTGGCTCTTACAGAATCGGACGAATTAAAGGCATGTCCACCCTATATTGCTCGTAGAGAGCAGCAACGGTTGGTGCAGTTTTTAACTTCACTTCGCAGTGATTTTGAGGGACTTAGAGGTTCAATTTTGCATCGTTCTTCACTTCCTTCTGTTCACTCAGTTGTTAGTGAGCTATTGGCGGAAGAAATACGTCTCAAGTCTTATTCTGAAAAGGGAATCCTCTCTGCTTCTAATCTTTCCGTGTTAGCAGTGCTTTCTAAGTCACTCTCTCATAATCAGAATAAGTTTTACGGAAGGGTTGCCCCGGATGAGTGCAGTTTCTGTAAGCATAAAGGTCATTGGAGAGCTCAGTGTCCTAAGTTGAGACAGCAGAATCAATCGCAGCAACAATTTCAAGCTTGGAAGCCTGGCAACCAGTCACAATCGAATGCTCATAGACCACCTCATGGCTATAGACCACCACAGTCTAATACTGCAGCAGCAGCTTCATCAGGCCTCTTTACCGATCCTAGTACTCTGGCTGAGCAATTTCAGAAGTTTCTCTCCTTACAGCCACAAGCTATGTCTGCTTCCTCTCCTTCCGTAGGTCAGTTGCCTCATGGTTCTTCAGGTATGTCACATTCTGTATGGGTCTTGGATTCTGGTGCTTCACATCATATGTCTCCAGATTCTTCATCTTTTGCTTCTGTGTCTCCTTCGTCTTCTATTCCTGTCATGACTGCTGATGGCACTCCTATGCCTTTAGCAGGTGTTGGTTCTGTTGTCACACCTCACTTGTCTCTCCCTAATGTTTATCATATACCGAAACTCACATTAAATCTTGCTTCTGTTGGTCAGTTATGTGATTCTGGTAATTTAGTCACATTTTCCTCTTCTTCTTGTTATGTGCAGGACCTGCAATCTCAGAAGCTGATTGGGACAGGCCGTAGGAAGGGTGGACTATATATTTTGGATGAGCTAAAAGTGCCAGTTGCTGCTTCTACTACTAGTGTTGATTTGTCTTCTTTTCGTTTGAGTCCTTCTTCTTCTAGTTTTTATTTATGGCATTCTCGTTTAGGTCATGTTTCGTCTTCTCGTTTAAGATTTTTGTCTTCCACTGGAGCGTTAGGAAATTTGCAACCTTGTGATATTTCTGATTGTAGTGGATGTAAACTGGCAAAATTTTCAGCTTTACCTTTTAATCGAAGTATTTCTGTTTCTTCTTCTCCTTTTGATTTGATTCATTCTGATGTATGGGGGCCTTCTCCTGTTACCACAAAAGAAGGGTCTCGATATTATGTTTCCTTTATTGATGATTATACTCGTTATTGTTGGGTTTATTTAATGAAACATCGTTCTGAATTCTTTGAGATATACTCAGCATTTCGTTCTCTTGTCAAAACTCAATATTCTGCTGTTATCAAATGTTTTAGGTGTGATTTGGGTGGGGAATACACTTCTAATAGATTTTGTGAGCTTCTTGCCTTAGATGGAACCATTCACCAAACTTCGTGTACTGATACTCCTGAGCAAAATGGTGTTGCTGAAAGAAAACATAGACACATTGTTGAAACTGCTCGCTCTCTCTTGTTGTCTTCTTCTGTTCCTAGTGTGTTTTGGGGCGAAGCTGTTCTTACTGCTGTAGGTCTGATTAATACAATTCCATCTTCTCATATTTCAGGTTTTTCCCCTTTCGAAAAGTTGTATGGGTATGCCCCTGATTATTCTTTCTTTAGAGTTTTTTATTGTACTTGTTTCGTTCTTCGTCCTCATGTGGAACGTAGTAAGTTGTCATCTCGATTTGCTATTTGTGTCTTTCTTGGTTATGGTGAAGGTAAAAAGGGATATCGTTGTTTTGATCCAACAACTCAGAAACTTTATGTGTCTCGTCATGTTGTTTTTCTCGAACACATACCTTTCTTTTCTATTCCATCCACTACTCATAATTTGACTAGATTTGATCTTATTCGTATAGATCCATTTTCTGACGATTCTAATAGTTTGTCATCTCAGGTTCCCAGTACCTCAAATACCTCTTCTCATGTTCTTACCCCGTTATGTTTACAACCAACTCGTATTGATCATTCTGCAGGTACTGACACTTTACTCTCCGGTACACCTGGAGGTCCCTCTTCTCCTACGGTCCCTCAAGCTCCGTCTGAGATTGTGGATCCACCTCTACGTCAATCCACACGCATTTGTAAGTCTACAAAGTTACCAGATTTTACTTATTCTTGTTATTCTTCATCTTTTACTTCATTTTTAGCTTCTATTCATTGTCTCTCTGAGCCCTCTTCCTATAAAGAGACAATTCTTGATCCTCTTTGGCAGCAAGCTATGGATGAGGAACTTTCTGCTTTGCATAAGACTGGTACTTGAGATTTGGTTCCTCTACCTCCTGGTAAGAGTGTTGTGGGTTGTCGTTGGGTGTATAAGATCAAGACTAATTCTGATGGATCAATTGAGCGATACAAAGCTCGGTTGGTTGCGAAAGGGTACTCTCAACAGTATGGTATGGATTATGAGGAAACATTTGCTCCTGTTGCAAAAATGACTACTATTCGTACTCTTATTGCAGTAGCTTCCGTTCGTCAGTGGCGTATCTCTCAACTTGATGTTAAAAATGCTTTCTTGAATGGAGATCTTCAAGAAGAAGTTTATATGGCACCCCCTCCTGGTGTTTCACATGATTCTGGGTATGTTTGCAAGCTAAAGAAAACGTTATATGGTCTCAAACAAGCACCTCGTGCTTGGTTTGAGAAATTTTCTATTGTGATCTCTTCCCTTGGATTTACTTCTAGTAGTCATGATTCTACTCTTTTTGTTAAGTGCACTGATGCATGTCGTATCATTCTATCTTTATATGTTGATGACATGATTATTACTGGTGATGATATTGATGGTATTTCAGTTTTGAAAACAGAGTTAGCTAGACAGTTTGAAATGAAAGATTTGGGTTCTCTACAATATTTCTTGGGTATTGAGGTAGCCTGCTCACCTAGAGGTTATCTTCTTTCTCAGTCAAAATATGTTGCAGATATTCTTGAGCGGGCTAGACTTACTGATAATAAGACTGTTGATACTCCCATTGAGGTTAATGCAAAGTATTCTTCTTCTGATGGTCTACCTTTGTCGGATCCTACTTTATATCGTACTATTGTTGGGAGCTTGGTATATCTCACGATTACTCGTCCAGATATTGCATATGCTGTTCATGTTGTTAGTCAGTTCGTTGCTTCTCCTACTACAGTTCATTGGGCAACTGTTCTTCGTATTTTGCGGTATCTTCGGGGTACAGTCTTTCAGAGTCTTTTACTTCCATCCACATCTTCCTTGGAGCTGTGTGCATACTCTGATGCTGATCATGGCAGTGATCCGACAGATCGCAAATTTGTTACTGGTTTCTGTATTTTTTTAGGTGATTCTCTTATTTCTTGGAAGAGCAAGAAACAATCTATTGTTTCTCAATCTTCAACTGAAGCAGAATATCGTGCTATGGCATCTACTACCAAAGAGATTGTTTGGCTACGTTGGTTACTTGAAGATATGGGAGTTTTTCTTTCTCATCCTACTCCTATGTATTGCGACAACCAGAGTTCTATTCAGATTGCCCACAACTCGGTTTTTCATGAACGGACTAAGCACATTGAGATCGATTGTCACCTTACTCGTCATCATCTCAAGCATGGCATAATTACGTTGCCTTTTGTTCCCTCTTCTTTGCAGCTTGCAGATTTCTTTACAAAGGCGCATTCTATTTCTCGTTTTCATTTTCTAGTTGGCAAACTCTCGATGCTTGTAACTGCCGCATCGTGAGTTTGAGGGGAGATGTTAAGAAATATAGTATTATTTTATTTTATTGTTTACTAATGTTAGAATAGTCTTTTTAGTTTTCCTTATTTTAGACTATATAAAGTCTCTCTATATGTAGGTTTTGTATTCACTTTTCATTATACAGATTTAATGAAACCCTAGCCTCCCTTTTTCCTTTTCTCTTCTTTCAATTGTTTAACAATTTATTCTCCTCTGGTTTTTGACTTAGGAAAACTTGATTTTCGTACCTACGTTTTCCCTGTCTGTATAGCTTGCTTGTGTTTTCTCGTACGACCTGCCTATGTTCTACATGCACTACTTGTCTACATTCCCTGCACAGCATGTCTTTGTCTTCCCCGCCCGAGTCTCATGTCTTAAGCAGGTATGTCTTGCCGAAGCACCTTGTTTACGCTAATTTTTGTGACCGCTACCTAGGAGGACGTAAGTCACTTCCCCCACTGAATTAGGTGCGCCCTCATCGTCGAGTGATGTTGAAACTTGGACCTAATTTACCATAGGTCTACCTTATTCTCCCACTTTGCACCGTGGCATTCTCGAATAATGTTAAGCATCAAGTCACTCTACTTTAGATCGTGACATAGTGCTAACTGGCACCTCAATGTTGTCAACTGCACCTTTTGGACTCCATAAATAGATTTAACTCCGTCCAAATTATTCATTCAAACACTCAATCAAGCCACCCTTACACAAAAACTCTCTTCTTAAGAACAATCTTGAATCTTCACCTTTGCCATCCACAAACCTTGCACCACCACGTCCCACAACCTAAATTAAAAGTTCAGCAAATCATCTTTATATCAACAATTATTTTATCAAGTAAGAAACTGAAACATCTTTAGTTTTAGCTAGTGATGTCATAATGTACCATGTCAATCCAAGAAATTTATATAAATAAAAATTGAATAAGAAACTAACACAACAATAAATCGACTCTTAGACTGTCTAGTCAATCCCTATCAGGTACTATCTATCTAGTCCATTTGGAAAATGCATAATCGCCATCAAACAACAAAGAAATGTAACGTGCCAAACCGCTAAACAATTCGACTCAAGTATAGGACTGGACATGGTCCGGTTCGATTTGGTTCTGAAGAGAACCGAACCAAAATTATGGAACCATCGTGTCCAAATATAATTATGGAACCGCTCGAATTCGGTTCAGTTTCGTACCATAATAATTTTTTTTAATATTTACGGCAACCTACATAAACACAACTAATGACATGTTCATTCGTAGTTTCGATGGACAGTTGGAGAGGAAAAGTCGGACTCGACAGTCTGCGGCTTTGATTTGGGTATGTAGAAGTAGGTTTTCAATTTATCAAATGATTTAGGGTTGATGGACATGTGCTTATCGAATGAAAGTATGAACTTGGAAAGAGTATAATAAAAACTTAAAAAAATATAGATGTTAGGCTAACAATGAAATTAATAATTGTGTCAAAAAATTAAAACAAAAAATTGAATTTAGAAATTATGTTGGGCTGGGCTAGCTAGGCATTGATTTGGCTTGGGAGTTGGATCATTAATCACTAAATTAGTTAATTTGCTAATTTGTTTAGAAAAAATTTAAATAATTTAATTAATTCATTATAAAAAATATAAAAATTTATTTAGATTTGGTTCTTCAATTCTTGGTGTAGAACCGAAAACATGACCAAACCCATCGGTTCTCGATTCAAATGCCCGTTTGGGTATTTAGCTTATGAAGATTCGTTCGGTTCGGTTCGGTTCGGGTTCGATTCGATTTGAGAGTTTTGTCCAACCCTACTCAAGTATATAAAATCAAACCTCATAACAATTTATTCAACCCGATTGACACCATTAAATTTAGTCGACATGAGTTTTAAATTGAGAAAGTTTTCTTAATATTTGTCCATCCTCAATTATTGTAACACGGTATGCCCAAGGCCATACTATATTTTTGCAAAAAACAATTAACAATTCAGTTAAACTTATAATTTGACCATGATGGAAAATATGTCCATAGCCACAAATTAATCCAAGCTAATAAGGGCATGTTTGGGCGGGACTGAAATCTAATTTTAATTTAAGTCAAATTCAAACAATTAATATTCACCACATCTTTCATGAATCCCACATATTTTCAACTACATATTTCAAAATCTTCTATCACAATCCACTTAAAATCTGATTTTAATCTATACCAAACATCATCTAAATAAGATTCCAACCTTTTCCAAGGCCATCATCCCGAGACCCAGAAGGCCAAAAAGTTTCAAGAAAAAGTCTCATTTGAACCAAATAAGAAAAAGATAAATAGTAAATCCATTACACCACATTTTAATTGTAAATAATAATAATAATAATAATAATAATAATAATAATTTAACTTTTGCTTATTTTTACATCTATATTTATAAATTTTTCGTCGCATCCTCAATCTTTAAGTATTTGATAATAGTTTCATCCGAAAGAATTTGTTATAAGGATGTTAAAAGATGTATTTACCCTTATATTTCTAAATAAATAAAAAACAACAAACATAAAAATTTGACAAGATATTTGCCCCTCGTCTAACTGAATGTTTCAAAAATTCATAAGAGACAAAACTTGCTAATTAATTGAAAGTTAAGACTAAAAATACGGTAGAAGAAAGTGCGAAAGTGAACTAATTTTGAAGACTTTCATTGTAACTATGGTATTGTTGCGTTTTTTCTATCGCACATGTATGATATCAAACAAGTAATATAATAGACCTTTGAGTCTGAATCATCATTCCCATGCATACTATTATTTGTTCCTAATTTACTATCTCAAACTTTTATCTGACGAAAAAAATATGATATTGACGATTGTTTATCTAACTATTTCTAACCGTTTGAATGTATCAAAATGCACACAATAGGATTTCAAATATGGAAAAGGTATTAGGGCTCACAATTTCATCTATTGATTACCTTTAATTTTTAATTCAAGATTCACAAATCTAATGTAGTGCTCGATCGAATTCTTCTATCGTATTCAATTTACCTTTCGCTAGTTCTCATTAAGTCTATTTAACTAAATCAATTTCTTATCTCTATGTGAATTAATCTTAGTTATATGTAAGTATTGTTCTGAGAATCTATGTAACGACCACAATAACTAGCATAAGTATCTTTACTATTTATTTTATGTGGTCTAAATCTAAAACTTACTTCTCGATTCGTAATAGATTCACAAAATCATTTAATTATCGGCCAAATAATTCAAAGCATCAAACTCATGAATAAAATCAGCACATGTGATTTGAAAGAACTAGAATCCTGAATAAAATAAATAAAGGGTCTCAAATAGGTTACATTATTCGCCCTTCTACGTTGTAAACAATTATTGTCCTATCCTTTTAATGTAGAGATGTTAGTCATGCGAGTCTGCTCTAGCTCATATATGGAGCTAGTTGAGCACAAGCTGGCTGATTTCCAATAATCGCGGTTTAGCTCGTCCATTGATAGGCCGAATCAAGTAGGCTCATCAATTATCACCAAAGTTTGCATTTTCACTTCTAGACTATGAGCTAACTCATATGTGAGTGCGAACCAACTCTTGTGAGTGTCTTGCACGGGATTTTCACTACTTGACTCGTTTGTGAAGAGAGCAGCGTTGATGAGTGACCCCTTCCCCACCACTTAACTCTCTATAGAAAATGTTGAAACTGTCATTCAAAATCAATAAAATAGAATGCGAATTAAAATTGGAAAATTTGAATTTTTTGCCCATGCGTACACGGGCTATTTTACCATGCGTACGTATTGTTTGAGCTTGCAGGAATAGAAGCAAAAATGCTTCTACTATGCGTATGCATAGATTATACTATGCATACACATGAGGTTAAAAACAAGCCTTTGGCTAGGTTTTTTAACTTGAAACCTAGTGTCCTTTTGGATGAAAAATTGTTTATTTTCATTATATTTTGACATCATTTCGTATAGTATTGGTTGAGATCTATAAATAGATTATTAATGATCAACAAAAAACACATCAAAACCACTTGAGATTAAATTCTATTCCACAAGAAAGATTAAAACTCTTTTCTTTCATATTCAAAAGTACATTTTTTTGTGCTCTTGAGTTTTGAAGGAATTTCACTAATGTTTAAGTGTTTATTCTTTTTCAAGGTTTGATAAATCCTTCAAACCATTTGCCTAGAGTCCCTTTAAGCATCAAATTCAATCTGATAGGGAGAAAATATCGTTTGAGAACAACGATTACGTGTTTTAGCCTTTGAATTTTCTTTGAAGTTCTTGATTATATTCTTTTGTTTCTTCTCCTTTCCTCTTATTTGGAAATATTATTCCAACAATATCAAACGATACCTTGCAATGGAGAATAAAACTACCACGGCGACAATCAAGTTGATGAATTAGGACCTCGTTCGCTTGGACCGTTTTGATGGGGTGAATTTTATAAGATGGTAAGACAAGTTGAAGTTTCTCCTAATGGAGTTAAAGATCTTCTACATTCTTGATCCCAAATTGGCACCACTTGCAGAACCAACAGATGAAGATACTGAAGCTGTAAGGACAGAAAATTTTTCAATGCGTTATCTGACCGCTTGTATGATCTCTACACCAACATATCTTCGGAAAGAGACATTTGGATGCGTCGGAAAACAAATATAAGGTCAAAAAAGAAGGTACAAAGAAATTTCTCATTACAAGGTATTTTGATTTTAAATTCCTTAAAACTATCCCCCTTCTTTCCAAGTGTATGAATTGCAAATTCTTGTTAACAAGTTGAAAGCGGTCAAAATTGAAATTTCAGAATCTTTCCAAGTATGAGCAATCATTGCGAAACTCTCAAGAACTTGAAAAGGATATCGAAAGAAAATCATTCATATTTCCGAATATTACTCTTTGAAACAAGTGCAGAGATATTTTTGAATTGAGGAAGAGTTAAGGGCAAAAGATAAGAATGAACATTCTTATGAAGGTACTTCAAAGGCCATGCTGTGGAGAAGACCAAACCTTCAAACAAATCCAACAAGAGAAAGCTTTCTAAAAACTTTGACAAGTTTAAGATGAAGTCCAAAGGAGGTTGCTTTGTATGTGAAAAATCGGACATTATGCAAAAGAATGTCGACATCGAAAACAAAATAAATTTGAAGGAAATGTGAACTCTATCAAAGAAGATAATATTGTGGTTACCGTGAGTGAGGTCAATGTTATCAAGGGAAAAGTTCTCAGTCGGTAGTATGATACATATGCAACCGTTCATGTGTCATATGATAAATCTTTATTCAAGATTTATTATGAAATGGATGGAAATCAAGAGATTCAAATGGGTAATGAAGGTCACTCTAAAGTGATTGGAAAAGGAAATGTAGGGATTATATTCACTTCTGGCAAGATCGTTACCTTAACAAATGTATTGCATGTTTCTGATATGAATAAAGACTTAGTTAGTAATAAGCTCTTATGAAAATCGGACATAGAAAGTTTTTATAAGTTCGGTAAACTTGTACTATCTCTAAATGAGAAATTTATTGGAAAAGATTATTCTAGTAAAGGAATTGTCAAGCTTTGTACCATTGACAAGTTGATTAATAATAAAGTTGAGTTTGCTTATTTGTTTGATTCATTTACTTTATAACATGCTAAATTATGTCATATAGGTAAAAGTACCATGAAACAAATGTTAAAATATAACTTAATATCTTATATTGAAAGTGAAGCATTTAAATGTAAAACATGTGTAAAATTCAAATTGACTAACCAGCATTATCAAAGTGTAAATAGAACTTCTAATAATTTATAATTAATTCATACGGACATATGTGAATTAAATGACATGTAAACTATATGTGTAAATAGGTATTTCATTACCTTTATAGATGATCACTCTAGATATACTTATATTTATTTAATGAAACATAAACATGAAAATTTTGATATGTTTAAAACATATAAAAATGAAGTTGAAAATCACTTAAATAAAAAAATAAAAATTCTAACAAGTGATGGGGGTAAATATTTTTCTAATGATTTTAATTCATTTTAAAAACAAGAAGTTATAGTATATCAATGTTCTACATATATAATATCTGAACAAAATGATTTAGTTGAAAAAAAAAAATAGAACATTAGTTGAAATGATAAATGCCGTGTTAACTTATGCTAAGTTGCCATTTAATTTATAGGGTGAAACATTGTTGAGTCCATGTAGAATATTAAACAAGATTCCCTTTAAATTTATAAATGTTTCTCTTTGTGAATTGTAGAAAGGAAGAAAATCAAATATTAGATACTTTAAAGTGTAGGAGTGTCTTGCATATTGTAAGAATACGAACCCTAATATGATCAAGTTGGGTTCAATAGGCATCAAATGTGCCTTTTTTGGTTATGCTAAATAACAAATCATATAGATTATTAAATTTGGAGACCAGTGTGATAATTGAATCTAATGACGTTGAGTTCTTTGAGAATTCACTATTTTTCAGATAATGAATTAAGGAAAACTTATAAAGAAAGCTCAAGTTCTAGTGGAACACAAGATAAAACATCTTATAAAGACATTAATGAATCTAGTGAATCTCGAAGAAGTAAAAGAACTCGGATAGAAAAGACTTTAGAATCGGATGAAATGATTCTCAACTTATTTTTCTTTACCTAGCAGAGGGAAATGAGAAGAATGTTATAAGAACGATTCCTTGTGTTCTACAAGTGGAAACCAATTCTAAAACTTTTAAAGAATCTATGGCTTCTCGTGATATTATCTTTTGGAAAAATAAAATTAAAGATTAAATGGATTCAATTATGTCAACACTACTTGGGAACTTGTCGACTTACCACTGAGATCCAAACCTATTGTATGTAACTGAGTGTTTAGGAGAAAATATAATATTGATGGTTTTCTTAATACTTTTAAAACTAGATTAGTAGCTGAAGGTTATTGACAAAAATGAAGGAATACATTATTTTGATACTTATGCCTCAATAGCTATAATAACATCAATTAGGATATTATTCACATTAGCTTATGTACATGACTTGCATGTTCATCAAATGGATGTCAAGATGACATTCTTAAATGAAGGATCTCGACGAGAAGGTTTATATGGAACAACTTGAAGGATTTGCTCTACCAAAAAATGAATATAAAGTGTACAAGTTATTGAAATTGTTATACGTTTTAAAGCAAGTACCTAAGAAATGACATGCGAAATTTGATTTAGCTATTAATTTATTTGGTTTCAAACATAATAGTGTAGATAAATGGTTGTATTCCAAATTATGCGATAATTGTGTTAGATTTATCTATTTATACGTTGATGACATGTTGATTTTAAATAATCTCATGAATTGAATAAAAGAAATGAAGAAATTTCTATTTTCTACATTCAAGATAAATGACATTGGACAAGCTGATACCATTTTAGGTATCAAAGTTACTGTTGCATTTTTTATATCGTAAGTGTACGATATTGTAACAAATAATATAGTGGACCTTTAAGTTCGGATATCGTTCCCACGAAAACTATACTTTAGGATTTAATCTAATTTTTCTAACTCATATTTGACAAAAGTAAGTAAATAATTATGATGGTTGTGATTATTTTTTCTAACTACTTTTAACTAATTGAAATTATAAAAAGATTGCACTCAACGGATAATTGAAGATTCAAATATGTGATGAATATTAGGGCATAACAATTTCATCTATTGATCACCTTAATTCTTAATTCAAGATTCATAACCTAACAACCAAATTTTTCTATTGTATTCAATTTACACCTCTCGAGTTCTCATTGAACATATTTAACTAATTAAATTTCATATCTCTATGTGAATCAACATTAGTTAAACGAAACATTAGTTCTAAGAATTCATATTATGACCGCAATAATTAGTATATGTATCTCTATACGTTGTACTAATTTACCGAATTTTACTACATGGTTTAAATCTTAAACTCACCTCTCGTCGTAAGACATTCACATAATCATCAAATTATTGATAAGATAGTTTAATGCATTAAATTCATAATAATACCAACACATATAAGAATAAATCAGATAAATCTTGAATAGAAAAAAATAAAGGATCACAAGTCGACTACATTGTTTTCCTTAATATAAAAATTAGCTATTCATACCGTAAAAATAAAAAACACACAAAAGTGGAAAGATGTCACAAAACATTGACGAAACATGAAATTTCTCGTGTGTGTGTGTGTGTGTGTGTGTGTGACTTATTGTTACCATTTGAATCTGCAGAAGGGTTGCCATCATTGGTGAATATTTTATTTTAAGAGTTTCAACTACATCTTACTTGAAATAGATATTACTAAATCTCTATTTAGAGATTTAGTTAAATGATTCGCTAAGTTCTCTATTAACTTAATATAATTAAGGAAAATTAGTTCACTCTTAATTAATTTCCTTATATAGTTATGCTTAGACTCACATGTCTAGATTTTTCATTGTATACCTCATTGTATGCTTTTGCTAATGTGAGTTGACTATTACACATGATAGATATTAAAGATGTATTCTTCGGTCCCGAATGTATCTCATAAAGTAGATCCTTAAGCCATTCAACTTTTTTTCCCGATTTCTAATAGTGTTACAAATTCAGATTCCATAGTTGAGATGTTATACACGTTTGTTTATTTGATTTCCAATAAACAACACCTCATCCAAGAGTAAACACCCAACGCGAAGTAAATTTACTTTCACCCATACTAGATATCCAAATAACATCTATAAATCCTTCTAATATAGCTGGTAATAGAGCATATTTGATAGGAATGTAAAATACATATTTTTCCCTCCTTATTTTATGCGCTCGTATGTTTATTTTGTACCTAAATGTACTTAGTATTCTCATATTTTGATTTAGGTGGCAATTCTATGGATATTGCGTAATTTGGAAGAAATAAATGAAAATAGATCAAAATGGAAGAAAATGGAAGTTCAGGGACTAAAGTGCAAATATTTAAAACTTGTATCGAACCTCATGATGAAGACTTGAGAGTGTTACAGGCCAATTGGATGAAGAAAGACGTCAAATGGATGAAATATAGTCAAGACATTATCACATATCAACTTTCAAGCTGAAAAGTTTTGTATCGATTTTCAGTCTCCTATTGAGACCAGATTTGGGCATGAAAAACAATCGAATTTGAAGATGGTATCTGAAGCGAAGTTGTAGACCTTTGAGTTAGCTTTTCAACGCAACTTAAATCATCTCAATCAAACATCGATATTGAAAGATATAACCAAAACATTGAAGGATGTTAAGTTGTGTACTGGGCACTCGCCCAACCATCAGAATGATTAACAGCAACCATTTTGTTTGCCTGGGCGAGCACCCACTTTCTACTGGGCACTCGCCCAGGCCATATTGGGGAAAAAATTATGGTTTCCTAATTTAAGTCAACTACGTATGGAAACAAATATAAATACATATTTTAAAACCCTATAACATAACCAGAACGTACCAGAACACCTCCAACCTATTTTCTCTCTAATCTTCTTAGATCTATCATATGTAATTAACTCTTGGTGCTTGATTGAAGGATACCGAAGCCTTGAAAAATATTATAACTGTGAGATCCACATATTTTCATTGTTTAATTTATATTTTCAGTATTGAATATTCTTCTATGTATAATTTTATGATTGCCATGTTTGAAATCTATTAGTTTTTCATATATTGCAATGTATAGCTAAGTTAAATCTCAAATTCGTAATTGTTTAAATCATTTAACTTGTGAAGCACTAAAATTTGATAATTTTCTGCGATAGAGGTTATTGAATCTTAAGAAGAATGTTTAAATAGATTAAATGCAACCTCTGGTGTTTGTATTATCTAGTTCATCGATTTCTCTATTGTTTAAAGCTGTTATTAAATTCAACCTTTAGCGCTGGTCTGGGATTATTTGATAATTAGGGTTAATTAGAACGCTGATTTCTGATTATCTAAAATTAAGGAGAAATAGGAATTTATTCCAATGATGAATATTGTGAATGTGAATTGATTATTCTTTGTGGATTAATGAATGATTATAAATCTCCAATGGTGGAAGTTGACTTTGATCAAGACTCGTTTCATTGATTTAATACAACTCGTTAATTTACATTGTTATTTGTTATAAGATTGATTTCGTTATAAACAAAACTCTCCAATCGTTATACGAAGCATAAATTGTTGAATTGCACACTCTTCGTGGGATCGATCCTTACTTCCACTACTACATTAGTTTTAGAGGTTTAAGGACTATTTTTGAGTGCCTACGACAGCACACCAATATTGTAGACCTAAGTTCTTTATTTTCTTTAAATAACCAAGAACTCCTCCAATGACCTTCCAATATTCCTTGCTCGGATTACTAGTAAACCTACTAATTTTACTAATTGTAAATGCTATGTCTCGTCTTGTGCATTGAACCGCATATATTAGACTTCCTATAGTACTTGCATACTCAAATCGATCAATTTCTCTTCCATCATTCGTTATAAGTTTTAAACTTGGATAAAGAGGGGGACTAAACTCTTTTATATTCAAATATTTGAACTTATTTATTACATTCTTGATATAATGTAATTGACTCAAATTGTAATACCCACTAATTTTAGTAACTGATAAGTGTAGTTTCTACATTTGTTTGAGATACTAAATCATGAAATTTTATTGTCGTTTGGATAAAATTCAACTTAATTTATGTTATATTGTTTTTCGCAACTTTTGAATTATTTTCTCCAATTCTTCAATAAACATAAATTTTTACGTACAAAATACAATATAACATAAATTAGGTAGAATTTTATCCAAAAGACAATAAAACGTCATGATTTAAGATCTCGAATAAGTGTAGAAACTACACTTGTCAGTTACTAAAATTAGTGGGGGTTACAATTTGAATCAATCACATTATATCAAGAATGTGATAAATAAGTTCAAACATTTGAATATAAAAAAATTTAGTACCCCTCTTTATCCAAGTTTAAAACTTATAAATAATGATAAAAGAGAAATTGCTTAATTGGAGTATGCAAGTATTATAGAAGTCTAATATATGCAGTTCAATGCACAAGACCGAACATAGCATTTGCAATTAGTAAAATTAGTAGGTTTACTAATAATCCGAGCAAGGAACATTGGAAGACCATTGGAAGAGTTATTGATTATTTAAAGAAAACCAAGAACTTAGGTCTACAATATACTCTATTCCCGACTATATTAGAAGGATTTATCGATGCAAGTTGGATATTTAGTACGGGTGATAGTAAATCTACTTCGCGTTGAGTGTTTACTCTTGGATGAGGTGTTCTTTATTGGAAATCAAAGAAATAAATGTGTCTAACATACTCAACTATGAAATCTGAATTTGTAACACTATTAGAAATCGGGAAGGAAGTCGAGTGGCTTAAGGATCTACTTTGTGATACCTTTGGGACCGAGGAATACATCTTTAATATCTATCATGTGTGATAGTCAAACCAAGCATACAACGAGGTATATAATGGAAAGTCTAGACATAACTATATAAGGAAATTCATCAAGAGTGGAATAATTTTCCTTAATTATACTAAGTCAATAGAGAACTTAACGGATCATTTAATTGAACCTCTAAATAGAGATTTAGTAATATATATTTTGAGCAAGATGAGGTTGAAACTCTTAAACTAAAAGATCCACCAATGATAGCAATCCTACCGTCTTACTTAACAAGTAATCTACGGATTCAAATGATAACAATAAGTCATTCTATATGTGGATATTTTCAACATTATAAAATCCGTGATAACTCTATTCTAATTATATAATGCTAGTTGTTACTCAAATAAGGGTTGAACTTTAAGCTCTTTTTGAAATTTTGTACCAAGTACAAATATATGGGAAGAACTTTACCTAGATGAACTTCTAAGTGGTGTCTCTCTTAAAAGTTCGTTGAAAATGACGAGCGCAAAGCTACATTAGCACTAAGCTAGTTGAGGAATTTAAGAACACTTGATACTCGTGTGTTTTGTTCTTACCGATATTATCACATGGAATAATTGGTTTAAAATTTTCGTGCTACCTTTAATTTCAACTTTACTTTGTTTGAATAATACTATGGTAGATTCAAATTGAAAGATATTTAATCCTTATATGTAAGTGTTGTATATTTTGAATATAAGATTTTATTGAATATTTAATAAGTGAGGGAACGTTGAAATTGTTGTTCAGTATCAATAAAACTGAATGTTGAATAAAATTGAGAATTTTGAATTTTTTTTTCCATGCGTACGCATAGGCTATTCTACCATGTGTATGCGTGGTTTGAGCATGCATGAACAAAAGTAAAAATGATTTTACCATGCGTACACATAAGGTTAAAAACCAGCTGTTGGCTGGTTTTTCAACAACTTGTGTCTTTTCGATGAAAATTTGCCTCTTTTTATCTTGTTTGACAAATACTATTCCAACAGAAAAATAAGTACAACTCTGTATCCCGTGTGAGACTCGGCCTGGCCCGGTCGAATAGATCCCTCACTTTTTTATTTGCATGAAAATGCAGCAGAGGACAGGTGTTTACACCTTAGAAGAGCCGAGGACTACATTAGGAGCCATATCGAAGACACGTGTCCATGACGTGTGAACTCCATGCAAATATTATTATTCCATTTTTATTTTTATTTTTTTGCTTAAACATTATTCTTCAATACCTTTTCTTGTATGGGCAGCAGCTAAATTTTTTCTTAAACTTGGTGTCATTTTGACTTTATGCACGTCTGAGGGCCCCACCATTAATCCCAACTACCCCGAAGAGCCAAGAACATCGTCTGCCCCAAATACATTTGCACATTTGCAAGATTGGTGTTCAAGAGTTCAGAAATATGACCCATTTATACTTCTCAATTTTCTATAGATATACATACATGATACATGTATAGCTGCATGTCATATATTAGGATTTCCTCTTTCATTTCATATATATATACACACACATATCAGTTGTCTCTATCTTTTGCTTTTCCTTCTCTATTGAATCTGGAGCTTGCTTTGAGACCAGCTCTGGTGAACCCTGATAAGGTATAACCCATACGTGCATTTTAGCAGAGTATTTGACGATATAATAAACTAGATTGTTGCACTATTTTTCTTCGTTAATATTGTTCAATACGGTCCAATTTTACTTGCCAAACATGAATTGTGTTCTATACATATTTTGTGTAGTGTATTTCTTGAAACAGTGATGCATTTCTGGGTGTACCTAGGAAATTGTATATGATGAACATGTTTACTAAGTCTATTTTCAACTTATATCCAGTCTTTTATTTTTTCTTCTATTGCAATTTATATAAGACAAATGGTTTGATTTATGAATCAGTCATTTTAAATGCACTTTAATATCAATTCCTGAGAAAAAACAAAATTAAAATGGTGGATTGGGTAAAGGATCGCTCACAATACCCAACATTTTCAAAGATTAATGTTTAAAATCGTGATGGAACAAGTTCTCACTGCTAGGTATAATTATGAGATTGAGACAATTGAAATTTGGATGTATTTGTACGAAACAAAAGCCATAGTTTGTTCGATGATTTGGAAATTGTCGTTGATTTAGTTGATAACATAACATATATGTCTTCCTAGAGTTTGATATAGTTTATACATATAAAGAAATAAAATAAACTTTCATCCTAGAAGTTTTTCATTCCCTCTTTTTTGATCGATGAATAGATTTAGGTCTCAAATTCGTTACTCGTTTTTGCAATCAGAACTAAATTCATTTAGATAATCATCTGCAAGGATTTATGATTGCTTTTTATTTGGTTTTGCTGTTATCTTTTGATAAAATAATCTTTTTATTTATTATTCGAATTCTTTCAACGAAATTGCTCAGAATTTTTCCGAGAAAATCTTTAGGAAAATGTTGGCAGATTAATGGTTTAATCTGTCAGTAAAATGAGCTTCGAAAGTATAATTGATTAGGCTGAGGGTTTGATTCTGTTGTTTTACTTCTATTAATATGCATGAATCATAGATTGGCATAGCTAAGCTTCTCTTAATACCATAGACAATATAATCCATGGTTTAGTGGATTTATTTTCACATATGTAATTGCATATACTGGTACTCTGCAGCCGAATCTTGATCGCCAGATATATAGAAGACTTCTGATTACGAAAAACTCAAAATGGTAACCACAGATTCCGACATCATGTCCCAAGGAGAGGTGGAGCCGCTATTACAATCAAGCGAGCAACAGTCGAAGATCCAATCATTTCCATCACTAGGCAGACAATTGTCTATATACTCTCTCACCCTTGATGAGTTTCAACATACACTTTGTGAAAGTGGGAAGAATTTTGGATCCATGAATATGGATGAATTTCTCAACAGCATATGGACTGCTGAAGAGAATCAAGCGCAAGTAAATGCCCTTTCAGACACTGGAACCAGTGTCCATGCAGCACAATCTTTCCCGACAGATAAGGGCATAGCTAAGCAACACAGCATATCAAGACAAGGCTCTCTCACTATTCCAGAGCTTTTATGCAGGAAAACAGTGGATGAAGTATGGTCTGACATTCACAAGAATCAACAGCAGAAAAATAGTGAGCATTATGTTCAGAATCCTGATTCTGCTCAGCAACAACCCACATTTGGAGAGATGACATTAGAAGATTTCTTAGTTAAAGCAGGGGTTGTAAGCGAACAGGATCAACCCCCGGCACCACCTCAGCAGCCATATGGAATTTACCCAAATAGCAACAATCATACAGTGGGACCTACTGTTGCTGCTAGGCCTGTAAGGAGTGTTGGTGCTGCTGCTGTCGCGAATATTGCAACTTATCAGACGCTTCCACAGAGTAGCATTGGGGAGGTGGCAGGTTTTCCTGGGGAAATGAAACAAGGTCATGGTTATGCACAGCAACCATTGGCAGTGTACGGAGGGAGAATGGGAAATGGCAGTGGAGCAGGATACAGACAAGGTCGGGGTCTCGGGATGGGTTCACCTGTAAATCCGGTTTCATCAGATGGATTATGTACAAATCAGGTGGACAGTGGTAATCAGTACGGATTAGATATGGTTGGTGCAAAAGGAGGGCGGAAGAGGATCTTAGACAGTCCGGTCGAGAAGGTGGTGGAGAGGCGACAGCGAAGGATGATAAAAAATCGTGAGTCTGCTGCACGATCTAGAGCAAGGAAGCAGGTATGCTTTCTAACTCAGCATATGGAAGTATTAGATCCAGTCAGAAGATTTCCTTAATTGCTTTTTGTTTTTGTCTTTTTGGCAGGCTTACACAGTTGAACTGGAAGCCGAGTTGAACCAGTTGAAAGAAGAGAACACACACCTAAAGATGGCTCTGGTAAGTGGTAACTAATATTTTCAAACGAGTAGGCTTATTTTGATATTATAAAGTTGACTCGAGTCCACAAGCCTTCTCATTTTAATCCATCTTGGATTAGTTTCATTTTACATAATATAGTTACTTTTGGATCCTGGTTAATCACTATTATCCTTTATACCCTGAACAGGCCGAGCTAGGAAGGAAAAGGAAACAGCAGGTAAATGATATTAGTGAAGAGTGTACTTTTGTATATTATTGTTACTTAGCAGCTATGGGATAAATAAATTCATCCCCTTCTAATTCTTCAAGCCTTCAGATAAGGCAATTCAAACATTCTATCTCCGGTAAGAACCCAGATTTTGCAAATGCTGTCAACATGTGCAAACCCGTGTCCTGAGTTTTTACAATGATTACTGCAGTTGTAGTTCTGATTAACGTTTATGTGCTTCTGCAACTTTGTACACAGTACTTCGAGGAAGCGAGAATGAAAGCGAAGGTCCAAACCAAAGCCCAAAAAGCTAACGAGAAATTAAGGACGTTTAGAAGAACCATGAGTTGCCATTACTGAAGCAAATCTGTTTTGTCTGCATCAGAAACTGAATGCTCAATACAAGCAGAGACGGGGGGCTGGATGAACCGCATAAAGCCATTTTCTTATTCTCTGAAGACGAAAAATGAAAGCAAAACCAGTCTGCGGAACCACCAAGACACTCTGCATTACTTTTCCATTAATGGTTATAGTTTTCAATAATCTAGTCGTGTTATAGCTACCCTTCTAGTTCTAGTTGAAATACCATTTGGTTTTCAGTAATGTTGTGTGTTTCTGACTCCTCACAGCTTCGAGATATTTCTTCAAGTCTGATTCTTTGTGCTATACTAATGAGACCTTTCTGCTCTGTATGGATTAATAATTCTTCGGTGCGACTATATGAAAAAATCAGATAGCTTGGAACCAAGGGAAAAGACTGATGCTAAATTCCATTTCCAAATCTCGGCCTTCAGCGTCCATAAATCCATTGATGTTTCTGATGAACACCATGTGACGAATAAAGAGCCTCTAATCCCAGTAAATTCCATTAGGCTGTACCTTACAGAATCACATGTTGGATATTTGATGATGTAAATTATTGTCTCCAAACCAAATGATAGAATCGATTTGTTGCTCCAGCCAGAAGAAAATTCCCAATAAATAGCTCCGTTCACGCAGAGGGGTACGTACCGGCACATTAATTGCAAGGACAATTACCTATTCTTCTCCAAGAACACTGACGTCCTCGCCATCTCTAAAAGTAAAAACTTCACATCCCATACGTTCCCTAAGCGTTGATCAAGCAAATGCACAATTTTGTATTCACTTAAACTAGGAAGGGATCCAAACCCAATATTATTAGATGATTTAGTATTAGGACGGTGTGGGACGCGAACAACTTCATGGAAGCTGGTCACAAACATAAAGAGAGTACATGCAGCACAAGATACTGAGCCAATCACAAGAAATGAATGTATGAACAAGCCCATCAATTACTCCCTGAATTTATCTGTAATGTTTTCCTCTAAAGTCTACAGAGGTCAGTTTAACCGTTGCTTTACTTTTACTCACTTCTCCATTTTCATTTGAAACATATCTTCGGATCAATAAAAGGGGGTTCTGCTTTGACCATTTGATCTGTTTTGCAGCAAATTTCTTATCACGAGCTAGTAAGTTGTGCCATTCTTTTGAAACACGCCTGAACCTGCAAAGAATCTTGGCAGGAAGTCTGGAGAGTATTTCTATGTTCAGATCATGAGAGGAATCACTAGTTCCTTTGATTTCCACCATATTGTTGCATTCTGTCCCCTTGATGTGGTGCTTTCTGATCATTCTCCTAAATGCTGAAGATATCCAGTGGATCCATCGCCATACTTTCAAGAGGCTTCTTGTTCTATATAGTAAAGAAACAAGAGTATTATTGAAATTTCCAAGAACTCTTGCTGAAACTTCCTATATGTTTAGCTTTCACAAATATAGAAAGTATGCTGTAAGCACTAAGGTTTAGGCAAGACAATGGTAAGCAAGGAACAAAATGTGGTCAAGGAAACTTACACATTGTAATAGTAGTACAGAAAGAGAACAAATTACAATAACTTCACTCCAGAAAAGAAACAAATAAAATTTGCTCAGTTAGCACTTCACATAGATAACAAATAGATAGCTAAGCTAATTGTCTTGTTAGACTTTGAAGTCTTGGCATGCAACGGACAATCCTGATCTCTGATTGCTCTTTGATCTAAAAATTGAATCATCTGTTGATTCGTAATAATTGAATTTCTTTAGTTGCCTCCAGCATATTCCTACATTTCATTCAGTGGAATCAAATTTATACTCTCTCTTTTTCCTTTTGGTGTGATGCTAGGGTTGGGGGTGGGGGTGAGGGTGAGGGTGAGGGTGAGGGTCGGGGCACACGCACTTTCATCAACTGTAGTAACTTCACAATTACACAATCAAATTAATAGCTCAAATTTGAGCACAAAATGCAATCTCATTCCATGATATGTAAAAGTACTATAATGACATGGTCTTAATTTCATTGTTGTCTGCATGCACATCCTAGATGCTGTGAACATAGTTCTCAAACCCGACCCGGACAATGTAGCGGGTCAACGGGTCAGTTGTTCAACCGGTGACCCGGTGGTTCAACCGGCGGGTCAATTCGTGTCAATATATTATTAACTATTTTTATTGAATAATAAAATTTTGACATTTTCTACCATAACTAAGTTAACCTTATGTTATTTAAATGACTATAGATTAATCTGCATGTCAAAATTAAATAAATTCTAGATCATATATAGTAAAATATGCATTTGAAACAATAAATCATATCAAACCCAAATTGAAGGCTTTCTAAGTTGTACCTGTTCAGATCACAAGTTATGCATAAATCAACTCTCACTAAAATAAATGATAAAATGGTAGTCATATCCACAAAACAGAACAATCCTCCACAACATCCACGAAAAATCTGAATTCAGTTTAAATAATCCTCAAAACCTGCCTTTGCAAAAGAAATCATCCTCCAGAAGGAATAAAGTTTAAATTTAGAGGATTTTTTTTCTAAAACCTGCTACTCACGTGCAATCAAATATGTCCGTGAACACGATGCTAAAGCACTAAGTTCTCTGCAATCTGCATATCAGCCAACTTTCAAGAAATTTTTGAAGTTCTGCAATTAACGAATCAAGGTGCAATTGTGCATCTAATGGTCTACTATAATAACAAAATTCCAGATAGTCATTCTGTATGTCTTGCAACAGAATAACACATAAAATCAACTATCAAGTCACTGGAATATGCTTAGTTTCAGATTTTTCATAAGACATCCATCTTCCAATGAATTTACCAATGCAATTTAATTTAAAACACAACAAAGAAACAGTTACAACACTGAAAAATGGTGAACATCTTCCAAAATTTTCCAACACAAAAAAATCATATCTTCGCGTATTGTAATATATAAAATTTGAAATTCCACAAAACAATATTAAATTATAGACTTACATATTCTTCTTCCATGTATTATAACTTGAAATTGGAGATTTGAATTCATGGGAGTGGATGAACGGCAGGGAGATTAGGAGATGGCAAAAGGGTTTTTTTTTTAATTTCTCAAGGCATCGTTAAGTGTGGTAAGTGAAATAAGTGGGTTATCTAGAATAACATTGGCCCGAACGGTACAACAAAATATGGGCTAGCGGGTTTATTAGAAGCCTGTCGGTTCTACGGGTTTCTAATGGGTTAAATTTCCAATTATAAAAATGAATGAATCGGACTAGACATGGGTCCATTTTGACAGTTTCAGGACCGAACCGGTCGGTTCGGTCTGGGTTTTATAACACTGGCTGTGAAAATCGGATAAAGTGAATAGATGATTATCCAGTCAACTATAAGTTGTTTCCATGGCAGATGAAGTTAAAAAAAAAAAAAAGGAAGAGTTGGCTTGGTATTTCATAAGATTTTATTTTTTTTATTCAAACAATCAACTGCAAGTCTTCATTTTCCAGAAACCGTTGCAGATGTGCAGATAAGCGAATGCTTACCATTAAGTGCATGTTTGGTAAGTAGCGCTAAACAACACTATACATATAGTGAATAAGATTTTATCGTGGTATCCAATCCTCCGTACCAAACAAGTGCCAAAAAGGGTATTATCCGTATTCTTTTCAGCGGGATAATAGGCATTTCCATGGAAATGATATGAATCACATGGTATGCTTCCACCGACTAAATTGTTGATCTCGCTTTGAGAAGTGGTGACTTACAAATATCACTGCCAAAGTATACCAAAAATTCCATGTCAAACCATCTTAGAATTATTAGCCATGATATGCAATCTAAATTTATGGTAACAGACCTTACATTATGCAGGTGGTACAGGTTGAGATACTCCAAGAGGCTCAACTCTGTTGTAGCGGTTCCAATGTGCCACCTGATCCCAGTCATTCTACAGTGACAACAAAACACTAAATGTCCGTGAGTACACCCGTCCATATAATGTTTGGATAAAGGGGACTTAGCTAAATTGTCACTAGAAACAAACAAAATTTAGCCTCCGTTTAGCAAATTAATAAATAAGAATAGCAGTGGGTCCCACGAAATGTGTGGATAATAATGAATACTAATTATGTATGTATGATTGAAATTAATATTTGACTTTAATTGAATATATAAACCAATTTAAAAATTGTATCCAAACGGAGGCTAGACTTCCATAATTTAACAGTTAGGAAACATACTTGGTTGAACACTACTGTGATAGAGGTGCCTAAAAATAAAACCAGCAGACAGATCAGGGTTGCAAGTTGCAATAAAGATTCCACAGGCCCAGCCTTCGGATCATCTCAGTCTATCTCTTTGACAGGTAATATTAAAATTCCGTTTTGTCACTTCCCTGGTTCCTATTGTTCTTCTTCTCTGGAAAGAGAAGTTCAATGAGAAAAAATAACAAGATTAGCAAGTGTAACTTAACAATCTTATTATGGCATTAATTACTCAAATCACTGTCAATAAAATATGTGAGTGACTGGGGAGGGAGGCAGAGACATACAGACCACGGATACACACGAAGATAACAGTAGATTGCAATTTCCTATATATGAAGCAACCTCTTACCTGTGAAGTGCCGGCCACCAGGTGAATTATCAAATTAGTATCATAATACATGGGAAGTTGAAGTCTGAGAACTTCACAAAACCAACGAATAAATGAATTTCAGAAATTTTAGCATTATTACGTCAATGATGGGAATATGCCTTGTAATATAGTCTGCATAACAGGATGAGGTGACTCTTTATACTACATCTATTTTTTCACTCTGATTTCAATTTTGAATGTACGTTTTTCGATAAGTCAAAATGTTAGTTAAAAAATTTGTGACAAGGAGTTGCAATCCATAGACAAGATCTACACTCACATATATACCTTCACTAATTCATACTCATATCCTTATTCCCATCTCAAGCCAAGAGGAGAGATTAAAAACCAAGAGTTCTAGCAAGCGCAATCACGAAGGTATTTGAAAAAATTCTCTTAAATTTAGCTCAGGAAACAAGTAGAATTTGTTCATCACATCAATAGAAAGTCCCTTGCAATCCAAAAACAAAAAATTCTGTTTTATACATGTACGTCTCTCCACACACACAGACAGTTGGAAAAGGAAAGACAAGTAGAAGAAGAACCAGGACTAAAGTCTAAAAGCAGTAAGTTGGACTCCTAATATCATTCCTTTTTCCCAATTTTCAACTATTTCATCTATGACTTTCCTTACTTCATGCCTAATGGTGCTTTCCAGCATCTCTAACACACTTTCACCACTCATCACCAAGCTTTTTCCTATGAAGAGGCTGTCATCTTATACAGTTACAATATAACTTTATACTCAATGTACAAGTAGTGTTTAACAAGGCAAAGGTGTAAGGCTAGGCACTCCACATCTCGCAGAGCATAGCATACAGCACATGACATATGCACTATGATTTTTTACTTCAAGTATTTCATGAAATAAATCAATTATTTAAAAATAAAAAAATTGCAGAAAAAACTATGGAAACTGATTGGGGAGAAATTGTATACAAGGTTTGTAAAAGTTTACAAGATATTTTGATTTATACAAACTGCAAGAATGCCACAGAGAAGTTATACACAAATACTAGTTCAATTTAGCCCCTGTTTGTCTAGCATTGTTTCCAACTTCTTTTTTTTCTCAAACTCATTTTCAACCACACATTCTTACGATAAAACATTTTGCACATAAATCCAAAACTTTTTCACACTTTTTAACCGCACATTCTCCAAAAATTCATTATTTCAAACTCATTTTCATTGAATAATGGTAAACAAACAGGAGCTTAGTTTCTGAGAATAAAAAGAATGGCGTGGCACCAGAATATAGATCTTGTAAAGAGGCTTGCTATAAAAGCTTAAGATTCTTGATAGAATAATTGAATATATTGAATTTAGTAATTACAAAGCATACCTAGCCCTCTTCTTATATAGGCAAAGAAGAGTTAAACGGAAAGAGAAAACATCCTATTTTTAATTTACTAGAATCCTATGATAAAACACTACTCCTCATTGAACTAGAAACTCTATCAAGAATAATAAAACTAACAAAATCCTAATAAATAGCAAAGTAGGAATGCTAATTGCATTAGGAATACAATGTGCAGCGTCAAACATCATATAGTGAACTGGTAGTTATTCCAAGTTATCCTGTTTTCTATTTTCCCAAACCACCTCCATGTTCATCATTTTACTAGAGCAATCAGATAACATGTTTGCCTCAACCTATGTCAGTACCTTCAGTTGTAAAATTTGAAATTAAACAGATTGCACTATGGTAATATCATTAAAGATTTGGCATATTTAACAAATGTTTCCATGATAACTTATGTTAGATGAAGGACTTGCTATTTCCTTCATCTATCTTTTTTCTTTTCTTTTCTTCCCTTGTGGACCTGATTCACTTGAACGGTAACTGTTAGTCTGATAGCATTATTAATCGGGTAGTAAAATACTAATACTATCATCATAGTCTGTGGGTGATACGTGAAACAAAGTGAGCTTGTTTAGTTAGTAAAATATTTATTATCATCCTCATCTGTGGGTGATAAGTGAAACAGAGTGAGCTTGTTTAGTAACTTTTATTTAATTTAAAAGCAGACTAAAGTATGATTGGGCCTTACTATAAACATTAGTGTTATGGGTATAAACCCCAATTCCTCAGGTGTAGCCATGTCAAAGGCGTGCCTCAATGCCCTGGGTGATAACCCATAGAAAAAAGCTTCACATTGTGGGACATAAACTTTCCTCAAACACCCCGAGCAATTTTGTTGTGCCTCACCCCAGGCTGCACCTAAAAGCTCCATTCAAAAAATTGAGTATAGTACTTCAGCTATGAAATAAGACAAGGTATTTTCTCATATATCATCAATAGAAAACATGTACATATATATACAAAGAACTAATACTATACTAGGAAAAGGATTAGGGCTAAATCTAGTTTCTATTTACTTTTACTATTTTAGGAAATAGTCTCCAACACTCCCCCTCAAGTTGGAGCATAAATGTTTATCATGCCCAGATTGTTACAAAGATAATTTACCCGAACCCCATTTAGAGCCTTTGTGAAGATATCTCCCAATTATTCTCCTGTTTTTACATACCTGGTAGAAACCAAACCTTGTTGAATCTTCTCACGAACGAAATGACAATCAATTTCAATGTGTTTTGTTCGTTCATGAAAGACTGGATTAGAAGCAATGTGAAGTGCAGCTTGGTTATCACACCATAACTTAGCTGGTACTGAGGTCTTGAGGCCCACTTCGGTGAGGAGCTGATGTATCCACATTATCTCGCACACAGACTTAGCCATAGCCCTATATTCTGATTCTGCACTTGAACGTGAGACTACACTCTGCTTCTTGCTTTTCCATGAAACCAAATTTCCTCCAACAAATACACAGTAGCCAGATGTAGATCTCCGATCTTCCTTGAATCCTGCCCAGTCAGCATCTGAAAACCCTTCAATCCTGGTATGGCCATGATTGCCATACAAAATTCCTTTTCCAGGTGCTCCTTTTAAGTAGCATAAAATTTGTTCTACAGCTCTCCAATGATCGACAGTTGGGGAAGACATATATTGACTTACCACACTAACTGAATAGGCAATATCTGGACGAGTTACAGTAAGATAGTTCAACTTCCCAACCAATTTTCTATATCGTTCATGATCTTCAAACAATTTGCCATCTTTTGTAAGCTGCAAATTTGGAACCATCGGAGTACTATATGGTTTAGCTCCCAATTTTCCAGTTTCAATCAACAAGTCAAGTACATATTTTCTTTGAGATAAGAGGATCCCTTTCTTACTTCTCGTCACCTCAACCCCCAAGAAGTATTTTAGTGTTCCTAAATCTTTTGTGTGAAACTGACTGTGGAGAAAAGATTTGAGAGATGAGATACCACCAGAATCACTCCCAGTAATAACAATGTCATCGACATAGACGACTAATAGGATGATACCAGCTGCAGACTGCTTGTAGAAAACAGAGTGATCGGACTTACTCTTCTTCATGCCAAACTTTTCAATAGCCTGACTAAACTTTCCAAACCAGGCCCGGGGACTTTGTTTCAAGCCATACAAAGATTTATGAAGATGACACACTTTTCCATACTCCCCCTGAGCAACAAAACCAGGAGGCTGCTCCATATATACTTCCTCCTGAAGATCACCATGAAAGAATGCATTCTTAATGTCTAACTGATGCAAAGGCCAATGATACGTGGCTGCCATAGAAATAAATAACCGGACTGACGTAAGTTTAGCAACGGGAGAGAAGGTGTCAGAGTAATCCACCCCATATGTTTGAGCATATCCCTTAGCAACAAGTCGAGCTTTTAATCTAGCAACAGTGCCATCCGGATTGACTTTCACTGCAAACATCCATTTACATCCAATAGTCTTTTTACCTGCAGGTAAGTGTACCAAAGTCCAAGTACCATTGTTGTCTAAAGCATTCATCTCCTCAATCATAGCATTACGCCATCCAGAATGAGATAGAGCATCATGAACAGTCTTAGGAATAGTGACAGAATCAAGAGATGCAACAAAATAACAAGATGATGGTGATAAATTGTTATATGACACAAAAGAAGATACTGGATAAGTACATTGACGTTTACCTTTGCGAAGTGCAATAGGAAGATCATCACTTGAACTAAGACCTGGATCTGATAACGAAGGAACCGGTGCAGGACATGAAGCCGAAGTTGGAGGAACGGGAGTCGGGTCATAAGTAGTAGGTTGTTGGCGGCGAGAGTAAACATGTGTTATAGGAGGCTTAACAACAGCAGAAGAAGGAAGATCAGTTCTAGAAATGTGACAGAACTTGAGGATGAGGCAAATTGTGTTTGTTCTAGAAATGTGACATCAGCAGACACAAGGTACCTGTTAAGATTGGGACAGTAATATCGATATCCTTTTTGTACACGAGAATAGCCAAGAAATATATATTTTAGAGATTTTGGATCAAGTTTTGTAACATGAGGTCGAACATCCCGAACAAAACAAGTACAACCAAATGTCCTAGGTTCAATAGGAAATAATGACTTGTGAGGAAAAAGAACATGAAAGGGAGTCTCACCAGATAAAACGGAGGAAGGCATACGGTTAATCAGAAAACAGGCAGTAGAAACGGCATCAGCCCAAAAATGTTTAGGGACCTGCATTTGAAATAACAAAGCTCTAGCAATTTCAAGAGGATGTCTATTTTTTCTTTCAGCAACTCCATTCTGAGATGGTGTATCGACGCAAGAAGTTTGATGGATAATGCCATGTTGAACCATATAATTATGGAAGTATTCGGATAAATATTCCTTAGCGTTATCACTCCTCAAAGTTTGGACAGAGATATTAAATTGAGTTTTGATTTCAGCACAAAAGGTTGTAAAATGAGAGAACAATTCTGAATGATTTTTCATTAAAAATAACCATGTCATTCGAGAATAATCATCAATAAAAGTAACAAAATATTTAAACCCAGATTTAGACACAATAGGACACGGACCCCAAACATCGGAGTGAACTAACTCAAAAAGAGCACTAGCCCTTTTATTGACTCTGGGACTAGAGCTCAGACGATGATGTTTAGCAAACTGACAAGACTCACAATCTAATGAAGATAAACTAGAAAACTGAGGATAAAGTTTCTTTAACACTGGCAATGAAGGATGACCGAGCCGACAATGTGCTTCAAAAGGGGTCACAACTCCAGAACATGTAACAGACTTTGGTGTTTGTGTCTCAAGAATATAGAGACCTCCAGACTCATGTCCTTTACCAATAATCTTCTTCGTCATAAGATCCTGAAATAGACAAAAATTAGGGTAGATTGAGACACAACAATTAAGAGAACGAGTGAGCTTGCTGACGGAGACTAAATTAAAAGACAAGTTAGGTAAACTTAAAACAGATTGTAAAGGAATTGTGGGTGTTGGGATAATTGTGCCAGACCCCAGAAAGTTGGATGTAGATCCATCTGCTAAAGTGACCGTAGAACTAGGAGTTTGTGATCGAAAAGAAGAGAATAGACTAGAATTACCTGTCATGTGGTCTGTGGCACCAGAATCAATGACCCATTTGGAAGATGAGGAAACAAGACATGTGTTCATTTTACCTGAGTCGGCGATGGCAGTGATAGGAGTAGATGAAGACTTTAGAGATTCCTGATATTGTGAGAACTTGGCATACTCATCTGCAGATATCAGAATAGGCTCAGAAGTATCATTAGTAGAGGCAATATGTGCTGACTGGTTCGACTGATTCTTGCGCTGCAACTTTCTACAATCTCTCTTTACATGTCCTGGCTTATGACAATAGTTAACATACAACTCCTCCCGAATCCTGTCCTCGAATATTGAGATTTCGATCATAGTTACTTGAGTTTTCCCCTTTATTCCTGCTTCTAAATGGTTGTCTCCCAGATTCGGAAGTGCGACTGACAAGAGCATGATTAGGTTGAGTAGAGACTGAATATCCTGTGCGGAGTACCCTACTAAAAGCTTCTTCTAAGGAGGATATTTCAGGACTAGAAAGAATCTGAGATTTAGCTGTTTCAAACTCAGAAGGAAGACCAGCTAAAAAACTCATAACCGCCATTTTTTCTCTCTGAGCCTGCTGAACTTTTATATCAGCACTAAATGGAAGTAGCATATTAAGCTCCTCATGAGTCTTCTTAAAATCCATAAAGTAGTCGGTAAGAGATCTGTCACCCTTTTCTGCACGATAAAAGGCTTGGCACACCTCATAGGTATGTTTGATATTCTCCTTGCCAGAGTATACAAATTCCAAATAATCCATCAATTCTTTTACAAATTCACAGTGATTTATCAAACCAACCACCTCACTATCAATAGAATTACGTATTTGCAAAAACAAACGAGCGTCCTTTCTTAGCCATGAGGTTTTCGAACCATCACTAGGTGGTTCATCAGTTAAGTGATTATCCATAGCAATACTCCGCAAATACAATCTAACAGTTTTACTCCAATCTAAATAATTAGATCTATTAAGTTTATGTTCCGTAATTTTTTGACATCATAGAAATCATATCAGACACAACAACCGAAGTCTTGTCCTCCATTTATCAAATATCAAGCAAATAACAAAACAATCACAATAGAGTCCAAATACTTGAATAATCCAAACCTGAATTAATGGCACCCAAAGTTGAAGCCAGAAATTTAGAAGCGTACCCACAACTCCCAAAGCAGTCAAAATCTGCAAAGGCACCAAAACCCTCCAAACTCCACTGGCATGATAACAAACCGTCAAGATTGGTAGACAGAACCGGGCAGCAACTGAGGGACAAAACCCTAGGCTAGCGACTGAACTGCGTGGGCGACTCAACTGCGCGCGGCTGAACCAGACGACGACTAAAACCGGACGGCGACTGAAACCAGAAGGCGACTTAACACTGGACGACGACTGAAACCAGAAGACGACTTAACCCTAGTCGCGCGACTCAACTGCGCGCGACTGAAAACGCGCCACTGAAGACCCTCGACACCGACAGAAGCTTGAGCGGCGAGGGGCGACCTCTCCGATGCAGGCAGCGCCGAAAGAAGAAGAAGAGGAAGCTGGGCTATGGAGATTTAACCGCTCGCTCTGATACCATGAAATAAGACAAGGTATTTTCTCATATATCATCAATAGAAAACATGTACATATATATACAAAGAACTAATACTATACTAGGAAAAGGATTAGGGCTAAATCTAGTTTCTATTTACTTTTACTATTTTAGGAAATAGTCTCCAACACTCCCCCTCAAGTAGGCAAGCATCAGTCAAACGCAAAATCTCCAAATTTTGTTTGCTGATTGCTAAATATATTGTATTAAAAATTATGGATGAACATTCTCCTATTACAAAGACACAGCCCAAAGCAACGCCAATCACCTGAGTGGACAACTGAATACTCCCAAATTTCTGCTCCCTGTGGTTGACATGAAATAGACTTTAATTATACCTTAAGATGGAAATTGAAAAAAGCACAGTAACAGACTGAAGAAAACCTAATAACTGGGTTACATTTGGAGGAAACAACATGCAGCCAATTAAGGTTCTGACGTTTCTTGAACAATTTATTCAGTGTCATCATAAACTATTGTAAACAATATCATGTTTTTTCAATATTTCAATGGCACTAGATTAAAGATTTGAGCTTCATTGCACTTAATTTGTCACAAAACAATGACATTAAGATCCATCCTTTACCAATATGATTGCTTGTACAGGTCGATTTCATTAAACAAAAGAAATTGTTATCAATTGATGGCGATGTATTTAAATGACTTTTTTCAACCTGAGAAGACGGGTATCCTCTCTTTCTTTGAAACAAAAGACTGAATGCTAAAATTACGCTTCATTACAGCACCTTCACCCAACCTAAAGAAGCTAAACGTCAAATATTTCAACACTTAAATACACTTGGAAAATGCTAAACAAAGGTAAGAACTGAGAAAAAAAATGAGTTACTCAATCCAGGTCATTAAGCATTCATACAGTATTCTTCAGCTGACAAGGACTTGGAGTGATTAATATGATTAAGTTTATATTTCATGCCAAGCAACAGAAAACTCGGTGTCTCAATCTAAGAAGCACCTAACATAAAAATGTCAGCAGAGCCAATAACGAATGTAGAAGTGTTGCCAGAGAAAATCATTTTCAGACATTGCAGAAATAGATCTTGGATTAACAAATATTAATTGGTAATTCCTGAGCAAACTTGATAAATCCTAAATCTATTTGGTTCATGATCACAAATGCTGAAACGCATTATAGTGAATGATCAGACAAAAGAGAAACAACCTTATGCATCAGAGATTGAATAAAATCCTTCAGAGAAACCACCTCTTAGAAAATAGATTGATTTACAGAGTGAGAGAAGGATAGGAAGGAGCATGTCAAAAAAGTAGATATGAGATGGGTGCCATGACACAGACAAATTGTTTGAATCAAAAGATGGAAAAACCCAGAAGTCCTACAGAACTTGAGGTCTTTTACATTTAGTTAAGCCCTTCAAGCGTAACAATTGGTATAAATCATCTCAATCTTTTGGGAATCATATCATTTGGTTCTGAACCTATAATTTTTGAATTCTTTTTTTGAAGCTAGTAAGCATTCTGTATATTTTTAGACTTTCCAAGTTCAAAGATGGTACGCTCTTTCTCTATCTAATATTAACTTCCTCCAATTTATTCTCCATACTCTCATTTTCCCATCAGTTTTGCATTTCATCATTTAGTCTTCTTCAATGAAGAACACGACTGACAAAAAGCCTCACCTTAAGTGCAATGTTGAGCGATATATTGATGATAAATCTGTATTCATGTAAGCATACAAAAAGAAATGCACATCAAGGTGCATCTAATGCACAAAGAGCAATCAATCATATAATCGTGTATATCATCCCAAACTCAGAAAGAGGGGAAATGTAGTCAGATACTCCCTATGTTCAACAAGAAGAAATTGAATAACAAATTCTCATAAACTCATTGATCATCTTGATGTTCTTTTATATTCGCTCAAAGGCCTTAAAGTTCTTCCATAAATTTCAGATATTCCAATGAGAAGACGGCAAAATGATTTTCACTCATTATCAAACAATGTGCAGTCAGTTTTAAGATGGTGTGTGTGTAGGCATCTTCTCCCTCTTTGCACAAAACAAACACTGCTTCCCGTTTGAGGGTCCCAGAAAAGGAGACCCCATGAAAGAGAGAAGAATTAGATTCACATTACCCAAACAATTTTTCTTGAATTGATTCTGGAGATTTGAAGACACCAATCATCAGCAAAGTGTCCCGTCTTAAAGTCTATGGGTACTCTTATAATCCAGAGTGTAAAGACGGTGTCCCCTTTAACTCATAGTTATTCACTTATTAGTTAAACATTTAAATTATCTCTCCTAAGGGCCCATTTGGGAGTTCCGACGTACCGATTATGTGCATTTTTTAAAGTACCGGTTATAAGCGTTTATGAGCGGACCAATTGTGTGTGATGTTAATAGCGATTTTTAAAACAATTCAACTTATACTTGAGAGTTTATTATCCACCGGTTCTAAAAGTTTTTTAAAAATAAAATAAAATTATATATATATCCTTTAATGAAATTTTCAATTTATAGTTTCTTGTATGAAAATTTTTACTTAAAATGATATTTTACTTATATGTGATTTTTTTATATATATAAGTTAATATTTAACTTAAAAAGTTAAATAAGGTTAAATATTTACCTAAAATTTTATGTTAGTATTTTTTAGGTATAAATAAACTTTATAATTATGAGTTTAATTTTGTACTTTTAAATAATTTTTACTCATAAGTGAATTTTTATACTTTACAAGTGATTTTTTGCTTTATTAATAATATTTTTACACAATTTTTTTTTTTTTTTTATCTTCTGAGCAATACTTACAAGTCATTTTTTAATTGTAATGTAATTTTTTTGCTTACAAATAATTTTTTTAGTTAGTATATTTTTATTTGTAAGTTATTATTAAACAAAATATGTTTGTTGAAAATAATTATTTTATAAAGGGCAAAATTAGAAGAGAAATTGGGAAACGGCCAAAATATGTTGATTTGGTAGGTTGAAAGAATCAATCAAAATTACACTACACCTTTTTTGGATGGTTTTTAAACCATCCAAAATTGGTACCCATAAAAACTAACAAGCACCGAATTTTTCAACCCATCATAAACGGTGCCAAACAAATCGGTCAAAATCGGTGACTCCCAAGCAGGCTAAATAACTTGGACCCAACAAGGAATCTAAAACAGGAAATAGGGGTCAAACCTCATTTATGTAACTAGCAATTCTTGGATTCTGATCACTTCCAAGAGTAAGTAATTGATTCCAAGGCTCAGACTCTGTTGTTGTGAGACTACAAAGAAATATATACAACTAGACAGAAGGAATCTGAGATTTAAATGGAAGTATAAGTAATAGACAATACAAGCAACAACCAAGACCTTTAAAGAAGTGTACAGTCAAATGTTATATTCTATTTTCCTCTTTACCGTATCAGTCAACAGATTGGAAGGTATCTGTATAATAACTAATAATCGTATTAAAACCACATAAAAAAAATGTACAATGGGAGTGGTGAAAGAGAGCTAAATAGAAGCGACGATTGAAAATATAAGAAACAACAATAAATGGGATTGAAAATCCTCCTCATGGGAAACAAGAACAACATAATGCAAACTTTAAAAATCATCAAGAAAAAGAATAAGATAATCACCGTATGCAAGCATGAGATGAACTCATACACAAAAAGTATGATTGATATACAACTGACAAAAATTTATCTGGGAAAGATAAGACCAAAGACAGATGAAGAACCTCCACCGAAGGTCATGTACCTGCTTATGCAGTACAATATCTATTCATATTCAAATTGAACCTCTACATGCAGGTACTTCCTCGTGAGTCTTACAATACATGATGTGAAGTTGGCTAGCATATTGCATTCTTCATGGGTTTTGGTCTCTGAAACAACCCCATGGATGACTAACTTCATAAGATGTGGACACCTTTCTAGAAGTCCGGACACCCAATGTGAGAACAGTTCACTAATTACTGTCCACCCAAGTTCCAACACAACCACATTCTCCAAAACAAATGAACCTTGCAATCCATATAGGATTGCAGCCTCTCGTAGATCATAACTCAGGGATAGATGACTTAATAAAGGAAAGCATGAAGAAATAGTCTCTATATCAACCACCTCGTCCTCATCATCAAACACAACACCCCAAAGCCTAAGCTTTCTCAACTTCGATGATCTTGAGATCATAAGATGGAACTTTGCCCACATGATAGTAAAATTGCTCACATCCACAACCTCGAGATTTTCAGCACTCTCACCAATATCAAGATGTATGACACTAACATCATCGATCTTCAGGAACCTCAACATCCCATTGCCGACAAGCTCAAAAACATCTAGTGTACAATCTTTCAAGTGCAACTTCTCCAGGCTATCAGCTTCCAATATGAACTTATCCAAGCTGATTGCTTCAACATAAATATCCTTCAATGAGTTACTGCTCAAGTCCATTGTTGCCTGTGGATCTGACATAACAATGTCTAGACTGACAAGGATCAAGACTTCAACTTTTGGACAGGCAGTGAGAAGAAGACTCAGATCTAATGCTGATACACTGACATAGCTCAGAGAGAGAGATTGCAAGCAGGGAAATTTCTGATAACTAGGTTCAACCCCTGTAATAGTATTGTGAGACAAAGCCAACACTTCAAGCTTCTGCCTACCACATTTTTCAAGAATGTTAATGTTAGGGGTCGTCCTAACATTATAATGCAGCTGACGCAATGTTTCCCTTGTGTACATGAGCCAAGCAATAACTGGGGCAGCAGAGAATTCGTCCACATCATTGAAAATTATTGTAAGGCACTGCAGTCCACTGATTTGAAATATCGTTTGAGTGATGAGCATCTCAAGTCTGCTCGTGGAGAACTCATGATACAGAGACCAATCATTAGAATTAAATGTGAGGGTGTGGAGATGATTCCTCCATGCTGCTTGCCATTTTCGGCATGTTGCAGATGCAATTACAATATCTCGGGCAGCCCCAAGCCGTGATAGTATGTTCCCAATGACCTCTACTGGAAGATACTCCATAACTTAATAAATAAAACAGCTGAGAAAGAAATGGTTCCGAAAATGCAATAGCCCTTCCAAGTTCAATCAAATCACTGAAAAATAGCAATTCCAAAGCAGAATAATCCAAATCCAAATAACGATTATTCAGTGATTTCAAGTCTACCGTCTGACTCATTTCCAAGGAACCTATACGAACCTGGTGATTGATCAAAACCCAAATAGCAAATTACCAAACCTTCATAACCAAGTTTAATATTCTTAAAATCCCAAACCATAAGCCCAGATCCAGAAATTCAGCAAAAAAAAAAAAAAAATCCAGATTCTACAATCCCTAGAAAATAGAATAAACAATACCACACGCCCAGTATAAAACAGCTCCCCCTTGAAATGTCAATCAATTTTTAAGGAAAGCATAATCTTTTATCAGCCGTTTATCAAATTGACTTCACCAAGTCTCTCCAAATATATTCCTGAATTAAAAAAAAAGATGAAAAATACATAAATATAATATCATAACTCATACAAAATAAATAAACAATATAAATAAGGATATCTTACCTAAACGATCAGATGATAACTAATGCAACCCAGACCAAAATACGATCTATAAAGAAAATCAAATCATATATAAATTATATCTATAATTAGAGAGAGACAGAGTGTACAGGGATTCATAGAAGCGATGATGGACACAAGGGTACAAAGAATGGAATCTGATTCGCTGGAAGGGACAAGCTTGTGTGCTTGTGTGTAGGAGAGAGAGAGAAGAACAATACACGTAGCGAGGGTGTATAAAGGTACGTGCAAAAAGTGATGAGACCCACGTAACTTACTAGTATTTTATGACTGTATTATTGTGCATTACAGCTTCAACCAACCAATCATATTGCTAATGGCATCCCCTCGATTTTCAAGAAACAGAAAATTACCCAATCCACGGAAATTTACAGTGCTGAAAAAGCCCTAATTTAAGGAACTCCCTCGAGATGAAGGCCAAAGGCCACAACAATAATAGAAATTGAGAAATAAGGGAATGTAAGAAACAAGTCAATTAAAAATATACATTAAATAATTGCTTAAACGAGAGACGACAAATGAACATCTTTCTATATATAAAAAGTGGCTATTAAACGGAATATGTTGGTTTAACGGAAAAACTAACGGAATTTCTTGATTTAACGGAAAAACTAACAGAATTCTTGTTTTAACGGAAAATCTTTTTTCACCGCCCCTTATTTTTAAAATTATAATTAAATAATAATATTAATAAATTAGCTTTTGATAATTCCTTCAAACTAAAATATTTTGGAGTTAACTTATCCGAATCGACTTTTTCTCGAATCTGATGTATGTATCTAATTACGATTTATCCAACGAGACCAATATTCATATATTTACGATAACTCCATCAATATCTAAATATTTGACACGAATAAAATATAATTTGATAAATGTATCATTTAGTCCCCAACTTTCAAAATATTAAAATATAGTATATAAAAATTGAATTATATTTTCGTCCTTAAAAATTTACCCTCACTTACCAATACTAAGTCTAACACATGATATACATATATTATCGTAATACATGTCATACTTTAGCGATAAAATGAATTGTATTATTACTTAAAAAAGAGTAAAAGACTTAATCCATACAAAAAGTTTAAGCCTCCGTTTGTTTCTCATTAAAAATCTATAAAAATGAAAAATATGACCGTTATCCATCACATCAATCTATCAATTTTGAATTTCCATCTCTTGTGTGGGGTCCAATAACAGTTATATTTTTCATTCTCATTCTACATTAATGTGAATCAAATGGAGTCTAAGTAAACTCATCTTCTTACTCCTTAATATACCTTGAGTTTTCTATTTGTAATTTTGGGTTGGAGATGACAGAGAGAAGCACTTTATTTAATTATTTATCAATTACATAAACATTACATCACTAATTATTTAATTAACCAAAAAAATTACATCTTTATTAATAACAAATTAATTCTTAAACAAAACTATTAAATATAAACTAAGCAAATGTGCATTGCACATTGCTTGCACCTAGTATTTTAAGAATATTTCTATCTAGCTCTAGTGCTGTTCAACGTCCATTTAAGTGACAACATATGATGAGTAAATGAAATTTATATCCTTAAATTCCATTGAATTCTATCATTAAATATCCCATGTATTGTCATCTAAAGTAATTTAAACATTATTGTTTTAATTGCATTACTCATATTTTAATCCTCGAGTGGGACGGGGACGGGGAAGACGGCCCCACCCAACTATCATCCCAATCTATAGTTAACTAGATATCTTCTTAAATATTGTGCAAGTCGTAAACTATCAAATGAACGGTTTTCTTCTTCTTCCCTTTTTTTTATTGCAGTAATCATATGAAAATGTTTTGTTATGCATGAAAATAAGTCAATTAACTTGTTTAACATGTTAATTAATATACTTTAATTTGTTACAATTAGGTAATTATACTTACAATTGTTTCAAATCGAGTAGTTATACTTTAAATTTGTTTCTATTGAGGTAACTTCGTCTAATTTCGTTGTTGTTGACGTCAGTCGTGGAATTGGATGGAGTGACTTTAACCGAAGTCGAATTAAATTGTAATTATTCGATTGAACAAAATTAAAGTATAATTACTTGATTAATATTTGAGTAAAAGTACAAATTTCGCGAGTAGAATTTTATCTTCAAAATGAGAACATGTAAGAAAAAAAAATACGGAATGTAAAAGGTATGAAAATGCACGAAATACATATAAAAACTACACTGATCACACAAAAATGTATTAAATTATATACCAAATTGTACCAAATGTATACCAAAACCTATAAAAGTATATGAAATGTAAGAAAATGGATGATAATGTACGAAAAGATAAAAAGTTCAAAAAAAAAAAAAAAAAAAAGATAAGAAATTGCACGAAATGCATGAAAATACATTTAAAAAAAAAGTACAATATACTTCAAAATGGACAACATTTGTGGAACGAATGAAAATGTATTAATAAATGGACAAAAATTGTACCAAACAATGTACAAAAATATATGAAATGACAAAAGACGTACAAAATGTACGAAATTAATTAATTTTTTTATTTTATTTTTATTTTTATGCGATGACCGGACTTTCACTCAAATTTTTTTAATTAATTAATTTATTTCAATATGGTAATTACATTTAATTTTGTCAAAATTAAGACAACTTCCAATTATGTCACTTAGTGACTGCTACCGTGCTACGTCGTTGATTTTCTTAGATTAAAGTCACCAAATTGGACAAGTTACATTAATTAAAATAAAATTCAAGTGTGTGTTATCCAGTTGAACTCAAATATAGTTAAGTAATTGACATTAGATTGAATGTGTAGTTAGCATGAATAAAATTTATCAATTTATAAAGTAATCTTGTTACCAATAAAAAAATATACCTTTCAAGTTTAGAAAGTCAACCTTATTTAAAAGTGTAGCATAAATATTTATATGCTTATTGGTGTTATTCTTAGGTAGTATGAGCCAGCATTGGAGTAATTGATATAGGACTTTACGCTTAACAAGTCGTCGGAAGATGTTGACTCGCTTGAGTACATTAATCTTGAAATTCAAATGCTCATGCGAGTTTTAAATAGATCAATTGCTTACCTGAGTTTAATGGATGTTGATGCTATATTAATCAAATTATAAACTTGCTTGGATTTTTTTTAGAAAGAGGGTAATCCAAGCTCTTATATATTGATTAGTATAATTGTTTTTATCTGGTTTGAATTTTGGTGCATTTTCATGGAAAGCTATCAAACTTTCATTGATGTTTGGAGTCTATTCGTAGTGTGCTGATCGAAAATTATAAATAGGTGATAGTTTTCCATTTCTATACACTGGATATCATAATTCATTTCATATTTGAAAGATTTTTTTCCAATTTTCATATACATTTTCAAACCCTTATTGTGTTCTTCAAGTTTCGGAAGAAAACACAAGTGTTTTGAGTGTTTTTCTTCTTCAAGGCTTGTTCAATCATACAAGTCGGTCGATTGAGGACAGGGATAATGCGTACAAGTCTCATTTCGGTGTTTTTCGATGTTCTCGCCATTTCATTTGTTCTCTTCTCCCATTTTCTCTAAATTTTGTTCAACGGAAATGACATATATGGAAGCACTTAGGAGGGCAAATGAGCAGGGTCGCTCATGAGGCCCACGTGCCAGGTTGGCTTGTGGTTTGTGTTTGAACAAACCTTTGCTTGGGTCAAACTCTATTGTTGGCAAGGCCTGAAAAGAATTCTGGCCTAGCAGAAAATTGCCTACTAATGGCGGGCAGGCAACGGCCCAGTTGACAGCCTCGAACCATGCCAAACTATGGGAATTCGTAGCATGCATAATCATAAATTATGGGTCAAGAATCCTATAAAAATGATGAATTTTAAGATATTTTGAATGGTTGAATAACATTGTTTTTCAAAACTCCAAATTTGCAATTTTCTTACACTCTAATTGTCCCAATCCTGATCATAGTGGAAGTGGATTATTACCTGCAACCTAAGTGTCAATTTTTGTGTAAGTTTCACTCCAAAATTGTGGTTCTATGTGCCTTTCAATTTTGGTGATATTTTTCATACGATTTTCACCACACTGCAATATTTTTTTCTCTCCATTTTTTCTAGCACAATTAATTGGAGGTTATGCGAGGAGTTGTAGGAGGTTATGGAGAGTTAAATGTTCAAATTCCAAGTTCAAACCACTCTCTACAACCTACTTTATTTTCTTCCGGGTTGGGTCACCCCACAAGGGTAACCCACAACCCTTATTTGTCAACACGAACATGATAGCCCAATAATAATTAACCAAGAGTTGAGTAAATTGGTTTTTAAAACTTTTTCGAAGAATTAATCTAAATTCAAACAAGTAAAGACTTAATAGATTAATTCAAATAGTAAGTACAAATATTTTTCGATAAGTAAAAGGGAGATATGATACAAACGATATAATTGTGGATATTCGATCTAAAGCAATGATCTACGTCATCTGTTACCAAGTTCTCCGGCACGATGCTTTTTCACTATGTTAATTGACTTATGTGCAATCCAACCATTTACAATACTTTTGGTGACTTACAAACAAGGAGCACTTATACTTATACAATGTTAAGTTTTATGGGATCTCAACAGGACCCTCACTATTAAGCTTTACGGGATCTCAATATAACTCACACGATGACTTACAACAAGGAGCACCGATCATTATACAATGTTAATCTTTAAGGGATTTCAACACGACTCACACTTTATCAAAGTGATTTTACAATGAAATTTATCTCTTGATAAATAATACAAATAAATTAAGTACTAAGAGATACTAACACTTCAATGAATAATAATAAATAATGGCTCAAGTGTCAGATGAAAATTTTTGATGAATATGAAGTCAAAAATTAGATTCAATCAATCAAAGTATTTCAATGAAAAAATGAAGAAATAAATACAGTGTAGATTCAAAAATCTTCTCAAAAAATATGTCTCTTTTAATAGATGATTGAAAGAAATTAATGACTAAGAGAGAAATGAGCAACTTTGATGAATATGATGATTTTACAATTTTTTTTTTTTTACAATCAATCAAAAATTCAATATGAAGAAGAAGAAAAGTTTATGCAATGTAAGTGCAAAAATCTTTTTAAAAAATATATATATCTTTCAATGAATAATTTGTGATAGGGTAATTAACATAAAACGTCCCTACGTTTGAGGTATATTGTGGAAAATATCTATACCTTTCATTTCTTGGCACAAAAAATTCATACTTTTCATATTGGACAATTTTGATCGCTACAAAAGTTAAAGGCAGGGACGTTTTGTGCCAAGAAATGAAAGGTATAGATGTTTTTCACAATAGACCTCAGAGGTAAGAACGTTTTGTGCCAATTACCCTTCATGATAAATTAAATATTAAGAGAGAAATTAAAAACTTTGATGAATATAATGTTTACAAGTTTGATTCAATCAAAGTTTCAATATGAAGAAGTAGAAAATGTTTGTGTAATGTAAGTACAAATATCTTTTTCAAAAATATATCTCTTTTAAAATTGATATATATAAATTTGAGTCAAATCTTATATTATTTCTTGTAAAGAAGAATTCTCCTTAATTAAAGAATTATAATCGACTTTTCGTTTTTCAAAATCATTTTGAATTTTTAGTTACCTCAATTTCTAATTAAATTTTTTTTTTTTTGACAATCGAATGATTTAAAGCAAGTTTTTCAAAATTTTCAAGAATTTCATCATATGAACAGTTTTCATTCAAATTTACCTCATCATCAATAGCCATGAAACACATATTGACAATTTCATCTTGACTTCCATCTTCTTCATGATCATGATCATCACTCTCATCATATATTAATTGAAGAGCTTTCTTTTTGATGAATATATTATTTTTTTCACCATTTTCTTCTTTCTTTTGGAATTGATGATTTTTGCGAAAATTTTTCCATTTTTTAACAAGAAAAACTAGATCATCAAGTTCTTCATCATTCATATTTTTGCCTAAAATGCCTTCATCAACCACGAATTTAAAAGTAATTTGGCACATTTCCTCTTCTTTACTTTTCATTCTTTTCTCCTTTGTCTCGGTGCAATTTAACTCATATGTCATCAATGTTCCATAGAGCTCTTCCAATAGATATATGTTGATATCTTTGCTGTTTTCTATCAACATTCTCAATGTACTCCATTTTTTCGAGAGTGATCTAAGCATTTTACATATAAGCTCACCATTAGTAAATTTACGATCAAATCATTTGAGACCATTAACAATATCGGTGAAGCAAATAATCATGTCAACAATATCTTCATTCTCTTTCATGAATTTTTTTTCAAAATATTTAACTAAGAGATTTGTCTTAGTTTATTTCACTTTGTTAGTTCCAATATGAGTAATTTCTAAAGCATTACAAATATCATAAGTGGAATCACATGTACTAATACGATTAAATTCATTTTTATCTAAAAAACAATATAGTAGATTTTTTACTCTAACATTTAAAGACAATTTTCATTTATCCAATTTGTTATATACCTCTCTAGATTTAGAAATTATTTGATCCGGTTTACCATCTTCTTTAATAACATTTTTAGGCACATAGGGATCAAATTCAATAACTTCCCAAAATTATAATCTATTGATTGAATAAATATTGTCATCCTAGTCTTCCAATAGTTATAATGAGTACCATCGAATAAAGGAAGATGATTTATAGAATGCCCCTAAAGATTTTGAAAAATGTGGTTAGCCATTACTCAAGATTGTGAAATCTTTAAAATTGAGCGCCTAACTTTGATATCAATTGATAGCCCAAAAATAACTAATCAAGAGGGGGTGAATTGATTTTTAAAACTTTTCAAAGAATTAATCTAAATTGAAGCAAGTAAAGACTAAATAGATTAATTCAAATAATAAGCACAAATATAAAAACGATAAGTAAAAGGGAGAGAGAATGCAAACGATATAATTGTGGAGGTTTGATTCAAAGTAATGATCTACATCATTCGTTACCAAGTTCTCCGGCACGAGTAAGACATTTTCACTATGTTAATTGACTTATGGTGCAATCAAGCCATTTACAACGCTTTCGGTGACTTACAAACAAGAAGCATCGATCCCTATAATGTTGAGCTTTACGGGACATCAACACGACCTATATTATTAAGTTTTACGGGATCTCAATATGACCCATACTATTGAGATTTACGAGACCTTAATATGACTTACACGATGACTTACAACAAATAGCATCGATCATTATACAATATTACTTTTTAAGGGTATTCAACACGACCCACACTTTATCAAAGTGATTTTGCAACGAAATTTCTCTCTTGATAAATAATACAAACAAATTAAGTACTAAGAGAAACTAACACTTCAATGATAACAATAAATGATAGCTCAAGTGTCATATGAAAAACTTTGATAAATATGATAGTCAAAAATTAAATTCAATCAATTAAAGTGTTTCAATGAGAATATGAAGAAATAAATACAATATATGTTCAAAAATCTTCTTAAGAAATATCTATCTTTTAATGGGTGATTGTAATAAATTAAGTACTAAGAGAGAAATGAACAACTTTGATAAATGTGATGATTTTACAACTTTAGTTTAATCAATCAAAGTTTCAATATAAAGAAGAAAAAAGAAGAAAAGTTTATGCAGTAAGGGCAAAAATCTTCTTAAAAATGTATCTCTCTTTCAATGAATAATTTGTGACAAATTAAGTATTAAGAGAGAAATTAGAAACTTTGATGAATATAATGTTTACAAGTTTGATTCAATCAAAGTTTCAATATAAAAAAGTAGAAAAAATTTATGCAATGTAAGTACAAATATCTTCTTCAAAAATATATTTCTTTTAAAATTGACATAGATAAATTAAGCACAAAAAAAAAAAAGGAAAAACTTTGATAAGAGAAATGATTCAAGAAGTTTGATCCAACGATCAAAATTTTTGCTATGAAAAAATAAATTTAAATGAATGTAAAAAATTTAAGTTCAAAAAATATTTTTCAAATGAAAAACTTTGATGAGTAGATTTTCAAGAGTTAATTTAATTAAACGTTTTTCAAAGTTAAATGAGATGAGAAATCAATATAATTTTACTCAAAAGTATCTAATTTGAATGCTCTTCAGTGTTAAAATGAATGACAAATGATTTGGTATTTATAGCAGTCAAACTATCAAATATTCCGTCGGACAACCCATCCGGACGTTCGGAACAGTATCGAATGGCCAACTAGCCATTACGGTCAGAAAATAGTAAAAAAAACTTACCGTTACGGATGAACCGGACGTCCGGATGGAATTCGGACAAGGCGTTTAGATGGTTAACTAGACGTGTGGTTGACCTTGACTTTCTTTTTTGGAGATATGATCTAAGTTCAAGTATCACTTTGAAAAATCAATATTATTTTTGATCAAAAATATTTTTTGCAAGTGATATGAAAATAACTTTTCTTACACGAAATGATTTTTGAGCTATTGTCATTCATTACTAAAGATCAAAGTGTTATACATTTACATGTGATCTCGAAAGCATAGTTTTTTTATCTTACTTCGAAGTTTCTTTCATATTTGGCACTTAACTCTTGATCTTGATCTTTCTTAACGTTTGGCTTTAATATTTGACTTCGATCTTGACCTTCTTCATGAGCCTGATTTGACAGTCTTGATTTTGATTTTTTAAGCTCTCGTCTCGAATGATTTGATTTGAATACTTAACTTTGACTTTGATCTTCATTTCGAGTTCGATTTATAATGTATTGGTTTTGACAATGTTTGATTGATTTTAACATTGAATTATCATTACTCAAAATCAATTGTTAGAAACAATATTAATCTTGTTTGTTATGATCAAAACATTAAGGATGAAATCAACCATAAGTCAACAGAACAAATATGGTACGACCTAGTCCGACAAGCTACTAACCAAGTTGTCTTAGGCTTTACTAGTCCTCTGCGGGCTCGTTTGCCGCCCACTAGTGACAAACATTAATTTGTTGAAGTGGAATGTTGGGTTTGTGATCCAAACTCATCTAAGGTTTGCATGGTCTGGTATATTAGGTCTTGAAGACGTCTAATTAGGGTCCATGAAGGAAAAATGGATTGACGGCGCTAGCTAATCGGCGCTCGAGCGGCAAGACGAAATTTTCACCAAAGGACTGCCACCCGCCTACTTGATCGGTACTCGAGCATTGTTGTCATCCGAGTTTTCCTTGTTTTGTTTATTCCACACATTTGTTGACCTAGTTTCTGTCTTTATGGCTATTATTAGTGCTAGACATGTACTCTTATATATAGTAGATTCTTCTCTACAATTTAATTTATAATAAGTTAGAATCGTGTAAGAAGACAATATTGTTATAATTTATCTCTCCATTATAGTTGAATAAAATTTTCAATTCATCTACTAAATTAAATTCTTGTGTTCTTGTTATTGTAAGCAATACTTCATATCGTGTTGTATAACCTTGTTCAGTTTCTAACAAGAGGTATCAGAGCTTTGGTTTGATTTGTTTGATGTTTATTAGTTCTTGATGGCAACCATAAAGTATGACAATCCATTTTTGGATCGAAACACTAGATTTTGGTTATGGCGGGTGAATATGCGAACAATACTCGCTCAGATAGACTTGGATGATGCATTGTTTGAAGTTGACAAGATGCCTAAAATTTGGACTACGGAAGAGAAACAACGTAAGAATCGAAAATGCACTTTTACAAATTCATTTTCATCTTTTGAATAATATTCTTCAGGATGTTTCGAAGGAATAAACCGCACTTGCATTAGATTGAAGTTGGAGCAATTTTACATGACCAAAAGTCTAACTAGTAAATTACACCTTAAGCAAAATTTGTATTCTCATCGCATGATAAAAGGTGGATTTTAGAAGATCACCTTACTGTTTTTAAATAATTCATCGCTTATTTGGAGACTTTAAAGGTAAAGTATGATGAAGAAAATTTGGCATTAATTCTTTTGGGTTCATTGCCCATTTCATTTACATTGTTTAGAGACACAATTTTGCACAGTTGTGATACTTTATCACCATTGAGGATGCGTATGATTCTTAGTTTTCAAAGGAGAAGATTAAACATCTGGTTAGATCTGTAGCTAGAGATAGAAAATGCCTTATTGTTCATAGTGGTCACAAAATGGGCAAATTGAAATATAATTTCAGTAATAAAGCTTGTTTTTATTGCAAGAATAAATGACACGTCAAGAGGGATTGCAACAAGTTGCATAATAAAGATAAGTTGGCTACAAACTAGAAGGAAAGGTAATCGGATACTTCAGGCCAAGTCGATGTCATAGAGGACTATTTGAGCGATGGGGATCTTTTGGCTATTTCTAACGGTGAATCTAAATCAGATGAGGATTGGATTCTCGATTCAACTTGTTCCTTTCATATGTGTTCCAATTGCTATTTGTTTGCAACAAATGAAATAATTTCGAAAGGTGTCATGGTCATGAGAAACAACGCACATTGTCGAGTAGCTAGTATTGGTAGAGTCAGACTTAAGCTACTGGAAGAGACATTTAGGACACTTGATCACGTTCAACATGTTCTAGATTTAAAGAAAAATCTCATCTCGTTGGCTACTCATGATTCAAAAGGGTACGAGTTCATTGGTAAAGGTAGAGCTTTGAAAGTTTGCAAAGGTGTCTGTGTTGTATTAGATGGGCTAAAAAAAGTCCCGATTATACGTCTTGCAAAGTTGTGTAGAATCCGTGAAGAATAGTCAGCAAAGGTTTATTACTGTGGTGGACATTCAGTTTGGTACAATATAGTTGGGATTTGGTTTGTGATCCATGTTGAAGAACACAACTCACTCAAGTTAAGAAGATATGGGTAATGTCGTTTTTCCAATATCACATGTGGTGTCATCGTATTCAATTGCTAGGGATAGACCCATTGGAGAAAGGTACAGAAAAGCTAATTTTGTTGCGCATACTTTAAGCGTATTTGAAGGTGTTTAGCCTAGGAATGGGCCTTCTACAAAAGCATTTAGTGTTAATTTTGTTCTAAGTTGTGTTTCGACGTTGTTTGTAAAATTTTAAATCATTTGTTTTTGGGATCCCGAGGCAGTTCTGCGGAATAGTTCTTGTATTCTTTTATACTAGTTGGATATTGTAGAGATGTGGAGAGTTTTCTTCGTTGGAAAAGTTAGTTTGATTCTTGTTAAAAAGTTCAGCTCATTCCTTATAGTCGAGTTCTTTCTCCAAGTGGAGAAGTTTTGGAGCTTCGTTCATTGTAGTGGAATTTGTGTCAATTTGGAGATTGTTGGGTTTTTAACCTAAAATCATCTCGATTTGCATGGTTTGGTATCTTTGGTCTTAAAGACGTCTAAATAGGGTTCATGGAGGAAAAATGGACTGATGGCGCTAGCTAGACGCTTGAGCGGTGAGACAAGTTTTTTAGCAAATGACCTGCTGCCCACCTATCGCTCAACAGGCATTTGAACAGCTAGCCTGGAGCTTGAGCGGAGCTGCAGTTTGAATTTTCCTTATTTTGTTTATTCCACATATTTTTTGACATAGTTTCCATCTTTAGACTAGTATTAGGGTTTGACATGTACCCTTGTAAATGGTAGACTCTTATTTATAAGTTAATTTATTACTACAAGTTAGAATTGTGTAGGAACATAATATTACTGTAGTTTTTCTCTCCATCATGATTGAATAAAATCTTCAATTTCTTTGCCAAATTAAATTCTTATTTCTTGTGTTCATATCATGATGTATAACCTCGTTCAGTTTCTAACATAAACCCTTATGAGTTGTTCTTTTCGTGTTTCAGTTTTTAGTTTTGAGTTCATTTTAGATTTTGTGTTTTGAATGCTCATTTTAAAATTGCTGCAAACGCATTCTTTATTTCATTTTGAAAAATTGTTTTTTGGCTTTGTTTTAATTGAAAATAGTCAAAACGACTTTTTTTTTTTGGTGTTTTTCATTTTTTTTGTAAATTTTAAAGTCGTTTTTGGAAATTCGTTTATGAAAATAGGTAAGTAAACATGTTTTCAGTATTTTCAAAAACTAAAAACTAAAAATGGCCTGAAAATAGCAAAGAGAACAAGCCCTTAGGTTTTCGGGGCATTGGATTCTTACCAATGTCTGCGTTACTCAAGTCGACATTCTCGCTTCTGCTTCATCCACCACTGCACGCACGAGGGCTTCCTTCTAAGGTGAAACACTTCCGTACTGATGTATTTTATACATCCTACAAGTTCAACAAATCGCTTAGCCCCTTTCATCAGAGGCCTTTGATGTTCCCTCCAATCAAGAATTAGGGCCTCACAATAACTAACTAATAGGTTTTTCTCTCATGCCTTTCTGACTTGAACCATGTGGATTTTTTTAATTTTCTTCATAAATTGATATACTTAATACTGAATTTCCCATACCTTCATCTGCATTGCCAACAAAATACTGATATCTACTTCTGGTTGAGAAAGTTATTAACTTCTAGCCAGCCTGTAAAAGAAAGGAAAAATCAGGAAAACAAACTGAATCTTCTCTACTTGGCAAATAGAAGGCATCAGTTAAATCTATCCTTATATTGCCACTGCAGGTGTCCAGGTTCTTCTTGTGGTTCATTTTCAAGCATTTTAGTTTCTTATTGGATGCTCAAACTCATTAACTAAATTTTTACATTCCATTAAGGTAGGTAATTGTCAATTTTTAAATTCCTAGCGTTTTATATGTAATGCAATTCTATGCTACAACTGTGAGTTCTTATAAAAAAAAATTGTACTTTTACCATTGTTGTTAGTTGTTACTTCAAAGTTGGTTTGTGCTGTAAAGCTGGAGGCGAGAGTTGCCTTCTGAAATTGGTATAAGAAAATAATGTTATTTTGTGTATCATTCATAAGGACTGTTTGATTTTTTCTCAACTCAAATGTTTAGCCAGTTCTCGCAGTTTTAAACAAGTTGCAAGCAAAGACCCATTACTAGTGAATCTATACTTGGAAATTTCAATTCTTAGAGGTGATTAGCCTAAGTCAATATAGTTAGAGTGCAAGTGTGACTGAGAGCATGAGAGACTCTTCTTGTTTGAACAATCACAATGAGGCCAAGATCAAGGTTATTGGTGTTGGAGGTAGTGGATCGAATATAGTTAATCGTATGATAGAAAGCGCAATGAAGGACATATTGGTACTTGAATTTCCATCTTTAAACATCAACCATGTGAAGAGGCGGTGCCAAAAGCTTTTATATGTTATATATTTATTCCAACTTTATTCAATGTGGGATATACGTTTAACGGAGTATTGAATTCTGTATAGTTAAAACTAATAGCAAAGCTATGAAGATGAATCTTTGTTTCCTAAGAATCAATTGCCAATTGTCCAAGGGCTAACTAGAGAGCATGGTGGGATGAATGTTGTTAAAAATAAAAAGCAAAGAAGCCATAAAAAGGATGCAGTGTGTGGAGCAGACATGGTGTTAGTGATTTGTGTAGTGAAATGGTTGTCTGTAGTAGACAAAATGAATGACAAAAGCTTAATTCGCGGAGCATAACTAAACTTAATATGAAATAGAAAAAGTAAGGAAATGAATGAGAAATGAACGAAAAATTTGAAGCAAGTGATAAAACACTTCATCCTTAAGACAAAACTGTCCCACAATGGTGCTAACAGATTACGATGCCTATCTCCAAAGATACAACGAATACAACTTGTGGTAGAAGCACTTCAAACCATAAACAACTGCGAATTTCAAGCATTTTTTCTTCTCTCTATAGGAAAATAACTTTTGGAAAGATTTTTGAAGATATTTTGCAAGAGATTTCGATGCAAGACTCAATCAAATAATATCGGATGCATAATGGACGTCCAAAGGGTCCCAACCTTCAAGAAATAACGCATAAGTTTCTATCACTAGCCTGTCTCTGGCTTCTCACTTGAGCGTCAGTGACATCTTTTTAATAGAAGATTTTCACTCGCCTATCGTTCGAGCTACAACTTCGCCGCTAGAGAAGCGCTAGCCTGCCACTTAAGTGACAGTGTTACCTCTTTGTCTCCTCGTTCTTCTTTTGAATTTGGATCTTAGTTTTTCATTTATTCGAAATTGATTTTGAAATTTTAAATATACTACGACAATCTACTCAATGAGTAGAACAAGTTAATTCACTATCGGATCAAGTTCGAATATTTGGCCGAAGTTGACACAAAATCACTTTTCAAGTTTACACTTAACCAAATTTTTTATTCTTTAAACCAAATTCGAACAATCACCCACGTGAATGAAAATTCAAATATGTTTATGCAATGCGAAAATATGATGCATCATAGAGAGAGAGAGAGAGAGAGCAGAAAAACACTGCATCAACTATGGTAGCTTCAGCTTTGAACTTTCCTCAATAAAATACTATCGAATTTATTTGGTTAATTGATGAACGTGATGTCTCGAACCATTCAACCATTGGTGTAAACCAAGACAAAAATACTTACACGGATATTTTCCCTTAATTGTTCATGGTTCTCATGACTTGATTCATTTTAGCCCTGAATCATTCTTAGGTTTCATAAATGTTTAGAAAATGTCAGCCTCGAACAATTTTCATTGAAGTGACCCCACCTCACATTTATATAAGTGACCTCCTATTAAGAGTATTATAACATACTCTACTTGACTTAATTAAGATATAGGAATTAATAAAAACATATCTTAACATTTAACATCTGTAGAAAGCACTTTAATTATCATAGGAATGAGTTAGGAAGTATTTTTCCAAGTACTTCATTGAATCTTCATAATTTAGTTGTCCTTTTGAACCAAAATCTTGAGATCTCCAATTAATAAGGTAAGGTTACCATAGTAAGCTTTAATCATATTCCTTTCGATAGGCAACATACTTAATCTCTCGTTTAACCTTTCGTAAGTGGATCCACGTTCTTCTTTGATTTCTCATAATTTATGGAGATAAAACCATTAGAGATCAGTTGCTTAATGGTATTATGTCTACGATGTATATGTCTAAACTTACCATTATACATGCTGTTTTACGCCTTTCCAATAGCCGATTGACTATCATAATATACACCTTTTGGAGGTACCGGCTTAGGCCAACTTAGAATATCTTCCAAGAAGTTACGAAGCCATTATGCTTCTTCTCCAGCTTTGTCCAAAGCAATAAACTCTGATTCCATCGTTGATCGAGCTATACAAGTTTGCTTTGTTGATTTCCTAACACAGCAGCTCCACCAATGGTAAATACCTAACCACTAGTAGATTTGTAAATACTTTAGTTGTGGTACACATTGACCCGTATTTTTGATTAAGTGTAAACTTGTGCCAATAGAGGTTTTCATAGGATTTTCCTCAAGTGCATTATACATTTTAAGTATACTCTCAATGTAGTGAAATTGGGAAAATGCAATTTCTTCCGATGTTCTCGAGATCTTAATCCCTAATATCACATCAGTCACACCCAAATCATTTATATCAAAATGCTTCGTTAACATTCTCTTGGTGTTCATTATTACTTCATAGCTATTGACCATTAACAACATGTCGTTTTCATATAGACATACAATCACATAGTCTTTTAACGAGTTTAAAAAACTTTTGTTTGTGATTAGGAGAAATGAACATTTTTTATTGTTACATGTATATCTCATGACGCGAACCCTGGTACGAGAACAGTGTGAAATCGCGGAATTAATTGAAAACGTCAGGAAAGCCCAAATTCAGATTGTAGACGATAGAATCCTGACCCGAGTTTCACGAATCAAGAACCTAAGGTATATTAAACCATATACCCGTTGATGTGCGGAAACAAGAACCATGATTTTGTGAACGCCACAAAGGGTGCATAATCATTTGATAAGTTCTAAGGGTTGAACGCCACAAATATAAAATTATATTTGATAAGTTCGATAGTTCATTCAAGAACCAAAGGAGAGAAACAAATCTCGTTAATTTATTATCAAAAGTCTTGGTTTTACAATGAAATAAATCTTCCATTTATACTAATGCTAGAAAACCTAGTAAAAACGTAATTAGATTACAAAATATTGTAAAACTGGAAATAAAATAGAATTCTAGGCTAACAAGAAAGTTTGCATTAAAACAGTTTTCTCGGATCTGGACAACTTTCAGTATTTTGATCATATCTTCCTCTCTCGATATCCGATTGAGGTGATTCAAAATGCGTTGGAAAACTTACTTCAAGGGTTACAAATATGAGGAATAAAAATCTCCAAATTCGAATGTATTATATGCTAAAAATGGGTCTCAAACTGAGACTAAAAATTCGAGTGCTTTCCAACCCGTTCCGACTTCCGTCCCCAACATGTTACTTGACAATTGGCTTGTTGTCTTCAATATTATGGACCCTGTTGCTCAAAAATGTAAATGACCAGCTTTATCAACTCTTTGAAGTCTCAAACTTGGCCATTCCATCTCTCCAACAATCATCAAAATCTTGATAAATTGTGGCGCATCCCGGATCATATCATTTCATCTTCTAACTCACCATTTAGGAATGTCGTTTTTACATCAATTTGATGAATCTCAAGGTTATATAATGCCGTTGCAATTAACAACATTATCGAATTGATTCTAGTCACTGGTGAGTATGTATCAAAAGTCCTTCATTTTGTTTATATCACTAGCAACCAATATATCTTTATATTTGTTAATGGACCCATCAAGTTTTAGTTTCTTTTTTAAAATCCGTTTACACTCTAAAGGCTTATTTTCGGGAGGTAAATCAACCAACTCCAAAATATGGTTTTGCATTATAGAGTCTATCTCATTATTGATAGCTTCTTTGCAATGCAGTGCTTCCGGTGTAGACATTGCTTCATCGAAAGTTTTTGGATCATTTTCTACGATGTAGGTTAGAAAATCTAGACGAACAAAGTAGATGTTTTAGCCCTTTTACTACGCCTTATTTTTTCCTCATTTGGAGTGTGTTTGATTCACATTATTTTGGAATAATGTATTCGGAAATAGTAAATTGATGGAGAATATGTAGTTGAAAAAAAAGGAAAAATTATGGATGTGATGTAAAATATTATTTTATTAAAGAATGTGTGGTTGAAAATGAGTAGAAGAATGAAAATGAAAATTTTAATGTATACCCAATAGGGGCTTGAAGTGCAATTTGTAGTTTCATAAATTCTTTTATGTGAACTTAATTTTTCCTTGTCTTTATATGAAAAAATATTCCCGAAGAACGTTTCTTGATTTAATTATGGTTCTTTCATATATATCTTGAATTTGGACCACGATTTTTCATTCATCCGAAATTGGTTTTGAGATTTCAAATATACTACAATGATCTATTCAACGAGTTGAACAAGTTAGTCTATTTATTTTTATAATTTGACTATCGGTCAAGTCCGAATATTTGATCGAAGTTGACACAAAGTCACTTTTCAAGTTTACGCTTAACCAAATTTTTCAATCTTTAAACCAAATTCCAACACTTGGTCTTTGAGACCATAAGCTCAGTTTATCCTTTGCCAAATATTTTTTTCTCACCCAAAATATGTTCAATCTGTTTCTCCTCTCCGTGGATTTTTTGTTTTTGAACTATCAACGACATATCCTATAAGCTTATGATGATATTTGAGAATCTTCCTTCGATTATTGATACTTTCGGACATGGCAACCTCAACTTCAACGTCCATCCAAAATGTTATGTCTTGATTGAATACGAGAGTCGTGGTTTGAAATGCTTGGTAGTTATTATGTTTCTCAAAGTGAATCGTCGAAGATGTAGCAAGTGAAGTCATTAAGATAGCCTTTCAAATTGCCATCCTGTACTGGACATTCAACCTGGAACCTAAATGTTGGTTTTTTGTTACTAGTGAACATTATCGCACTTCAAATAGATTGGTTTGCTGATTTCCGAGCTATTATGGCAAATGACGTTCTTCTTCACTGAGTTGAAGCAATTTATAATGATTTCTTGAAGAATGAGCTGTAACAGATATGGGTTTGAGACATATAGGCATACAATGCTGCTATAAAAGATGCTCCTATTCAAGTTCTTGAGGAAGCGACGACACTCTCGCTATGCCCAAGCTTGGAACGACCTTTAAATTTTCTCCATCACACAGCCTGCCCCTTCAAAGTAGTCTTCCTTCGACTTGATCACACCTATTTCGGGTGCTATATCTTGTCTGTGCAGGATTCTGGCTTTGCATCATATGTTAAAGTGTAGACTTGAGAAACAGAGATCCTGCATTTTTTTAACAAAAGTGTGGATTGATGGAGTCAGATACTTGGTTATGCAGCGTACTAGTTCTTGATTAAATGCGTTACTTCTAACAGCAAACGTGTCTTGAGTTTCAAACTCGTCATCATTCATTTATGAAGATTGCTATGTAACATATATTTAATAGAAATTACGAGTCTAGTCTAAACACGATGAGAATACATTGAAGCCTAAATCAATATAATTTTTCTAGTGGACATAAGGTTGCGTTTTTTCCCATGGAATAACATAAAAGGAAGCAGCCAAATTTTAAGCCCAAGAAATCTTCTTATGGAAAGTTAATGGATGAGATTAGAGCGTGGAACTTTACAAAGATATGACTTGATGCAACTTGCACATCGGGCCTCAGTAGGAGACATGCCCATGTAGGATGAAAGGTAGAGAAATCTTTGTTCACAAATATTCGTAATGTGTGACCGTGGTAGAGGTCATTTCGTAGAAATTTCATATTTTACTCATAAAATTTCATTTTGTTTGAAGTTGTGATTGAACTTAAAAAGATTTTTATGATTTTAACATTTCGTTTATATCCATTGGTTTGACGAACGAAAAAAGTGAAATGGCATAATTTTATCAATTAGGGCATCAAATTTGACTCTCATATTAAATTTTTCGTAGTTTAACAATATAAATGGAACGACAATCTCTCTGTGTCCCATAAAAGATTCCCCACCCACCCCACCATACCCTACACAACGAGAAGGTTCATTCCCCCATTGAATGATAGAAACAAGGTGCATGTAACCACCACTTGATGAAAACCGCCAAAAGATCCTCCCCATATCAATTTCTATGTGTTAATTGGCCCGACATCTTAAAATCCCAAAACGAACATCAACCTCACAATATTCTCTCCAAAAAATCCTTCCAAGGAATCCTCTCCTCCACAAAACCCTTAAGGGCCTCTCTTTTCATTGTCAAAGCCTTATAATAAAACCACACAATTTGGAATCCAATATCAAGAAAAGACACGCACACTAGTCTCTTACCATAAAAACAATACACTTCATCTGTTCATGTACGTGTAAACTAACATTCCATTCATTTACTTTGCTTCCCTCCCACAAAATCAACAAACCTTCATATAATCTTCAATCACCATAGAAAAATATTGGGAATAGAGTGTTTGTGTATGTATTTCTATGTGTCTGTGTTGTTCATTCATGCAAAAAGAGTCCATGAAAATGAGTACTCCACACAACTCCAATGAGCCTGAACTAGAATCCAAGAAAGTTCATATCCCAGAGAAGCCATTTTCAGTTGATGAAACAAAGAGAAAATCTGAAGAAGAAAACCAATCCAATGAAACAAAAACACCACCTCCACAAGTTTCTTCACGAAATATGTCAATAAAGTTGGAGGATACATGTACTGAGCCAGTGGTAGAGGACAGTGGACGTGAGAGACTAAAGAGACATCGTGTCGAGGTTGCAGGTCAGGTTTGGATCCCTGATATGTGGGGACAGGAAGATTTGCTCAAGGATTGGATAGATTGCACTGCGTTTGATGCCTCATTGAGGAATAACAATATCATGTCTGCAAGAGCTTCTTTGGTTGAAGAAGGAAGAAGAGCTGACTCAAGCATATTGAGAATAGAGAATAGCTGTTAAGCAATTATTGTTTAGTTCATGAGCTCCTCTTCCTTTTGATGTGTTTCGACCATAATCTGCATATCCCTATGTTTATATCATTAAAATAACAATTTTTAAGAGAATAATAGGCAAATTCTTTAACGAATTTGCTACATCATATATTTGATACATATTATTGCATAACATAGTTGATTTTTTGCTATTTTCTTTGGCTGCCTGACCAAAAAGAGGTGCTACCAAGTTACCCATATAATAGATGGCGATTCATATTTTTTTCTTCTTAATGTCTTCACTTTCTTCTTAGAGGGTGTTTAGTAGAGATTAAAATCAGATTAAAATTGAAAATATAACCGTTATTGTTGACTTTTATTAGACGGGTGGGACCTCATAACAACCATATTTTCAATTTTAATTGAATTTTAAGCCGTACCAAACAGGCTCGGTGAATAAACAAAATTGAACAAGATAAAAGATTTAAATACGCCTTGAAACAGAATGAACTAATGCATTGTAACACAATGCAAATGTTCATTGCATTATTAGCAAAGATACATCCATAGATACAGTAGAGTGAAGTGTGTGATTGCATCCAAAATATCTTATTGAGAAATTGTACATGTATATTACAAAGTCCCTCTTGTGAATTTTGTTTAAACGGCTGAAAATTACAAGGATGTGTATTTCTACAACACAGCAAAATAACTCACAAAAATGTCGTGTTTTACTGAGTGTAGAGCTATAATGTAGCTTTCTCGTTTCCAGACGAGGCATTTAGTTGCCATATCTTGACTGTTCCATCAACGCTTGTGGAGGAAGAAGCATATTTTCCTGTCAGATAACAACAAATTCAGCAGACATGAAGCACACAGACATCAAAATTCCACAATGCTGAATAATTCATTCCACAGGCATTAAATGAGGTAACTATTGAACGCCGACAAAAGTTAAAAATAAAGCAAAGTGACTTCAGAGTTCCATTAATAGTACATGTCAATCAATTCAGAAGTAACCAACAATGCATGGTGTAATTTATCAACAAGTCTAATGTCTTGATCTGAATGTTCTGACTATATATAGATGCTGATGAAAGATCATATAAGGCAAATTTGCAGTGCATATAAAAAGGAAGGCACCTATACAGCAGCTTTTCCGGGGCTATCTGGGCTGCTGTGAAAACCTTTATTTTCTAGTCCTATCGCTGTGAGAGAATGAACTTAACAATTGGCGAAAGTAATTTTTAGGTTTAGAAGAAATTTCTGGCTATCAATGGGTAAACAAGTACAAAAATACCCTGATAAAGATTATTTTCAAGATGTGATCTTTCTCTAAATCTAAGCTCACCCCAAGATCTATATTAATCAGTTATGCAGACTGAATTCAAAATTCGTATGCATGTAATATGTAACTCTATTTGTCAATATATTTACTGTGGAACACCACTGCACAGCATTTACATCCATGTCATGAGCCTTCTCTTTCTTCAGAAGTAATTTGTAAGGTTCATCAACGAGCAAACAGATACAAGTACCTTCTAATTATGAAACCAGGAAAAATCATAAGGATAACTGTACAGACATTCAGGAGAATTAACATAATGAAACTGGTTTTCAATGACTTGAGTACATGTATCAAAATTTCATTTATTTTGTTTTGATTTCTGGTTCTTGTGTTCAGTTTTCAGATAATCTTAACCCCTTTCTTCCACCAAGGTTACATGCACAAACTTCTACTTCAGTTTGTGTTTGTGGAATTCGGACATTGATTTTACTCACTCTACCACATTTGGAGTTTAATTAATGTGGATTTCATTTATCAGGGAAAAAGGTGCAAGAGAAAACGTGGTGATTTAAGAGATACTTTGGGGAACAAAAGTACTACGAGTTTTCAGATTGACTAGCAAGTACATTATGTGGCAACAAACAGAGAAAATCCAGAGTGTAAACCCTAATATTCACTTACGTGATAATAATGAATAATGCACAGCAAAATTACATATAACTCAACATATCAAGTTGTTCCAGGAGCTTACCCTGAATATCCAAGTTAACATTTTAACTAATGAAGCAACATAAAACATATGGAAGACTTTTGGAGCTTTCTCAACATACATACATATACAAAACTCAGATATACACATGATACCAAAGTGCATAGACAAGAAAAGATGACAAATTATGTAACAGCAAACAAATCTAATAGTGCATAGAATCAAGGACTAATGATTGTTGCATAAAGCTAGAGGGTGAGAAGATTATACATTCATCGGTTGCCCACTATAGCTCCATGAAAGAACTAAGGCATTAAGAAAACAACAATTAGAAGAGAGGTGAATTTATACCAACACATCTTCACTCTCAACGAATAAACGGATAGCATCATCAGCTGCTCCACTGGCAATTATCCCTTCCCTGTAATGTCCATGTGATTCAAAAGCGTATTACAAGTCCAGAACAATTTCTATGGATAAACATTGGCCAGAAAAGTTAAAAACCATCAAGCTGTGTGGGAAAAAAAAAAAAAAAAAAGATTGTGAAAGAATAGGTGAACAAGGTGAATGCATTTTGCTACCTTGAACAATGGACAGAAAAAATTGTCCGATCATGATAACCAGAGAGAGTACAAAGATGTGTCCGGACAAAAACAAAAGAATATGTATTATCGATTTGCATATTGGTGATTTTCAATTCAAATCAGACAACACAATTTTCATCAAAAAAAATCCCAAAAACAAGGCGTTTTAACCCTCCGCATTTATACATTAATTGCTTGATCTTACTTTCCTAATTAAAGCGACCAAATCTAGAGTGTGTTTGGTAGAGATTAAAATTGAAAAACTAGCCGTTATTGTTGACTTTTATTAGACGAGTGGGACCAATAACAACTATATTTTCAATTTTAATTCGATTGTGAGCTCTTCCAAACAGGCTCCTAGTAGTGAATTGAAACAAATGCATTTAATTATGGAGGACAAAAATATACTTTGAACTACTAGTACACTATCATTAGATAAACTCGTGAAAAGAAAGTAAGCAACTACCATAAAGTATCACAACTCAAATAAAAGTTAATGGTGCCATATCCTATAGATTCAGTTCCATGAGTTGCAAGTATTTTATCCAATCAAGCAACTGAAAAAGCATAAATTATGTTGCGATCAGATAAGAATAAAAGCATCAACATTTTAGAGTTTAATAATTCAATACATCACATTTTCCTTGAATATATATTTAAAAAAAAAGTATTAGTAGTTGTTGAACCACCTCATCTAAAGGGTTAAGCTTTTAGATGGGGCAAATTTAATTTAAGTTTAGCCTTCAAAAGCGCCTCCTTGCATGCAAGCTGGACTGCTGGAGTCATTCTTTTAACAAAGTTTTGACACGTGCACAATTTTTATAAATGGGTAGTAGCGATACTTTATCCCAGAACCTTTATCTGCTCCAATACCAGTTGTAGACCCCAGATCCCAAAATTGGTTTGTAGAGAAAATATAAAAATGATAAACAAAGGGAATTTAATTGGTTCGGCACTTCGAATGAGGTAATGTACAAAGTTTTGAGCCTATGTGGTTTAACTTTGAAAAGGTCTATGGATGGAGTAGATCGGAAGCAGAGTATCCATATAGCTGACCATTTATTAGTATTGAGAAAAAGGTTAATTAAGTTCAGTAGTTCAACATTATATAAGATCCTTCCAATTTACTCAGTATGTTCTCCAACGCTTCTATATTTTTCTTCCCATTTTTTGTTAATGATCAAATCCAGTACTAAACTGTGAAAGATGCATTTAAATATGCAGAATGAAGATATGCTGTGAACAACATAATATACTATCATTAGACAAACTTGTGATGAAGGAAAAAGTAAGCTTTGTATCCAATTAAGCAATTAAATAATGCATAACATTATAGTTCTCTAGCATAATGAAAAAATTAATATCAGACATACACAAGATATGCTGCAACCATCTAACTGTGCTACCCTTAATTTATCCTCTACTTGTGTCACCTCTACTTATTGATATAAATTGTCATTTCTTACTTTATCTATTCTATTCTGGCTACGTAACCATCTTAGACCACAAAAAAAGTTTTCTTTTATGGTTATTCCCTACATTTCAACTTTGCCTTCAACTTTATCTAACAAGACTTAAGTCATAGAAAAAAAATTAAAAAAAAAATTATTATTATTGCATTTTTCCCTTCTACTGAAAAAGAATTCATTTATCGGCTCACATTTCCATTTCTAAAAAGACTTCAGTTGGTATGCGCGCGCAATAGGACAATTCGGTGGTTTTTTGTCTAACTTAATTCATCATTGTCATATAAACATTAAGATGAACTGCAAACCAAATATTCCATTGTCATTAGATCTATGCTCAATCAAAGCTCAGCCACCTTGAAACTTTAGTTTCATTATGAGTTGATCCTTCTACAGTTTCCTATTTATGTCTCCCCTTTAAATTTCCTCAATTGTCAGTCATTTGACAAGTTCTAAACAATAAAGCATGCAATCCTTGCATATAGGTGGATAAAATAAAGAGATTGTGAGCATTTCATCTTTCAAGACTGAAGTTTTCTTGTCAAGAATCTAGCTGCTAAAAGATATATCCTTCAAAGAAAACAAAAAATACATCTTATAATATGCAAAGATGGAGAATCAAAAGAATAGGCTGATATGCAGCTCACCAAGGAGCATTTCCATCAGCCAACTGCATCCTCTTAATGTCAGCACCCCATACCTTAACGGTAAGATCATCACTGCAAAATCAATTTGACTACATTACAAGTGTCTTCACAACAAACATTCTTTGTCGTGATTTAAAAAAATTTCTAAGACACTCTTGAACAAATACCATTTATATATTAAATGTGAGTAAGCATTAAGGAGTGCTCTGCATACCTAGAGGAAACCATTTTGTCTCCATTGGCGCTAAAAGATAAAGACCACACTGTACATGACTACGTGTGTGTTCACAGAAAACACAGGAAACCATTTCTAAGAGAATTCGAAAATTAAGGAGAATCTCAATCAATTATTGAGCACAATCATACATTTATAGCAGTGTAAAAAATTTACACGCTAGTGAAGCACGGAACATATGACCATGAAATGTCAACAAGCACCTGCCGGATTCACCTGAAGTTTGAACACAATGCCAATCATCACTGTCCCCAACCTCTGCCCAGACCTACAAGAGTTGGACGTGTCTTATTTAGCAATACCTGATATGTTAACCTAAACAGCAGGTATATTAATTATAACGTAAGCGGCCTGACAAACTTGAATATCTTAAACAACGTGACAATATTTTTTTCCATTTTCTATACATACCTTAATAGTGTTGTCGTAACTACAAGAGAACAAAATATCCATAGAGGGATGCCACTGGACCATTTTAACATCTTAAGTATGTCCTTGCAACACTGAAATGCAGTCAAACTCAATATGGGGTAATACTTCCCATATCCACACTGATTTGTCTCGTCCACAAGTTGCAAGAAGTGAGCTAGATGCATTCCAAGAAACGCTTTTTAACTTCATTTTCATGACCAGGACAATATGGGGTTGAGATTGTCCAACAACAAAGGAATAAATATTACAAATTGGATAACTCGACCACATATAAATCCACGAGATGATATCAAGATATAAAATCAAATACAATACCTCTAAGGTCGAATTGCATTCAAAATCACCCCCAAGATTTTCCCAGATAGCAGTGGTGGCATCAAAACTTGCTGTCGCCAACAATTTGCCCGAGGGAGACCAGGTACATGATCTAACAGTCCTAGTGTGCGTCTCATCCAAGACTACCTGCAAAGCAGCACTGTTAGGGGTAAATAAAAAAAAATTCAACCTCGCCCCTTTCCAACTACGTCCAACGCCTTTATAAAAGTCTATGATCTTCAATCCAGAACTTCAGGCAGTTTAAATCATTTAAGGCCTTAATTTGCAATTTATGTTGATCATAGAATAATCTAGTATTTTTATACTCAAGTCGACACGTCTCGATCTCGATATCGGCACGTCCAACGTCTCGATAGAATAAATGAAACCTTTTGCTGATTTTGTTCCCAAATGCAGACGGTTTTGTCTCCGCTACAGGAAGCGAGTACGGCAGGAACACCGTTGCCTCCAGTTTCCGGTTTCCAAGCTACGCTCCAAACCCTATCATTGTGGCCTTCGAGTCGCTAAATTTCTCTCAGCTCGAATTTCTCATCGGCGAAGTTCATCGTTCTAAAAAGTAGTAATATACAACTTAGGGTTTTAGGTGAGGATTTTACGGGTGCTTAGACCCTCGAAGATACACGCGCCTCCGCCACTGGTGTTGGGGAAAATGCCGTGGACCCGTGCTAGCCTGTGCTACAAGACGAGCAATCGGGGAGAGAGTGTCGTATTGTTAAATATCAACAAAGCCCCTGTGGTCTGAGTATTCTCACATTGACCCCCTTATTTATGAACTATTGTCAATTTTCCTCGTTGGTAATGAAATTTGACATTTTTTTATTATTTTATTTATTATGCCAAATGAGACGCATTTGACCTTCAAATTACGACTCAGCTGTCAACAAATTCTCATCCACTTGTGTGTTGAGGACCTCGCGTATACAAGATATGGTCCAGCAACCATTTGCATTCTGAAGTCGAATACTGGAATATTAAGCCCCTTTTTAGGGACCTTTAATTTAAAAAAAAAAAAAATCATGTTTTGAAAAGTTTTATTTATTTTATTTTATTTGAAAATGTGTGATTTAGAAAAAAAAAATAATTGGATTTACATATAGAATATTTTATTGTTTGGACGTGTGGTTGAAAATCAGTATGAAAAATAAATTCTAAGTACATGTTCAAATCTATGCCTATAGTTTTTGTACAGGAAAAGATGGTGAAATAACTTATTTATTAATCATAGAGAATGCTGAATATATACACAAACAGGAAGAGAAATCACATGTTGATTTACATTCCTTAATTCTAGCCACTAATTTAGGAAACTAATATGCTAACCTATCTAACCAAATCACAGAAAAATATGAAACTAAATATAGCTAAATATAATTACATGATCATTAGGATTAGCCTTACAAAATTAACCCTTTTAATTCTACACTCCCCCTCAAGCTGGGCAATAGATATTGATCATTCCCAGCTTGGAAACTAGATGATCGAAGTTGATTCTTGGAATGGCCTTTGTAAGAATATTTGCAGTCTGAAGACATGTAGGAGTATAGATCATCTTGATGATTCCCTCTTCTATTTTCTCCTTAATAAAATGTATGTCAATCTCTACGTGCTTTGTTCTGTCATAATGAACTGGATTTTTTGCTATGCTGATGGCAGCTAGATTGTCACAATACATTTTAATTGGGTCATCACATGATATTTTTATTTCATCTAGGAGTCTTTTTAGCCATATGACCTCGCATATGCTAAGGGCCATAGCTCGAAATTCTGCTTCTTCACTGCTCCTAGCTACTACAGATTGTTTTTTGCTTCACCAAGTAACTAAATTTCCCCATACATAGGTGCAATAACCAGAAGTAGATCAGCGATCAGTTATGGACCCTGCCCAGTCTGCGTCCGAGTATACTTCAATGCCTTCGTTGTTCCCCTTTTTAAAGAATAGTCCTTTGCCTGGTGTCATTTTCAAATATCTGAGTATTCGGTATACAGCTTCCATATGTTCCTCGGTAGGATTATTCATGAATTAGCTAACAACACTCAAGGAGAATCCGATATCAGGTCTGGTGTGAGATAAATAAATTAGTCTTCCCACTAGTCGTTAATATATTCCTTTGTCAACTGGAGCACTACCTTCCTTTATCCCAATCTTATGCATTGAGTCCATAGGAGTATTTGTCGATTTACAGCCGAGCATACATGTCTCCGTAAGCATGTCAAGGGTGTATTTTCTTTGGGAAATAGTTATTCCCTTACTGGAGCGGGCCACTTCCATGCTGAGAAAGTATTTTAGATTTCTGAGATCCTTAATCTTAAATTTTGATGCAATAATAGACTTTAACTGACTCATCTCATCATGATTGTTCCCTGTGACAATGATGTCGTCCACGTATACAATGAGAAGAGTGAGCTTCCCATCAGATAAGTGTTTGATAAAGAGAGTATGGTCAGATTGTCCCCGTGAGTAACCATATTTCTTCATAACTCTCGTGAACCGTTCAAACCATGCTCCTGGTGATTGTTTCAATCCGTATAATGATTTCTTCAATTTACACACTAGGTTGGAGTTTTCTTTCCTTTCAAACCCTGGTGGAATCTCCATATAAACTTCTTCTTCTAGGTCCCATTCAGGAAGGCATTCTTGATGTCTAGTTGATGAAGTGGCCAGTCTAAGTTTGAGGCCAAAGATAAGAGGACCCGAACTGTATTTAGTTTAGCAACATGGGCGAATGTCTTTTGATAATCAATTCCATATGTTTGGGTGTAGCCTTTCGCTACTAACCTGGCCTTGTATCTGTCTAAGCTTCCATCTGCATTGTATTTTACATTGAAGATCCATTTACAACCGACCGGTCTTTTTCCTTTTGAAAGTTCTGTGAGAACCCATGTGCCATTTTTGTTGAGAGCCCGCATCTCTTCATTTATGGTTTCTTTCCAATTTTGACATTTCATGGCCTCTTGAACATTGATTGGAATCTTTATAAGCGACAGCTTAGAAATGAAGGCATGATACACAGGTGAAAGATTGTTGTATGACACGAAATTGGATATGGGGTGTCGAGTACAAGACCTGACTCATTTCCTTTGTGCAATGGGAACCTCAAGATCATCATATGATAAGGAAATAGAATCACATGAATTTTTTATGTTACCTGAATCCGCAGGGTCAGAACTTGGAGTAGATGTTTGGCCATGCTCGGGAAGAGTTTGATTCTCTATCTCCATGTCAGTTTTTGACCTTCTGGAGTAAACTTGGAGTTCTTTGCCTTTTCCAGCTGCACTTAGAGTTGGGGATTTGATGACAGGTTCGATTGAAAAATGAGGAGAGGGAGAAGAGGTTGGCTCAGGTGATATGGATGTAACCGGATCAGGTGGTATTGCCGTAGCTGGGATAGGTTCTAGGTCCCAAAACTGATATTCTTCTCCTCTTCTAATGTCAGAAATCTCCCCCTGAATATGAGTTTTGGGGTAGAAAGATTGATTTTCAAAGAATGTTACATCCATAGTGGTAAAGAATTTTTTCATTTCGGGAGAGTAACATTTGTACCCTTTTTGAGTAGGGGAATACCCAAGAAATACACATTTAATGGCCTTTGGATCAAGTTTACTGCAAAGATGTGGTGGAACATGAACAAACGTTGAGCACCCAAAAACCTTTAATGGTAACTTGGAGATTAGTTGTGTGGATGGATATGCTTTGGTGAGAATTTGACTCGGAGTGTAGAATTGGAGGACACGAGAAGGCATTCGATTAATCAAATATGCAGCGGTAAGTACAGCATCTCCCCATAAATGCTTTGGAAGATTAGATGTGAACATAAGAGCACGGGCAACTTCTAGTAGGTGACGATTTTTACATTCAGCTCTCCCATTTTGCTGTGGGGTATCAATGCATGAGCTTTGACGGATTATGCCCTTCTCAGTAAGAAAAATACCAAGGATGGAGTTGAAGTACTCTTTAGCATTGTCAGTTCTCAAAATTTGAATATTGGCTTGGAATTGATTTTTAATCATGGAGTGAAATTTCTTGAAAATTAGACTTGCCTCAGATTTTTCTTTCATAAAAAATACCCAAGTGACTCTACTATGATCATCAACAAAAGAGATGAATCATCGTGCTCCAGAAATATTTTTAACTCGAGAGGGACCCCAAATGTCATTGTGTATCATTGAAAATGGATATGAAGGCTGATATTTATGTGCAGGGAATGAGCTTCTTACATGTTTAGCAAATTGGCAGATTTCACATTGGAATAAACTTGGATTTTTATTAATAAATAATGATGGAAACAACTTTGACAGATACATAAAATTGGGATGACCTAATCTGAAGTGCCACAACATGATTGCACTATTATTGTCATGGGTCTAAACTAGAACAGACATAGAATTCTTATTGGACTGACTCACTAAGGCTGGTGTAGTAGTTTGAATTCCAGTAGCCTCGCCTGACTTGAAGAGATAGAGGCCCGCACACTCCTCAGCATTGCCAATCATCCTCCCTGAGTCCCGTTCCTGAAATATGCAATGAGTAGGAAAGAATTTAGCAATACAATTAAGATCTTTTGTGAGTTTGCCAATTGATAATAGGTTGCAAGATAGCTTTGTAACCAATAGGACAGAACCGAGAGCAATGTCTTTAGAGATAATAATGGTTCCAATTCCGGAAACTGTAGATAAGGAACCATCTGCAATGCACACTGTATGATTTTTAGAACACGATAAGTAAGAGTGGAATAAGGAGGCATCACCAGTCATATGATCGGAGGCCCTTGAGTCAATTATCCAAGGGTTGTTTTTCTCAGCTTTGCTGTTAAGAGCGCTTGAAAACGTACCCTTCTAGGCTATGGAACCCAATCCGATGACATTAGTACTTTCTTGTGTTTGGTTGAAAATTTTCTGAAGGAGATCAAGTTGTTCTTTGCTGAATATTGAGGATTCAAGCACAGATTGGTCATCAGCAGTGGCAGAGAAGCCACGACTTTTACGGTCAGAATTCAACGTGTTTGGTTTCCAATCAGTGGGTTTACCGTGGAGTTTCCAGCACTTTCCCCGAAAGTGTCTAGGCTGATGACAATAATCACACTATGGTCTTCCTTTGTGAGGACAATTGTCACTTCCTCGATTGTTGTCTCCATGAGAGATAATGGCACGGCCTTCAGTTGGGACAGTGATCCCTTGAGTTCCCATCATGACCTTCCTTCTACTTTCTTCTCTTTTGACCTCTGAGAATGATTCACGGAGAGAAGGCAGAGGTTTGGTTCCCAAAATTCTTCCTCTTACTTCATCAAGATCCTTGTTTATGCCAAGTAAGAACTTAAAAATTCTCTATTTCTCCACAATAGTGCGGTATTTCTTTCCGTCTTGAGGACACTCCCATAAGGTATCTTCAAACATGTCAAGTTGCTGCTAATATCGAGTGAGGCGGTTCCTTTGATTTCAAAAAGTTCAGATGTATTTTCATTGTCTGGATATGTTTCTTTCACACTATCCCAGATTTCTTTTGCAGTTGAATAGAACATGAAGTTTTGGCCAATCTCGATATCCATTGTGTTGATTAGCCAGGACATGACCATGTAATTTTCAGATTTCCACCTCTTAAATTTAGGATTAGCCGTGGATGGTGGCTTTGCAGTTCCTGTGAGATAGTCATCTTTCCCTTTGTCGATGATATACATCATGGTCGATTGGAACCACTGGAGATAGTTCTGCCCATTGAGTTTGTGCCCAGTGATGGGAATGATGGAATGTTCGGAATTTCCGTGAAATGTAGAGACGATGTCCTCTGCAATAGAGGTTACATCAGATGAGGAATCTTTTCCGGAGGCCATCTCAGATTTTAGGGTTTCAGAGGCGTCTCTGATCCCATACAGGAAAAGATGGTGAAATAACTTATTTATTAATCATAGAGAATGCTGAATATATACACATACAGGAAGAGAAATCTCATGTTGATTTACATTCCTTAATTCTAGCCACTAATTTAGGAAACTAATATGTCTAACCTATCTAACCAAATCACATAAAAATATGAAACTAAATATAGCTAAATATAATTACATGATCATTAGGATTAGCCCTGCAAAATTAACCCTTTTAATTCTACATTTTGAGCCAAAATGTTCGAGAATTAACTAACTAACAGCATGTTTGGTAACAATTAAAATTAAAAATATGACCGTTATTGAATCTCACTCGTCTAATAAAAGTCAACAATAACGATTAATTTTTCAATTTCAATCCGATTTTAATATCTACCAAACAGGCTCTAAGCCAAGTGTCCATAATTTAAATCGTAATTTTCTTTAGTTGACAACATTTAAGTTGAGAATTCTGATCAAAGAATAAATAAAATGTTATTATTCCTGGATTGACCAATCGCAGATATGATGAAAATGGGAAGGTAGAAATTATTTTCAGAGGAATAGCCTTGGAGTCTACTGTGACCTAATAAATATTCTTTACACTGTTGTTGCTCTCGCAGAGCAAAGACAGTAATTTCATCTCATCAAGCAAATCTGTTTTGTTCCCTGATCTCTGCATCAGTAATATAAATATTTATGTACACAAATAAAACTACAATGGACAGTCCCACCCTGCCTGTAATACATTTATCATTTGCAAAAAATGCATAACTGAAGCTTTGGATTTAGTCAGTCAGACTTTTCAATCTCTTTGAACCTCCGATCCCACTCTCGGGCCTCGTAATCTTGCTCGTATAGATCCTTATCGGTACTGTAAACAATTCGATCCTGACCGATGAATGTTCTTTGAGCCATGTCTCGAGCGCTCAAAAGCTGATAGTATGAAACAGAAATACATATTTGAAGATTAGGAGAGGTACTATTAGGAAAAGGAAAATGAAGACAGTATGTTGTATGAACTTCAAGCCTGAATAATACAATGCCGAAAAGAAATAAACGAAAATCAAAGAACGAAGTACAATATAGTGAAGCTGTTTGACATTAGAACAGAATCAGTGTTTCACTTAAAATATCTATTCTACACAGTCTCGGCTTGTTAAGCATTCAACTGAGTGTGACAAGTGTAAGCTGAGCATTCAAAGCGTGTTTTTAGAGAGTTTTAAGGTAAAATCTTTGAGAAGAATTCTGATGGCTCGTTCCAATTTGAATAGCATTATATGAATAGTTGAATGATCATAGTTATGACAATTATGACAAATCCTTTTGTGTTTACCTTCCGCCGCAAAGAGAGATCCGGTGATTCAAGTGCACGCGAACGTTTTGCCCTGGCTTCATTTCTTTTATCAATATCTGCATTTGTCTTTTGAACAAAAAACCATCGAACCAAAGGAATTGCAAAGAAAGAGCCAGCATAGATCTGCAAGGTTAACGCCAGAACTTCAGAAACGTGCAAATGAAAAGTTTTCCCTTCTATAGAACTTGCAGATAAGTACCCACTTTCGCAAAATATGGTTAATGATAAAACTAAGGATGCTTAAGTACACGTGGTTACAGAGTTAAATCATCATAGTATATGCAAGTATCATGAAAATATCTTCTGACAACTTAGCTGCAATGTGTAAGTAACTGATTCTAAAATAAATGAAACACTTAAAAACTTGACAAGAAATGAAAAGATGATTTATTTGAAGATTCGGAGAGATACTGTTGAAGACTATTTAGGAAGAGCAACACAATTATGCATTAGGACTTTGATTTCATACCTGAAGTAAGGGAAATACGTCGGACACAAATGATATGAACCCACTTGGACTTGTTGTCAAGTTCCTTCAAGTTATCAGTCAAACGGAGAGGTCAACAAAAAATAGTGAAAAAACTACTAAACAGAAACTAGTGCTAGTTTAATCGTACTTCAACATGGTACTGAGAGTTATAACACCAAATAGATTAAGCCCGCCCAGACCAATCACCATTGCCCTCTCTGAAGCACTAGTTTTGCTGCAGAACCGAGTTCTCACGTTATATAACCAAGATGCATGAAACTAACCAAATTAAAAATGAAAAATAAAAAGAATACCTGAATTGCCATTTCTTTTCCTTGAAAAACTTTTCAACCCCTCCCACCCAATCAGCCCATCTTCTTCCAACATATTCCTTCTGTCTACTCCTCTGTGGAGCAGCGGTGCGTTGTAGTGATGGAAAACGGTACAAAATATTCCCCTGCAAGAAAAGCAGTTTACTCAACAGGGAAAAAGGAAAAATCAAATTAAGAAAATGGTAGCAGAAGTTAGGTATATTTGCAATTTTACGTGGGATATAAATAGAAGGAACCAATCCCACATAACAAAAAGAATGCTGTATTGTATAAGCATAAAGCTTTTTAAATTGAAAAGATCAAACAAAGAGATGAAATTCATTTTGAAAAGAAATCACCTAGAAGAGTGTAAGGGTAAAAAAAATTAAAAAACAAAAGAAATTTGGCAGAAGCCGGGAAGAATTTGGTGTATCGGAGGAATCACATGAGAAACCCTAAATGGTTCTCAATCAAATTAGAAAGCTTGTGATAATTTGAGAATAACTATATAAGGTATGCAATCATATGTTATACTGCTAGCTGAGTTCCAAAAGCAAACAAAGAAATGAATATTCTGCCACTTGTTGATTAAAGAAGTTCCTTCAGCCATCACAAAGGAGATTTTCCTTTGACCATCCAATGGAAACTCTGATAATTTCCAAAAATGAGCCCACTTTAATAGTTTAGGCTTCTCTCTCTTGTTCTTGTTCTACTATGTTTGTAAAAATTAAATCTTCAATGAGTATAGAATATCTGGAGAGCTGATACCTCAGAACCGCCTTATTAAACAATGCATCATGTGTAAAGTTAGGCCCAGTTTTTAATTAATATAGAAAACAAACACACGTCTGCTTTGAGCTTCCAAATATTCAGACTTCTTCAGGTTTTATGTAACTAACGATATTTGAAGAAAACTGAATCATATAAATAAAAGTATGCACTAAGTGAAACTTCATTCGTGTCCACCAAGACAAAGAAACCAAACCTCGTCGTCTATATCTGGCTGACCATCAAATCTTAGGAGCACAGGTAATATATACGAGTCATCATCCTGGAAATATTCATAAAGAGCATGATTACTAGAAGGACAGACGTACATTTAATTGCTCAAAGGGAGAAAAAAATCTAAGAATGATTCTGCATGCAAGCGTATGCAAAAAATAAGCACAACCACAACCACACTTCCACACACTATATATTCAGATATTGGGACTGGGGTAGAATTAAGCACATGTTTTGGGTGTGATATACCATGAATATCAAAACTATTTAAACAAAGGAAACAAGCCCAGGCTAAATATAATGAAGACAAACCATCTGAGGAAAAGTTAAGAATTGATTTTCCATCAATTACACTAAACCAAATTGCACACATTTTCCGGCACCTCTCAGAACAAGCACTTAATGCTGCAAAATCCAAAAGTTACAAGTGCTTTCGACCCGCAAAAGCAAATTAATAACAAGATTTCATTCAGCTGTATATATCAAGTGTTAGTTACCGTGTTTTCAGCAGTCCCTACGTCAAGATATGGCGCAAGTTCTTCAGCTGTGACAACGCCACCATTTGATGCTATATATTGTCCAATCTGCAGAAACGTTTTAGTGAAAAAGTTACTGTAAAAGCTAGTTGTTTATTTTGGCAAGCATCGCACTCGAGTTGATTATACATAAGACATAAATCAAAGAGGATATACTGAGGAAGAACTAACAGGATGACCTACCAGAGAAATAAAATGCACCTAACATTACGTATCACGCTAATCCTATTTCATCTTAGGGCTAGAAGTTCAATCGACATCCAACTTCCAAGAACACTGTCTGAGGCAGTAAACACCAGATTTTTGCGCTATATATTGTCCACTGCCAGTCTTAATTGTTCAAAGGATTGCCTGAGGGAAATGAGATTGGTATATAACCAAATGTTGCACTGCCTAAACAACGTGGGAGAAATACCAAAAAAAATCTCTTAGACAGGAACTCATGATTAATCATCTAGTCAAAGTTTATGACTGAGCTCCAGGATTAAATTCTATAGAGGGTGAAAGAGAGTAGATGAGTTTGACAGCATACCCAACTACAAATTCCATCAAACTGATCTAAAAATTGGATATTCCATGTAAAACACAAGTAAAAATTGAGAACTGATGGTCATAGCTTAAACTGAGGCCAAGTCCCTGAAGGTGTACATTCTTCATAAATTTATAAATACTTCAATAGCTAAAGTTTCAATAACTATAATCTGAAAAGGTGTCAAAAGTTGGCCTCTTATTGAAGGTGGATTTCAGCTTTCAAGTAGCTAAAATTTAAGTATGTCACACATGGCAAAGACATCGAAACTAGTATACTGATTTGATATGCACAAGGAATTTGCAAAATACTTTAAGGATCGACAGAACGAAAGGATATAGTGAACAGAAGGATATTTTAAATTCAAAACATCAAAAGTAACAGACCACTCAAATCAGAGCTCAATTATTACCAACTTCCACCTCTCTTCTTCGATACCTTGATTTGGATCACCGTCCCCAAATACAAAGGAGAAGATCTGCAAAACAGGATGTAGTTAGTAGGAAGACAACCAGAAACACATAATGTGAAGTTAGAATTTGCGACTTACAGATTCAATGAAGTTCATCCCGCCACCATCTTCTCTTACTCGTTGCCTCCTGTAATAATACGGATCCCAATACCTGAAAAAATGATTGTACCAGGCAAGGTAAGAAAATACCTCTTGTACTTCTCCACGTCAGACAAAAGTACAAGAATATGCCAGCATCGCTTCTAACCGAATCAGGTCACAAACGCTTGTTTGACAGAAGCTCAAACTTGAACCCAGCTAGAGGAAATATGGTGCTAGCTTGTATTAATGAGGTTGAGAATCTTTCACTCTCAATGTGATATAAAAAAGAAGAAAAGTTTTGTTTCCAAAATAAAGTGATTTTGGTGCTCTGAAAAATATCGGACACAACAAGGTTGAACCAAATAATCAATGGTATCATGTATTAGACATCATAAACCACAGAAAACTTCCACATAAGTTCTTCGAAAACTAAACAACATTCTAGCAGGCCATTATGCATGAATGTAACATAACATCCACAAATTTTTTATTTAGAAAATCTTCTATGTCAACACTTGACATATTTTTAGCAAGCTGTCCACTTTTAACCAATAAATAAGATATTAAATTTCGACTTCTTACAGGATAAAAGTCGAGATTTATATGCCTTGATGAGGATATCATCATATCACCACTTCAAGTAACTAAAACCAAATCAACTAGCAAAGATTCCAACCATGACACCCAGATCCTTACAACTCCACTCAAATTTTATCTGTTCCCTCTTATGTTTTCATAATTCCAGAATTAGAATTACCAGAACAAATCAGTTGGACTCAAGTAAAATGTGAAGCCTGTATCATAAGATCTTCCTCGCCTTCCACGATTGTCCTCTTCACTGTTGCAAATAGAAGAAATAGGAAGAAATTAATATTTGCAAATCAATACATAAGAGTGCATAAAAAGCAGTTAATTTATTATAGACATGAAATGCTTATGCAATGTCGAAAAGTTATACCGACTACTCGAGAGAATAGCAATTATGGTGGTATAAACAAGCACAATAGAAGCAATAAGTGCAGTCCCGAAGGAGACCCTCACTACATACTCAGTAGCCATCTGTCACAAAAATAAGGGATCATTTTAATCAAAACATACAAGCTTGAATCAACATCCCATAGTCTGCAAATAAATGCCCATACCTTGGCTTTCTCAAACAAAGGTTCAAGTTTTATCTTAAACGACTTCGCTGAGAGCTTTGATCGATAATCCTTAGGAAAAACATACAATATATCACCTTCGTCCGAAACCTGTTAAATAGCACTACAATATTGAAACGGCCAAAAAAAGAATCTAAAATCCATAATTTCATGTAGAATGCTGCACGTTATAATTATTAGTTTCTTTACATTTGCAAACCAAAATTCAAAATTACAAAATGAATTTGACTTCACATTGATGAAATAATTGCTTAATAGGCCCGAAAGAATGACCTCTAAGAACCCATTAGTGTCGGCAGCGAGAGCTTGCAGGGCCTTCTGAGCTTCATTCAACTTAAGCCCGGCCTTGCTTGCCACGTCACCAATTGTAACCCTCCCTCCAAACGAATCAATGGCATCCATGGCCCGCTTCCGCATCTCCGATGGCAATTTATCACTCTCGACAATGCCTCCGGGCTTAATTGCTGACGTAGTAACATCAATACCACTACTGCTACTAGCCCTAATCAAAACAACTGAATTACGTCTACTACGGCACTGGTATTTTACACTTGCGGGGAGAAAAAGGGGTGGCAAATAGTGGAGTTGAGGGGGTTTGAGTGCTTTATGGGAGAGGGTTAAAGAATGGGTTTTGGGGGTCACGGTTAAGAAATATGTGGATATTGATGCCATTTCTTGGTTCTGTAGAAGATCTTCAAATCTCTTTTTTCCAATTTCAATTCAGGTTTTAGCCATGAACAAAAAATATACTCACGAATCCGAAATCGTGAGTTTTGAAGAAAAAATAGCGATTTTTGGAATTAATTTAACCGCTTGTTCCTTGCTCTGAACTGAAAAGTTTTGCTTGGTGCAGAATATGCTTGCTGAAGAACAGAAGAAAGAAATGGGGAAGGGGAAGGATGACGCCTGTGCAATGACATTATTACCCTTCATGACTCCGATATTTGACTGACCTTGACCGGGCTAGATTTCTTGTCGCCGATATTCTTCTTCTGTCCCTCCCATGGTGTATTCTGTGGGCGAGCTTGGAGGATTGAAAGGTTAAAATGGGGATACTGAATAAAGAGAAATATGTCATTGAACTTTCTCATACGTTTATTTATTTTTTGGTTGGTTTAGTTTTGATAAAAAAATAAAATTTTTAGTAGATTTTGATAAAAGTTATACTATAAAACGTTTGGTTAAAAATGTGTTTGGAAAAAAAATATTTAAAAATTGGGATCTTATTTGATCATTGTTCGCATAGCCCGAGCATATCCCGATGACTATATAAGCTTGTTTAGCATGATTCAGCTATGGAGTCCTCGGGAATAATAGGGTCCTCATGAGTTACCCTGACAACTAATATCCTACTTTCATGATATTTGGTTGCGACCATCTTTTGGAGTAGTCCTTGGGATATTTTGACTAGCCAAAGACATGGCATCATTGAACACTTTACTTTAAATTTAAAGATCATCCTACTTAAACGCAAAAGGATCCTGCTTTTCAAGGATTCTAAACCTATTTAAATATCTCAATATGAGACTCTTACATCTAAGAGGACTCTATATCAATAAATACTATAGTTGTATTATAATTAGACCGGCAATTATAGTTCAATTCCAACACCCATCTCAGGTTGAACTTTTAAAGACAAGGATATACAACTAATCCAATACAATCGAGAGTTCACTACTACCTCTATAAATACAAAGCTTTTGTTCATTATTCAAGTACACTTTAACATAATTTTCAAGTATAGCCTCAAGCATAAATTCTCCCTCTAACTTAAGTATCGAAGTGGCGACGAAAACACACATCGACGCCTTTGTTTAAGGTATCAGAAGACTTTGTTCATGCTCATCATCAATCATCAAGCTTGAGAATTTGTAGGTGCATATTTTTGGTAGCATCATTCGCACTATCGGTGGAAAGCGTTACCAAAGGCCTTGATTAATACACGTTCATGTCTTGCTCTAGAAAGTTCATCTGCTCCAAACCCACATCCTATTGTGAATCCCCCAATTCACCAAGAAGAATCATCAGAAATACTAACTCTCCAACTAACAATGATTAATGCTTGAGCATTTAAAGAACTCAATTTCTAAGTTACCACGCTGACAAGTTACCACGCTGACTCAATTTCTAAGTCAAAGAAATTCCATCTGGCATCAGCACCACGGAAGGTTTCATGACCAATGCTCGAGCTCGAGTTACTAGCGACGTCCATGATAATGGTGGATCTGGGGCTTCGGTCACACCTCCAGTAACCTCAGCCTCGAGATTGGTTTTATGAACTCAGGTGAACTCGTACAGATCATACAAGATGCGATTACCACTGGTCTAATGCAGAATACCCATGTAACGACAAGATTTATCCATAACACTCCATTCACACCTGAAGTACTCTCTTATCCATTTCCGAACAAGTTCAAGTTCCCCTACATAAAGGAATATGATGGGACCAGTGACCTCATCAATCACCTCAACGTATATACGGATATTATGAACTTACAGGTCACACCAGACCCAATGAAATGTAATGCATTTCCTCAAACTTTGACTACTACCATCAGGGCTGGTTCGTTACATCAGAGCTCAATTCTATATCCTCATTCTTGGACTTGGCCAATAAATTCTCAGTTTTTTTTTTGCTAATAATAAGCGCATTAGGAAGACTGACGCTCTCTCATGCAACTCCGCTAAGGGTTGAATGAGACCCTACGAAACTTTATAACAAGATTCAATAAAGAAAGACTACAGATACTCGACCTTCACATTACATCAGTTGTCTAGGTTTTACATATGCATAAGGTGTGAAGCCTTCAAGATCTCTCTATATAAAACCTTCCCCAAATTGGTGACTGAGCTCTTCAAACGGGGAGAAAAATACATCAACATAGAGGAAACAATAAAAAATGGTCAGACCTCTGAGACGCCAGAACATAAGAGGCCACATGAGTCAAATCCACAACAAGATCATGCTCGAGATAAGCAGAGACATGAAATACCAGCTACACCATTTACTCATTTGAATACATTTAGGACCAACATATTGATGGAGATCAAAGATATGAAAGAGCTTAAATGCGCCCAAGTTGCGATCTCCCCCCGAGACTAAGAATAAAAGCAAATATTGTGACTACCACCGTGATCATAGGCATACTACAGAGGACTACATATCATTACAGCGGGAGATTGAAGTTATGATAAAATTTTGATTTCTAAAGGTATACATTGGGCACGACAAGCGTCCCAATAGTGACCACAACAAAGAAAAGATTCCAGAATCCAAGGAAAGTAACCAACCAACAACATGTACTATCAATATTATAGTTAGTGAATATCTTAGGGAGGAAATTCAAATAGCGGGCATAAGCAATATACTTGGCGATACAGTTCAATTCCAAAGACATCCCTTTACAACATGGAAGACATTACTTTTGGATCAAACAACATGGAAGGCATATCATCTCCTCATGATGATGCCTTAGTCATATTTGTCATCATCGTAAACTTTGAAGTAAGAAGAATCTTAGTTGACAATGGGAGTGCGGCTAATATACTGTATCATTAGTCCTTCACAAATATGGGTGTTTCTACCAATCAGCACAAGGCGGTCAGGACCCTACTCCAGGGATTCAAGGATGGAACAATCATCTCGAAAAGAGCCGTCGATCTTCCCCTCACATTGGGATCAGATCAGAGGTAGTGACAAGAATTACACATTTTCAGATAGTTCGTACTTTGATGGTTTACAATACCATCATCGAGAGATCGCTACTCAATAAGATTAAAGTTATTGTATCCACTTTGCTATGAAGTTTGTGTAGATCTTCAAAAGTTGTGGTCCATAAACTCAATGTTAGACCAGGGCCCATCCCAAAGGAAGAGGTCATATGTGAGGAGATCAATAAACTTGTCATTGCTCAGTTCATTCAGGAAGTTCAATACCCTGATTGGCTCACTAATGTTGTTTTCGTCAAGAAGCTTAACAGCAAATGGAATGTTTGTATTGACTTCACAAATTTTAACAAAGCATACCCTAAAGACAACTATTCCCTATCTCGGATCAACAAATTTGTAAACATCATATCGGCCATAAATTGTACAGTTTTCTTGATGCATTTTCTGGCTATCATCATATCCTCATAGCTGAAGAGGATCAAGAGAAAACATTTTTCATAGCTGACTCTACCATATATTACTGTAAGGTCATGTCGTTTGGTTTGAAAAATGTAGAGGCGCATATCAAAGACTCATTAACAAGGTCTTTACTAATTTGATTGGGAAAAATATTGAGACCTATGTTGACGACATGGTAGTCAAGAGTAAGTAGGTGGACTGACATATCACCAACCGTGGTATTCACCACCATTTGAAGGTATAAGATGAAATTAAACCCAGCAAATTGCCCTTTGGGGTGGCCTCGAGTAAATTCTTGAAGTCACCTAAGAACAAGAAAGAGGTACAACCTCAGGTGTACGTCAAGGAGGAAAGATTTGAGGAGACGATGATTGCTAGCGTGGTGGTTGGGGGTTCAAGATGTCCGACAAGGGTCGCAAGGTCTCACCAAGGCCCTTCATCAATTGCTCGGGTTGTGAGACCTTGGCCCTTTTTTTCCTCTTCATCAGGGCTTTCATGAAAGCCCTCATTGTGAGGTCTAATAATTCTTCCCCAATGAGGGCTTTCATGTTTAACACCAAAGGATCAAGCTCCTTGAGCATCTTCCTATCCAAAAGGGAAGGTCGGGGTCTCGAACTACTGTATAAAACCACCTATCCTCCTACCACTTTAATAAACTAAGCATGATCTGGACCCTAAAACCACATCTGGTCGATAAGTAGGCAAAACATATATATTGGGAGAGTTGCTCGAGCTTGAACACCATTCAACAAAGGTTGCGGCATGGCATGATGCCTACGTACTACATGCTATAAGGAAATAAGTATGCATCATCCATACGTTGGGCACTAATTACCCCAGGCACGTGGAGTGCTCGACCAACAAACATGTGAAAAAAATGGTGCAACGGCCATCTAAACCTAGCCTTAAGAGTGTCCATAAAAATAAAAATAAAATTTCCTTCCCGAGCCTACATCATCCTATCCTCAGGGTTGGGAGACCTAATGTTGCAATTGGGCATTAGCCCGAACTCTCTAGCAGCTGCCATTGCTATGCTATGTGTTCCTTAAACCTACGATTCTAATTAGAAAATTCAAACTCTATGTTACTCTAGTATCTAGGTCGAGAGTTAAGATGGACCGCCATTGGAATGATCGATATCCCTGAGTCATCGCTACTATTCAAGCCACTAGAACCCCGGTCACTCTCACTACTCGACACAACTCTTAATTGAAATTAAGAAAATAATTTAAGGTATTGAGCCTTACCTTAAAAATTACCTAATGCCCAAAAGAATTTATAAGGAATTTGTTAGAGCTCGATCTTGTAGAAAAAGATTTACAGCAAGTGAAAGTAAGAAATGAAAGATAAAATGAATATTTATAGGAGGGGAAACTGAAGGCCAAAGGTCGTTATTTGGACCGTTGGATCATGCTACGTGTTACACATCCAGGAGATCTCCTCACCATCTGTCTCAACTGCTAATAAAAGCCCGACCACCCCTAAAATTCAAAAAAGTGTTCCAAGCTTTGTGCACCCTTTCCTAAAATCCCAAGTTTTGAAAACGGGTGCATATGGGTGCTAGTGATATGATCATTGTTCACATAGACCAAGCATATCCCAGGGACTATATAAGCTTATTTAGCATGATTCAGCTAGGGAGTCCTCGATAATATGGGGTAGCCCTTGAGATATTTTGACCACCCAAATACATGTTGTCCTCGAGCACTTTCCTTTAAACTTAAATACCTTCATCCTTAAACACAAAAGGATCCTACTCTTCTAAACCTATCCAAACATCTCAAATCAAGACTCCTACATCTAGGAAGACTCTATTTCAATGATAAGTGTAATTTCTACATTTATTCAAGGTCCTAAATGATGATATTTTACTCTTTTTTGAATAAAATACTACCTAACTTGTGTTATACTTCATTTTGTAGGTAAAACTCAATGTTTGATGAAGAACTTGAGAAGAGAATGCAAAGATAGTAGAAAATGGCTTAATTGTATCAAATACAAAGTTCGGAGACTGAAAAGCAAATATTCAAAAGTTATGTCGAACCTCACACTGAAGATTTAAGAGTGTTAGACATCAATTGGATGAGGAAAAAAGTCAAAGGGATGAAATATAGTTCAAGTACTATCACATATCAACTTCCAATAGAAAAAGTTATGCTTTGAATTTTCACTCTCAATTTGAGACCCTTTTTTTGTACAGGCAATGTTCGAATTGGAAAAATTCTAAAACTTTGAGTTAGCTTTCTAATACACTTTGAATCACCTCAATCAGATATCGAGAGAGAAAATTATGATAAAAATACTAAAAACTATTCAACTGTTGGAAATTAGGCAAGGCGCACCCTAACCAAAAATAGGGTACATGAGGCATCCCAAACCAGCCAGGCGCACGCCTTAGATATGCCTAGGCACCCGCCTCAGTTCAAAAAGAGAAAAAAAATCCAATTTTCCTTATTTTTGATTTGGTAATAATTCAATACAATCTTTTTAACATCGTTTAAATATCAAACTCGACTAGAACGTGAGAGAAGGGGCCACTCGACCTAAACTTCATCATTTTCTACATATTTTGGAGGTGAAGAACAAGTCTATACATCAATTTAAGGCGAATTATACAAGAATTTTGAAAATTCATAGCCTTATTTTAAGATTTGAGTCAAAAACATGGATTTCTCCTACTTCTTCCATCTTTCTTATTTTCGGTGATCTTTTTCCAATTATTCTTGTGTGATTTAATTATAAGAATGTAAGGCTAAGTTCTTCATTGTATTGAATGAATGATAAACCCTATTGTTTGTTTGACAATTAGTTAAGTATTTCTTGATTAATTTTGTATTCTCATTGAACTATTTGATTGTTTGATCACCAATTAGATAGTAAGTTGCTTGTTGTAGTGGAGGATTACTCACAATAAATCTAGAACATGGCAAAATAACATATAGACAATAAGTATTATGAATAATATCCATAGCATGTGCAATCATATATGATAAATTCTGTTAATCAATACATGTTTTTCATATAAATTCGGACTAGGAATGGGACCATGTCATGTTAAACATAAGTTTAATATATCTTGAAAAAGAATATTGAATAACACATGATTATCGATTGTATTGAGTGCCCAAATTTACTAGATTACGAATTAAAAATTGAATTAAGGATTCACAATTCCAATACAAAATATTTACATATTAAATAAATAATTTATTTTCTTTGTTAGTTTAGGATTAATATAGAAAATATACAAATCATCACTTTTGATATCACCACATTTTGAATTCAATAGTCGTTATTGAACTATAAATTAGACCTTATTTTTCATGGGAACGATACTCTTAACTCACACATTTTATTATTTGTACAACAATTTCGTACGCTTGTGGGTTTTGTCCGAATAAGTTTTTGGAGTCATTGTTAGGGAGTAACTGATTTAATTTTAGTTTACTTGTTTATATTAAATTCAATTTTTTTTCCTTTTCTATTTTTTTTTTCATTTTTTTAGGCTTTAATTAAAATAGCCGATCTCTTTTTATTTTACTCTCGACAGGTTTCCACCGATTTATGCAAGCCCTTGACACGATTGATCTATCTCCAATAGATCACGAAATTGAAAAGATATTCAAAAATCGTAGAAGAGAACAACGCCGGCAAGGATAATGACAGATAATCAGAATCAACCACAGAATTAGGTTCAGGTTCAAATTCAAAATCAACTACCGCAGCAGCCAAATCAATAGAGAGCCATCTGAAATGAATCTCCCATTTTAGTTGGAGATTATGTAAATCCAATCCCTGCATCAGTGCAACCTGCTGTGGTTTATCCTCTCTTCAGACAACCTAACTTTTACCTCAGACCGAATGTCATAAATCTTTTTCAAAATCATCAAGACGTCAGGTTTTTCAAAAAATCCACGGAGAATCCTTATGAACACATATAAGCTTTTCTCATGTTATGTGAAGTCATTAGTCATGAAGGGATATCGGCAAATGCATTCCGAATGCAATTATTCTCTTATACCTTGAAGGATGTCGTAAGAGAAGTTCCTCCGTTTACCTCCAGTGAGCATACAATCATGGAATGATATGGTTCAAAAGTTCACCATGAAGGTTTTGACACCCTCTCGAGTCTACAAGATCAGGAATGAGATCCACATTTTCAAGTAGAAAGATATCGAGAGTTATTCTGAAGCATGAGAGAATATTGACCATCTTTAATATGCATTCCTAAGAAATCAATTTCAGAAACTCCAATGAAAATTTTCTTTTGGGAAAGCATAACTCCAAATTGTTTTGTCAAATTAGCAAACTGAGACAACAACTAATAGTGTGTATCTACATGCTTGAAGAACAAGAGAATATCATCAATATAGATTAATGCTAACTCCAATATTGGATGATAAATCCTTGATGTAGCCTTCTGAAATAATGAAGGAGCCGTTTTAAGACCAAACGGCATAACCGTCCACTGGTAGTGATGGTTTGGGATACATAATCTTGTCTTGTATCTTTCTCTTAATTCCCAATTGCCAAAATCCTACTTTTAGATCAAACTTTGAAAATATTTTTGCCTGAGATAAATTAGCAAACAAACTCCTTTTATTTGGAAGAGGAAATTTGTCATTAGCAAGGAAGTGATTCAACGGTTTGTAATCAATCACAAGTCTCATTTTCCCACAGACTTGTTCACTTCTTTTATTGACATAAAAGGCTTGGCACGCCCATTGAGAATTAGTTAGTTCAATGAGACCTTCAGTTTGTAACTGGCTTAGATCTTTGGTAGCTAGCTGGAGGTGTTCTGGGCTCATTCCAATATGGCTGGCTTTAGTAGGGTTGATGTCTTCATTTCTTTTGAAAGGTAAGGTTATAAAGAAATCTGGGTTTTTTCCATAAAGGATGAGTGCATTTAGTAAGGAAGTCTGTGTGAGAATCTGCACAACATTCTTGGATTAATAAATTGGTTATGTCATCAAAGTTGGTTATAGAAAAGTATGTAGTTGGCTGTATGTAGGGTAAAAAATAAGATTTATATATGAGTTCATTTGGAAGAGGGATAACACGCTTTGCCCATAACTGCTGAATAATGTCAAAGCCAATTACAATATCCTTGCCTGGTAAAGATGAACCAAGTAGCTTGTGTGAAACACTGCATTCTGGGAAAAACTGAATTGTGACCGGCTTACTGATCAACTCCGTTGAAAAATATTCATTATTGGCCGCCTGAAAAACTTGTCGATGTTCTTTCCACAAATTCTGAGGGTGAATAGCTGCATTTAAAATCGAACAAGCTGTTCCATTATCAAACAATCCTGCAACAATTATTGGCCTTTCATACTTCCTTGGAAATATTTTAACCTCAATCATTGGAACTGGTAAACTGGGGTTAAAGACCTGAATTTCATAGCATTCTTCTATGCTGTCATAATCGACATCATCATTAGAATCAAATTCTAGCACAAAAATAGTTTCAGGGGACTGCTCATCTTCTTCAGAAAATACTGATTCAAGATCTGCTTCATCATCATTTTTTGTTGTTGCATAAATTTGATGCAATGTTTTCCCCTTCTTTGGTGTAAACAATTTTTTGCGAAGTGACCCTTCTTGCCACAAATAAAGCACCCGTCTACTTTTTTCTTTGTTAACTTCTTCTTAAAATACATTTTTCTCGTAGGAAAGGCTTTGGAAAATCTTCTGTTGAACTTGAACTTTCGCCTATGGTATTTCTTTTTCCCTGGGCAATCACAACTCTTGTTGTCATGTCGGCATTTGATTTTCAAATTTGGCTGGTCACATGCCTTTTCAAGCTTTTGGCTCGTGGTACTGATATCCTTTAAAAATTCTCTTTGATTATAGAGTTTTTTCAAGGTTATTTTTACCAATTTATGAAGTTCTCCAAACGAAGTGGTTTCCAACGATTGTCCTTTTATTTCATTCATTCTGAGTGTCTCCTGGCCCAAAGGTTGTGGTATGGATTCCAAGTAGACTTGCTTTATGTTGGTATCATCCATTCCACCAATAAGATAATATCGTCGACAACATTATGAAATTGTTTGTTCAAATATTTAGGATTATAAGAGCAACACTTTAACTTGAAGAATTCTTCTCTTGCAGTATCCTTCAAATGATCTGTTTCCCACAAAATTTCCAATACAATGATTCTATAAAAACATCAATTGTTGGGGAATTTGAGTATTGAATCTAGTGATATTCACCAAGAGCATCATACCATAGTTATTAAAGTTTCTAAAAAGTGTTTTCTCATTAAGAATAAGTGATAAAAATATATCTTTAAAATAAATCAAGAAAAAAAAAATGTATTTAGCTCATGTTTAGTACCAATTCTTTAAAATTGATTTTTCATTTTCCCACGCTTTCAATAAAATAATTTTACGCGTAGAGCGCAACTGATTTTTTTTTTAATCACACATTTTTTTAAAAAATATCACTTTTTACAAAACCCTTATTTGGTTTAACTAAAAATCAAATTTTTAGTATAATTTGATAAAAGTTTATGAAATGTGTGATTGAAAAGTTGTGAATTTCACAAAAATATGTGGTTAAAATTAATTGTTAACTTTGACTTGAATTTTTATATACCATTTAAACTGTACCAAACAAGGATAACATCTATTTTTCAAAATCTAAATTAAACATGCTATTGACAAATCACATTTAATTCTATTTATAAAAACATATGAGAATAACTTATTATTACAATTCACAAGTTCGAATGTATTAAAACTTCTATTAAAAAGTAAATAAAAGAGGCTTAAATAAAAACATAATTAAAAAATACTTTTTAATAAAATCGAACCTTCTATTAAGCACGCTTCTCGAGAAATTATTTAAAGTGAAAAAAAAAAATGAAATGTTTGTGATTAAAAAGTAGAGAAAAATATAGATTGATGTTTAAAATTATTTCATTAAAATAATATATAATTAATTATAAATGAATTTATTGAAAAATATTTTCAAACAAATTGTGCCAAACAAAGGCTAAAATAATTTGTCATCACAGGGTTAATTGTCTAAAAGGTTACTAAACTTTTCTTGAAATTCTCACTAGGTCACTAAACTTAAAAACTGTCTTTGCTAATCACTTAACTTTGAAAATTGATACTTCATTCATCACTACGTAAACGGCGTCTGCAAAATTGGAATGACTTACAGCTTACGGGGCATGTCAACCTAATAAAAAAATGCCAAATCACAAATGTGCATCCTAAGTGGACAAGTTATTGTTGAAAAAAAAAAAAAGGACCTTTAAAATTTGATATCTTTTTATTACAATAATGTGCCACGTAAATCATATCGTTAGACATAAGTTCGGGGACTATTTAGGAAATCAACGCGTTGTCACATGTATAATCAAACGAAAAAAGAGAAAAATAAAATAAAATAAAAAACAAGGAAATCTCTGGAGCAAAAATATCAAGGACAGGAAAATAGTAGTGGAAATATCAACTTCGTGGGCAGCGAATGATACAACCTCTCCTTCACTCTCCCTCCCCCTTCTTTACTCTCTTAACGGAATTTCAAAATCCAGAATCTTGAAAATGCTACTGTACAGCCCTTCAATTTCTACCACTGAAACCTCATTTCTTAAAACCCACAAAATCAAATCCTTATACGCACAGCCACAACCACAATCACCGATCATCACTATGAAAGCAACTGATGGTGTGACAAGAAGATCAGCGCCGCCTCGACCGCCAATGTCAGCCGTGGAAGCCCGAGTTTCCCTTGTCCTCGCTCTCGCTTCCCAAACTTTGTCTCTTTCTCAGCGTCGTAAGCAAATATAGCATTTGTTTTTACTGTTTTAACTCCCCAACATGAATTAGTGCACTAGAAGGGTCTGATTGTTCTTTTTAATTTTTTCCCTAATTTTTCGGATTATTATTGTTAGTTTTGATTGATTTGGCAAGTGAGACTGCGAAATATATAGTTCCGAATAGCAAATTTGAGAGCCGGAACTTTGAAGAAGCCTTGATGTCCGGTATTAATTATATTATTACTGCTTGACTCTTGCTAGTTTCATTGTTAATGGAGATCTTTATTTGTCATCTAATTATTTTGTTTTCTGGTTTTGGTTATTTGTTGAAGTTCCTGATCTCGAGACAGTGGAATTTGAAATTCTGAGTCGTAATGATCAGTATGAGATAAGAGAAGTCAAGGTATTCTTTTATCATTCTGTCTTGTGTGAAAGTTTTTAGGTCCAGTTTTGTTGCGTTTTTACATCCATAACTCAATGTTTCTTGAAAGTTATGCACAGGCAACTAGTATTTAGGGCCCCGTTTGAATGCATAGTGGAAGATTGGTGAAAAGAAAATATTTTACGGGGAAAGTGTTGAAAGTTTGAAGTCCGTTTGATTTCGTTTTTTATGAAAATTATCCATTAAAGTGATAATGTTTTTTACTATTGGGTTTAGAATTTGTTCCAATTGCCAAAAAAAAAAAAAAAAAAAATTGAAAAAAAAAAATCATACCTGGAAAAAAATATTTACCCACCAAAACATCAAGAATTTATTTTCCTTAAAAAGCTGGAAATTTTGAAAAGTTGGAAAATATTTTTTCGGAAAAATTTTGCTTATCAAACACTACAAAAGTTGGAACATGGAAAGTTTCGTCTATCAAACGGAGCCTTAGTGTAAAAGTAACTGAATGTAAAGAAGTATACCAGTAATTTTGCTCCAGTTAGCAATGCCATTTTTGTTCCCAATTTGTTTGCGAGTGTTCATTTGGTGGCAGGAGTAGCCTTGTAGAGAAATTAGATATATTGTCGAATATGTGGCAGTTTTATATTGATAATGGGGTTGTAGACAAAGATCAATGTGTTTGAGCCACATTATTTTGGAAGAATGTATTCTGGAATAGTAGATTGATAGAGAATGTGTGGTTGAAAAAGAAGGAAAAGTTATTGATGTGATAGAAAATATTATTTTATTGAAGAATGTGTGGTTGGAAATGACTAGAAGAATGAAAATGAAAATTTTAATGTGTACGAAGCTGGGAAAAATTGAATGTTGCCATAATAATTACAGTGGTGAAGTCCTAAAATACATACTAAAGTGTCTGAGAAGTGACACTATCTGGAAGTACCAATTTATTATGACAATCAGATGTATTCTAAAACCGAGACTTACTCTTTTTTGCTAGAGAAAGTGGAATTTTGGATACTGAGTATAACTGCAACTCTCACCATATATGATATAACTGGTTTCAAATTGGTGCTACTCTGGAACCATGACTTTGATCATGGGAGGAACCAGGAATATAATTCAGCGGGGGCATGACTTAGTTAAAAATAATAATTTTAGAACAAAACAATAACACAGTAGTATTTATATAGTTTATCTAGAATCTAATGATGTAAATGATAACATTTATATGAAATACACGAAGAAATGGTTTAACCAAAAGATTTTAAGTACATATCTCAGAGACACTACTCAACTATAATGAACAAGATTTTAACTTATTTTTCTTAATTAATATTGTCCCTATTCTAATTCTTCCATCAAATAGATCATGTTAACTTAGATTGAGTAGATCTTGAAGATGACATGAGCCAAAAATACAATTTTTTTTTAACTTGTAGATAAAGCTTGATGAAATATTGTGGAAATCAGGAGTATTTGCTCAGCAGACCAAATGACATTGATCAACAGTTTGTAATCACCAATTAAATTCTCTAAATAGGTCGAGCAGAGTTTTTCTACATGTTAAAATATCAAAATTATGAAATAAAAAACAACAAAAAAGTTTCTTAACTTATTAAAAAAAAAAAAAAAACTCCAAAGTTCAGCGGGGGTCAATTTCCACTGGACTCCAGGTGGCCTTGCTACTATTTTTGATGGAAATTGTAACCTCAAGTATATTATCTAAATGATCTGACAGTATATGAGTGTAAATGAATAGGCATGATGATATTTTATTTTCTGTTGTTGGAAGTTATGTTACAAGTAAAGCCTGAATGAAGAACGAGAACAAAATTATGGATCCTGGCAATCAATACTAGTCACCAAGCACAATGCTATACAATTAAATGAGTCCCTGTTGCTTCAGTAAACCTAACGAGATATTCTCAATGAAATCATATAAATAGTTACGCACATATTAATCGTTCCATTTCTGTGTTTCTGTGCATGTTCTTCTCCATGTAATAAAAACAGCCTTACGTTATTGCTGAGACAACAATGCCTGGGAAGTATGGATTTGATTTTACAGGGGCATCTCAATCCTTCAACGTGCTGGCTGAGTACTTGTTTGGTAAGGTAATTAAGTACTTTTAGAGATTGAAAAGAATGTTTTGCTTCAAAATTAGATTCTTATAGTTATTTTTAATTTTGTTTTGTTTTGTTTTTGTTGTTCTCATTTTTATTATTCTGTGGTTTATTCCTCATGAGATCATGATGACTCCAGAATACAAGAAAGGAGCAAATGGAGATGACTACGCCTGTTTTTACTCGTAAAGTACAATCGGTTGGGGAGAAAATGGAAATGACAACCCCTGTGATAACTAAAAGGGTAAAGCTCTCACATGGTTTATGTTCTCTCTTTGTCGATATGCTCTTTTTCTCTTAATTTCATTCTTGAAGCATGTTAATGTTGATATCCATAAATGTGAGGTCCCTTAAAAGCCGGCTGAATAACTGGCCACAAGGATTCATCATAACAGAGATATCTATTTAGCTTTGCTTCTACTCGCTTCTAAGTACTTTTTTATTCATCGTGGGGTCTTGTGTGAGTTACATTGATACATTCCTTTTAGGTCTGAAGATGTACTGTATAGTTACTTGAGGATTCCCAAGCTCTTCAGCAAATTGAAGGGGGCTATTTCACCATTTTCCAGTTTTATGTAGGATTCTCTAATATTATTGACTTATCATATAAAAAGAAGCAGAGTAAACAAACGAGCAAATTAGATAGTCAATTTCCGAACATGTTAAGGTTCTAATTTTTAAGATGAATATTGGATACGAGTTGAAATTGTTCTCTCAGAACTAAGGTCTTGCAATCTACATGTCAAGAGTACAATGTTATTCTAGAACGAAATCTAGAAACTGTTTTGCATTTCATTTCAGCCAGCATCTCAAGCTTTTCATGATTTTCTGCACACCTTAATCCCGATCTGATCAGATTGAGGTTTCATTTAGGTGGAAGATCAAGATAAATGGAAGATGTCCTTTGTCATGCCCTCAAAGTATGGTTCCAACTTGCCATTGCCCAAGGATTCTTCTGTGACTATCAAAGAGGTGCCAAGGAAAATCATCGCAGTTGTTGCATTTTCAGGTCTGTTTTCTTTTAGAAGGTCTTGTGATCAAGAAGGAATTTGATTTACGTAAATAAATAAGAGAGAAATGATGAGTTACTGTAGCAGCATGAAAATGTTCATGCTATGTTACTGTGCTCAAATGAGATTTTATTTTGTTTACTATTTCGCAAGTTATCTTCGGTTTTTGTCTGTCTTACTAGTTTACGTAGGTCCTTTTTGTTTTGTTTTCTTTTTTAATGAAGTTGATTGGTTGACGAGTTTAGGGTTTGTAATATCTCAGAAATTAGAATACTAAGCCCTACATTATGGAAGGAAAATTAGTTGGCACAAATGATAGGACGTGAATTTAAATCAGTGCAGCCACCAGTTATGAGGACCTGGCAGCACAAATGAAACGACATAGAAACTCACTTCAAATGCATCGAGCCAGATTTTTTAATCAGTTTTTCTTCTGAATTTTTGTCAGGCTTTATCACTGATGAAGAAGTCGAACGCCGGGAATCAAGACTCAGGGACTTACTGAATAATGACACAGAATTTCGTGTGAAAGAGGGTGCATTGGTGGAAGTTGCACAGGTATTAGCAATATGTCAATACGGAATACAAATATTACTAAATTATCAGAATTTGAGTTGCCTTCTACTTCTCTAATTGTGCAGTATAATCCGCCATTTACACTTCCATTCACGCGTCGTAATGAAATTTCTCTTGAAGTTGAAAGGAAACAGCCATAGCTTCAGTCTGCGTATGAACTGTAGCAAGCTTAAGCCCCTTTGCTCATAGCAGTTATGTATTCCTTACTGTTGCTAGTGCAGAACTGCAGACAGGTACAGTCTTGTAATATATGATAAAAATGCATGGTTTTGTAATATTAGATCAAATTAAGTATTTGTAGATCCAATTATGTATGGATCGAAACGAATATGTTTCAACTTTCAACATTGTTAACTTTGTTGTAAATATAAGAAAATGCAATACTTCTTTTTTCATAGCTTACGTTTTACATCATCTCTGAAATAGTAAAATTTGCTCCTGGAGAGAGAAACAATGGAAATTAGAATGAGTCATTACTAGAGAAAATAGAAATTGTGACCAGTGATATTTGCAGATAGTGTACTGTAAGCTATGATTTTTACCATGCTAATGGTTACCAGAGAGTATATGAGAATTTATTCTTATGTGAGGGTGTGATTCATGCAATAAAATGCTCTGGAATAAGTAATCTCACAAGAAGAACTTGCTTAGGAATATGAAATATCTTCAACAAAGTTTGTATTAGTACAAAAAGTTATTCCTTTGAAATATGCTAATCTACTTTTTAGAAAATTCCCCATACAAGCGTGTAGTTGTTATTCATATACTAGTCTGTTTCACAAGTATTTTCTGGTTAGGTGTAGTTCGGTGTTTTGTGAAAAAAAATTTATATTCCGGAATATTTACTTTGCTTGAGGTCACGCTTTTTTAGTTTAGAGTCATTAGCACAAGTTAGCCAAGTACTTTATGAGCTTTAAATTAGAATTTGGAATTCTACAAGGTTTAGGACTTATTGAAATCTAATTAAACTTTCACAATGTTTCATATTTTATAGGAGATTGGGAAATATTACAGAAAAATTAGATCTTTTGAAGCCTTTTTTGGATTCCACGATGCTATCAAACCTTCGATGGGTTGAGAATTCCATCGTCGCATCTCATAAGCCTGAAATAAAAATTTCACATTAACCACCAATACAAAGTCTTAAGCTATGAAATGAACTTGACTAGCCATTGGTTAGGTGAATATATAACTAGAGACGTCCCAAAATAAATGTTTACCTAAGTTGCATAGAAAAGCACCAATGCTGAAGTACTTAAATATTTTTTTAGCGTGATTACAGACTTACAGTTTTACCAAAGTAAGAAACCATTTTTAGTTAAATCATAAATGACTACTAGTTTTTAAGTGTTAACATTTTCACAGTTGCTACAATCTTGACATTCCTTTTGGCAGGCCCCAATTGAGTAATAATAATAACTATCTGCTCAGAAATCATAATCGGACTCATCATTGAATTACAGTCGACGGTCGCGATGGTTGGTCTACGAAACTGGCGGAAGTACTAGCAGAAGCACATTAACGAACGGTCGACCTCGACTCGCGACTCGTAGTCGCATGGACGACACAATTAGGGTTGTTTTGAAATGTGAATCTTGTGATTATGTGGATTGTGATTTGTGAAAGAGTAAAGGGAAGAAAATGGAAGGGAAGGGAGGGAGAAAAAAAGCAAACATGATGTATGTACAGAATACTGTACACACATAAAACTAACAGACAACACACAATGTAGGTGGGCTCGCTATTTTTGCAATATTTTATTCACCAGTGGGACCCACCTCCATGTGAGATTTCTAGTGAAATCTTTCTGGTCAAGTGGAATTATTTGGAAAAAAGGGAAGGAGAGACGGGAGTCCGGAGACGGCGGCGTTGCGACGGTTGGAATTGAAAGGGAAGGAGAGGATGATATAAATATGCGATTTGATTCATTTAGTATTTAAAAAAAATAAATTAATTGGGCCAAAATTGAGGCCACTCCGATTTTGGGCCAGATGGAAAAAAATGGGCCAAAAGTTCAGGCCCCCTCCAATTTTGGGCCTTCTTGCCTCAAGGCGGGCCCTGGATGTGATGCCTAGAGTTCCTTATTCTTATTATCTTTATTTCTTTCATTAATTTCTTCAATTTAAATATGAACCTAAAACAGCTTCTACTGTTGTTTCGACTTCGAGTTTTATATATTCTCGTATTGTAAATTCTTCCATAACTGTAATCCTCGTGTATTTCTTACATCAGTTTGATGCTGTTGTGAATTGATAATGTCTACGAGTTTTATTTGCTGCTTAAGTCAACTTCTTCAAGATATGGATCATTTAGAGTATTAAACAGCAGGATATACTTTTTAACTTAATCAAGGAAATTTGCTTGTTGCACACAATGAAATTCGAAGCAAGGTATTGTCTCTGGAGAAGTATATACAAAGATTTAATGAGCTAATGCCGTGGTTACGGCTATGCATGGGTTGGGTTGGATTGATTTTGAGTCCAACCCAATATGTTCAGTTCGATAATAATTCAAACCGAAACAAACACATTCATGGTTGAACCCCAACCCAATCCTAACCGATCAAACTCGAGTTGGTTTGTGTTGGATTGATTGGTTTGGATTTGAGTCCAATTCAAGTTGGACAATTTTTTATGGTCCCCAATGGTTGTGATATTTTTCGTTGAATTTGAACAATTTTTTTTAAAGTTTGATATCATTTAAATTTGGACAAATTTCAGTTACATTAAAAATGATGATTTGAAACACCTTAAGTGGATTAAAGTTGGATTAATGGTCCACGGGGCTAAGTTCCATTTCAATAGAACAATATAAATTAAAAATATCGTAAAACCTGTTAAATAGATTGTATCACGATCAAATTAAATACATATTAAATCAATTTAAATACATGTTGAATACCTGCATATTAAACCTATTGAATAAAATGAATTCAACATAAATACTAAAAATGTTAAATCATCCAAACTCAATACAAAATCACATCTTTCAATCCAAGTGTTTAATAAAAAAAATCGAGTCAAGAAGCTGATGCACGAGCAACAATGAGAGGCATAAGAGACGTGAGGTAGAGGAGAATTTGATCATTATGTTTTAGGTTTTTTGTTTTAAGTACTAAGTTTCTTCTTAATATTTTTTAATTTGTTGGGTTGAGTTTTATTAGGTTTTAATAGATAACCCAGAACACAACTTAACCCGACCTAAAATTTGATTTCCTAACCTGAACCCAACCCAATTGAATTAAAAAACCAATCCAAAATGGTTGGTCTGGGTTGGATTGATCGATTTGATTGGTCGAATTGATTTTTGCCTAACCCTAACCGTGGTGTCCAATCATGGAAAATGCAAAGAAATCAACAGTTTGCATCATGGATGCCTCTTGAATTCAATTCATGTTGGCGTCTAAACAAGCGCGTGTATATCATATACAGATATTTTGAATAATTTATCCAGAATTTATAGTAAGTTTTTCTTTATTTAAGAGTCACACTTATGTAGAGTCATTAGCATTGGAAATGAGAGTAATTTAATTAGTTTCCATGTTAAAATTTGATATTCTACAATGAAACTTCAATCGGATTTTGCAATTCTCTCAAACTTTTGATGTGATGCCATAGAATTCTATTCTAACGCGTGAAATTTCTTCTTTGTGCCTTCGTTCTTACATAAATTGTCTATAATTTAACTATATTAGATAGAATCTAACACACTTGAAACATGTTTTTTTTTTTTTTTTTTTTCTGGTTGTTATTTTATGAAATTAGGTGAGTGCATATTGACCCTCACAATTAAATTAAGTTTTTGAATAGGCCACGTTTAAGTAACAAGGATATTTGAAGACAATACTTCACTCGATAGGGATCTTGAACATGGTGGGTCTCCAGCCTATATAGAGGGGATAAAGTTGCTGATTTCCCATAAAAAAAAATGTGTATGTTTTTTATTTACCTTCAGAAAGTATTTAAAATGATTACTTACTGTACATTTGGCTTATAGGTGTCTTATAGAGTCAATAAAGGTCTTATTTGAATTTAAAAATGCCGTCGGGACATTCAATGGTGTAAAATGCTCTATAAATCTATAAGCACGCGTATGTCATCTTTAATCTTCCACTATCTAAACAATGATGTACACATCAGAAATCCTTGAAATTGAATTAATTTTCATTGTTATTAAAGTTTACAATAAAACGTATCACATTACCCACTCTAATTTTTCCATTAATGAATCATGAGTATGTAGATCTTTATCTTGGTGATAATGGTCGTAGCATTAGCACTTCTAGTAATATCATTGCATCGATGAAATCAAATATATATTAATTTATTTTCGTATGAGATTATTGCGAGTGCCTTTGGATTAACCAATGAATAAATGGTATTATTCTACATGTATCATTATCTTTGGTGACACGATAATTATCTTTTCTAGTCGAAAGTTTTTTGATTAAAATTTTTGCTATTGCCTTCTCCACTAGACAAATTTGCAGGGTAGACTTCCCTATCTTTCTCTTTCTTGAAAATTCCATCTTTGGATTGATTATGTGAATCTGAAATCAATCCTACTTCTAATTTCTCTATCATCTGTCTAGTAGTTGCCTGGTACATAACCAATCTGAAAAGTCAGGACCACACGATATAAGTGTCGAAAAATAAGATTAATCGAAGCAAACAGAAAGTAAACTGCAGAAAATTAAAGTTTCACTTAAAGAATTATTTCGGCCGAAACGCTGAAGGTTTGGTGACCGCTTCTAACACTTGCATCTTCCATTGAGCATCCAAAAAAATTGATTATGCTTAGTTGCACTAAAACAACCCAAAACGGCAACGAAAGTAATTTTCAGAGAAACGAAACAAGAGACTTATTTCTCAAATAAAATGATAGATCTACAAAGATTCACCAAGATATCTTCAAGAAAACCTTCGAACTAAACCAGAACTAGCAACGGAGAAATCACACAAATTCTCACAATATTCACTCAAAATATTATACAATGAAGCTTACTCTATCACATAGTACACTTCAAATCGAAGATTTTAAGTGAATCAAGTGAATGTAGCAAACCCTAGCCCATCTGCTTCCTCTTTCTCTCTTTTTCTCTCGAACACGAAGGAGCATCAGAAGACTCCAGAATACATGAACAGTTCCAAGAGCCAAAGAAGCATCGAGCCCAAGTAAAAAAACAATTAACCATCCAATGACCATAAATGATACACGTATTAATCATCAAAGAGAAAACATTTTACACTTATTAAGTGTATTTCCCCCAAAAACACGATTTCATAATAATAACAATAATTTTGGGAGCACAGAAGTGAGAACCAATGTTCGACTCCAACATTCTCTACCTTGCTACCAGAATTTGGACTATCAGTGAATCTAGGAACGTTTTCACTTGCTCTATGTACATGTATGAGAATCACAAAGAATTAAAAGAAAGGAATTTAAGGTAGTTTAGAAATCTGTTTAAGGGAATCACTTTAGTACCCATGTCAGATGCATTATTCTGTGTAGCAATCTTTTCAATTTTTATCATTCCCTTAGAAATAACATCTCTAATGAAGTGATATTTAACATCAATGTGTTTTGTTATAGCATGAAACATGGGCACTTTGATTATCTAAAAATAGAACAATTTGTGTATCAACAAATCCAAGTTCAGACAGCAATCCAGTTAACTACATTCCTTCTTTTATAGCATTAGTAGTTGAGATATATTCAACTTTAGTAGATGACAATGCAACAATATTTTGTAATTGAAACTTCCAGCTTATGACAGTACCACATAAGAAATAAAAATAGGATGAAGTTGATTTTCTATTACTTCTATCACAAGCAAAGTCGGAATCTGTATATCCCTTTAAAATCACACCCTTCTTATTTGATTTAAACACTAAGCCTAAATCAGCAGTACCTTTCAGGTACCTAAATAACCATTTCAAGGCATTCTAGTGATCTTTTCCAGGATTACTCATAAATCTGCTTAATATACTAATACTATGAGTAAGGTCAGGCCTAGTACAAATCATTAAATACATTACAGAACCTATAGCATTAGCATAAGGAATTCTGGACATTATATCATATTCATCTTCAGTTTTAGGACAACAATCTGAAGATAGTTTGAAATGATTTGCAAGAGGTAAGTTACATGCTTGTAGTCATACATATTGAATTTTTTCAGAATTTTAATCACATAATCATTTTGGTTTAAAAACAGAAGGCCCTTTTCTTTATTTCATACAATATGCTTACCTAAGATCTTCCTGGCATCCAAGATCTTTCATATCAAACTTAGATTTCAACTTCAATTTAATATTTTCAATTTCAGCCTTATTGCAACTAGCAAGCAGCATATCATCCACATAAATGACCAAATACAATGAATTTTTATCTCCATTACCTATGTAGTACAATCAAGTGTCATATTGACTTCTTTTGAAACCCAATTTTAGAATAAAAGTATCAAATATTTTGTACCATCGTCTAGAGGCTTGTTTTAAACCATACAATTTTTTTTATAACAAACACGCAATATTTTTAGGATTACTTTTCTCAAAACCAATAGGCCATCTCATGTAAATAATTTCATCAAGTTCATCGTACAAGAAAACAATTTTAACATAAAACCGATCAAATTTCCATTTAAATTGAGCAACTAGGCAAGTAAACACCTAATAATAGTGTATTTCACAATATGAGAAAATATTTCGATTTAATCAATACATTCTTTTTGAGTAAAACTTTTTACTACAAGTCTAGCCTTGTATCTAATATTATTACACCCATCTTCTCCTTGTTTAATTTTATAAATCCATTTACAATCTATAAGTTTCTGCCCTTTGGGCCTTTCAACAAGTTCCCATGTTTTATTTTTAATGCCATTTCATCTTCCATAGCAACTTTCTAGTTTTCATTTTCTTTACGATTTATGGCATCATCATAAGAGTTTATTTTATTTTTTGAAAATTCTTGATAAGTGGATAAAGAAACAAAATTATCACTGTCAAAGTTGGTGGAAGGTCTAATCCACCTCCTCTTTCTATCCCTTGTGTGTTGATATTCATCAAGGGGTAGAGCTACATGATTAGATTGATCAATATGATCCATTTCTTGTTCAGTTTTAGTTTTAAGCAAAATGACATTTTCTTCATGTTCAATATTCTCAATTGTAGACCCAAGAGTATCATGGTGATTACTGGATGATTCCACCTCAATTTGAACATCTTTATCAGTTAAAACATATCTTTTCCTTCAAGGCAATGCATTAAAGATTCATTAAAAACGACATCTTTTCTTATTATAACTCTGTAACCCTTTTCAGATTTAACCCACAGACTATACTCTTTTACATGTTCATCATAACCCAAGAAAATATATTTAAGTGATCTAGGTTCTAACTTTCCAATGTTTTGATGAGCATATGCAACACAACCAAAGACTTTTAGGTAAGAATAATTCACATAATTATTTGATCACACAACTTCAAGAACAACAAAATTCAAAGCACTTGTAGAACTCCTATTAATCAAATAAGCTGCAATCTTAACTACTTCACTCCAAAACATTTTTGGTAGACCAGAACTAAAAAGCATACATCTAACTTTATTGATTAAAGTTCTGCTCATTCTTTCAGGCATACCATTTTGTTGTGGTGTGTAAGTGACACTTCTATGTCTCAAAATGTCATGCTCTTTACAAAAGTTATTGAACTCATGATTATAGAATTTCAAGACATTATCAGTTCTCAAGGTTTTTATTTTAAGATCCGTCTAATTTTGAACTTGGGTTTTCCAGTCCTTAAAAACAAAGAATGTCTCATCTTTAGATTTCAGCAAAAACACCCAAATTATTCTTAAGAAATCATCAATTATTAACAGGTAATATTTGAAATCAGATAAGGTAGACACAACAGCAAGACTCCACAAATCAACATGCAAGTACTTGAGTTTTTGTTTGGATTTATGAATTTCAGTAGGAAAAGGAAGTTTAACTTGTTTTCCTATAATTCATTGTTCACAAAAACCAAAATCACTAAGGTTTAATTTTCCAAAAACACATTTTGATTGCAAAAAATTCAAACTCTTTTTACCAATGTGACTAAATCTTTCATGCCACAATTTTGACCAAGTAAAGTTTTCAGATACAGCAGAAAGCCATGCCCAACAAAGGTTTAGCTTTCAAATATTAAATGTCATGTCTCTTAGGGACAGAAGCAATCAAGTCATTCCCCGTAAATTTTAATATGTCATTTCCCCAGATTTATGTTAATCTCCATATAATCTAACATATCTAAGGACACTAAGTTTCTTTTTAAATCTGGGACAAATCTGATTTCTTTTAGAAACAAAATGTTTACATTTTCTAATAGTAGTTTAACAATCCATATTCAACTTATTTTGTAGGCAAAGTTATTTCTCATTATAACCTGCCTTCCTTTGGTTTTTCAAAATCAATAAAGCAGTTCTTGTTTGGACATATATGAAAATAACAGCCATAGTCAAGTATCCATTCATCACTCAATTTCTTTCCAATACTTACAAGAACTAAGCCATTTTCTGTTTTGGCTTTATTATATGCTAAAGCAGTTCTCCTTTCATCAAAACCTTTTTCTTTTGCTTTATTTTTCCTTTTAAAACAATCTTTAGCAAAATGATCAATTTTACCACAATAACAACATTTTTTTTTGCCTTTAGCATTATTCTTGGTCTAATTTCTATCGGTCCACCTTTCATTTTCTTTTGAAATTTTTGGATGATATCCAGATTTACCAAAAGTTTTACCCTTGGACAACAAATTTACCCTAGGGTGACTGACACTTGACTCATCCTTGATTTCTTGTATCTTATTTTTCAAGAAATTGATTATAATATCAGTAGTGAGTTCATCTCTACCATATTCAAGGGCAACTTTAATGCCCTTATACCCGTCACTAATGGAGTTTAACAGAATTACAACCAGTTGATCTTTTGAAAGTTTTTCATCATAGTTGGCTAAGTCTTGGGTAAATTTTTTAAATTTATTCAAGTTTTCATCTAAATCAACTGAAAGATCTATTTTGAAAGAAAAGAATTGTTTTAAAAGAAAACATTTGTTTGGAGTGATTTTAGTCACATATTTGGCAAGAAGTTTGGTCCACAATTCAGAAACAGTTTTAGTTTCACCAATACTTTTAATCACATTTTTAGATAAATGTAAGAAAATAGTCTCCAAGCAACTTCTTCAAGTTCATCTTTCTTTGTAGGAAGTAAATCAACAGGCCAACACATCTCATTTGCATTAAAATAGCTTTCATTTTCTGACTCTACAAGTTGAAATCAATTTTTTCATCAAACTGACTAATTTCAAATTTTGCAGAAGCCATGTTATAGTCAAGTAAGACTCATAGACTAAAGATAATTTACACAAATATGCAAAGAACAGCAAGAGTACAGATTGGTGAAAATAAAAAAATCATAGTAATACACTCAGTAGAACAAGATTTTCAAATATCAAGCACTTGCAAAGAATATGCAGATCAAAGCTCTAAAGAAAACACAGTAACAGAGATCACATAATAATGTTTCACTAATCTCTCCAATAATATTCTCCAAGTACACAATCGTACTTAATTTCAGATTCCAGGAGCCTCGCATGAGCCACTGAACAAAGATCAATCTCAATAGAGTTTCAACAGTATACGAAAAATCAAGGAAATTATCAAGAAATCCTAACTTCAAAAATTAAACTTTACAAAGGTTAAAGATCTTACCAAGCGAGTTTACATAAACTCATTTTCTTTTGATTTTTTTAAAAGCAGATTTAGAAACTTCAGGATCTGAAGCAGACCTGCCTCTTTATTCAAAGATCCAGGTATCTTGTTCCTTAGTTCAGGCTCTGATACCACTGAAATGCCAGGATCACATGATATAAGTGTCGAGAAACAAGATTAATTGAATCAAAGAGAAAGTAACTATAGAAAATTAAAGTTTAACACCAAAGAATTATTTCGACCGAAGCCCCGGAGGTTCGGTGACTGCTTCTAACACCTATATCCCTCGTTGAGCATCCAAGAAAAGGATTTTGCTCAGTTGCACCAAACTAGCCCAAAATAGCAATGAGAGTTACAAATATTCAGAGAAACGAAACAAGAGACTTATCTCTCAAATATAATGATAGATCTAAAAAGATTCACCAAGATATCTTCAAGAAAATCCTTCAAGCTAAACCAGAACTAGCAACAGAGAAATCACACAGATTCTCTCAATATTCACTCAAAATATTATACAAAGAAGGTTGCTCTATCACACAAAACACTTAAAATAAGAAATTGTAAGTGAATCAAACGAAGGCAGCAAACCCTAGTCCCTCTTCTTCCTCTTTCTCTCTTTTTCTCTCGAACACGAAGGAGCATCTGAACACTCCATAATACATGAACAGTTCCACGAGCCCAAGTTAAAAACAATTAACCATCCAACGGCCAGAAATGATACACGTGTTAATCATCGAAGAGAAAATATTTTACACTTAGGCTACGTTTGATTAGCTTAATTTTCAAAGAAAAATGGAAAATGAATTCTATTTCCCACTTTTCATCATGTTTGATAGCACAAATTTTGCTTGGAATTTATTTTTCCCCAGCCATGCTCATGCGCCTATTTTCCCTTAGATCAAAGAATTCCAATTCATTTGGTTTTAGTGGGAATCTGATTTTCTATATTTTTTTTTGACAATTGGAGAAAATTCTAGATACAATGGTAAAAAAATTTATTATTTTTATTGACAATTTTCTACAAAACAAAGCCAAACGAATGATATTCAGTATGATATTTTTTTTTTTTGGCAATTGGAACAAATGCTAAACCCAATGGTAAAAAAAAAAAAAAATTTATCACTTTAATAAACAATTTCATGAAAAATAAAGTCAAACGGACACCGAACTTTCAATATTTTCTAGATGAAAAATTATACAAATCAAACACAATTAATTACAATTCTCAGTAAAACAAATTCTAGGCAATTCAATTCCAAGTAAAACATTTTTTTTCACCCAAATTCCACATTTGCAATCAAACGGACCCTTAATAAAAGTGCATTTCCCCCAAAAACACGATTTCATAATAATAACAATAATTCTGGGAGCATAGAAGTGAGAACCGCGGTTCGACTCCATCACAGATTCACAATCACATGGAGAGAGTTTTTTCACGAGCCTCATTATTAATTTAATAAAGTGATTTTTATATCCTTGTAATTAATTTGAAATATACAGATTTTGTATGAATAACACTTTTTTTCTTGCTTTTACGTCCCTCTTCCTGCACTGTGAAATTGAGGTGAAGAAAAGATGAAATTCCTTGAAGTTTCATATATGGTTTTCGTTTTTTAAACTGTCCTTTGTTTTCCTTTTTTTATTACGCAGAATGGGAGGAAATCATCCGCCTTTCTGAAATATCTAGGCCATAATCTTCATGTTTGTTCATATGAAATCTTGAACGAATTGTTCCATGTTACGCTTCGTTTAACTAGCAGACTGCAGATGTACCACTTGTCCCTTTCAGTATTGCGGTTTGAAGCAAGCACAAGGGGAGGAGGTGGGAGTTCTGAAAACAAGTTTAGTGCAGACGGATCATAATTCTGTTAAATTATAAACAAGAGAAGTATTTTAAAGCTTCGTGAAAAAAATTGAAAATACAAATTAGACTATACGTTCTATTATCTTTCAGAGCCTAGCTAAATTTTGTATTTGAAGTACATCTTTCATGATAACTTTTATTCTCATCTCATCTATTCTACATTTTCCTTTTAGTTTTCCCATATGCTAGTTCACTTCAGGCACACTATCCAGCGAGGGCGTCCATCCTTTGCAATTCATGTTATAAATCCTGTCAACGGTATCAACCTTGTATGAGCTTTGTTTCGATACCAAATCATCAACTGAAACTCCTCCTTTTCCTAACATTGCCTGCAGGTCTTGTTTGCTGATGACAAGCTTAATCCTCAAAACTCCGGTTACTTCTCCAGCTTCTTCGACTGAATCTGCAAAACGAACAGTCTTCTTCTTCTTAATCCGAGGTGGAGGAGCCACTGGTACAGGTAGAAGGTAATATAACCGACCCCCTATCATTTTAGCATTTGGATTCATGTACTGTACTACTGGAAGTTTATCTGATATTGCATGGTGAGAAAATTCTGATAACACGTGATGAACTTCTAATGGGGCTTTGTATTCAAGGATTTTCCCATCTATTTTCATGACTTTGATAACCTTTGCCTGAAGAGCTAAGCAATTTCCCATGGTTCTGTGAAAATTGGTTAATGGAGAAAGTTTTTTTATGTACATAAGAAGTGGCTTCCAAGCAAGATTTGTGGGAATAACTTTGGTTTATTTATAAGGGAAATGGCCTAAAGAAAGCACTCAAGATTTTTAAATATTACAAGAAAAACTCAATTGCACTTTGGGGCCCACCTTGTTGATTTTTGTTCTTGTGCTCTGGATCATGAAGGGTGATTTCCTCATTGTTGTGATCATGATCCATTTGAATCTTTAAAAGTCCAAAAGTTTGCAAATGCAAATTATTGAAGTTATAGCTAGCCTTTTTATTGTGCTAGTTAATTATAGCTTTTAACATTTAAGTGAAATCGAATCATAGGTAACAATTATATTATTTTAACACGGTTCAAATGAAGATGAAGACAAAGATTTTTTGAAGTTTGTTGTCTGTCAAAATCTTATTTATGAAACTCTACGTGTCAAGCCTACGGCAAGTGATGAGGCGTCTTGAGGATAAGACATAAAAAAAGAATTATTTTTTTCGTCTATCTCTTCTAACAGCTTAAAACTCTCAAATGAGTTAATTCAAGACTCTCGAGGTCATGCATCTTGTAGGAGAGCTTTTGTAGTCTAAGTTACCCAAGTGCTCATGACATATTTTGTAGATAGGATTTGACGACACTTGATGACATAAGAAAACGAATAATATATATCCAAGTCTAATTTAATGCTACGCGTCTAATATACACTAACGCGTTAAAGAAATGTAAAAAATTAATGAAACGCTTGTATCAAATTTCAAAACTATATTATGAGAGTGATTATGATTATATTACTATGGTAAGTGGATGATTACCATATTCCATATTTAGAGGGAAGTTTCAGTTAAGATATAGTTAGTGGTTGATTTGCTGTGTATCGTGCATGGTCGACTCCACTTATGCAACATCGACTATTTGCTGGACCCTCTGATGAATATATTATCAATGATATGCGTGTGTGATACTGTAATCGATCAGGGCGACTGGACCAACATTTCACATTTCTTTTACCTATTCTACTTATTTTTGTTACAAAATTTCAAATTTAGTCTTGATTTCAAACGAAGATCTTACTTTACGTTATATAATTCTTTGTATATCTGTTGATTGATTCATATGCTGCTATATTGAGTGCAGAGTTATCTATTAGAGATAAATTTTGTTTTAATCATTTTGGAAGAGACAACCCAAATATTCCCCCAAGGCATGATTAACAATTGATTTTATTACGAGACAATTCATGATGTTCATATTCATCTATCTAGTACAAGTCTTATATATATAAAAAAAATACTAAAGTAAAATAAACCAAGTTGTAGTTTTTACCTCACACACTTTATTATAGGATTACATCTCTTGAGCAAGGGTAGAGGTGGGTTGGGCCGACGGCCCCGACCAAAGTTATAATAATCGGATCGGATCGGTCAGTTCGACTTGAGAATCGTCGAACCGGACAGTGGTCTGGTCCAGGTGGAAATATTTGGTCCATTTGCAAATAAATCGATCAAGAACTGCTTAGATCGTTAAGTAACTGTTCGAATTTGATCGATTCATGGAAAACTAGAACCGGCTCAATGTGAACCAATTGGTCCATAGCAAAATTTTATTTCGTATTTACACATGAAGAGATTTGAACCCACATAGCTTGTATGGAAGATTAGAAGTTTGACCACTACGACTTGCAAAATCTTTGCAATTTATGTGAGCGAATTATATATATTGAGTTTTAGTAAAATGACATAGTATGTCCGTTTTAAATAATTCCGTCAAAGTATTTTAGGTCGGTTCCCTAACCCAAAGTTCAAGGTCGATCACTACTCTTGAGAGTTCACGTTTTATTGGTGAAAACTTTTCTTTAGCTAGGTATATGTTGTAATCAACTTTTGATTTATGATAGAATTGCACTTGCACAAGCCTGTAGGCCAACCAACCCCGAGTGAAATTTTGGAAAAGTAACACAGGCTTGGCTTCTTGACCAAAAATGAAAAAAACGAAAGCCTACCCCACTTGCTGTATTAGGACAGTTTGTACTATATGGGGATGGTTGCACAAACTACTTGCTTAGTGCAGTGTGATGTTATCAACACGCATGTCTGATATAAGGTTGTAATTTGTTATCTGCTATGTGTTTTTGTTATCATTTTTAACTATGAGCTAGGTTAATTAGTACTAAAATTCCATTATTTACAATCTATTTAATGTTAATGATTCCTAGTCCTGGTATTTTGAGCATTTTAATAAAGAAAAAAGAGTAATTTCTCCCATGAGTTTGAAGCACAAATGTCGCAAGACGTGAACGTGCTTTTATTAAGGGTGCATTTGGTAAGACTTTTGAAAAGTTAAAAATCGCTTATGAGATTAAAAAAGTACTTTGAATAATTTTTTCAAGTATTTTTTTCTAACTATAAAAACTTTTAGAAGAAACTGATTTAAGACAACTTTCTCGTAAAACTCTTCTATAAAAAAACTGTAGAATGAAAAGGAAAAACACCGTGAAACCGGGTCTATTTATCTCCTTAAGATTATTTCTCGTAATGATTATCTCATTGTTGTAACTTTCACTTAAGAAAGTGAGAGTTTTATAGTATCGTTGGTAAATTTTTGTTGCTAATTTGCGCCGACGGGAAGGCGGTGAAATATAAAAATAGTAAATTACAAATATTTTTTGTTGATTTGATTGGTTATACAGTGTTCTATTAGCAATTGAATCACTCTTAATTAATTGTATAAAGAAGTGGCTATTTTCTTGTCCGTGGAACCCGCAAAGCATTGAAAGAAGAACGCAACGAGAGGGAGTGACCCGAAAGAAACACTTACTCGTTAGTTAAAAAGGCAGCAAAGTGTAAGATATTGGTGACAATATAACGACACTCAAATGTTCAACAAAAACGGATCACTTCAATAGATTTCTTTTTGTAATTTGTCCCGATACATTGTAGCTTTTAAAAGAAACGCTTGTATCTGTCATTCATTTTTCCCCTAGAACTAAAGAATCTTGCTATAAGTACAGGAAAATTATACAGAATTTGTACAGGAATTTGAAATGGAGGGAATATATTCAAAATGGAAAGAGAGAAAACGACACACGGACGGACATGATGCTACTATTCAAATTCCTGTTAAAAATCTGTGAGTTATTCCTGTACTTGCAGCATTTTTGAAAACTAAAAGCATCTCAAACAATGCTTTATATTTAATAATCATATTTTTAACATAAAACAGTATTTTGAAGAACTTTCAGAGACAAAGAGTCCAACTTTCAGAGATAAAAAGTTTTGAATTGGCACATAAAAGAGTCATTTGACAAGTCAAATTCACTTTTTAATTTATTTTTTATATATAAAGAATTTGTTTGATTTTTCGACAACAAAATTTACTCTTTAAAATAAAGTCATAAAGATGTGATTAGTAAAGAGTCAATTAAAGACATTCTAAACACTCATCATTTGAGTTTTATCAATTATTTTATTGAATTGAATATCTTCATGTAAAATTTTAAACTCCCCCCCGAATTTGAGTTGGTAAAATTTTATTTTTAATCATATATTTTATTGAATTCATAATATTATTCATTTTTAACTCATGTTTGGTACTGATTAAAATCTAAATTTTAATCAAGTCAAAGTCAATAATCAATTTTAACAAAATATTTCACGAATCGCACAACTTTTATCAAAATCTATTAAAAAAATGATTTTAATTCCCACCAAATAAGGCCACTATCACAAATGATGGAACCCACCAAAATCTCACGAACTTGTGGAAAAAGCAAGGCGGGCTTCGAGATGCGACAAAGATTTCACCGTCTTCTTTTGCCACCCACACTAAAAAAAGGGCACTAGTTTGGTGTAACATTGTTTCTTTTTTTCCTCTTGGGCCACTATCGGCTGATATGGCACGGAGGATGAAGACGCTTGGAGCCATAATATTGGGCGGCCACCGCCTTGTAGAATTTTCGCTTTGGGTGTGCGTTTACACTGGTAAAATTCTAACTACTGTCGTCGAGTCTTTGCTGATTGTGAATTGATTATCAGTGGAGGAGATCCGCATATCTCCCTTCTAGATAATTAGAAAGACATATATATTTGAAAAAAAAATATTACGAAAAAAAAAATGTCAATTTTGTAATTACTATTTTCTTAAAGAAGTAGGACTTTTGTGGATTTCGTTTTTCATCGAAACTTAGGTGAATCTCTTGAATGATTCGAGTATTATTTTAGAACTTGGTATGGATCTCTTAGATCCTATTCGACGGAAATTTGTTCTAGGATTTGAAAGGAATTTTGAAATCTAGCTTGGTTGAGGATATGGAGGATTAGTTGCAAAAAATAAATAAATAAATCAAATTGAACCGTATTCGCAATCATAAAAGAACAAGAGATTTATCTTGAAGAAAATTCATATTAGCTTTTAAAGTTGAGCTGGAGCTTAGGAAAGGGCAGGGTGGGACTTCTCGATGTCCACCTCACGAGGAATTTCCAAGAGGCATGATGGAGTCGGGACTAAAATAACCCAATGCGAAAATCATATTCTATATTCGTGTCTCAATTCTTGACTAACTAGGAAATCCCTATATAATGGGGTGAAGCATTTTTCCATACCTAATGAAACTATTTATTGTCCGTGATTTATTTATTATTATTTTGCACACTAATTAAGAGGTCAATCCAAGGTCCCGCATGTTTTATCATCAATAATGATATATATCATTTTTTTTTTATTTTTGGAAATATTACATATTTAAAGTAGTTAAGAGATACAATTTCGAAATTAAGAAAATTCTTTTAAAGTTTTAAAATTCAGGTTATAATTAAAATTTATTAATTAAATATATTAGGATCACAACACTATACATTTTATAGTCACAGTTACGTACTAGTCACAATCACAAAACATATCAATTACAAATCACAATTTATTTATCGGCCACAATTTATCAAATTAATAAGTCATATTTTTTTTTTTTTATCACAAGTCACGAATCTTATGCATCACAACTTATTTCACGATCACAAATTATCAAATTAATAGGTCATGTATTATTTCTTGGTCACAAATCACAAGTTTATAGGGCACAACTTATTTCACGATTATAAATGATCAAATTAATTGATCACAACTTAATAAATTATGAGTCACAATTATAAATTTAGTCACAATCTTACATTTTTTTAGGTCACGTGTTAGTTATTAGTTGCAAATTATTTATTTTATCGATAATGTATTATTTATTTGTCACAAATTAACCAATCTTATTGGTCACAATAATCAAAATAATTGGTCACAAAAACTCTTTATCTCATCTCCCCACCCTACCCCAATCCACCACCACAACTACCAACCCAAAGTCGTTCCATATCACCATCATCATCAATACTAGCACCCAGTGTTCTAAAAAGCGTGCTTATGCGAAGTGTGATGAAAATGTTTTGCCTTGAGTTTAGCGGAAATTAAGCGGTCAACGTTGTTGTTGACCGCTTAATGCTTGCCTAGGCATTCCTTGGCATGCCTGGCTAAGAGAAAATTAAGCGTGCTTAGGAGCGCCTCAGGCTCAGATTTTAAAGAGGCTCAATTTTTTTTCTTTTTTTTTTAAAAATATATAAAACCCACAGTCTAAACTCAGTGGCCCACTATTCCTTCAAATTTCAAAAAATTCAGACTCTAAAGAAACGAGAAGACGGAAGAACGGAAAAAAGATAATACTTTAAAATGAATTGGAGTCCAATAAAGACTTAGATTAGATAATATTTAAGCTATAAGTTATCTACGTTATGTAATTATGATTTTGAAATTTATTTTTATGTAGGAATTATTAAATAAATATAGTATTTTATAATTTTATATGTTTGGTATGTATTATTGAATTATTGAGTTTTTTTACAATGATTAAAAATTAAAATTAAAAAAAAAACACGTTTTTACGCCTAAACTTCGTCTAGGCTTGCATAGGCTTGTAAAACTTGAAGTTCGACCTCCACGCCTAGCTACACTTTACACTTTTTAGAACACCAGTACCGCACCAGCACCATCATACCATGACCAATGCTAGTGGGGCTGTAAATGGATTAGATATGGATCGAATCTGCCTATATTCGATCCGATCTGATAAGAAAATTATTCGATTCGATCCGACAATTCAACAAATATTTGATTATTAAATCCATATCAGATTTGCTATGTTATCGGATATCCGATCCGATAATCCGATCCGAAATTAATGAAAATCAGGAAAAAATGATTTTAAGTTCTTTAAAAACTTTGAACTAACTTGAGATCCACCTATTTTAACTAGCAAGCCCAATAGTAACTTCTACGATCATGATATTCATTTTTAAAGGAGAGATCATCTTCTAGTTTTTTATTGACATTCGATGTGAGATAAGGTAAAATTAAATTTCAATTCTAATTCTAAATATTTTATTTAATAATTTCTATTAACAAATCAAATTATTTGTTACATATTAATTATTAGTTTTTGAAGTTGTAAAATAAATTACAATAATATATTTAATTAAGAAAAATATAGATATTTATTTATTTTAAATTAGTAAACTAAAACTAAAAAAATCTATTATTTTTATAATAGTTTACATTTATTTGTATAATTATTTATTCAATTTGACAACCGGTTCGATATTGATTCGACCTCGGGTCGATTTTAAAAACATTAGTTGAAATCAATTTTTTTTTTAATGTTTAATAATTATAAATTTTTCAACTTTTTTATGTTTTGAATTTGATTACTTTTTTTATTCTAAATTTATTTATTTTAGTGACAAATAATATGTCATAAAAATATTTTACCAACTCAATTATATATAAAAAATCGGGTCAGATTGTTATCGGATCGGATTAACCTATATCCATATTTGATCTATTTAGTTAACGAATTATCGGAGTCGCTTCTTGATGGGTTATCGGATGAGACCCTAAATCCATATTCCATTAATTTTGTCGAATTCGGATCAAAATACAATCCATTGACAGTCCTAACTGCTAGTACCAACAATCACCACCACAACTTCTTTTAATACACCACCTCCTTCATCTCTACCACACCAAAACCATTATCCCTACTAAAAAAATCCTCAAACCCGTCGCTGCCACCATTACCATTACAAAACTACTATCGTCATCAATTCGAAGAATCACTACCACCCTGCCAAAAAGGAACACGTGGCACAGAATTGGGAGCACACCTTTCTGCTCGTAGCCATACTCTTTTGCTGATTTGTTGAGCATATTTACAAGGATCGGGTGATTTAAGAGCTCGACGCTTACTACAAATTGTTCCATTTCCTTGCCTACGTAGATAAACTGGTAGCCCTTCGACACTTCCCCAAACCTCTTGTGGAATTATTCCAATTGGTGAGGCCTTGCTGCCCTAGATTTCGACCACAAAATATTATACTGAAATTGAGTTTGAGCGTGTATTTGAAGAGATACTAGGCGGCACTACTATGCATGTCGTCGCGAGCACTGGCGTCAATGCTACACCATCGCCGCGTGCACTGCATTGGCACTAGTGCTACGTGGTGAAGTCACGTAGAGAGGTGGGTGGAGTAGAGGTGGGAAATGAAGCAGCAAAAGAAAATCTATTTTAAAAATGAATTAGGACTTGTCCGGTTGGGGACATGAAGGTTGTAGATTAATTTAATTTTATAATATTATTAGGAATATAAAAAAGTTGAATTATCACCTAATTATTGAACAAAATATTTTTAAATTGGAAAGTTAAAATCCACGTGTATAATTTCCACTTTTTTTTTTTACCCCCAACTCTTTTTTGTGGTCATCTTTTAAGATACACTAGTCGAGCCACGTGCAATGCACGTGTTTTAGTTTAATTGAGTAAGTAATAGCGTGGAATGATGATTAGAAATCCAAATTTTAATAGATTTAGTTCTCTAGTATATAGTATTCGTACAAAATTAGACAAAATGAAGATAATAACTAAACATGAAATACATCAACAATATATCAAACAAGTTCATCTTATAAAACATGTGACTGAAGTACAAATCACGGTGCAGAAAATATAAACTTGCACTTAATAAAATGATTATCAATACAAAGAAGTGCTTGAAAGATTAAAGCTTTTCATATCTATTGTATTTTTCAAGCCTTGGAAGGAATCAAATTAAAGGAAATTTACACTTAACCTAAGCAATGCAAAACATGATGATTCCGACTGTATTTTCAGTATTACGACATCAGAAAAGTGGAGTTTGACAGTATCATTGTTGTAGATATTAAGCAGCTGCCAGCGGTTGGAGGGCTTTGAGTAGATTGAGGACACCACCATGTAGAACTCCATATTCTTTGGCCTCTTTAGTACTCATGAATAAATCATGGTTTGTATCTTGGTTAATCTTCTCGACTTTGACCAGTGTGGTAGGCTAAGTAACTATTCAGATTTGCTTTGTGATACAGCATTTGATTAGCCTGAGTAACATCATGATAATTACCAGTAATGATGATGAGTGGTAGTAAATTGTTAAAAATTATTCTATAGCATCATCATAACTTTTAACTATTAGCTAACACCATCTCTATTTCTTGCTCCTTCAAATTAAGAATTATGGATAGGCAACAATAAGCAAAGTCAATGTTTCAAATTATACAAAGTGAGCTATAAACAAGGAGATGTATTTAAGTGGGCAAAGTTAATGGAGGTAAATAAAAGGAATGAGAATTCAGCATCTGAATCATTTCCTCGTACTGATACCTTTCTATATATAGCTTAAAGGAAAATGAAACTATAAGGGAGGGAAAATAGGTCTCATAAAATTCTGATAGGCAAAAGGAAATAAAGCACTTATAGGTGTCTTCATTTTGTACAGAACATAAAGCTACTGATTTATATTTAAAATCTTGTTGAACGTGGATTAGGATCTAGAAGAAACAGTACCAGTAGATGGTGGTTGTCTCAATCTTCGGCAATTACCAGGCACATATCTGCTCCAACTTCTTGATTCCAAAAGCAATTGATTCTCAGCGCAGAAGTTGGATTTTCTCAATCAACCAATCATCAAAGGTATCTCCCATTCCCAATTGTAGAACTTGTTTAGCCACCCAGAAAGCCTTTCTCCTGAAGTCAGTTAAAAGCCTTTTTCCATACATACAGATTACCATGATCAAAGAACAAAATATACTTCTGAATTTGGAACATTTCAAGTACATTGGTAAACGATAAAAGGATAAACTTGTGAAGAATATTAGAATGGTGAATGGATCATTCTTTTCACAATTTGCAGTTGTTTTTTCTCATGATAACAATTCCCTCTTTAAATTCATTATTACTCAGGTACAAACAAATCATATTGTTTTCTCATATCAAAAATTTTAAGAAACTTATATCATTAAAGAAAATAAAATGACGAGATTTACAAAGCTTGTAATTGTGATAGTTTTCTCTACATAGCTCACCTAATTCCATGATGACATTTTTCTAAGAATAAATACTTAGAGATATTAGTTTCGATTGTTAGTAAATTCGATGAGAGGATCATAAAATAATCGATAGATCTTGACTTACACGATTTTTTAGTATCTTGGTTTTATGTAGATAGACATTTATATATGAAGAGTAGTCAGATTTCTTACAAGCTGAAGATGGATTAAGTATTTTATCTAGAGATATCTTACATGCTTTTCAACAATAGTGTACAGCTGCATCACGCAAAATTGGTTGACCAATGATTGTTTGAGTTTTTGTTCCTAGCATTAGAACCTTATTGAGGATCAACTGCAATAGAATGGTCAATGACTGCATCAGATGATATTTCCAATAGAGCATTCCAACTTAATATAAATAGTTAACATCAACAAATAGATAATTAAACAAATTCAATTTGAAAAAATATTGGACATGTATAGTGCGTATAAGAATGTGAACTGTGAAACCAATTTTTGCATTAGGAACATAAAGACAAAAACATATACAAAAATATGAAGGAACATCATTGAGAGAGAGAATGAGGTATCCAGTTTGTTCCAAACAAAATATATGGCGATATGGACCTTTATTTAACAAAAACATTAATCTGAGACAAAATTGAAATGAATGTGCAAATGTTTCATGATAAAGCTTTGATCAGGAGATAAATGCAGATGTTGGAGATATTGGAAAAACACAAAAAAAAAAAAAAAAAAATCCTTGCTTAATTCTTTCATACGTTTTTTTGGCCAATAAAGTGTAATTAAAATATATTAAAAAAGGGGGAGAAAAGAAAAAAATGAAGACAACAATAGATTTTCTTCAACATGCTTTTCACATCAAAATGAACGACAGATATGGATGGAATACCATTACCACGATACTATTATTATATCAACATACTGATGATGAATGTAGTATACTAAGAAGATTATTGTATTTTGTGTTATCATCCATCATATTTAATTTTTTCCTGAAAATATTGATTATGCACAGATACAGCCTCTGTCTTTTTCATTACAATTACTGGTCGACCAACCATATCCAAATGGGAAATTTTGTCTACAATGAACCCAAAATCAAACATTATATTAGAGGGACAGTTCCTTTTGCATTAAGGAAAGAAATATTATTAAAAAAAACTTCAGTTCAACTACACCTCTTCTAACTGGTTGACAGGAAATCAACAGAAACGGAAATATCCTTAGACCCCTTTGGCAAAACTACCTGAAGTCCAAGAAGCCACATAATCTATTAAGTAACAAATCTTGACCAGAGACTAACAAAAGATAAAAAAGTAAAAAACTAATAGTACTTTTTATACCTTCTAATTGTTGCTCAACGTGACTGATGATTCAATAACTTAGCAAATAATGATACTCATTATTAGCATTATAAAATAACATAAGAAAAATAATGGCAGAATGAAAGATCATTGATAGAAAGATAACCTGTTACAAACCACCGAGAAAAATACTAACTTTCCAAATCAAGATTCAAGAATCGAACTTTTCTCTAATTATTAAACTGAACTAATCATTTTATTTCCAGAATTTTTTTTAAAAAAATAAGACTTACGGCATCAATAAAATCAATTGCCTTGTCCTAAATCCCTAAAATCCCTAATTAAAAATCTATAACTATCAATTTCCAATAGAACCTTAAATCCCTAAATTAAAAAAAACCTTAAATCCCCAAAAAACCCTAAATCAGAAAACACAGTTAAAATTCAATAAATTAACAGAATTCATTTACCTCAATAAGAATTAAGAAACACAGTTATACAAATACATTATACAAAAGCTTGTTCAAAGCATGCACTACAAGGTAAAAGTATAAGGAACCCAACTGAGAAATCCTTTAAAGCTCAAATACTTTAGGTCAGAAATAACTTTTTATTGAACCAATGATTATAATCATTGAATATGTAATAAATCTCTACACAGAGAGAGAAAATGACAACAATATAATTAAATTAAAATGGTCATCTTATTATGTCATTTAACCCCTAGCAGACTCGTATACAACAAATATGAACGTGTACCTTTTATACACATTGCACTCACGTCATCATCCAAGTGTCTCCTAGAATTAAATTTGATGTTTGTACCAATGGAAATCCATGTGCATGAAGTCATTAGAAAAAGAAAAAAAATAGGACTTGTCGACTCGAGTTTAATTAGATAGTGTATCAAAGTTTAGCCAATTATCGTTGCTCGATATAATTAAGATAAGACCTCATGTGACACTTAACTTGCATTAACCAGTGAATATCACAGAACACTTACAATTACTTCCTTCTCCCTTGGTGCTAGTTCTCCCAGATTAACCTTGCAATAGTTCGTCCTTCACCCAAAACTGCGCCATCTAGAAGAAAAAATCTAATCATTGCACCATTGAGTAGGTGTTGAAGATGCCCCTGTCATGGAATCAAGATTAACATTTAAAAAATAAATACAACATACATATATCCGCTTTAACATCATTATGTACTTGAAAATAGAGGCCCAAATAGAATAACATCAACAAATGCAACTATCAATTAACTCCCAAGAAATCAAAATTTGTTACTAATCTCCTATAGTTCCAGGCATGGAAATACTGGGAGTCCAACTTCTGAAACTTGCCTAGAAGAATAAATAGTAAATCTTGGTTTCTCTCTTTTAAGGTAAATAAATGTAGATAGATTATGGATAATTATATTAGATCCCAATAAAAACGGAGCCAAAGACCTGAAAATAACTAAACTATTTTGCAATCTAATCAACATAAATAAAGGGATTATGAAAATAAAACTCACAAAATCCACTCCAATGGTGCTAATATAGCTATCAACATATGAATCATCCTGAAAGCATCAAAGAATAGCATCATGTCCACTATACAATTTAGAAAAAGAAACCCATCCGTATTACCATCCGTATTTCCAGAAGCAAGTCACTAAAGAATATTGAAAAGAAACCCAGTATAAAGCACGAGCAGATGCAGAAATCATACATGTAGTTATCGAAGCAATTTGACAGTGAAAATGACCTCAATTAAATAAACCCTACGAAGCAAAATCAAAGAGAAACCAGAACATGAAAAGAGAATAAAAAGCAGTTTTACACAATTTTTCATATTTCTCCTCACATGATTCAAAACACCTTGTTTAAAAGGTCTATTGCCATTAAAGGATTTGGAAAGAGGCCAAAGATATATATGATTACAATGATCGAGGGAAATAAAAATAAATATAAGTAGATTGGATGGCAAGACGTGAAATATTGAATCATTCCCAATAAACTGGAGAGGGTACATGAATCATTTGTTGCCTCTTAATTCTATTTATTGTAAAATCCAAAGAAATAGATCCATTGGCAACCATTACATGCCATGTTAGTTTAGTCCACCCCTCCATCCTCTAACATGGTACATTTATTAAAGTTCACAAATCCAATTAAATCGAAATGAATCCCAACAAATACTTCTATATTTGGATCAGTTCCTTGAAGGCTAAAAAATATTCATTATTATAGTGAGTAATTAAAAGGTGAAATAGACAAAGAATTTATAGCGCAAAAATAAACAAAAAAATATAACGTCCTAAATTTTCCGGAGACATGGTGTTCCGGACTACGAATGTCGGACAACATGTTCATGTCCGGTCTGCTCGTCGGCTCACAAACAACGGTGTGTGTCACTCAGGCACCAGTCCGTCATTGTGGTCCACCACTCCCCTCCCTGGTGAATTCTGTGTGTCTCCCTCCTCTTCCTCCCCCCCCCCCCCCCAGGACACGACTAGGACACAGGACTGTGTTACGAGTTTCGCTTGTCTGTGTACACAGTCTCCCAAACATACGGAGCGGAAACATTGTGAATCTTTCACGAAAAAATACGAGTTTTTTTTTCTTCTTCAAGAGCATAATTCCTTCAAGAGTATAATTCCTAACATGGAAACTATAAATAACCAACAAATTAATTTCTGAATTTATATATAAATTATAAAAAAACTATAAATTTTTTAAAGAATCTAATCAAATCATCAAAAAAACAATTCTTATTATGGTGAGTAATTAAAAGGTGAAATAGACAAGGAATTATGAAAAAAAAAAACAAAAAACCTCTCCAAATTTTTCGGAGACATGGTGTCCGGACACGACGCGAACACCAAGATGTGTTCGATGTCCCGACGTTCCGTCGTACCGTGTCGACTTACGAACCACCGTATGTCCAGTGGTTTGGTACCGTCCGCATTGTGTCCAGACACGACGCGGACACGGACATGGTGTCTGCGTCGTGTCCGGACACCATGTCTTCAAAAAATACGGAGACGGACACGTCTCCGAAAAATACGGAGTTTTTTTTTTCTTCTTCTTCCTTTCAAGAGCGTAATAATTCCTTCAATAGCATAATTCCTAATATGGAAACTATAAATAACCAGCATATTAATTTCTGAATTTACATAGAAATCATCAAAATACTATAAATTTTTTTACAGAATCTAATCAAATCGTCAAAAAACTCTTCTTAGAATATGCCCACATTTTAGAAAGCGAAGAAATTCAAGATTCAAATTAATCTACAAGACCCGTCACAAATAAAATTCAAAATTATAAGGAAGATTGCGAAATAGATACTCACATTTGATGGGCTAGACAGTGCATGAACTGGAGGTTTGTTCTGGTTCTTTTGGATGCCATATGAATAGATCAAATATTTTGAAAATATCCAGCAGTCGGTGAGACGGTGTAAATTGAAATGTTTAAACTGTGTCGTTTTGGTCGACGATGAAAACGACGTCGTTTTGGTTGACGATGAAGTCAGGAAACTGCCTCTTTTAGATGTTAAGGGATATTGGGACTGTTTCGGCCCAGTAAGAGTAAGCGATTAACAGCTTTAGCCCAATGACGATGGCCTAGTCAATAGCAGACAAAACTCAATGAGCAACTTATAAAAATACCCTTAAAATTAATAGTTTTTTGAAAAAAATCAAATATAAAGTATTTTAGAAAAAAAAATATTGTGTAAATTAAGTGTCACTTTTTAATACAATGTCACTTTTTTTTTTTTTAATAAAAGTGACACGATGTCACTTTTTTAAGTTAAGTCACTTGTGTCATATTTTTATACAAAAAAAGTGAAGCAACATTACTATTTTTTTTGTTAATTAAAAAGTAATGTTTGTCACTAAAAAGGTGACAAAGATTTCAAGAAAGTAATAGAAAATAAAAATAGAAATAAAAAAATAAAAAATGTTGTGTAAAATTAAGTGACGCAATGTCACTTTTTAAAGTTAGATGTCGCTTTTATTTTAAAAAAATAAAATAAAAATGTGATGTTTATTACTAAAAAATATGACAGAAACTTCAACAAAGTGATAGAAAAAATATAGTTTATTCTTTTTTTTTTCTTTGGGCCTTTATGAGTTGATCTTGAGTTTTAGAGTGAATTTTTGTTTGTTATCTTGTTTATTGATTTTTTTTTTATATTGTTAGATAACAGAATGATAAGTAATTTCATACTCTATTTTTAGTCTCACAAGTAGTTTCATAGTTTATTTTTATAATTTTTTCAATATAAAGAATCAGATCGAATTGAATCGGAATCGGTTGGTTCAGTTCCGGTTCGGTTCTATAGTTAGATATGGAACCAATAGTTCAATTTTTAAGATTTCCATTGATATTTTGTGTTGTGTTGTTTTGTTTAAAAAAAAAAAATTCTTTTTGTTTTTGTTTGTTTTTTTTTTTTTTTTTTTTTTTTTTTTTTTTTTTTTTTTTTTTTTGGTGGGGGTGTTTGTTTGTTGTTGTATTGTGTTGTGTAGGTTGTTGTTTTGTGTTTTGTTGGTTTTTTTTTTTTGGGTTGGTGGTTGGTGGTGTTGTTGTTGTTATGTGTAGGGTAGTGTTTTGTGGGGTTGGTGTTGTTTCTGTAGGCGTTGTGGTTTTTTCTTTGTTTGTGGTTTGTTTATGCTTGTTTTTAGGTGTGTGTGTGTTTGTTGTGTGGTATTTGTTTTTATGTGTTTGTTTTATTTTGTTGGGGGGGTTTTTTTTTTTTTTTTTTTTTTTTTTTTTTTTTTTTTTTTTTTTTTTTTTTTTGTCTTTGATTTTTTTTTTTTGTTTTTTGTGTATTTTTGGTGTATGTTGTTTTTGTGTTGGTGGTGATTTGGAGTTTTTGTTGTTTGGGGTTTTGTTTCTGTCTTTGGGGGTTTTTTGGTTTTTTTTTTGTTATTGTGTGTTTTTTTAAAATTTTTTTGTGTGTGCTGGTTGTTTGTTTGTTTGTGTTTTGGTGTTTTTTGGTTTTGTGTTTGGTTTTTTTTTTTTTTGGGGGGGGTGTGGTTTGTTGTGGTTTGGGTTTTGGGGGTGTGTTTGTTTGTTGTGGTGTAGGTTGTGTTTCAGTTTTGTATGTTTGGGTGGTTTGTGTTTTTTTTTTTTTTTTTTTTGTTGCTTTTTGGGTGTGTTTGGTGTTTTGTTTTGTTGGTTGTTGTTTTATTTGTGTTAGTTTGGTTGTGTTGTTGGGTGTGTTTGGTGGTTTGTTTTGTTTGATTTTATTTAAAAAAAAAAAATGTGTGTTTTTTTTGTTTGTTTGTTGTTGTGTTTATGTTTGTGTTTGTGGGTTTTGTTTTGTTTGTTGGTTGTTGTTTGGTGGTTTGTTGTTGGTTTGTTGGTCTGTTTGGGTTTATGTTGTTGTGTTTTGTTTGTTGTTTGTTAGTTGTTGTTTTTGTTTTGTGTTGTTGTTTTGTTGGTTGTTGTTTGTTTTATGGTGTGTTGTGTTTGGTTTTTGTATTGTTGTTGGTGTTGTGGTTTTGGTGTGGTTTGGTGTTTTAGTTATGTTGTTTGTTTTTGTGTGTGGGTGGTGTGGGTGTTGTATTTTTTTTTTTTTGTTTGTTTGGTTGGGTTTTATTTTTGTCGTTTTGTAGTGTTGTGTGTGTTGGGTATTTGTTTGTGGTTGTTGGTGGGTTTTGGTTTGTTTGTGGTTGTTTTTTTGATGGTTTGTGGTTTTATGGTGTTTTTTTTGTTGTGTTTGGTTGGTGTGGTGTTTTTGTTGTGGTTGTTGGGGGTGGTTGTATGTTTTGGGGTTTTTATTGTTTTTGTTGTACTTGTGTTTATTTGTGTTTTGTGTTTGTATTTGTTTTTTTGTTATGTGTTTGTTGGTTGTATGTTGGGTGTTTTGTGTTGTTATGTTTTTGGTTTTGTGTTTTTTTGGGGGTTTGCTGTTGTTTGTTGTTGGTTTGTGTTGGTGGGTTGTTGTTTTTTGTTTTTTGGTTTGGTTTGTTGTTGTGTGGGTAATTTGGTTTGTTGTTGTTTGTTTTTGTGTTTGTGTGTTGTTTTGTTTTTTTGGTTGGTATTGTTTGTTTTGTTTTGTTTTGTTTTGTTAAGTGTGTGTGGATGTTGTTGTGTTTGTGGTTTTTTTTTTTTTTTTTTGTTGTGTGTGTTTTTTGGTTTTTTGTTTTGGTGTATTTTGTTGGTGTGTTTGGTGTGTTGTGTTTTAGTTTTGGGTATTGTTTTGTATTTTGTGGTGTGTGTTTTTGTTTTGTTTTTTTGTATTTTTTTTAGTATTTTTTTTTTTTTTTTTTTTTTTTTTGTTTGTGTGTGTGTTTGGTTTTTTTTTTTATGTTGTTTGTGTGGTTGGTTTTTGTTTGTGTTTGTTGTTTTTGTGTTTATGTTTTATTTAAAAAAAAAAATGTTTTTGTTTTTTGGGTTTGTTGATTTTTTTTTTTTTTTTTTTTTTTTTTTTTTTTTTTTTTTTTTTTTTTTTTTTTTTTTTTTTTTTTTTTTTTTTTTTTTTTTTTTTTTTTTTTTTTTTTTTTTTTTTTTATGGGATTTTTTTTTTTTTGTTGTTGTTGTGTTTTGTTTGTGGTGTATTATATTTGGAGGGGATTTTTTTTTGTTTGTGTTTTTGTTATGATTGTTGGTAGTTGTATGAGTTGTTATTGAGTGTGTTGGGTAGTATTGTGGTTGTGTGATTTGTGATTTTATGTGAGTGGTGGTATTTTTGTTTGATAAATTTTTTTTTTTTTTTTTTTTTTTTTTTTTTTTTTTTTTAAAATTTTTGTTGTTTTCAAGTCGTGTTCTGTTTTTTTTTATATTTTGTTATGTGGGTGTTTGTATTGGTTAGTGTTTTTTTGGGTGGGGTAGTTTGTGTGTGGAGTTGATTTGTGGGTTTTTTATTTTTTTTTTGTTTTGTTTTTTTGTTTTTTTTGTTATGTGGGTGTGATGATGTATGTGGTTTGTATGGTTGTTTGTACGTGTGAGATGTTGTTTTTTTGTTGGTATGGGATTTTGGTGTTTTGTTGGTGTTTGTATATTGTTTATTTTTGTCGTGTGTTTTTTGTTGATGTGGTGTGTATGTGTTGTGTGGATATGTTTGTGGTGTTTATTTGTTTGAGTTTTTTGTGTGAGTCTTTTTGTTATTGATGTTACAGTTGTATGGTGTTATGTGATTTATGTTCTAGTGTTTGGGTTTTGTGTGTGTGGGGTTGGGTGGGTTTGGTTTTTTTTTTTTTTTTTTTTTTTTTTTTTTTTTGTGGTTGTGGGTTGTGGTTTTTTTTTTTTTTTTTTTTTTTTTTTTTTTTTTATTAATTGTGTTTGGTTGGTTTGTATGTTGTTTTGGGTTGGTTGTTTGTGTTTTTGTTGGGTTGTTTGTATTTTACAAATGACATTTTTTTATTTTTGTGTGTTTTTTGATTTTTTAAAAAAAAAAATTGGTTTTGGTTTTGTTTTTTATGTTTTGTTTTTGTTTTGCTGTTGGGTGTGTGGATGTATGGCGTTCGTTTCTGTTGTGTGGTAGTCTCGGTTGTATGTATGTGTTCTTGCTAGTGGTATAGTGACGCTGTGTTTGATATGCTATTTGTTTGTTATTTCGGTTTTGTATTGGGTTGTGATGTTTTAGTGGCTTGTGTGTTGTTGTTGCTGTGAGTGTGTCGTGGTATTGCTGTGGTGTTTTTGTAGTTATCTCCTGTTTTGTGGCTTTGTTTTTTTATTAAAAAAAAAAAAAATTGTTTGTTTGTTTTGTTGTTGGGGTTTTTTTTTTTTTTTTTTTTTTTTTTTTTTTTTTTTTTTTTTTTATTTTGAGAATTTATTGTGGTTTGTGTTTTCTGTGTTTAGGGTTTGGTTTGTTGTGATGTTGTTTGTGTGTTTTTGTGTTGTAAGTGGTTGGTGTGTGTTTCTGTGTGTTGCTTGTGTTTTTTTGTTGTTGTCGTTTGTGTTAGGTTGTTGTTGGTTATTTTAATTGTTGTCTTGGTTGGTTTGTTTTTGTATGGTGTTCCTTGTTCGTTTGTGTTTTGTGGTTGTTTTGTTGTTTGTGTTTTTTTTTTTTTTTTTTTTTTTTTTTTATTTTTATGTTGATTTTTGGTTCCTTGGGTTGGTTTTGGTTGTGGTGTTTGTAGATGTGTTGTGTTTTGTTGTGGTAGTGGTGTTTGTTAGTGTTGTGTTATTTTGTTTTAAGTTTGTGTCGTCGTGGTTGGTTTTTATATGTTTTGATTTTGTTTTGTTTGTTTTGGTTTTTTGTTTTTGTTTTGTTTTTGTTTTGTAGTGGGGTTTGTTTTTTGTTGTGTTCGTTTGCCAGTGTTGGTGACTATCCTATCCGTCTCCCCCCCCACCCCCCTTTTTTTTTTGTGTTTGCTTTGGTACGCGCCCCCACCGCCTGTCCCTCCACATGTCGCGTTTGTGTTATGGGGATTGAGGGGTATTGGTTGTTTGGGTGTTTTGTTTGTGTTTATTGTGTTTGTGTTTGGTTTGAAATGTTGTGTGATTTTGGTGTTGTTTTTTGTTGTGTAGTGCTGGTGGTATTGTGTTAGCGTATTTTTTAGGTTGTTTTTGTTTTAGGAGTGGCTTGCGTGGTTTTGTTACTGTGTGGGGTTGTTTTTAGCTTTATTTGTTGTTGGATTTTGTGTTGGTTTTCGTTGTTTGTGTTGTATGTTGTTGCTCTTAGGTTTGTGTGTTTTTATGTCGTTTTTGTTTTTTATTGGTTTTTATTTTTTTTTTGTCTTGTTTTTTTTTTTTTTTTTTTTTTTTTTGTACATTTGTTTTTGTGCATTTTCTGCTTGTTTTGGGTTGGTGGTTTATGTTGTGGTGTTTTTTTTGTCTTATTGGTTGTGGGGGGTTGTTTGTTTTTTTTTGTTATATATATATACACGGCCGTTGTTTGGGGTGTGTGTTTGTGTTTTTGTATGTGAGTGGAGTGTTTGGGTTTGGTGTTTTTTGTTTGTTGGGTATTGTGTGTTTTGTTGGTTGTCTGTTTTTTTTGGTGTGTTTGGTTGTTTTGTCGTTGTGGTTTTTTTGCTGGGTGTGTGTTGTTTGTTGTTTTTTGTTGTGTTGTGTGTGTTATGTGTTGTGTTGTGTTTGGTTTCACCCTTCTGTTGTTTTTTGTGTTTTGTGTGGTTTGGTTTTGTGTGGGGTGATTGGTGTTTATGTTGTTTTTTGGGTTTGTTTGGTGTTTGTTTGTGTTTTTTTTTTTTTTTTTTTTTTTTTTTTTTTTTTTTTTTTTTTTTTTTTTTTTTTTTTTTTTTGTGTTTTTGTTGTGGGTATGTTTTGTTGTGTTTTTGGGTTTTTTTTTTTTTTTTTTTTTTTTTTTTTTTGGATGTTAATAAATGTTGGGTTTTGTGTATTTTTTGTTTTTTTTTGTAGTGTTGTGTGTGCGTGAGGTATTTTTTGTTTGTTGTGGGGTTATTGTTCTTGTTGTGGTGGTTTGTTTGTGTTTCTCGAATCAGTTTTCTATTTTTCCCAAAAAAAAATTTATTGTTTGTTTTGTGGTTGTTTGTGTATGTGTTGTTTATGTGTACGTTTGTATTTGTTTTTTGTTGGGTTTGTGTTATTGTTGGGTTGTGGGGTTTTTTGTGTGTGTGTCTTGTTGTTGTGGGTGTTAAGTGTTAATGTTTTTGGTGTTATGTGTGTTGGTTGTGTGGGTTGTGTTTTGTTGTGTGGTTGTTGTGTTTGTTGTTTTGGTATGTTTGTTTTTTGGTTTGCCTTTTTATTGTTGGGTCTTTGTTTTTTGTTTGGTTTTTCGCGTTGTGTTGTTTTGTTTGTGTATGGGTTGTGGTGTGTAGTGTGTGTTTTTGTGGTTTTTGTTGTTTTGGTTGTGTGTTTGTTTGTGTTTGTTGGTGTGTTTTGGTTTTTGGTTAAATTATTTGTTTTTTTGAGTATATTTATGTGTTGGGTGTGGGTGTTGTTGTGCTTGGTTTTGTGTGTGTTTGTTTGGTATTTTTGTTTTTTTTTTTTTTTTTTTTTTTTTTTTTTTTTTTTTTTTTTTTTTTTTTTTTTTTTTTTTTTTTTTTTTTTTTTTTGGTGGGTGTGTGTGTGTGTTTAGTTTGATTTTTTCTTTTTTTTTTTTGTGTGTTTTAGTTAGGTCTGTTGTGGTGTGGTGATGTTTTTGTTGGTTGATTGTGTGTTGTTTGGTTATATTGTTTTTTTTTTTTTTTGGTTGGATTTTTTTTTTTTTTTTTTTTTTTTTTTTTATTTGTTTTTTGGTGTGTGTTTTGTTTTTTTTTTTTTTTTTTTTTTTTTTTTTTTTTTTTTTTTTTTTGTGTTGTGTTTTTTCTGTTTTTGTGGAGATTTCTTTTGATTGGTGTAGTTGTTTTTTTGATTTTTGTGGGTGTGTTGTGTTGTGTTTTGTTTTTTGTTGTTTTTTTTTTTGTCATCCCTATCTTTACGTCACATCGTAACTCTTCTAATTTTTATTGATTTGGTTTCTTTTTTATTTGTAAGTTTTTTTTTAAAAAAAATGTGAAAAGTGTTGTTCTTGATTTGTTTTTGTTGTGATTGTTGATTTTATTTATCTGTGTGGTGTGTTTTGTGTTTGTGTTTGGGAATGTGTTTTGTTGTTTTGTGGGTTGGGTTTGTTGATTCCTTGGGTTTTAGTTGAGAGAGAGAGAGATGTTTGTCACCGTGTAACAATTTGTTTTTTTTTTTGTGGTGTGTTTTTGTTTTTGTGATCTTTTGGTTTTGGATTTTTGTGTTGTTGAGTTCGGTGTGTTGTTAGTGCATGTTTGTGTTGTGTTATTTTGTGGTATTATTGTTGGATATGGTTTTGATGTTGTTGTTGTTTTGTATGTGTATGTTGTATGGGTGTGTGGTTGTGTGTTGTTTGTTGTGTGTTATGTATTTTGTTGTTTTTTGTGTTGATGTTTATTTGGTATTGTGTTTTTGGAGTTGTGTTGTTATTGTTTGGTTTGTTGTTTTGTTTTGGTTTATGTGTGTGTTTTGTTTTTACTTCCTCCACATAAAAATTTATGTTTGTTTTTTTATATTTTGTGTGTGTTTTTAGTTATTCACTTAAAATCTATGTTTTATGCAAATTATTTTTTATTTGTTTGTGTTTGTTGTGTGTTTTGTTGTTGTTATTTTGAGTGTTTTTTTGTTTGGTTCGGTTTTTACTTTTTTTTTTTTGTTGTTAGTCTAGTGGTTTGTTTGTTGTGGTTTTTTTTTCTGTGTGTGTTTACGGGTGTTTTTGTTTGTGTTGGGTTTTATTGGTGGATTTGTATGTTTTTGTTGTTTGTGTGTTTGTTGTGTGTTTTTGTTGTGTTTAGGATTTTGTTGTTTATAATATTTTTTTTTTTTTTTTTTTTTTTTTTTTTTTTTTTTTTTTTTTTTTTGATATTGTTTGGTTTTGTTTGTTGTTTACTTGATATTAGATTTATTTTGTTGTAGGTTTTTGGTGTTTTCTTTTGTTATTTGGTTGGTGTTTTGGTGGTGTTGTGTATTGTTGTTTTGATTTATTGTATTATTGTTTTGTATTTTGTATGGGTTGTTTTTTCTTGGGTTGTTTAGGGTTGATTTGGTTGTTGTGTGTTTGGTTTGTGTGGTTGTATGTGTTTTGTTGTTGTGTTTTGTTGTTATCGGTGTTTTGTTTGCTATGTATGGTGTTTGTTTGTTGTGTGTTGTTTGTGGTTTGTGTGTTTTTTTTGGTGTTTGTGATTGGTTTTGGTTTATTGGTGGTTTTGCCCCGCTGTTTCTGTTTGGGTTGGGTGTGATTTTGTTGGTTTGTGTTTTGTTGTTGTTGTTTGTTTTTTGATTTTTTGTTTGATTGTTTTGGTGTATGTTTTTTGTGTGTTTATCTGTTATTGTGTTGATATGGTAGTTGTGGTTGTGTTTGGTTGGTTGTGTTTTTTGTTAGTGTTTTTGATTGTTGTCTGTTTGGGGGTTGTTTGTCTGTGTTTTATACTTGTTGCATTTTTGTTTGTTGTTAGTTTCTGTGTTTTCTGTTGGGGATTGGGTTTTGGCTGTTTTTTTTGGTTGTTTGTTTTTTTTGGTTTGATTGTTTGTTTGTTGTTTATTTTTTGTGATTTTTTTTTTTTTTTTTTTTTTTTTTTTTTTTTTTTTTTTTTTTTGGTGTTGGTTGTTTTTGGTTTGTGGTGTTTGTTTTTGTTGTCGTGATATGGTGTTGGTTATGGTTTTGTTGTGTAGTGTGTGTTTGTTTGTTTTGGTTTTTTTTTTGGTGTTGTGTTGTGGGGTTTTTTTTAAAAAAAATTGTGTTTGTTTTTTTGTTGGTATGAATTTTTTGTGTGGTGGTTTGTTTGTTGAGTTGGTTGGTTTGTGATTTTCTGTGGTTTGTTTTTTTTTAAAAAAAAAAATGTTGTTTTTTGTTTGTTGTTTGTTTTTGTTTTTTTTTTTTTTTTTTTTTTTTTTTTGTTTTTTGTGTTGTTGGTTAGTTACGTGTTTTTTGTTATTATGTTTTTTGGGTTTTTATTGGTATGTTTTTGTTGTTGTTGTTTTTTGTGGGTGTCTTGTGTGTTTTGTTTTTTGTATTGTTTTGTTGTTTGTTTGTTTTTGTTTTTTTGTTGTGTTATGTATGTGGTGGTTGCTTTTCGTTGTGTTGTGGTGTCTTTTTGTGTTGTAGTGTTGTTGTGTTTATTGTGTTATTTGTTTTTTTTGTTGTTTTTTGTTTTGTGTTGGGCGGGTTGGTCTTGTGTTTTTTGTTTGTTGTTTGTACACTGAATTCTTTCTTTAAAAATTTATTTTTTGTTTTGTTGTTTGTTGGGTGTTGGTTTGTTGTGTTTTGTTTGTGTGTTGTGTGTTTGTGTATGGTTTTCTTTGTGTTTTTCTTGGTGTTTTTGTTTCCATTGTTGTTGTTTTTTTCTTTTTGTTGTGTTGTTTTTGCATTATAAATTTATAACAAAATATTTTGTTTTTTTGGTATGTGGGTTGTTGTGTGTTTGATGTGTTGTATGTTTAGTTGTATTTTTTGATTTGATTTCTGAATCGATGTCATTTTAATTGTTCTTCAAATTCTTAATTTTTCTTTTTTTTTGGTTTTGTTTGGTATGTGTTGTATTTTTGTTTAGTTTTTGTTTTTTTTTTTTTTTGTTTGTTTGATGTTGTTGTTTTTTTGTTGCTGTTGTGTGTTTGTGTTTTGTTTTTTTTGTTTAGATCTTTGGTGAGTTTTTGAGTTTTGTTGTTTATTTGTTTTGTGTTCCTTGTGTTTGTGGTTGTGTGTGTTTTTTTTTTTTTTTTTTTTTTTTTTTTTTTTTTTTTTTTTATTTTTCTTGTTTTCCTAGCATGTTTGGGTGTAGTGTGTTGTTTTGTTGTTTGTTTTGTTTGTTTTGATTTTTTTTTTTTTTTTTTTTTTTTTTTTTTTTTTTTTTTTTGTTGTTAAAATTTGGATTGCTATGAAGAGAATTGGGCATTGGTGGTGGTTTATTTGGTGTTGTTTGTTTGATTCGTTTTTGTGAATGTTAGTCTGTTGGTTAGTTTGTTGGTTGTATTTTTGTTGTGTTATTTTTTGTGTTTGTTTTGTTTGTATGGGTTTTGCGTTGTTGGGATGAGTTTTTGTATTTTGTTTGTGTGTTTGTAGTTGTTAATATTGTGTGTGGTTGTTTGTTGTTTGTTTTTTTTGGTATGTTTGTATTTTGTGAGATGTTTTTTCGAGCCACGTGCAATGCACGTGTTTTAGTTTAATTGAGTAAGTAATAGCGTGGAATGATGGTTAGAAATCCAAATTTTAATAGATTTAGTTCTCTATTATATAGTATTCGTACAAAATTAGACAAAATGAAGATAATAACTAAACATGAAATACATCAACAATATATCAAACAAGTTCATCTTATAAAACATGTGACTGAAGTACAAATCACGGTGCAGAAAATATAAACTTGCACTTAATAAAATGATTATCAATACAAAGAAGTGCTTGAAAGATTAAAGCTTACAGTATTTTCATATCTATTGTATTTTTCAAGCCTTGGAAGGAATCAAATTAAAGGAAATTTACACTTAACCTAAGCAATGCAAAACATGATGATTCCGACTGTATTTTCAGTATTATGACATCAGAAAAGTGGAGTTTGACAGTATCATTGTTGTAGATATTAAGCAGCTGCCAGTGGTTGGAGGGCTTTGAGTAGATTGAGGACACCACCATGTATAACTCCATATTCTTTGGCCTCTTTAGTACTCATGAATAAATCATGGTTTGTATCTTGGTTAATCTTCTCGACTTTGACCAGTGTGGTAGGCTAAGTAACTATTCAGATTTGCTTTGTGATACAACATTTGATTAGCCCGAGTAACATCATGATAATTACCAGTAAGGATGATGAGTGGTAGTAAATTGTTAAAAATTATTCTATAGCATCATCATAACTTTTAACTATTAGCTAACACCATCTCTATTTCTTGCTCCTTCAAATTAAGAATTATGGATAGACAACAATAGGCAAAGTCAATGGTTCAAATTATACAAAGTGAGCTATAAACAAGGAGATGTATTTAAGTGGGCAAAGTTAATGGAGGTAAATAAAAGGAATGAGAATTCAGCATCTGAATCATTTCCTCGTACTGATACCTTTCTATATATAGCTTAAAGGAAAATGAAACTATAAGGGAGGGAAAATAGGTCTCATAAAATTTTGATAGGCAAAAGGAAATAAAGCACTTATAGGTGTCTTCATTTTGTACAGAACATAAAGCTACTGATTTATATTTAAAATCTTGTTGAACGTGGATTAGGATCTAGAAGAAACAGTACCAGTAGATGGTGGTTGTCTCAATCTTCGGCAATTACCAGGCACATATCTGCTCCAACTTCTTGATTCCAAAAGCAATTGATTCTCAGCGCAGAAGTTGGATTTTCTCAATCAACCAATCATCAAAGGTATCTCCCATTCCCAATTGTAGAACTTGTTTAGCCACCCAGAAAGCATTTCTCCTGAAGTCAGTTAAAAGCCTTTTTCCACACATACAGATTACCATGATCAAAGAACAAAATATACTTCTGAATTTGGAACATTTCAAGTACATTGGTAAACGATAAAAGGATAAACTTGTGAAGAATATTAGAATGGTGAATGGATCATTCTTTTCACAATTTGCAGTTGTTTTTTTCTCATGATAACAATTCTCTCTTTAAATTCATTATTACTCATGTACAAACAAATCATATTGTTTTCTCATATCAAAAATTTTAAGAAACTCATATCATTAAAGAAAATAAAATGACGAGATTTACAAAGCTTGTAATTGTGATAGTTTTCTCTACATAGCTCACCTAATTCCACGATGTCATTTTTCTAAGAATAAATACTTAGAGATATTAGTTTCGATTGTTAGTAAATTCGATGAGAGGATTATAAAATAATTGATAGATCTTGACTTACACGATTTTTTAGTATCTTGGTTTTATGTAGATAGACATTTATATATGAAGAGTAGTCAGATTTCTTACAAGCTGAAGATGGATTAAGTATTTTATCTAGAGATATCTTACATGCTTTTCAACAATAGTGTACAGCTGCATCACGCAAAATTGGTTGACCAATGATTGTTTGAGTTTTTGTTCCCAGCATTAGAACCTTATTGAGGATCAACTGCAATAGAATGGTCAATGACTGCATCAGATGATATTCCCAATAGAGCATTCCAACTTAATATAAATAGTTAACATCAACAAATAGATAATTAAACAAATTCAATTTGAAAAAATATTGGACATGTATAGTGCGTATAAGAATGTGAACTGTGAAACCAATTTTTGCATTAGAAACATAAAGACAAAAACATATACAAAAACATGAAGGAACATCATTGAGAGAGAGAATGAGGTATCCAGTTTGTTCCAAACAAAATATATGGCGATATGGACCTTTATTTAACAAAAACATTAATCTGAGACAAAATTGAAATAAATGTGCAAATGTTTCATGATAAAGCTTTGATCAGGAGATAAATGCAAATGTTGGAGATATTGGAAAAACACAAAAAAAAAAAAAAAAAATCCTTGCTTAATTCTTTCATACGTTTTTTCGGTCAATACAGTGTAATTAAAATATATTAAAAAAGGGGGAGAAAAGAAAAAAATGAAGACAACAATAGATTTTCTTCAACATGCTTTTCACATCAAAATGAACGACAGATATGGATGGAACACCATTACCACGATACTATTATTATATCAACATACTGATGATGACTGTAGTATACTAAGAAGATTATTGTATTTTGTGTTATCATCCATCATATTTAATTTTTTTCTGAAATTATTGATTATGCACAGGTACAGCCTCTGTCTTTTTCATTACAATTATTGGTCGACCAACCATATCAAAATGGGAAATTTTGTTTACAATGAACCCAAAATCAAACATTATATTAGAGGGACAGTTCCTTTTGCATTAAGGAAAGAAATATTACTAAAAAAAACTTCAGTTCAACTACACATCTTCTGATTGGTTGACAAGAAATCAACAAAAACGGAAATATCCTTAGACCCCTTTGGCAAAACTACCTGAAGTCCAAGAAGCCACATAATCTATTAAGTAACAAATCTTGACCAGAGACTAACAAAAGATAAAAAAGTAAAAAACTAATAGTACTTTTTATACCTTCTAATTGTTGCTCAACGTGACTGATGATTCAACAACTTAGCAAATAATGATACTCATTATTAGCATTATAAAATAACATAAGAAAAATAATGGCAGAATGAAAGATCATTGATAGAAAGATAACCTGTTACAAACCACCGAGCAAATTACTAACTTTCCAAATCAAGATTCAAGAATCGAACTTTTCTCTAATTATTAAACTGAACTAATCATTTTATTTCCAGAATTTTTTTTTAGAAAAAACAAATTTACGGCATCAATAAAATCAATTGCCTTGTCCTAAATCCCTAAAATCCCTAATTAAAAATCTATAACTATCAATTTCCAATAGAACCTTAAATCCCTAAATAAAAAAAAAATCTTAAATCTCCAAAAAACCCTAAATCCCTAAATCAGAAAACACAGTTAAAATTCAATAAATTAATAGAATTCATTTACCTCAATAAGAATTAAGAAATACAGTTATACAAATACATTATACAAAAGTTTGTTCAAAGCATGCACTACAAGGTAAAAGTATAAGGAACCCAACTGAGAAATCCTTTAAAGCTCGAATACTTTAGGTCAGAAATAACTTTTTATTGAACCAATGATTATAATCATTGAATATGTAATAAATCTCTACACATAAAGAGAAAATGACAACAATATAATTAAATTAAAATGGTCATCTTATTATGTCATTTAACCCCTAGCAGACTCGTATACAACAAATATGAACGTGTACCTTTTATACACATTGCACTCACGTCATCATCCAAGTGTCTCCTAGAATTAAATTTGAAGTTTGTACCAATGGAAATCCATGTGCATGAAGTCATTAGAAAAAGAAAAAAAATAGGACTCGTCGACTCGAGTTTAATTAGACAGTGTATCAAAGTTTAGCCAATTACCGTTGCTCGATATAATTAAGATAAGACCTCATGTGACACTTAACTTGCATTAACCAGTGAATATCACAGAACACTTACAATTACTTCCTTCTCCCTTGGTGCTAGTTCTCCCAGATGAACCTTGCAATAGTTCGTCCTTCACCCAAAACTGCGCCATCTAGAAGAAAAAATCTAGCCCTTGCACCATTTAGTAGATGTTGAAGATGCCCCTGTCATGGAATCAAGATTAACATTTAAACAATAAATACAACATACATATATCCGCTTTAACATCATTATGTACTTGAAAATAGAGGCCCAAATAGAATAACATCAACAAATGCAACTATCAATTAACTCCCAAGAAATCAAAATTTGTTACTAATCTCCTATAGTTCCAGGCATGGAAATACTGGGAGTCCAACTTCTGAAACTTGCCTAGAAGAATAAATAGTAAATCTTGGTTTCTCTCTTTTAAGGTAAACAAAGGTAGATAGATTATGGATAATTATATTAGATCCCAATAAAAACGGAGCCAAAGACCTGAAAATAACTAAACTATTTTGCAATCTAATCAACATAAATAAAGGGATTATGAAAATAAAACTCACAAAATCCACTCCAATGGTGCTAATATAGCTGTCAACATATGAATCATCCTGAAAGCATCAAAGAATAGCATCATGTCCACTATACAATTTAGAAAAAGAAACCCATCCGTATTACCATCCGTATTTCCAGAAGCAAGTCACTAAAGAATATTGAAAAGAAACCCAGTATAAAGCACGAGCAGATGCAGAAATCATACATGTAGTTATCGAAGCAATTTGACAGTGAAAATGACCTCAATTAAATAAACCCTACGAAGCAAAATCAAAGAGAAACCAGAACATGAAAAGAGAATAAAAAGCAGTTTTACACAATTTTTCATATTTCTCCTCACATGATTCAAAACACCTTGTTTAAAAGGTCTATTGCCATTAAAGGATTTGGAAAGAGACCAAAGATATATATGATTACAATGATCGAGGGAAATAAAAATAAATATAGGTAGATTGGATGGCAAGACGTGAAATATTGAATCATTCCCAATAAACTGGAGAGGGTACATGAATCATTTGTTGCCTCTTAATTCTATTTATTGTAAAATCCAAAGAAATAGATCCCTTGGCAACCATTACATGCCATGTTAGTTTAGTCCACCCCTCCATCCTCTAACATGGTACATTTATTAAAGTTCACAAATCCAATTAAATCGAAATGAATCCCAACAAATACTTCTATATTTGGATCAGTTCCTTGAAGGCTCAAAAATATTCATTATTATAGTGAGTAATTAAAAGGTGAAATAGACAAAGAATTATGCAAAAAAAAACCTCCAAATTTTCCGGAGACATGGTGTCCGAACACGACGCGGACACCATGTTCATGTCCGCGTCGTGTCCGGACACGAACACACGGTGTCCGAGCACCGTCCGCATTGTGTCCGGACACGACGCGGACACGGACATGGTGTCCGTGTCGTGTCCGGACACCATGTCTCCAAAAAATACGGAGACGGATACCATGTCTCCGAAAAATACGGAGTTTTTTTTTCCTTTCAAGAGCATAATAATTCATTCAATAGCATAATTCCTAACATGGAAACTATAAATAACCAGCAAATTAATTTCTGAATTTACATATAAATTATAAAAAAACTATAAATTTTTTAAAGAATCTAATCAAATCATCAAAAAAACTATTCTTATTATAGTGAGTAATTAAAAGGTGAAATAGACAAGGAATTATGGGAAAAAAAAAAACCTCTCCAAATTTTTCGGAGACACGGTGTCCGGACACGACGCGGACACCATGTTCGTGTCCGCATCGTGTCTGGACACGAACACACGGTGTCCGGGCACCGTCCGCATTGTGTCCGGACACGGACATGGTGTCCGCGTCGTGTCCGGACACCATGTCTCCAAAAAATACGGAGACGGACACCATGTCTCCGAAAAATACGGAGTTTTTTTTTCTTCTTCTTCTTCCTTTCAAGAGCATAATAATTCCTTCAATAGCATAATTCCTAACATGGAAACTATAAATAACCAGCATATTAATTTCTGAATTTACATAGAAATCATCAAAATACTATAAATTTTTTTACAGAATCTAATCAAATCATCAAAAAACTCTTCTTAGAATATGCCCACATTTTAGAAAGCGAAGAAATTCAAGATTCAAATTAATCTACAAGACCTGTCACAAATAAAATTCAAAATTGTAAGGAAGATTGCGAAATAGATACTCACATTTGATGGGCTAGACAGTGCATGAACTGGAGGTTTGTTCTGGTTCTTTTGGATGCCATATGAATAGATCAAATATCTTGAAAATATCCAGCAGTCGGTGAGACGGTGTAAATTGAAATGTTTAAACTGTGTCGTTTTGGTCGACGATGAAAACGACGTCGTTTTGGTTGACGATGACGTCAGGAAACTGCCTCTTTTAGATGTTAAGGGATATTGGGACTGTTTCGGCCCAGTAAGAGTAAGCGATTAACAGCTTTAGCCCAATGACGATGGCCTAGTCAATAGCAGACAAAACTCGATGAGTAACTTATAAAAATACCCTTAAAATTAATAGTTTTTTGAAAAAAATCAAATATAAAGTATTTTAGAAAAAAAATATTGTGTAAATTAAGTGTCACTTTTTAATACAATGCCACTTTTTTTTTTTAAATAAAAGTGACACGATGTCACTTTTTTAAGTTAAGTCACTTGTGTCATATTTTTATACAAAAAAAGTGAAGCAACATTACTATTTTTTTTTAATTAAAAAGTAATGTTTGTCACTAAAAGGGTGACAAAGATTTCAAGAAAGTAATAGAAAATAAAAATAGAAATAAAAAAATAAAAAATGTTGTGTAAAATTAAGTGACGCAATGTCACTTTTTAAAGTTAGATGTCGCTTTTATTTTAAAAAAATAAAATAAAAATGTGATGTTTATTACTAAAAAATATGACAGAAACTTCAACAAAGTGATAGAAAAAATATAGTTTATTCTTTTTTTTTTCTTTGGGCCTTTATGAGTTGATCTTGAGTTTTAGAGTGAATTTTTGTTTGTTATCTTGTTTATTGATTTTTTTTTTATATTGTTAGATAACAGAATGATAAGTAATTTCATACTCTATTTTTAGTCTCACAAGTAGTTTCATAGTTTATTTTTATAATTTTTTCAATATAAAGAATCAGATCGAATTGAATCGGAATCGGTTGGTTCAGTTCCGGTTCGGTTCTATAGTTAGATATGAAACCAATAGTTCCATTTTTAAGATTTCCATTGATATTCGATTCTGTTCGGTTCGATTCCCTTTAGAATCGGACTAAACCAGATTGCCCCCACTTATAATCATACATGCACATATTTATTTACATTAAGCCCTCGTTTGGTATCCATTTTTTTTTTCATTCTCATTCTTATTTTTTTTTCTTCATTTCAACCACACATTCTATCAATAAAATAATATTATATATAAACCTAAAATTTCCTTTACTTTTAAACTACACATTCTTCCATCAATCACTATTCAAAAACTCATTTTTCTACTAAAATGAGTGTCAAACGAGGTCTAAGTTTGACACTTCCACATGACATTCATCAAAGTTATTGATTTCTACAACACCCTATCACTGCTAATATTTTGACACAGATGAAATGTCAACTAAGATGTAACCTAGAAGGTACATATAGATTAATTCTATTTATTACCACTGATATGCCTATTATTTGGACAACTAATAACCTTCGTTTGTGCCGATCATTATTCGCATAAACAATAGACATACACATCTTAATATTTTAAAATAAACAAATTTACATTATAGAGGTTACTTTGACAATATAAAATTTCAATCCATCTATTTTAAAATCCTAGACATTTATTTCTAGATTTTTTTTTTTTTTGTCCAAATGCTTTTCAGTTCGCCCTCATTTAAAACCCACAAAATGGCTTTGCAGGCTATCAAAATCAAGCCCACAATGGCTTTACAAGGTATAAAAAATCAAGCCATTGTCACGTGGCTGCCATGATTAAATTGGATTCAGTAGCTTCTATTCAATTTCATGTCGCAGCCGCAATTATATGGTTAAGCAAATGGAATTCATTCACAATTGGAATCTGAAAATATGAATGGATTCATCAAACTAGCCGCCGCAATTATGAATTATATTCCACAGCTGTAATTCACTCTCATATGACAGTCGTAATCATGAATCGGATTCAACAACTTGATTTTATTTTTTGAAATTGAAATCCTGAATACAACAAATTCTGAATAAATAAAACAACCATAACGAATTGGAAAATTTATTTCTCAATGATTCAACATGATTTGACTCTGATATCATTTGTTGTTTAAACTTTAGATGATAAAATAATCACATATGCCAAGATTACACGTTAACTCATCAAGAACATAGATCGAAGCATACTCGAATCCATATTGATAACCGAAGTCACAATCAATGACCTGAAGGACATGCGCAATATCACTCGAAGCTAGTCGAGCCCGTTAGCACCTCGAGCTTGGTCAGTTCACTCTTACAGATGTCGTATTGGTCATGGTGTCAAGAGATGCTACTTCCTACATTCGAGGCAGTTCATAAGTACGGATAAGTACACCTTGTTGGAAATGAGTATCTAATCCTCAAATAAGAAATTAATTTTCCTTTGAAAATTAAACCCAAATGCATGGTGGATCTTAGAAAACTATTTGAGATCATTGGTGTTTTATTTTGAATCCTAACACATAAGAGTAAGATGATAACCTTTGAAGAAGCTTTCAATAGCCAAGCTAATTGCTTCCTTCCCTTAGGTCTTCTCCCTTGTGCTCTCTAGGTATATCTCACACTCTTTAGAAGAATGAAATTGGCAAATAACCACTAGTCAAAAAATGTGTCCTAAGGGACATATTTATAACCAACAACTAGGGTTTATATATGCACAATGGTCCTTGGACTTTATTGTAGTAGACCAATTAAGTCACATACCTATATTAGAGCCAAAAGAGGGACCTAATCGGATTCACAAGACTCAAGCTCCAATATATGCTTCTAATTGGGTCAACTCTTGACCAATTGAGATACATATATTAATCCCGGCTTACTCTACCAAAAAACCCGAGATTGCACTCTTGAGTCAAGCGAAAGTTATGGAGGTCAATTATGATTAGATAACAATATCCTCCGACTACCATTCCACAAGTCAACCCCCGTTTGACCGTCAATATGTTGAAGTCGACAAAATGACCGTTTTGCCCATGAACATGTATTATCCTCTAAGTCCCATTTCATAAGGCGAATATGTTGTGATCATATCACAACACCAAATCCAACGATCTCATCGTCGAACTATGAGCTCAGGTTCAATTCCCTTTAGAAAATATCTTAGAGTGACGATCGTCTCATAATGATGATTAACAGATTCCACTATTGCATGTATATGATCTCTAACCACTTCGCACAGATTCCCAAAGTACAGAAATCGATCTTCTAATTGAGACTTTAATCATTGGTACCTCAAAGAATTTGAACTAGTAATTAAATTTACATTACTTGCTCAGAATTTAGGTGACTTGTTCGATAATCGAGTGGTGTCTCATTTCGAGTGGTCACAAATGAGTCATCCACGTGGTCTCGTTCAATGTGTTTCCAAAAAAACACATTCTTGTTCTTATTCCCAGATCTAGACAAATCTTAATAAAAACAATGCAATCTTATCAACATAAAGCGTCCAACTTTATGTACCGATTGTGAACAACATAATTTTGATTATATATAACGAATTGTGTCTCACTATACTCAAACAGTCAAGTATACAATTTGTTGTATTTCAGATAATCATGGAACCTTAGATTATTATCGCAAATAATAATACGCGAGTAATTGAACGTTAATTCATAATGTCATTGTTATATACTTGTTTAAAAGAGCATCATACTAACACACCTATCTGAAAGAATCAACCTTGACGCCACGTCACCAAGAAGGGAGCCTATGGTGCCCCGAGTATGGACTTACACACTTTACATTTCTCAGCCTTTTTCATATCTATGACTCAGTGTTGGAGTGGCAACGGGGAGATAGAAGATACCGGAGTGGTTTAGGCCCGCCATCCACGACTTTATGAACATAGAACTCAACTAATGCATCTGTTGATGTTTTGAAATTAAAGAACACTGAATGTCCATCGGGTATCTATGCATGTCTGCCGGGAAAGGTTGGTTTATAATTGTTTTAGATTTTGGGTTTTATGAAGAAATCTACCCAACGGCATTATCAATCCACTAAAAGTATATTCAGTTACATTACATATGAAACAAATGGGAGCACCAGATTTCTGTAACTAAGTCAAACTTTCTTCCCTCGATGAAAACTGCTCTAACCGTGTTTTTATCAGCTCCAGCTAAACCCATTTAAATCTAATATCTTGCAACTTGAAGAAGCATCATTTTCATCCTCTATGTTTAGGTCCAGTTTGGTTGAAAAGTAAGGCTGTTGAAACTTTGGTGATGTCTTCTGCTTCTCTAGCTTAATTGAATCATTTTTATGAGGATCTCGGTCCAAAAATATATACTCTGTACCAGTTCCTTTATATATTTCCTCTGAACAGTTGCTGCTGCCGTTCCATTTTCCTCCCTGAAGTCCAATGCTCATTGATAAATTGCTGGAGTTTTTATTGTCATCCATAGTGGAAAGAAACTTTCTGCTCTCTGTCATGTCTTCGCACCATGTGAGTTCTGTATCTTGCAGCTTGGGTTCATTGTCATCCTCCCTCGACTTGGTTGGTGCTCTAAAATTCAAAGTTGTCAATCCCATTTGATTCATGTACAGTTCTTGGTCCCTCATAGAACCTTCATTGGAGGTTAAGCATTTATTGATTGAATCATCTGTTGGCTTAATTTGTGTTTGCTCAAGGCACATATCCGACAGTTCTTTCGTCCCTGAAATTGCTGAATTCAGGCATTGTGTGGATACTTTGGACACCAAATCAGATAACTCAACCTTGGCAGCCTCTAGAGCAATTGTTCCCAAGTTCTGTCTTCCAAGAGTTTCCTGTGCTTTCTCAAGTACAGACTGTAAATATTTACCTTGAGCCTCTATGCGAAGCTGTAAATGGCGTTGTACCTATGCATGGATAGTAAACCTTGTTATAAAGGCGGCTTGAAAACTTAGGATGATTTCATCGCCTAGTAACTGTCGCATATTCATATTTAATTGTTGGAAATGTGAGATTTCAACAATTGTATCAAGTTTCATTTCCGGAAGAGGTCAAACTTGTAATCTTAGCCCCTGTTTGACAATCCTTTTTTGACAATAGATTCTGTAATAGTGATTTTTTTGGAGAATATGTAGTTAAAAAGTAGATAATTTTTTTGAATTTACGTGCAAAAATAATTTATTTGGAGAATGTATTGATAAAAATGAGTTTGAGAAAAAATAAGTTTTAAATTATGGGGGCTCGAACTGGACTTAATCTAAAATGAGTAAAATATTTTGCCTCCATAATTTGGCTGTGATGCTTCTTTTCACCAAACATTCGAATCTCTAACCATTACAATACTCCAAGCTCCAATAGTACATCCAGAAGCAACATTTTATTACAGAACTCAAGGTGTCTTGCAAAGGATTAGCACTTGATTTTTTGTCGCATTACATGATGTTATTACGTACTTATATTATGTTAAAGGGACTAGCAATTGTTTCATGCATGAAAAGTTAAAGTGTATTCTTTTTTTTACCTCGAGCTGCTCATGTAGCCTTCTCTGCGTTTCAATTTGCAATTGTATTGCTTCACTTAAAGGTAAATTTCTGAATATTAGGCAGAACAGTTAACAACATTGTCAGTTGAATTGTGATTAAAATATACGATTTAACAAAGAAAAAATATAATGTTTTTCATACTTATTTGTTTGGTTGACCATGCTTGGATGAGACATGTGAGTTCCATTTGTTTCAGGCATCCTTTCTCCTGTAGCTGTAACCATGCTTGACTCTGTAAGTTATATACACTTTTCCCATTAATAGCTAGAATCTTTTAAAAGTTTTCTGGGAGTTACCGGACTTGTTACCAGCTTTGTTGATCCCACTATTAGCTTGTCCTTGGAGGCTTTTACTGAGTCTGTATTTCTGCCAACAGACATATAGAAAGTTGAAAACACGTTTCATCTATATGTTTATAAATGAAACACACATGCACGCAGAATGAAAGAATACATGCATATCTACAATGCACAGAATACCTCTTTTCCTGTCATTGAGAAAGTAGGTTTTATAGTTTACTACTGCTTTATTTTTAGCAGCTTTCTTAAGGGGTTTCTGGGAATTTAAAGTGGGGATTGTTTGATGTAACTGAAAACCCTGGCTGCTTAGGTTTAGTTGGAAACTAAGTCGCGTGGCAATAAAGAATTCACCTGAAGGTGACTCTTCAAGTGGTATAAGGTTAGTCCTTGAATTCCCATAAGTTTCAAGACTGATTTTGGAGTAGCTTCTGCAACAGAAGAAATCATATTGATAGATGAATACAGTAGCACTATATCGGGGCTTTGTGAGCTTGACATGTTGTAAGCACTTACTGTCTGCTCCGCCAAGATGATTAACTGCCTCTATGAACCGCTCATGGAGGTTCAGAGTCCATTTCAGTCTTGGCTTGGCATCAGTGGAAAGTACAAGTCCTGAATCTCCGGTGCTATTGGTACCTTGGTGGAACAAGTGCCTTTCAGGTGGAGTGAACATTCTTGCAGAGGGCTGAAGGTTTTTTCCTTGGTGGTGGTGATACATTTTGTTGTCTTCATCATGTGTTCGAAACAAATTAGCTTCATATTAAGAGCGAAAGGATAAGATCTATGGATTATGAACAAATAATATTTGTACGTACCTGAAATGGTAAAAGGCTCCCTTTTCAATCTGCTATCACCCACCCTTATATGAGAATTATGATTCTGCTATATTCTGCACATTGTAATTCTGCATTCCTGATAATTTGGTAAACAGATGTTGTCTACTACAGCCCTTATCTATTTCTTGTTTTCTTTGATCAATTTGCACGTTCTAAAGCTGTGCTCAGGGATGTCTTATAAGTGAATGAGGAGAGGTGGGGTTACAAGTGAGGCAGAGAATATTGGACAGGGCAAACAAAACATTAGATCCAATCCAATCTTCACAGCACTCGAAAAGAGATCTTGCTCTTCCAATCTCACACATCTGTGGGTCCCCTCTCATGCAACTGCCCTTTCCATTCTCCGACAGCTGCACTACCCAATTAAAATTCCTCTGCACTATGAATCTTGACAAACTTGACACCTTACACTAGGTACAAGAATAGATCCACCTGAGTCTTTCTTTCCCTGTGCACTTATATTTGTCATTTGTTAAATTTTAGGAACCATATTCCCAGAATGAATGGTGGAATTTTTTGTTCTGATGTTTATTGAAGGAACCCACTATAGACGATGCCTTAGAACCTTCAAAGCCTTTATTTTTTACCAAAGAAGATTCTGTTGACTGGAATGTAATATAGCATTTTATATCATACACAGAAAAAAAGGTGGTGAGAGTGTGGGACGGTGAATATATGCTTCATCTCAGGTTGTTGGAATGGCTAGTTTGGGTAAAAATTAATTTTCCCCTTTATTTTTATTTATTTTAGCATTGCTTGAGCCCCATTTTTTGGAAAAATAAGTTTTGTAATAGTGATTTATTTTATTTTATTTGAAAAATGCGTGATTAAATAGTAGAGAAAAGTTTTCAGTTTACTTATAAAATTATTTTATTGAAGAATATATGATTAAAAATGAATTTGAGAAAAAATGAATTTTCAAAGAATGAAGCTCAAGCAGTAGCTTAATAATAACAACAGCTATGGTGTGTACCAAAATAAGGGGAGGTTGCAAATGTCCTGTCATCTTGATCTCTACTCTGATTTACAAAAAGATCTTAGCTATTTGGAGTGCATGGACTAGATTTGAATTTTTCCACACTACTTCCTTTGGATAATATTGCCTCAAAACAATTTGGAAAAATCCATTTGTACAGTCAATAGTGGATTGTCATGTAACATGTCTCAAACAATTTTTCCACACAGGCGCACACTGTAACCTACAGTACATTACTGTACCTATTTTATCTTTGATATGTCACTGAATTTTGTCGTGCACTTTCTTCTTATTATCTTAGCTCCGTTCGGCTCCAATTAAAATTATAATTCATTTTTCTCTTTCTTCTTATTAACCGCACATTCTCCAATAAATCCAATTTTTCTTTTTGAACCATGCATTCTTCAAAAAAAAAAAAAAAAAAAAAAACACTATTCTAAAAATTATAAACTCAAATAATGGGAGCCAAACAGGGCTTAGTATTTATATTTTAATATTTTATGGAAAACATTTTTAGTGTTCTTATAAAAGGGGGAATAAATGCTTCTGCTTGGCTTTGTTTGAAGGCTAGGAATGGCATAACGAATGCATTCCTTTTTGTCTCCTTCAGTAAGTTTGGTACTTATTCAGGCTGGATGGAATTAAAAAAGAGAGATGAGAGGTGCCAGTGTGATCTTTAAAATTCTTCAAATGGTATAAAGAATTGGACCCTTCAAAAAGAAAATAAAGTATTGTACTTACTTCTATACTTGCATCTAATAGAAAGCTTAACAAATCATTGCCAGAAGAGGACCACTTCCTTTCCCCTGACTTGAGACTTCAATCAGTTTTGCAGATAAATCTACATATTTTTGGTGCAAATTAAGACCTTTTCTAATCTCTAGTGCTAGTAAGTTTTCAAGACATCCATGTATTTCTAGATATTGTTGAAGATATAAATTTGTCATCTCTAACAATTTAAACTTTTACGTGCAGCTGTTCAAGAAGGTCTCAAGTTCAAGTCTCCTAACCACCTATTTATGATAATTGTGCACGCATTAGACATTTGATGAAAACTTGGATTTGACTTGCACACGAGGGGCAAGAGGCATGTGAAGGCATAACTTAAATAATTTATTGTCTCTTTATCAACTTAAACTTTTATATGAGTTATTCTAGAGATATGTCACCTTATGACATAAATATAAATTCCTAAATGCACGTTCTCTATTTGCAAACCTCGACTAAAATATGTTTTTGAATACTTACGTTGAATTGCTAGACCGTAAAATATTCATTTTGCGAAAGAAGTCTTGCTCGTCATCTCATGTACATGGTACACTCATGTTGGATTCAACTCTACATCTTTCACCTTAGGCATAAAATCACTGGTGGTCACACAACTTTATATTTGATGTCACTGTGGCTACCAAATTTGATTTTGTTTCACCATGACCATTCAATTTTATACTTAGTGTCATCATGACCATCCAATTTGATTTTATTTTACCAAGGCCATCCAATTTCATATAATGTTTCACTATAACCACCAAATTTCATATAATATTTCACTATGACCACTCAACTTTTTTTTACCATTTTTATTAATTAATTTTAAAAGGTTTAACGGCGATTTTGCTTCATATATATAAAATAATTTAAAAAAAATTAAAATAAGAAAATATTTAAAAAAAGTTACTTGGAAAAATAAAATAAAATAAAAACTTATTTTAAAATAAACGTTTTAAGTTTTTTTTTATTAAAATAAGTTTTTATTTTAAATTTTTTAAATTTATTTTATATATATAATGCAAAGTTACTATTTTACTCTTTTTAAAATTAATGAAAATATTCAAAATAAGTTGAATGGCCATGATGAAATGTTACGTAAAATTGGATGGTCATAGTGAAACGTTATATGAAATTGAATGACTTTCATGAAATAAAATCAAATTGGGTAACAATGGTGACACTAAATATAAAATTGAGTGATCATGATAAAACAAAATCAAATTGAGTAGTCATCGTGACAACAAGTATAAAATTGGGTGGCCACCAGTGAATTTAACCCTTCACCTTATGATCATCAAGGATGAGTCTTATTTAATTTCTATGCTGCAATTATAGATTATTTTAAAAGCAAAAAGTATGCTTAAATGAAGATAAGAAATATAGTGAACTATGACGACATGATTAATTGCTGATTTTTTTTTTTTTTTTAAAGTTTGCCTTTTAAACAATATTGACTAGGTTTGCCAACTATTTGATGCTCTACTAAGATGGAAAATTAAACATGGTAAATAACAATTATTGACTAGTAGATGTGGCATACATTTAGTGCTGTCCTTGTGTATTAGTTCCAATTTTTTAGAAGAATAATATTATTTAACACCAGTGATACTAGAACATTAATCTATATGATATTATGTAATATGTTCAATTAAAAATGAAATTATGTAATTCATTTAATTGTACATTTAATTTAATGACACTTAATGTCAACCATTACATAAAAAAAAAAAAAAAAAGCGACTTCAGGGACGGATAATTCCGTCTCTGAAGCCCCGAAATTCGTTGGAAATGATTTTCAGAGACAGATTTCGCTCGTCGGTAAATCTGTCGGCAAACACCCCGTTGGTAAAATTAGTGACGGATTATATTAGCCGTCGGTGAATAGCAACGGAAATAAAACGGTCGCTAACCGTCGCCGTTCACCAACGAAAATTTTCGTAGCTAATTGGCGACGGAAATATTGTCCCTGATTTGTTTGTGATTAACAACGGTCTAATAACTTGTTCCTAAATTAGCTACGCATTTGCCGTTCTTATTTCCGTCGCCAATTACCTACGAATTTAGGTGGGTTGGTAATTAGCTACGGATTTTCCGTCACTATTTCCGTCGCAAATTTGAAAGAAAAAAAAAATAGTTGAATAGCTATTTAAATTATTCTTTTCTAGGGAAGTTAATAAATAAAAATTTACACAGACTCAAAATTAATTAAAGTTCAAGAGAAACAAGATAATAGATGAACATTTCAATATAGACCAATTTTCATCCGCCCAGGTCTCTCTGAGGATCAAGCTGCCCACTGCAGTAACTTGAAGGCACAGCAGGAAGTTCGTGCCTTCCTCTCCACTCCAGTAACTTGAGTTTTCAGACGAAATTTTTTCGTTGGTAACTATATAATACTTTTAAAATTTTACTTACAATGTTTACCAACAAATTTTGATGTTGTTACTAAATTATTTAATTTATTATTTATTATTTTTAAATTTTTACCGGTGGATTAGTAACAAAAATGTACCAACGAAAGTCTTCCGTTGGTAATTCTGTTGTGAATTTAGTATTTAATTTTTAATAATGAAAAAGTAATAATTCATTGCTGATTTGTTGTTAATCCGTTGGTATTAGCAACGGAAGTCGTTCATTGCCAAATATCCATTTCTATTGCCTCACTTTTTAGTAGTGAACCAGATTGGTGTTGTAACACGAATGATGTTAAATAACACTATTCTTTCTAGAAAGATCATTTGATTCTTGATATGTAAGGATATTCTATGCAGTTTGGAGGAATCTTTAGAACCCTTTATGTAAAGGGTTAAAGTTAAATTCCTAAATAGTCTTGCTTGCATGCGGATAGGATTGCATTGCATATGGGGGAATGATATGGTGCTCCTCAAGCTACATCATTAAATGACTCGTGACAAAGATAGCTAATATTTATGTCATATCATCTAGATGAATGGATTATTAAGGATCCAGTATAACTTATTAAGTAGTGTTTGGTTCTTTGCAATCGCTTAAACATGTACTATCGATATTGCATGATGTAAACAAATATGCCCAACTTGTAAAGGGTTTGTATGTAAGGGCGAAAGAACTTACAAATTTGCTATCTATGTTATTTTTTTCCTGTCTGTGTATCTGTATCTGTTTGTTCTGTGGTGGAGTGTGCCAAAGGGTGTTTTTCTATTCTCATTTGTGGTTATGTTTCTTTCTCGTTCTCATCTCTTTCCGCTTGATTCAGGTCGAAATAATGGAACTGTTTCCTGCTTCCGGAACAACTTGTTCCTCCTTGGATGCAGCTCGTTTTGTTTATTTTTGCACACGTAATTTCGAAGGGCAAATATATGTCATCTTAACTCATACGACTTCTATTACCACTTTAATTCCAGACCAGATGGTAATATGACTATATGAGTTACAACTATGACATTTGATCAACTGATGTATTGACATTTTCACTTTTATCATTGTACAAAGATCTCTGGACAGGCTATATATAGAATGACTATTTATATATATTAACCTTTCATTTCATGTCTCTTTGTAGGATCCAATAATCTCTTCAGAAATGGCACATTTAGTCGCCTTTCCTTGATGTTGCCATAAAACCATAACTTCTCTTCTCTGTACAAATGACTATGCGAAGCACTTTGGCTTTACCTTTGCATTTCTTATCTTTTACTTGTATATGTATAGTGCAAGTATATTATATATTCTCCACTTTAGAAGAGAGAATGTGACCTGTTATTCTTTCTTATACTTAAAATTTACTTTTTATTGAGGCTCTAGCTTGTGTTTGATAACTTAATTTCATATTAACGAATCTTATAGAGTAGCATTTGAGAATTGAGAATCAATTTGTGAGCAATTCAATCATTAGCTAGTACTCATGCATAACACTCATTGGACGTGGCTTCTTGACTACTATCTGATCGTATTGGCTGAATTATAGAAAGAAAAGTTACCAAGGAATGCTGTTCCTAATAGATTTTTCCTCTCTCTCTCTTTTCTTTTATTTTCTTTCTTGTTTTGAAGGTTGGGGTGGGGAAGAAAAGTGGGATTCTAGAAGAATATGGAATTTGAGCATCTTAACTCAAAGTAAAGCTGTTGGGGGCGTATTCTCAAATCTCAAGTCAAGAATTTTGATATTCTTCCCACTCAAGGGCCACGAAAAATGGGTTCCCACTTTTGATGCAGCCACATGTCTCGTGTCCACAAGCCTCGCGTCAACACTTCCACAAGTTCCGTGTATCCACACTTGCACAAGTTCGAGCGGATCATTAAAGAGTCAAGACTTCGACTTTAGCAACATCATTAAATTTAGTGCTTGTCGTGCTGCTGAAGTTGTTGATGAAATAAATCTTTGTGATCTTGAGATTCAAGATATTCCGTGCTTACCCTAAAACATGGATTCAATAGGGAAGTCATCATCTCATAGAAAATTTCTACTATGAATAAATTAGTTTCCTCTTTGTTCTAATTTTTTTGTCTTCTTTGATCCCTTTTTTTATTGTTCATTTTCTTGTTCGTTATCAAATTGTTATGTTCTTGCGTCGCCATGTTGATGAAAGTTTTTTGTATCAAAACTACGAAGCATCAGGGTTCCTTCAAGGTGATGAACATCTTATAAAAGACATGTATTGCACTACTTGTAGAGGTCTCATCATATATTCCACCAGTTAAGAGTCATAATTGGATTCGTTTTACTCTCAACAAGTCATCCTATAGCATGAGAATTAAGAAGTTTAAGGAGCTTCGAAGATAAGTTGATGGCATTCTCTTTAGAGGAGCAAAAATTATTCTAGGTCGAGTTTTCTCCAATAAAAGAAGAATGACACAAACAAGCTCTACTTCAATTTTACTCGATGATGACGTGTTATTTTCTAAAGAAGGAAAAGTTTGTATTCATCTTCAAAAGGATTGGTTTCCTAAGCTTCAAACCCGATGTCCCTTTTGAAGTTATTCAACAAATTGGAAAAACACACAAAATTCAGCGATCTCATCTTGTGTCTTGATTACATTTCTCATTATCCTGACAAAGACAACTAGGATTAAAGGATGAGTATTTTTCAACCCGGGAGTGTCACAAAATTCCAACCTTGAAAAAAACTCACCAAATTCCAACCTAGGAAAAAAACAGAATCAACAAAATAAAATGCAACACACTTTTCAAACTAATTAAATGGGAACATCAACTAAATTTTTTTGGTTTAGTTAAAAAAAAAAATGATAAAAATACAAGACAAAGACAACAATTAATTTTAACCACACATTTCATGGAATTCACGACTTTTATTAATTTTTCAACTAAATATTTCATACTTTTATTACAATTTAATAAAAATCTTATTCTTTTAACAAAACCAAACACGATACATTAATACAAGGAATGGGAAAATGTGAAAAATACCCAAATCCCTACTTTTGGAGATCCAAGTGCAAAAATCAGATCACAAGATTTAATTTTCAAAATCAACCTACTTCACGTCTCTCTCTCTCTCAGCAGTCTTCTCCGGCGATGTTTCTCCCTTCTTCCCCTTTTCCTCCCCGTCTCCACACTAGTTCACAGCTTGCGACGCTGCCCTAATTTGCAGCAGCATCGTGACGCTGCTGCGAATTAGGGCAGCTTCGCCACTGCGAATCTGTTGGGTTTGGTTGCAATATTGGGCAGAGCAATTTGGGTTTGGTGCGTTGGGTTTTGTGAATCTGTGATGGCGCATTGGGCGATTGTTGCTTCGTCAGAGGTTTGGCGGTGCTCGTCGATTTTTTTGTTTTTTTTCTTGTGACCGATAAGAAGTGATGATGCTACTGGTGGTGTCGCGGTGGTGTCTCAGGTGCATGCAGAACCGTGGTTGTGGTGTGGCGTGGTGGTCCTGTGGGTACAGTGTGTTGTGTGCGATGGATGTGCAGTGATTTTGTTGGTGGCGATTGTGTTGGCGGGGTGGTGATTTTGTGGATCTAATAATTTGGTGTGGTGGCGGCGACGATATTGTTGGTGCTGGAGATTGTCATGGTTTTTGGTTTGTCGTCGATTGGTGAGGCTGTGTTGGGGACGTTAGTGATGGTGATTGTGGTAGCAGTGGCAAAGTAGGGTTAGGGCGTGTAAGACGGTGGTGGCGGTGGCGGTGAGGTGGTGCTGTATAGTCTTTGTGACCAATGCTGTGACATGAGCCATGTGATGTGATTTGTACTGTGACCTGTGTTGTGACCTATGCTGTGACCTGAGTCATGTGTTGTGACTTATGCTATGCCTTGAGCCATTTGCTGTGACTTGAGCCATGTGTTGTGACTTATGCTATGCCTTGAGCCATTTGCTGTGACCTGAGCCATGTGCTGTGACATGAGCCATGCGCTGTGACCTGAGTCATGTGTAAAATATTCTATGACCTATGCTGTGACTATCAACAAAAATCTGAGCCATTTGGAAAAATATTCTATGACATGTGATGTGGTCATTTGAAATAAATTTGTGACTATTAATAAGAACCTAAGCAATGTGCAAATATATTATGTGACGTGTGTTGTGACCATTTGAAAATAATCTGTGACTATTAATAAAAATGTGAGACATGAGCCTTATCATGTTATCAATCATTATAAACAAACAACCATGCGTTGTGACTTGTGACATGAGTTGTGACTAATGACTTATGACCTGGGCTATGACCAACTGTACAAAAAAAATATGACGGAGTTGTTTCCAGAATATTTGTCGGAGTTGGAACAATTGCCGGAATCAAAGCAGTCGTCGGAATAAATCGACGGCGGAATGGTCACCGAAAAAGGTCACCGGAATAGTGGTCGGAATCGGAGCAATCGTCGGAACGATCGTCAGAATCGGAGTAGTCAGCGGAACGGTCGTCGGAAAGGTGGGGGGGTGGAGGTGGGTGGGTTAATTATATTATATTTAAATTTTTATATCTTTTTATAAATATATATATGTATGTATAGGTCAAAAATCTGATTTTTGAAATATGAAAGATGTTTTGTTATTTTTGAAATAGTGTAATGTATCCCGTTAAAAAAGTATACACACAAAAATAAAACATATTTTTGGGTTGGTTTTACTTGCCGTGTCCTCCAACAAATTGGGCTTTAAGCTTATGTAGAACTAACACAAATAGCACTAAGACGGATATGTTTGCTTGTTTGAAGCTTAATTTTAAGTTTTTAAAACCTCTTTTCCCATTTTTGGAACTGACACAAATAACACTGAGAAGAAAAAATAACTGTTAAAAACCAAGCACATGTTTGGTACCTATTAAAAATCACATTCTCATTTTTCGATAAAATAATATTTTTCATCATATCAATAACTTTTTCTTCTTTTTCAACCACTCATTATCCATCAATCTACTATTCCAGAATACATTCTTCCAAAATAATGAGGCTCAAACACACAAACTTATTGCTTAGGTAGTCTCCCTTTTGTGGGCATTGGGCTTTGTATTTGCCAAATTGTTCAATTAAACATGTACATATATAGCTTGGGTGGGGAAAAAAGACATTGAGGACCAAATTGTTAAATTAAACATATACATAAAAAAGACAATTGACTTAGAGCTTGTTTGGTATCAATTTTAATCTAATTAAAATTGAAAATATAGCCGTTATTGAGTCTCACTCGTCTAATAAAAGTCAACAATAACAGCTACTTTTTCAATTTTAATCCGTTTTTAATCTCTACCGAACATACTCTTAAATTTATTGTGACATTGGAACGGACGAGTCAAGATAGTTTATACTCATCTTAGAAGAGAATCAGAGCCATAGATGAAAGAGCTGAGAATAACTTCACGGTAAGTGAGAATTAGATGGTACCAAACATTCGGATGAAAATTCACAGGCCAAGTACTTTGTGGTTCTCTCACAGTGGAGGTAGGGTATATTGGATCCTGGCATGTTTTGGGGCTTATACTAAAAGAGTCCTCACATTCTTAGCTCCAAGCCATTACATGTGGAAAGTGGGGTGAACAATATTATTGTGTTTTGTCCACTCTTTTTTGTAATAGTGATGGTGGAGTAGAATATACGGATCACTTCATATTTGGTCGACTCATCTAGAAAAAGTTTAGTAGCCTCTAACTCAAGAGATATGTTTAATATTGAAGTCATGTTTGATAAACAGTATAAAATTGTACGCAAGAAAGAAAGCTATATGGTAAAATGCTACTTGCTCTATCCTATTATGTGTAGTTGAGAATACCAAACATGAGAACGACCGAAAGGTGGTCCCCGAAGTTATTACTCTTGTAAATGTTAACTTTATGAAAGAAGAAAGGATGAGGTAGTGGTTTTTCTTGTTAAGACAAAAAATTGGAAGTCAACATTTATTGATAGATGACTAAAGATAATTTTCAGTGCCGTTGGTTCCAATCTATTGCAACCCCTACCCCCCTCTCTCCACCCCCCCCCCCCCCACGCACACACAAAATAAATAAATAAAATTATGTATAACTAGAGAATGTTGTACTGAAAATTAGAAATCCTAATTTCATATCGCCAAGAGTAATAAAATTATAGTATGGAAATAAAGACATGAAAAAACACGTATGATTTATAGAGGTTTGTCTCAATATAAAATTACGTATTCGTCCGTCACTACAATAATTTATTATGATGAAAAGAAGTTTAAAAAAATAAAATAAATTAAAATAAACAACCACACACCCTATTCTCTCTAACATCTCTCTTGATTATGATTACGAAATCCTAAAGACAATTCCCCATTTATAAGAAAAAATAGGGGAAAATCGAAATTACAAAAGTCAATCCGCATAATGACAATAATTAGGTTTCACGACTTAACAAGCTATATCTATGCTTCATACTCACATATATTTAGTACTCTAAATAGAATAGAAGATATCCAACATTTTTCAACAAAGCCACATAGTAAACATTCTATGCACGTTTTTCTATTGATATCGAACAATCGATGTTGTAATATGTGGTTGATTTTATTTCTACATTCAATGCTCCATCTCTGTCCTTGAAAATTGTGGACATTTTGGATGGCAACCTCATTTGTTACAAAATAAATCTTTCTTTGTTCAACTCCCATAAAACTAGTATACTGACTGAGTATAAGATAAGATATTTGTTTGAAAATAGCCCAGACAGTAAAATCTTGTCACTGGAATAATTCATTTGGTATTTCTCCAAGAACAATCTAACATATATATCCCATGCAATTTTCATTAACACTCATGTTTTTTCCCTTGTAATTTTAATCAATTATTGAAGCACTTTTTGGAGAATTGATTGTAAAGCATGCTAAAGCAACACCTCTAATGGCCCCCTACTTGATTCTAGTGGTCGATGATGGATGCCACTTTATTTCCGTGATAGTCCTTTAAATGAAGAATAACGATATCTAGTACCACTTATGCTAAAACATCAATTTATATGGCATTATGTGATGGGTTAAATTAAAGGCAGAATTGTATGATTCATTTAATTGAACTTATAACTTAATGTCACAAGTATTGACATCTAAACTAGTGTTAAACACCCGTGATACTAAATAACATTATTATTAAATAAATCTCGACATCCACTTAAAGTGACTTGTTGAGGTATAATATATAAATAATTAAATACATGTCTGATTTGGATAAAAAAATATTTTTTTAGTAGATATCGATAAAAACTAATGACATTTTTGGTTGAAAAGTTTAGAAAAGTTGTGAGCCCAAATTCGAGACTGAAAATAAATTTAAAAAATAAAAAAATGAATTTTAAGAAACAATGCCTAAACATTGTCTAATCACAGTTGTTGTTTAGTTACTTGTGAGATAATTGTCCAATCACAGTTATTGTTTCCCTCCAATCACAGTTGTTTTTGTGTTCTACAAGAATATATATATTTGCAAAGACGTGATAGGACACCACCTAATGGCAAGTGGAAATAATTTTTTGGTACATGCAAAGATGCACCATACAAAGTGCCAATCTCAGTCATATGAGTGCACTGTTCTTCATTTAACCAAAAGCTAAGCAAACTCGTCGCCTATTGTTTTTTTTTTTTTTTTTTTAAACGTGGGAAAGTAAAAGCTAAAGAGATAAGGTATGCATATGTACAGACGCACAAAAAAGTTCAAGGGAGTTAGAAAAGTTGATAAGAAACAGTGGTGGTGGTGGACACTGACAGAGAGAAGGACTAATGATTTAGGAAAATTCTATTTGTATGGCCGTCATTTGTCCATTATGGCACCAATTAGGTAAAATATTATGTACCTCGAGTATAGTCCAATGATTTATATATACACTCCAAATTTTAGAAGCAAGTGCAGTATTATTTGATCAAATTAGGATATTTGGTTCGTTGGAGGAGAAGACTCTTCTCTTCCATGGCTACTATAACCACTGCCTTTTTCATCGTTACACTCACATTTTTCCTTGTTAACTCTCATGCTGCTGATAAAAAACGTATGCTCCATACTCGCCTTTTTTTCTTATCCTAAACTCTTGCCTTCAATAACGATTTTTACGGTTAAATCTTTTTGAATTCTTGCAGAAGTTTATGAGCATATGCAATTCACTTACTCGGGTGGCACTGGACCGGACAAGTGGGGAAGAATAGACCCAAAATTCACCATGTGTGCAAATGGGAAATCGCAGTCTCCAATTAACATTGTGAAAGCTAAAGTTGTAGTTGACAAGAAGTTGAAGCCATTGATCAGAGAATATAATTCTGCAAATGTTACTTTGGTCAATAATAAATTCAATGTCGCGGTTAGTTTTCCTTTTAAAATACTTAGCTAGTTTTCCTGTTTTTCCAAAAGTTTTATGTTGGGTATTTGTGCTGGAAATTTAGGTCTACTTCTAGATTTAGTTCTCGGTCTTCTTTTGGAAATAGTAATATAAGAACAAAAAGAACACCGAGTATTTATTTAGAATAGCTGAAAAGTGGGAAGGAAATCGGACTGGGTGATAGCGAGACTTGAACTCAAAACATTTGTCTAATCTGATACGATGTTTAGTCAATTGATTTAAAATTTACTTAGGATCACATTTCTATCATTTAAATATTATCATTAAAAATGATTGTTCGAGTCCTAATCGAACTCTTAATGCAGGTGGTTTACCCTAGCAATTGCGGAAAGTTGATTGTGGATGGCAAGAAGTATTCCTTGAAGCAAATGCACTGGCATTCTCCTTCAGAGCATCGAATCGATGGCCAGCAGTAAATCCTCTCCCTGTTTCCTTCTCTCTCACCCACCATGGCCGGTTTTTGGTCTGGCACGATCCCATTTTTAGCTAGGTTGGGCCTCTACAGCCCAGATCGCACGTCCTGGGTATAGAGGTGGGCGGGCCAATAGCACGTCATGTCACAAGTTAAATTATGCCACTCGATACATTTTGACACATCTACAGCTCCTCTCATACACACATTCTGAGGCACACATGCAAATACAATCTGTAGATTGTATAATAACTTAGCAAGCAAAACCTTAGCTATCACATTTATCATATTTCAGATTTGCTGCAGAGCTTCATCTGGTGCACGTAGCCGATGATGGCAGCGTTTCAGTTGTGGGCATCCTTTTCCAGTTAGGACGCCCCGATCCAGTTATCGAGAAGGTATATTTCGAGCAATATCTACGCGTTTTGTAATGTACGGAATTGTATTGGACTCGACTAGACAACTCACAACTTTAACAAATAAGGATCGAAAAAACGTTCTAACATTCGAAGTGTTTCTCCACTTACAGATACAGAACAAATTAAGTGAATTGGCAAAGGAGGCTCATACGAGTAATGAAGAAGCTCCAGTTACAGTCGGACCTTTCCATCCCACAGAAGTGAGGAAAAATGGGCACAAGTATTACAAATATGTAGGCTCTTTTACCACTCCTCCATGCACTGAAAACGTTACATGGATCATCCTTGAAAAGGTAACAAAGCATTTCAATTTTGAGAATTATGACATGTTTGGTAAATCGGAATGAATACAGCTGAGATTGTATAATATTTTTGTAAGGTGAGGTCGATGTCGAAGGTACAAGTAGAGGCTCTAAAAGCTCCACTCGACACTGGATGCAAGAATAATAATAGACCTGTGCAGGAATGGAACGGACGCCTTGTGGAGCTTTACGAGGAGCAGGTGAACCACGTATAGAGTTTCTATGGTTTTGTAATCTATAAGTTGTCCGTCGAAAATATAAATTAATAAAATTAATGTTTTCAAATATTTAAATTTTTAAAAATAGTAGAAGAAAATGGCGTGTTAAATATATTAATTGGATTCAGGCACCAAACTTAGCTCCTATTTTACCTCCTCATATCTAAGAGATGTGTGTACTATCTCGAAATTGAGAAACAAAGTTTAAAACATTAAAAATCAGATATAAGGAGATTATTCTAATAAAGATAGCCCAGGTATAAGGAGATTATTCTAAGAAAATAGTAAATAAAACTTAAAAATTTGAAAATTGAAATTGATATTAAAATTTGAAATTACACAAAGAGATTACAAACTTTAGAATTTACAAAGAAATTCTCAAACTATCTTGAAGACGATAAAATAAAATTCTTATTTTTCGCTTAAAAATACAGATGAAATGGTCTGCTTTTAAAGACTCGGAGAATGAAACTCTCGAGAGCTACGTGAAAAATAACATGAAAAAACTTTCCACTTGCACTTGAGAGAATCTTGAAAAGAAAAATATCATGAAAACTTTCCACTTACACTTGAGAGAATCTTGAAAAATATTTTTGTCCTCAAGTAAAGAGAATTTGTCAAGTGGTTATCAAAAAGTTCAAGAAACTCTCAAGTGGTGGACAAAAATATTTTTCAAGATTCTCTCAAGTGCAAGTGAAAAGTTTTTTTATGTTATTTTTCACGTGGCTCTTGAAAGTTTCATTCTCCCAGTCTTTAAAAGCAGACAATTTCATCTGTATTCTCAAACTATCTTGAAGACGATAAAATAAAATTTTTATTTTTCGCTTGAGAATATAGATGAAATTGTCTGCTTTTAAAGACCCGAAAAATGAAACTCTCGAGAGCCATGTGAAAAATAATATGAAAAACTTTTCACTTGCATTTGAGAAAATCTTGAAAAATATTTGTCCACCACTTGAGAGTTTCTTGAACTTTATATATGTTGGAAATGCGTTATTTGGTGAATGAGAAATTAAGCCAAATTTTGAATTATTGAAAAGTGGAAAGTTTTTTCATGTTATTTTTCACGTGGCTCTCGAAAGTTTCATTCTCCCGATCTTTAAAAGCAGACAATTTCATCTGTATTCTCAAACTATCTTGAAGACGATAAAATAAAATTTTTATTTTTCGCTTGAGAATATAGATGAAATTGTCTGCTTTTAAAGACCCGGAAAATGAAACTCTCGAGAGCCATGTGAAAAATAATATGAAAAACTTTTCACTTGCATTTGAGAAAATCTTGAAAAATATTTGTCCACCACTTGAGAGTTTCTTGAACTTTATATATGTTGGAAATGCGTTATTTGGTGAATGAGAAATTAAGCCAAATTTTGAATTATTGAAAAATTATATGGAATATTGTGAAATATTCTAGAAAATATGTAGATGAAAAGATGTGTCTTTTCATATGGATCATGACTCTTGGAGATCATGACTTTTGGCATTATTTTTCAATAATTGTCTCTTTATGTAGAGATGTAATTGTATCTCTTTATGGAGAGATATAAATTCTAAGAGATGTGTCTCTTGGTATGGATGTTCCAACTACTATATAAGGGATCCCACATGTTTGAATTTGATATGGAATAATGAGAAGTGGAACAAATTCAATTGATAGTTCCATATCATTCCATTTCATGTTTTACTTTAGTTTTGTATAAAACACTTTGTAGAAGTGATTATTTCTTGCATCAAAATCATGGTTATGGTAGAGAGAGAATTCCGTTCGAGTTCGTTGGTCTAAGTCATTTGGAATGCTCCTATGGCTAGACGTGGTCGTTGTATCTTGGGAGATGATTGTCAAGAAACCGTTAGCACCGATGCGGGGCAAATTCATCTTAAGATTGTTGGAGATAATATCTCCAACAATATATATATACTAGGTGCAAGCAACGTGCAATGCACGTTTGCTTAGTTTATATTTAATAGTTTTGTTTAAGAATTAATTTGTTATTAATAAAGATGTAATTTTTTTGGTTAATTAAATAATTAATGATGTAATGTTTATGTAATTGATAAATAATTAAATAAAGTGCTTCTCTCTGTCATCTCCAACCCAAAATCACAAACAGAAAACTCAAGGTATATTAAGGGGTAAGAAGATGAGTTTACTTAGGCTCCGTTTGATTCTCATTAATGTAGAATGAGAATGAAAAATATAATCGTTATTGGACCCCACACAAGAGATAGAAATTCAAAATTGATAGATTGATGTGATGGATAACGGTCATATTTTTCATTTTTATGGGTTTTTAATGAGAAACAAACGGATGCTTAAACTTTTTGCATGACTTAAGTCTTTACTCCTTTTTAAGTAATAATGCAATTCATTTTATCGTTAAAGTATGATATGTATAACGATAATATATGTATATCATGTGTTAGACTTAGTATTGGTAGAGTAAATTTTCGAGAACGAAAATATTTTAAGGGGGGTGAGAATGTAATACCCCGAAAATTTTCATAAAATATAATTCAATTTTTATATACTATATTTTAATATTTTGAAAGTTAGGGACTAAATGATACATTTATCAAATTATATTTTATTTGTGTCAAATATTTAGATATTGATGGAGTTATCGTAAATATATGAATATTGATCTCGTTTGATAAATCGTAATTAGATACATAAATCAAATTCGAGAAAAAGTCGATTTGGATAAGTTAGCTCCAAGATATTTTAGTTTGAAGGAATTATCTAAAGCTAATTTATTTTTATTATTATTTAATTATAATTTTGAAAGTAAGGGGTGGTGAAAAAAAAATTTCCATTAAAATAAGAAATTTCCGTTAGTTTTGGAATTTTTTGGATTAAAATCAACTCCTTTTAAAGAGGAGGTTAAAAACCTAGCTGATTGAAAAGAAAATTGGTTGGAAGAAAATGAAAATTTGACAATGATAGCTTCATAATACTCACGAGATTTTTTGATATTGGTTGGAAGAAAATGAAAATTTGGGGGAAAGAAATGTTGAAGATATTCTTCAAGGGAAGAATACATTTGAGCCCAAGATGTTTCCATTTCAAAAACGAGCAAATGAATTCATTTTGTAAAGTAGGCAAAGGCGTTTGGAGGATTAACATCTCGAAGTTTACCAAATCCAATTTGAAGAGCTTTTCTACAACCATCTTGGGCTCAAAGGTATTCTTCCCTTGAAGAACATCTTCAAGATTTCTTTCCCCCAAATTTTTATTTTCTTCCAACCAATATCAAAAAATCATGTGAGTATTACGAAGCTATCTTTGGCAAAACTGGATCGGTCATTATTACTCACACTTCAGATAACAAAAATTTAAAATACGTTGTTTTTTCAAAAATTTCTATCCAAAGGGTATGATCTTATGATAGTCGAAAAGAACTATGATCTTTTGTGAGCAATATGGATTTGAAAAGATCACCCCTCCATCCTCAAAATCTAAAAAGAAAAACCTTCCTTCTCATTTGAGAAAAATATCTTTTTCAACATTTTCAAAATAAAGTACTTTTCAAAATTACCCTCATCAAAGTTCAAAAGGAAAGTTTTTAAAGAAAAGATTTTCAAAATTGTCTAATATTACTTGCTGGAAATGCAATCAATCTAGTCATTATTCAAATAAATGTCTTATGAAGGGAAAGATTAACAATCTTCAAATTGACGAAGAAGTTAAGCTTGAACTTCTCAATTTACTCAACTCAGTTCGGATGAATAAAATCTTGATTGAGAACATTAAATGTCCTATCAACATTAGGAAGACTGTGATGTTGGAACTAGTTCAAATTCCTCTTCTACCTCAAGCCAAGGTAAAGACATTTGTAGTTGTAAAACTATAAACGTTCTTACTAAATAAGAAGAACTTATTCAAGAAATAATTGTGAAAATAGAAAATCATCAATTAAAGAGTAAGTCCATCTCTTTTACCTTTAAAACCTTCCGTTGCTCCGTTTAATATGAATAACATATTAAACCGATACAAATTAGAAAGTTCTTCAAGATCCTCTTGTTCAAAATCTTTATGTACTCAGTTAAAACATGCAGTTAATGATATGAAATCTGATATTGCTTCGTTAGGAAAGCAAATGAAAGATGTCAAAATGAAACTTGTTTTCTTAAAGACTAAAAGTCTAAAACAAGAAAACAATCATTTTCACGACTCGTTAGAAGACGAATATACTATTCAAGATTTTCATGAAAATCCTCAAACTAATAAGAAAATATTAATGTTATTAATCGAATTCAGGTTCAAAAATGATATTGCAATATGACAATTATAGTCAACACAGAGTTCAAGCTTCATACAAGAATATTAATTGGTTTTGGAGCTTATCAAAATTAGGGTCGGACATGGTTTGGTTCAGTTCGGTTCTAAAGAGAACCAAATCGAACCAATGGCATGTTCATTCGTAGTTTTGATAGGCAGTTGGATAGGGGAAGTCAGACTTGACAGTCGGTGGCTTCAATTTGGGTATGTAGATGTAGGTTTTCAATTTATTAAATGATTTGGGGTTAGTGAACATGTGCTTACCGAATGAAAGTATGAAATTGGAAAAAGAATGATAAAAACTTAAAAAAGTCTAGATCTTAGGCTAACAATGAAACCAAAAAACTAAAATAAAAAATTGAATTTAGAAAATAGGTTGGGCTAGGCTAGCTATGCATGGACTTGGCTTGGGAGTTGGAACGTTAATCACTAAATTAGTTAATTTGCTAATTTTTTTTAAAAAAAAAATTAAAAAAATTAAATTAATTCAATATAAAAAATTATTTAGATTCAGTTCTTATTCGATTCTTTGGTTCTTGGTCTAGAACCGAGAACCGAACCAAAACCATCGATTTTCGATTCAAATACACGTTCGTGTATTTAACTTATAAAGAATCGCTCGGTTTGGTTTAGTTCGGTTTGGGTTCGGTTCGGTCCAATTCGGTTTGGGAGTTTTGTCCAGCCCTAATCAAAATTGCATTAGAGAATAATTAATTCCTACCAAATATTTTGAAAAAACTACTAAGCATCTTTATGGTGCTAGTGGTAAAAAAATCTAATATTCAGTACAAACTTTCAAAAGCTCGTGTTTATAATTCCAAAGATTTAGACCAAAAAGTTATTCTTGGTACTCCTTTCATTGTTCAAAATTTTCATTTTCAAGCCAATTCGAAAAGTTTTATTATCAATATTTCAAGATGAGAAATATTTTTTTGAATTTACAAATCCACCATCATATAAAGATGTGAATACTTTGAAAGAAGCATTAATATCAAAATTAATTAATAATATTAATTTTAAAAGGAAACATATTCCTTAAAGAAGAAATTGGGTTTCAAAGAATTGAAGAACAATTAAAATATCCTTTAATTATTGAAAATTTTCTTTGCTTCAAAAGAAAATTGAAGAAGAAATATGTTCTACTATTCCAAATACTTTTTGGAATAGAAAGAAACATGCTGTTTCTTTTCCTTACAATTTCGATTTTCATGAATCCAACATTCCAACAAAATCTCGTCTTACTCAAATGAATAAAGAATCATTTGATCATTGTAATGATACTATGTGTAACGACCCGGGTCCCACTTAACGGGCTGTCCTGGCCGTTAGATCGACGACGTACTGTCCCCACTGTACCAACATGAGTCTTTTCAGCATGCTTTGTCCTCACTCGCACGCTCCCCGAGAAAACTTCCCAGGGGGTCACCCATCATAGAATTGCTCCAAGCCAAGCACGCTTAACTGTGGAGTTTCTAATGACAAACTTCCAGAAAAGAAGGTGCACCTTGTTGGTATGAGTAGTACCTATCAAATCTCTTAAACTTTCTTGGTCTGGGGTATTACAATCACCCTCCGTTAGACTCGCGACGTCCTCGTCGCGCTTGATTCATCTGAGGATCTGTTGCCAGGCGTTGGAATTCTAGAGGTGGCTCCTACGGGTTCAAGAGGTGGCTCCCGTCCTCTGGCGTAGCACTTTGTCCCGCATAGCACTTAGTTCCCGATTTCCGGCTGGCAACCCGCTCTGATACCATTTGTAACGACCCGGATCCCACTTAACGGGCTGTCCCGGCCGTTAGATCGACGACGTACTGTCCCCACTGTACCAACATGGGTCTTTTCAGCATGTTTTGTCCTCACTCGCACGCTCCTCGAGAAAACTTCCCAGGGGGTCACCCATCATAGAATTTCTCCAGGCCAAGCTCGCTTAACTGTGGAGTTTCTAATGATGGACTTCCGGAAAAGAAGGTGCACCTTGTTGGTATGAGTAGTACCTATCAAATCTCTTAAACTTTCTTTGTCTGGGGTATTACAATCACCCTCCGTTAGACTCGCGACGTCCTCGTCGCACTTGACCCGTCTGAGGATCCGTTGCCAGGCGTTGGGATTCTAGAGGTGGCTCCTACGAGTTCAAGAGGTGACCCCGTCCTATGGCGTAGCACTTTGTCTCGCATAGCACTTAGTTCCCGATTTCCGACTGGCAAACGGCTCTGATACCAATTGTAACGACCCGACTTTTCTCAAAAACTCAGATTTTTAAGAAAATCATAAATTTAATATATCTCTAACAAAAGATATAAAAACCGTTCCTTTATTCATAAGTAAACAATATAAATATTTTTCAAAGTTTAAAGCAAATGAAACGATGTTTAATTCAACATTTAATCCATATAAATAAATAAATAAAACATAACAAATAGATCTCTCTTTATTAAATGCAATTTCTGCCATCATCGAACGATTTCCCATCTCCAAATCTCACGATCTCAATTCCTTGAAAGGGGGAAAATTAAAGGGGGTGAGATTTAAGAAAATCTCAATAAGTGTGTGCGGTGAACATGTATTTTGTATTTAAATAATGGAAAAAAAATGTGATTCTCATAACATACGTATAGGAGACACATGGACTACTCCGAACATAGGTGGTAGTAAATCCAGTGTGTAGCGCTACTAAACTCCGGCCTTCTTATCATAAACATACATGGCCCATACACGATTTTCCAGAATTTCAAACACAACATAAACATTCACGAAATCACATGCAACATCACTTACTTCGTAGTTGAATGAATTTTGATAAAATGGATGTGATGATCTGCCAACCAAAAGTCTTCTTGTGAATTGTGTGCACAGAACTGATGTGACTTGTGAATGACAACAATGAATGTCGTGTGTGTGTGGAGAAGGTGAGGACGTGTGTGTGTGTGTGTATTTTCAATTATAATATGGTCAAATTGAAAGGAAAAGTGAAATATTCCTTATTGATCCACATGGCAATGATTGCCTACCAAAACCATTCCAAGATTTTGCCTATTTACCATATTCCTACACGTACAGAATGGGCAGAAGACTAAATTGAAGGGAAAGACAATTCTACCAAATTTAATCAAATCATAAACTATGACTAGTTCACACTTTGGTCCCTAAACTATATAAGCTAAGCAATATGATCCTTAGATATTAAATTTCTTACTTTAAGGTCCTAATTTCTAATATAACGACTATAACGAAAATTGGGGATATTACAATCTACCCCTCTTAAAATAAATTTTCGTCCTCGAAAATTACCTTAGTCGACATTATCGAACATGTGGGGATACTTAGATTGCATGTCTTCCTCACGTTCCCAAGTCGTCTCTTCTATCGAATGGTGTTGCCATAACACTTTAACCAACGATATTTCCTTGTTGCGAAGCTTTTGTACCTTGCGAGCTATAATACAAAGTGGTGTTTCCTCATAGCTCAAGTCCGATTGGATTTTCAAAGGTTGATGTTTCAATACGTGACTCGGATCTGGAATGTACTTCTTGAGTGTCGATACGTGGAAGACGTCATGTACTGCAGAAAGCTCTGGTGGCAAAGCCAATTGATAAGCTACATTCCCAACCCTTTTGAGTATCTCAAAAGGTCCAATATATCTTGGTCGAAGTTTCCCATTTTTTCCAAATCTTAAGACACCTTTCATTGGTGTGACCTTCAAAAATACCCTATCACCAACTACAAATTCTAGTTCCTTTCTTCTTCTATCTGCATAGCACTTTTGTCTGTCTTGGGCGGTCTTCATGTTAGCCCGAATCCTTTCTATGGCATGAACCGTACGTTCCATGATTTCAGGTCCTAAAATTTTACGTTCACCGACTTCATCCCAATGAATGGGCGATCTACACTTCCTTCTGTACAGGGCTTCATAGGGTGCCATGTCGATAGAGGCATGATAACTGTTGTTATAAGCGAACTCGACTAATGGTAAATGCTTCTCCCAATGTCCTCCAAAATCTAGGACACACATTCGAAGCATGTCCTCTATTGTTTGAATTGTTCGCTCGGATTGTCCGTCTGTTTGAGGGTGAAAAGCTGTACTAAATTTTAGCTTAGTTCCCATTGCTCGATGCAAGCTTTTCCAAAAATTTGATGTAAACCTGGGATCTCTATCAGACACAATCGAGACTGGAACACCATGTAATCTCACCACTTCATTAACATATAGTTGCGCAAACTGGTCCAAAAGATTACCAAAGAATCCGGTCCCTAAGAATCATGAGCTTACTTTAGCTATACGAAAAGTTAAAGTTGATGTTAAAAGTATATCATGTCTATCAATACTTGACCACACTGTCTCCATTATTATAGAAACTGATGCGTCATATAGGCTTTGGTGGAGTCTTGAGACAAATCCATGTCAACTCTAATAAAAAACAGCTGGTTATATTCTATTATGGTGTTTGGATTAACCCTCAAAGAAATTATTCTACCATCAAAAAAGAAATTTTAGTAATTCTTTTATGTATTTCAAAATTTCAAGACGGTTTAATCAATGAAGAATTTGTTTTGAAAAAAGATTGCAAAATATCTTATAACGTTTTACAAAAAAGTAGTAAAAAACTTTGTTTCAAAACAAATTTTCGCAAGATGGCAAGCCAACTTATCATATTTTGATTTCAAAATTCTATATATACAAGGTAAATCAAACTTTCTTGCAGATTTCTTAACTAGAGAGTTTCTGCAAAACAAAGATGAGAGAAACAGTTGAGAGTTATGGATTCTTCAATTTCTTCAAAGAAGAATAAGAAAAAATCTTCAATTTCTATCCTTTCAATTAAAGATTATATTCAAAATTCTTTTTATGATTCAAAGAATGAAGGAGAAAGTTCTTCTACCTCTCAAAAAAACTACTTTTGCTTCAAAAAATCCATTTATACAAAAACCTCAGAATAAAAAGATCTAAAGGAAACAAACCCTCAAATTACACACACACACACACAAAAAATAAAAAAAAATCGTTCTAATTGGATCTGAAAAACTATCAGATATCAAACCATCAACATCTTTTCATTACTTTACCAGACCTATTCAAATTCCTATTTTTGAAATGGAAACGTATTGGATCAATAGGTATTCTTCTCTTGAAGAATGTCTCCAAAATTTATTCCCCTCACATTTCCATTTCATGCCAAAAAAAATATCAAAAAGATTAGAACTTATTGTGAAGTCATCATAATCAAATCAGGGTCAACCATGATAACTCATACTCAAAATCCTAAAAAGAAAAATTATGCTGATTTTTCAAAAATTTCAATTAAAATGGTAGTCTTTTGAAGATTGGGGGGCAAAATCCATGATATGAGAAAAAAAATCTTTTATTTCAATTTGCTCACAATGAAAGAAAGAAATCGATAAGCACACCGATTTTCTTGTTGAAAAATCAAGATTTGTGGCCATATTCAATTAGTGCAAAACTTCAGAAGAATTACAAATTATTTCGAAAAAAAATTGCTTCATTGCTAGAGGCATCTTCAAAGAAATCAAAATCAAATGACGATGATTATTCTCAATTAGAATCAACAGACTATGATCAAAACAACGAAGACGTGTTTTGGGTTAGATAAAATTGATAATTTGATTGAGCAAGAAACTCAAAGAAATTCAAAATGACTACATGGACCCAGTTTTTTAGATGAGTATCGAAATTACCGGGTTCAAGAAAGTGCTCTTTCAAATGTGTTTGCTATCACAATAGCTATTCCTACGAGCTTTACCGATACTCAAAAATGGACAAAAACTTTATTAATACAACTTTAATAAAGTAGATTTCATCTTTCAAAATTTCGGGAGGAAATGGATAAAATTCAAAAGTTATGACAGACAAAGTGGCGCAAAAAATGAAAAACAAGGACAGATATTATTGCTCTCCATATCGCCCTTCAAAGATTTTTCAATTCAATTCAATTCAAGATAGTTTCAAATCCGAAACTTCAAGTATAAAAGAAGATGAAAATCACAGACATCATCAAGTGTGTTTTAGCGGGAGATAAAATATCTATAAGAAAGTTTTAGAATTATCCTTATATTTCAAAGTTTTCTTTATCTTTCAATATTGTAATTTTCAATTTTATTCATCAAATAAAAGTTTCTTCATTTGTTCTCTAAATTTTATTATTCTCTATCACTCTCGAACTATTCCCATGTACCTGGCCTTGAAACTATCTTGAATTGAAATGAAGAATCTTTGAAGAACGACATGGGGAACAATAATATCTATCCTTGTTTTTCATAGTCCGCGCCACTTTGTCTGCCATAACTTTTGAATTTTTGTCCATTTTCTTCAAACTTTTTGAATTATGGGATCTACTTTATCAAAGTTGATTTAATAAAGTTTTTTTGTCCATTTTTAGTGTCAGTAAAATTGGTAGGAATAACTTTTGTGGCGGCAAACACATTTGAAATAACACTTTTCTTGAACCTGGTAATTTCGATACTCATCTAAAAAACTAGGTCCATGTAGTCATTTTGAAATTTTTTTTTTTAGTTTCTTGCTCAATCAAACATCAATATTATCTAACCCAAAACAAGTCTTCATTGCTTTGAGCATAGTGTGTTGATTCTGATTGAGAAGAATCATCATCGTTTGATTTTGATTTCTACGAAGAGGCATCTGCCAATGAAACAATTTATTGCGAAATAATTTGTGATTTTTCGGGAGTTTTGCACTGATTGAACATGACCATAAGTTTTGATTTTTCGACAAGAAAACCGGTATGTTTACCTAGTTCTTTCTTTGATAGTTTTGAAACACCAATATTTCTTTGTTCTTAAATCCACAAGTTTATGACACTAGGGCAACAATTTGTCTCATGGAATTTTAACCACCATATAATTTTGAGCCTTCTGACTATACTTTTGACATTGAACTCAGAGCTTGTATTTTAAACAACTTGATAGTCCCAGGAGAAAATCTATGAGACTTTAAGGTTGAGAGCAAATTGAAGTAAAAGATTTTCTTGAGGCTTTAAAAATGATTTTGCCTTTTTTTGAAGTGTTCGATCCCTTGCCGAGTAAGATTGGGTAAAATCATCTCGTCGAGTCCAAAATGTTCAAACCAATTTTGAAACTATTTTGAAAAAATTGTAACACGTGATTAGTTCAAAATGATAAACCTTTTGAATTGAAATTTTTGAGAAATCAACATATTTTTTCTTTTAAGGATTTTTAGTATGTATGACTGATCCTAATTTGATTAGGATAGTCTTATAATAAGCTCCAGTTTTTTTTTATATATATTTGTTGACATGAAATGAAAATGCGGTGGAAATAAATTTTGGAGACATTCTTCAAGATAAGAATACATATAGATCCAAGAGTTTTCCATTTCAAAAATAGGAATTTGAATAGGTTTGGTAAAGTAATGAAAGGATGTTGAGGGGTTGATATCTGGTAGTCCAATTTGAGCGGCTTTTTGTAATTTGATGGTTTGTTTTCTCCATAGATCTTTTTACCTTGAGCTGTTTGTATGAATGGGTTTTTTAAGCAAGATTAGTTTTTTGAGAAGTAGAAGAACTTTGTCCTTCATTCTTGAAAATTGAAAAGAGTTTTGTATGTAATCTTCAATTAAAGGACATGAATTGAAGATTTTTTTCTTTTTCTTCTTTGAAGAAGAATCCATAACTCTCAACTATTTCTCTCAATTTTGTTTTGGAGAAACTCTCTAGTTAAGAAATATGTACAAAAGTTTGATTTACCTTGTATATATAGAGTTTTCAAATCAAAACATGATAAGATGGCTTGCCATCTTGTGAAAACTTGTTTTGAAATAAGGTTTTTTTTACGTCTTTTTGTAAAAAGTCTTTTGATGATTTGCAATTTGCGTTTAAAAAGAATTCTTTATTGATTAAATTTTTGAAATTTTGAAATACATAAAACAATTGCTAAAATTTCATTTTTGATGGTAGAATAATTTCTTTGAGGGCCAATCCAAACAACAAAATGAAATTTAACCAACTGTTCTTGACTAAACTTAACAGAGATTTGTTTCAAGACTCCACCAAAACCTATATATAACGCATCAGTTTCTACAATAATGGAGGTAGTGGGGTCAAATATTGATAGAAGAGTATACTTTTGACAACATTTTTAACTTTTCGTATAGCTAATGTATGTTGATGTAGGGGTGGCAACGAGTCGAGCCGAGCCCGAGCAAAAAAAAAAGCTCGTACCGAGCCCGAACTTTTTTGGACCGAGCTTTTTTAGGCCCGAGCCGAGTCGAGTCCGAGCAAAAAAAAAATGAGACTCGGCCCGAGCTTTCGTCCTGAGCCTTTGAGGGCCGAGCCGAGCCGACTCAGGTTTTTTTTTTTTGCACAATTTATACGTGTTATAAATTAAATAAATTTTAAAAATGTAAAGTTTACATTGTAAACCCTCCTCCTTTATCCGGGCTTGGGACCGGCTACAATTATCGTAGGCAGAGTTAAAACTGTACACGAATAAAATATTTCGTGTACAATTTTTCTTAATACAAAAAAATTTTAAAAATTACATTTGTTTTAAACTAATCAATTTAAAAACTTACAATATCATAGATGCTTGAATTTGCTGTAACTCTTCGGCCATTATGCTGTCAATTTGTTCTTGAAGGCGTAATTCCGCACATTCTCAATCCTTCAAACATATTAAAGCCTCCAATATATCTTCTTTTAGTCTTGATCGTTCGTCACATAAAACTCGACCACCTAAACTAAATGCAGCCTCCGATGCTACCGTAGACACCGGAGGTGTTAGTAGATCGCGAGTAATTTTTGATACAATTGGATATTGCCTTTCGTTACACATCCACCATAATAAAAGATTAAATTCCTCTAATTGTTGTGGTTGTAACATACTACGAACGTCCACGTACATATACCTAGCTAACTCAGAGGGAATTTCAAGATTTGTACCACTGACATCTACTGCTCTAAATATTGACGAACTAGAATTAAATGAGGGAACACTAGTATTGGTCTCTAAAAAATTACAAAATTTTTCTGCATTTGTTGATGTATTTTTTGAAAAAGAACTTCGGGTAGTAGAACTAACTGACCATTTTTTTCAGCGTAATAGTTATACATTTCACATAACATAGATTCTAAATGCACATGTGATAATTCTATATTCATGAAATTTGAAATCCCCTTTATAGTAGCTTTTGTGCCAGTTAAATTAAGTCGAAGGTCCATCACTGAAGCTAATAAAAATAAAGAGGATATCTCTTCCCAATATTTACGAAATTTTGCCTCTATAGAATAAATTACGTTAACAAAAATTGTCAAACTCCTATATTTTTTAAATACTTGTGCAATATTGAGAAAATATTGTAAAACAATTGAAGATGTAGGATAATAAACACCACTACATTCCTTCGTGGTATCGAAAAAAGGTTTTAAGAAATTTTTCACTTGAAATACAAAAGACCATTCCCAATCTTCTAAATTATGTTCGGGTCCATATATATGTCTACCATTATAATACATTGAAATAACGTTATCATAATTTTCACATGAATGTAACATAAGATATGTAGAATTCTATCTATGTGATACATCAGTGACAAATGATCTCTCTTCTAAGCCATACTCTGCACATAAACTGTTAAATGCTTGCTTTCTTGCTGGTGATATAGTTATAAAATTAATTGATTACCTAATTTTATCTAAAGGTGATTTTATATATTCTAATCTATCTTTTACAATCAAATTAATAATGTGACATACACAACGTTGATGAAAAAATAAACCTCCAAATTTAGGGTTCAAATCATCAATAAATTTTTCGATTACACTAGCATTATCAAAAGTAAAACTTCGAACCATTTCTTGCATACCATATTCTTGTATAATATCTTTTAAAACCATGTATATATTTGTGCATTATGAGGATATTCTACACATTTGAATGCAATTATTTTTTTATGCATAATCCATAGGTGATCAATGTAATAAGCTGTAGCAGCAAGATATCCTTTTTTTATTAACACCGATCTATAAATCAGAGGTAAATGATATAACACAATCAAAAGTTTTTAGACTTTCAATAGCAGTTTGTTTTCTTCTGTTATATAATTTTATAGCATCCGAACGAAGAGTATTTCTACAATAAGAATTATACCTAGACTGGAGATAATTCTGCACAAGACAAGTAAAGTGTTCCGACTCGATCATCGTTAGCGGCATCTCTGCTGCAGTCACGTATGAGGTCATTCCTTCACGAAATCTTTCCTGTGAATATACAAAAGTGGATAGAGTGGAACCGGGACTGGTAAATGTTAGTTCGGTATATTTCGGGTCAAGACCGACTGGTTTCGCTTTGCGACTTCGTAAAATGTGTCTATTTAAATGCGATGTGCTCGAACTGGGCTTCCAACTAAGTTTTTTACCACAATAATTGCAATATGCTTTCCAAATATCAACTCCATTTTGAACCCCAACTTTTTTACGAGTCATATGTTGCCAACAATCAGCGGACTCTTTTTTCAACCTTTTAACCTCGACTACTTCTTCCTCTTCGATATCTTCCAAATTAATTGGAATATTTTAAGATGCATTGTTCCCCGATGGAGTACTCGAACTACCTCTAAACTGATTAATTTCATCACTGGTAAAATCCATGTGTAAGTATTATAATAGAGAGAAATTGTAGTAAAGAATATAGTCAAATGTGTAAAAAAAATAGGAGAGAAGAATACAGAATATTGTAGTAAAGAATATAGCAAAATGAGTAAATTGAAAATAATAGTTAAATAATTGGAGAGTAGAATATTGAATATTGTATAAAGAGTTAAGCGATTGGAGAGTGATATGAAATTATAAAAATTTTCTCGTATTTATAGACAAAAAAAAATATATTCAATTTTTAAAATTTAAAAAATAAAAATTCTTGCGTGCACGCTAACTGCCGCTAAGGCAGAAATCTGCCTGTAGCGGCAGATTTGATCTGCCTGAAATCAGGCAGATTCAAATCTGTCTGTAGCATGTGGCTATTCTGCATACTGTTGCAGGCAGAATTTTGAAAAAAAATATTTTAAATTTTTTTTTGTTTTTCACGGGCCATTTGGGCCCGTGGCACAGGCCGGGCCATGGCCACTAAATGTGGCTCGGTGCCACCAAGCCCGAGCCGTGCGAGCCCACGACGTTTTTTGTCACCCCTATGTTCATGACTCCAAGAGACCGGATTCTTTTGTAATCTTCTGAAAAGAGGGGCACATAGTATCCTTATCTCTTTAATAAATTCGGACACATAATTGACACACCCTAAGAATCTTTGCAGACTAGTTTTATCTAAGATTTCATTAGAAAACTTGTCGGTGAAATCAAGACTTGTTTGAATTGGAGTAATAGCTCCTAAATGAATGTTATGGTCTAGGAACCTAATGCTTGTTTGACAAAGAACAACTTTTTTAGTAGAGATTGCTAAACCATTATTCTTAACAAGATTAATGAATATATTGATATGTTTAAATGCTATTCTATACTTTTTGAAAATATGAGAACATCATCAATTGTTTATAAACAATAGTGAAGTTTTGAAAATGATTAAAAATATCATTCATTATTTTTTGGAATTTTGAAGGGGCATTTTTTAGACCAAACAGCATAACATTTCATTCGCATTGTCCGAAAGGAACATTGAATACAATTTTATATCTGTCTTCTTCTTTAATTTGAATATGCCAAAATCCTAACTTCATATCAAATTTTGAGAAGATAAAAAGCTTTGAATAATATGTTTAATAGATCTTTCTTTTGAGGTAATGAATATCTTATCCATTGAAGAGCACTATTGAGGGGTTTATAATTGATAACAAGTCGCTGAGCTCCTCGTTCGATCTCCATAGAATTACTAACATAAAAGTTGATAAACTCCAAGCCGAATCAAATTCTTTTTCAATAAATCTTGGATCTCCTTGATGCAATGATCAAGTAATTTTTTATTCATTTGAATAGAATGGGATTTGTTGGAATGTTGGATTCATGAAAAACGGAATTGTAATGAAGAGAAACAACATGTTTATTTCTATTCCAATAGGCATTTGGAATAGTAGAACATATTTCTTCTTCAATTTTCTTTTGAAACAGAGAAATCTTTTCAATAATTGATGGATCTATTAATTGTTCTTCAATTATTTGAAACCTAATTTCTTTTTTAAGAAATAGAATATGTTTCCTTTTAAAATTAATATTGTTAATTAATGTTGATATTTATGTTTCTTTCAAAGCATTCACATCTTCATATGATGGAGGATTTGTGAATTCAAAAAAATATTTTTTGTCCTAAAATATTGGTAATAAGACATTTTGAATTGACTTGAAAATGATAAATTTGAATAATGAAAGGAGTACCAAGAATAACTTCTTGGTCTAAATCTTTGATTAAGTAAAATATATTTTTAAAACAAATATTTGGATTACAAGCATGAGATTTTGAAATTTTGTACTGAATATTGAGTTTTTTTTACCACTAACACCATAAAGACGCTCAGTACTTTTTTTTTTTTCAAAATATTTGGTACGAATTAAATATCTATTGCAATTTTGATCGGCTCCAGAATCAATTAAAATTCTAGTATGAAACTTGAATTCTTTGTTGACTACAATAGTCATATTACAATGTCATTTTTTAGGTTGAATTCGATTAATAACCTTAATCTGTTCATTTTCAGTTTGATGATTTTCATGAAAATCTTGAATTGTATCTTTGTCTTCTAACGAATTAATCATGAAAAGGCTTGTTTTGTTGTTCTAGACTTTTAGTCTTTAAGAAAACAAGTTCCGTTTTGACATCTTTCATTTGCTTTTCTAACGAAGCAATATGAGATTTCATCACATTGACTTCATGTTTTAAATCAGAACAGGAAGATTTTGAATAAGAGGATCTCGAAGAACTTTCTTCTTTGATTCGGTTTAATATGTTATTCATATTAGCAATAGAAGGTTTTGAAGGTAAAAGGTAGGAGAAGTTACTCTTTAATTGAGGATTTTCTATATTCTCAATTATTTCTTGAATAAGTTCTCTTTATTTAGTAAGAACGTTTATTGCTTTACAACCACAACCTTCTTTACCTTGGCTTGAGGTAGAAAAGGAATTTGAACTAGTTTCAACATTAGAATCTTGTTGATGTTGATAGACCATTTCAAGTTCAGAATCGAAATTTTCTTCATCCGAACTGGAGTTTAGTTAATTGAGAAGTTTAAACTTTACTTCTTCATCAATTTGAAGATTGTTAATCTTTCCCTTCATTGGACATTTATTTGCATAATGGTCAAATTGATTGCATTTCCAGCAAGTAAAATTAGACGGTTTTGAAAATCTTTTCTTTAACAACTTTCCTTTTAAACTTTTCTGAGGGTAATTTTGAAAAGTATTTTTCTTTTGAAAATGTTTTGAAAAATATTTTTTTCCTCAAATGAGAAGAAAGGTTTTTCTTTTTAGATTTCGAGGATGGAGGGATGATCTTTTCAAATCCATATTGTTCACAAAAAGATCCTAATTCTTTTCGATTATCAGATATTTCTGCTTTCAATTTGGCTTTGAAATTAAGATCATTGTACGATGATAATCTTTCCTTATTGATGAGATTAATAATTTCACCGTAAGTAAGTGCATCATGAGGGATTAAATCATTATATTTGAGTTTAATGGAACTTCTAACCCTTTTTGCAAAGAGTTTTGGAAATCTAGAAATAAATCATTCTTTCCAAAAAGATTGGTTGCAGTCATCTCTAATCATTACTCTAGTAAGGAGCGTATCCTTATACTAGTGAAAGTCATGAAGTTTAGAACAATTTAGGTTTAATAAAACCTCAGATGACCTTTCTTGAAGGAGAGTATATGTACCAATGAAGTACTTTAATATTGAATATATTAAAGTATTGAAACTATCATTTTGATGTAACTTATTGGTAGCGTTGTGAATTTTTGACCTATCTTCATCATTGTGATAGTTATTCCACCAAAATTTAATTTGTCTGATAAACCCAGTAATTAAATTTACATAGGCAGTTGAATTAGGAACATCACGATTGAGATATGCATTATAGCATACAACCATGTTTGCAATAGTTCTAATAATTTGAAATTCTGTAAGAACGTCGATATTCCATTCAATTATCTCATCACCAGAATATGATTTTTTAGGTTTTCCCTTTTTATATAACATATCAGGACAAGAGGGACAATTGTAATAGGTTGGAAGCTTTGAATGTTGTCCTCTCAATTTATTAATTTGAAGATGTTAATCATCAATAAATTGAGATTCAAGGTTTTCAAGATTATCAATAGTATTGATATTCTTAGAGTTTCCTAGTTTAGAAATTTGATTTACAAGTTCTTGTAAATTACTTGATTCAGATGAAAGAGTATATTTCTTTAATTTTGGAAGCATTTTCAAATTAGTGGGTTTGAAAATAAGATTTGTCGCAATAATATTCGAATCAATAGGCTTCTTCTCCTCCCTTTTGGATGAGGATGCCTCAAACTTAGAATTATTCTCAATTCTAGATAATTGAGAACAAACGGATTGAAGAACAATATTAGCATAATTATTCTGGAACATAATGTTTGACATCTTTAACTGTAGGATTAGAACCTTTCGTCCGTACAGTTAAATAAGGTAATTTCTTGAGAGGAGATGCAGTATTTCAGTGTTTTCATAAGAAACAACAATTTCTTGCATCAGAGGATGTTTAGATTGAAGAGATTGACGTGATGAAGTTTTCCATGTTTTCTTGTTAACATGGGTATTTTGAATAGATTTTTGTTTGGAAATCCCTTAGCCAAAAACTTTGAAATATGTCCATTCATTAAAACTAAAATCTTTAGGAGAATTATAAAATTCTTCCCATAAAGATTCAATCTCTTCTTTAGAAAACATCATTTTGAACGTATGTCTAAATTTTTTATTTTTACATAAGGAGTTTGATCTATTTTGAATTCTTTTTTTCTATCAATAATAGAGGAAATGACATTACACTGCTGAACTAATTTCTCAAATGGCAGCATATCAAATAAAGTTAGAGATTCTTGTTGTTTTGATTCTTCCTCTTTATCAAAATGGTAATGAGTTTTTGGAATTCTTGGATTAAAATCTACACCTTTGAGCTTACCGGAGGAAATAGAAATTCTTGAAAATTGAAACTGATTATCAAATCTAGCTTTGGATCTAGAATAGTAGGACCTTCGGAGATTATTTGATGTAGAAGTTTTATCAAATATCGCCTTAACATGTCCATCGGGAAATGAAATAATTTGATCTGAATTTTTTTCTAGTAAGAGTAGGAACTATATTTTGAGCATTTTCAAAATCCCATTCAAGTCCTTTGGATTGAAGATTCCAAGTTATTCTCTTAGGAATCATAATGTTTGAATGAAAATGATTAATTTCTATGAAATGACTTTCATCTTTAGGAGAAGATCTAAGAGCACAAATATTGACTTGTGTTCATAAGATTATAATATATTCTATATATTAAAGTAAATGCTTTTGAATGATTATCAACATCAAAACTCTTACTTTGAATTTGAAGATTTACAGCGTTAAGAATAGCGCCATCTTGAAGACTAATAGAAAAAAATTAGATAACAATTCAAAAATATAGGACCACTTTTGAGATTTGACTCCATTATGGATAATAATGAATGTTCCAGTCTAAGAAGTCTCTTATCTCTAAGAGTTAAAAGAATAGGAAAGTTTAGACCAAGTCTAAACGAAGGTTCGACAACAATTTGAATAAGCCCCACGTGAAGATTCTTAAATTTCTTCCTATGAACTTGAATGGTTTCTTTTAAAAATAAATTTATTGAAACGGTATATTTTTTTTATATCAATAGTTCGTTCCAAGAGTTTTGATAACATAATCTTGATGAAAATCAAACTTTTCTATTTCATAGATATATTTGTTATCCACATTTGGAATAGTCTAATTTTGAAGTTTTTGTTCAATTTGAGCAATTTGAAGTTCATAAGAACTGAAATCATCTAATGCAGAATCATAATCTTGACTTAAATTCTTCTTCATTATTTTGAAAAGTGTTTAGAAATTATCATTTCTACTGTTTCAACTACTACATTTCCTAAACCAATTAGATATTAAAGATATAATTAGATAAAATTAAATTACAGTAACATACCACTGTAGACACGGTGCTACAGGATAGACTGACGCTTCACCTGTGTGTGTGTGTGTGTGTGTGTGTGTGTGAAACTGGTCTAAAATAAAAAGTATTAAACCAGACCTCTTGATAATCCAAATAATTGAAATTTTTGAAAAACCAATATGACTTTTCTTTTAAGGATTTGGAGTATGCGTTATTGTGGCCGATCCGGACTTAACAAGGATGGCTTCATAATAAGCGCTAGATTTTTTGATGGATTTGGGCATGAAATTGAAGGTTTTTGGATAAATGTTGTCAAGACATTATTTTAGAGAAGAATAACTATTGATCCAAGATGTTTCCATCTCAAAAATAGGAACTTGAATGGGTTTGGTGAAATATTGAAATGATGGAGGAGGATTAACACCTCGTAATTTACCAGGTTCAATTTCGAGGGCTTTTTTGAAATTTGATGACTTTTCATCTGGGTTTTTTACCTTGAGTAGTTTGTGATGATGGGGATTTCGAGGCTAATGTAGTTTTTGAGAAGTAGAAGCACTATGATCTGCATATTTTGATCCTTGGAAGGAATTTTGAATGTAATCTTCTATTTAAAGTTTATGGATTGAAGATTTTTTCTTATTCTTCTTTTGGACGAAGAAGAATCCATTTCTTTGAAGATATCACTCAATTTGAAGATCTCTCTAATAATTCTCACAGTTTTCTTTCTTTATTTTGTAAGAACTCTCTTGTAAGGGAGTTTGCATGAAAGTTTGATGATCCTTATATATATATATAGAATTTCAAAATCAAAGCAAGATAGAATTGCTTCCCGTCTTACGAAAATTTGCTTCGAAATAGGGTTTTTTACGTCATTTTGCAAGACGTCCTTTGATGCAGGACAGACACAGACAAAGACAAAGAAAGGACAGATTCTGTTGCTCCCCAAATCGTCCTTCAAGATTCCTTTATCAAATTTAAGAAGCTTTGAAGTCCGAAGTTTCATCTATATAAGGAAGCAGAGGCAGAAGACTTCTTCAAGTGTGATTTAGCGGGAGATAAATCATCTTCAAGAAAGTTTTTGAATATCTTTCTAATTTTAAAGCTTTCTTTTAAAAAAATATTTTTCAATTGTAATTTTCAATTTTAGTTCTCAATCTTGTAATATCAAATAAATTAAAGTTTCTTTATTCTTACATTGTCTCTATACTCTTGTCTAAATATTTTACGAAATAAAATATATTTTTGAAACAAATATATGAATTACAAACATGGGATTTTGAAAGCTTGTATTGAATATCGATTTTTTTACTGCTGGCACCATAAACACGTTCAGTTGTTTTTTCAAAATATTTTGTAGGGAACAATCCTTCCCTAATTCAATTTTGATCGGCACCAGAATTGATTAAGACTAGTATAGAATTTGAATTCTTTGTTAACTACAATAGTCATATTGCAGCAGCACTTTTGAAGTTGAATTTGACTAATAACATTAACCTTTTCTTCTTCAGTTTGCGGAATAATAGAACTTTTTGAAGAATGGAAAGCAATCTCTTTTTCATCAAAAGAGTATGATTCAATAATGGTTTGATTCTTTTGTTTTGTTTTTAAGAGAACTACTTACATACGTACATCTTTCATCTGATTTTGTAAAATAGAAATTTAAGATCTTATCTCATTGATTTCTAACCTTAAATCAGAACTAGACGATTTTGAAGATTCAACTTTTAACCGATTCATAATACTATATGGCTCATCTGAATATATTTTTGTTTTTGAAGGTAAAAGAGAATTGAACTTTTTCTTAAGTTGAGGATTATTAATTTTCTCAACTGTTTCTTGAATAAGTTCTTCCTCTTTTGTAAGAACATTTATGGTTTTATAACCAAAAATTTCTTTAGATTGGTTTGAAGGGGAGGATGAGGAATTAGAGCTGGTTTCAACATCGGAATCCTCTTGATGTTGATAAACCATTTCCAACTCAGAATCGGAAGAATCTTCTTCTGAAAAATTGATTAAATTGAGAAGTTCAAATTTAATATCTTCATCTATTTGAAGATTATTAATGTTGCCTTTTATAGGACATTTATTGGAATAATGTCATGTTTGTTTACATTTCCAACAAGTAACATTGGGATTTTTTGAAAAAGATTTCTTTAAAAATCGCTTTTTAGAAAGAAAAAAAAAATTGAATAGAATGGTTTTTGAAAATTCTTTCCTTTTGGAAATTTATTTTTCAAATATAAGAAGGAAGAATTTTTTGTTTTTGATTTTGAAGTAGGAGGATAAATCTTTTCAATGCCGTATTGTTCACAAAATGATCCAAGTTCTTTATGACTATCGGATCTTCCTAATTTCAATTTAGCTTTGAGTTTCAAATCATTGCAGAGGGCAATTCCTTCTATATACAAAATGAATGATTTCTCCATATGGAATATCATCTTTATACTAGATTTTGATCGTATTTCTAACTTTTTCTGCAAATAGTTTTTGGAGTCCAGATATAAATCTCTTTCCAATAAGATTGATGACAATCTTCACGTAGTAATACATAACTTAAAAATATATATTTGTACCACCGAAAATCATGAAGTTTTGAACAACGAAGATTCATAAGAATATCATATTGTCTATTGAGTATATCAATAGGTGTTTTGATAAAATGTTTGATAATACGGTAAATAAGAGTAGCGAAACTGTCGTTTTCACAAATCTCATTATTTTTTGCTTCAGAAATTTCTTCTCTCTCTTCAGGATCAAGGTAATTATAAGACCATTGTTTGAGTTGTCCTGTAAATCCGATAACCAAGCTCTTGGTTGCAGATTTAGCTTCAACATTTTTTGATCTATATGCTTTCCAACATAGACATGATTTCCAATAGTCGAATAATTTGATATTCGAATAAGTCGTTTATGTTCCATTGAACCACAAAGTCTCCAGTAAAAGTAGTTTGGAACTTTGCTTTTTCTTCAAAAAGCAAATTAGGAGCGAAATGTTAAGGATAATAAGGAGGATGATATGATCCATGGTGCGTCACAATTTATCAAGATTTTGATGATTGTTGAAGAGAGAGTAGATCAGATTTGAAACTTCAAAGAGTTGATAAATTTGGTCATTTACATGTTCGAGCAACGGAATCCATAATATTGAAGACAACAAGCCAATTGTCAAGTAACATGTTGGGGACAGAAGCCGGAACGGGTTGGAAAGCACTCAAATTTTCAATCTCAGTTTGAGACCCATTTTTGGTATAGAATACGTTCTAATTTAAAGATTTGTATTTCCAGATAATTTGTAGTCGTTGAAGTATTCTTTCCAACGCATTTTGAATCATCTCAGTCGGATATCAGGAGAAGAAGATATGATCAAAATACTGAAAGCTGTATGGATCCAAAAAAAAACTATTTTGACGCGAATTTCGTTGTTAAACTAGAATTCTATTTTCTTTCCAATTTTACAATATTTTGTAACCTAATTACGTTTTTACTAGATTTTCTAGCATTCTTATAAATAGAAAATTTATTTCATTGTAAAACCAAGACTTTTGATAATGAATTAACGAGATTTTTCTCTCCTTTGATTCTTGAATGAACTACCGAACTTATCAAATATATTTTTATATTTGTGACATTTAACCCGTAGAACTTATCATAAAATTAGGCACCATTTATGGCGTTCGCGAAATCATGGTTCTTGTTTCCGCAAATCAACGGGTATAGGGTATAATATACCTTAGGTTCTTGGTTCGTGAGGCTCGGGTCGGGATTCCGTCGTCTACAACCTGAATTTGGGCTTTTCTGACGTTTTCAATTAATTCCACGATTTTCATGTTGATCCCGTACCCGGGTTCGCGTCATTTGGTATCAGAGCTTGGGCTCCATATTCAGGTTCTATATTTTCTTTTATTTTGAGTCTTTTGTTTTTGTTCTTGTTTCCAATAATATTTTTGAGTCTTAAATCCAGAAAATTCCAAAAAAAATAGTAAAAAATTATTTTTGGACTAATCTAGCATCCAAATCAATTTTTATTTGTTTCATTGATCTCGTAGTCCAATTTTGAGTTTATAAAAAAATTACTATTCATCTGTATCGAGTCCCAAAAAAATCGTTCTTTCTTCGCTTGTGTTCCTAAGTAAGAAAATAAATTCCTTATTACTCATCTATGTCTAATTCATCATCTTGATATTAGAAATTTTTTTCGGGACATCGTAAGAAAATCTATATAAAGGGGATGGATGGTGATTGAGGATATATTTTTCAAACTCAGTGTTATGTGGGTAGTAAGGTATGTAGTCTAGTTATTGATAGGGACTACATATCGAACTTGGTTAGCATCACTATGGTTGTGAATTGGGGTTACATGTACAGCAACATTACAGTCCTTATAGGATGACTTGGTTGAAGGGGTATTGAAAGGTAGATGTGACCGAGCATGCTCTAATAAAATTCACCATTGGGAGATATAGTTATGAGGTGTGGTGTGATGTAGTTCCCTTGAGGTCGTTCCATGTCTTGTTGGGGAAACCTTGGAAGTGTGAGAAGAAAGTTGTGTATGATATGGTGAGGAATAGGTATAGCTTTCTTCAGGACGGGGTGAAAATCACTCTGGTTGACTTGGCAACACAAGTGGCTTATGATGATCAACTCAAAGTGAGAAGAGGGGTAGAGAGGAGAGAGAGAGAAAAAAAAAGAGTGAGGTGGCTAAGTGTGATAAAAAAAAGAGGATCCATATGAGATAAAAGAGGTAGAAAATAAAAATGAGAGTGGAGAGGTGGCAAAAAATGAAAAGGAACCACAAGAGGTAAAAGAAAGTGATTCTTCGGAGAGAAAAGAAAGATCAAAAGTGAGCTTGATTAAAAATGAAGGTGAGGGAGAGAGAGCTTTGGAGAAAACTTAAATTTCCCTCCCTAGTTTGACTATTTCTGTTTTGCAGGTTATCAAAGATTTTATTCCAGCAAACTACCCCATTGGAGTACCACCCGACCAAGGGATTGAGCTTCAGTTGAATTTTTCTTATATGCTGAAAATTGACTTTGTGATTCCCGAGGAGAGTATCAAAGGTACTGGAAGAATTTTATATGCAGATAGCTGAGTGAAGAAGATGATCGAAGGGACAACATTGGTACATTATAACTGATATTGTTACAAGTGCATGGACCAAGTAAAGCAAGGAGAATGCATGGATATTTATCATATGGAGCTGCTATGGGAGTATCCCAAACTTGAAAGATCAAGTAGTCGAGGCGAGCACACTTTGATCCAGGTGAAAGTGATTGGGTTTACAATCGAAGGCGGCGGGTTCGAGTTCAAAGGAGGTCCAAATTGCATCCTAGATGTGATGGACCGTTTCATGTTCTTGCATTGATTGGCGGCAATGGTTATAATCTGGGCATTGAACGTACGGATTCGAGGACGAATCCTCTTGAAGAGGGAGAGTATGATATGATTCGAGATGCACCACAATTTATCAAGATTTTGATGATTGTTGAAGAGATAGTAGAGTCGAGTTTGAGACTTCAAAGAGTTGATAAAGCTAGTATACATGTTCGAGCAACGGAGTCCATAATATTGAAGACAACAAGCCAATTGTCATGTAACATGTTGGGGACAGAAGCCGGAACGGGTTGGAAAGCATTTGGATTTTCAGTCTCCGTTTGAGACCCATTTCTGGTATAGAATACGTTCGAATTTTAAGATTTTCATTTCTAGAAGATTTGTATCCCTCAAAGTAAGCTTTTCAACGCATTTTGAATCACCTCAATCAGATATTGAGAAAGGAAGATATGACCAAACTACTAAAAGCTGTCCGAATCCAGGAAAACTATTTTGACGCGAATTTCCTTGTTAGACTAGAATTCTATTTTCTTTCCAAATTGTACAATATTTTGTAACCTAATTACGTTTTTACTAGGTTTTCTAGCATTAGTATAAATAGAAGATTTATTTCATTGTAAAACCAAGACTTTTGATAATGAATTAACGAGATTTTTCTCTCCTTTAGTTCTTGAATGAACTACCGAACTTATCAAATATATTTTTATATCTGTAGCGTTCAACCCTTATAACTTATCAAATGATTAGGCACCATTTGTGACGTTCGCAAAATCATGGTTCTTGTTTCCGCACATCAACAGGTCTAGGATTTAATATACTTTAAGTTCTTGGTTCGTGAGGCTTGGGTCAGGATTCTATCGTATACAACCTGAATTTGGGCTTTCCCGGTGTTTTCAATTAATTCTGCGATTTTCATGATGATCTCCTACCCGGGTTCGCGTCAAAGGAACTTTAGAATATTGATTCTTTTGACCTAACTTATTAATATGAGAAATCTCATCATGAAATTTGGGCCTTAAGATTATCAATAGTGTTGTTATTCTTTGAGAGAGATGATAATTTATATAACTGCGTTGCAAGTTCTTTTAGAACTTGAGTCTTATTATCTAATTTTCCTATCTGAAGAATCATATTTGAATGATGCTGTTTAAATAAAGAATTGATAGGGGCTTTTCCCTTATCAGTGGATTTTGAAATAGATTTTAGAACCAGAATTTATTTCAATTCTGTTTAGGTGAGTACACATGGATTGTAGAACAATATTTTTATAATTGTTCTGAGATTGAATATTTTTAATATCCTTGGCGACAACTTCAAAATCAGCAGGTGGTTCACTAGGTATTCTTTTGAGATGAGAAGAAAGAGCTTCAGTGTTTCCTTGAGAAACAATTATTTCTCGCATAGGAGGATGTATAGCTTGAAAGGTTTCACCTTTAGGTGTCTTCCAAGTCTTTTTTGAAACATTAGTATTTTGAATAGTTTTTGTCTTAGTGGGGTTTTCATTATAAACTTTGAAATACGCACACTCATAAAAACTTAAGTCTTCTAGAAAATCTTCAAACTCTTCCCAGTAAGATTCAATTTCTTCTTTTGAAATTTTTTCTCGAAATAATCTTCGAAAACTTTTGACTTCAAGAGTTTTATCATTAATGAATTAATTTCTTCTATCAATTATAGAAGAAATAGTATTACAATGTCGATCGAGTCTATCTGAAGGAGGAGGTACAACCATATCTAACAAAGTTGGAGAACTAGGTTGCTTGGTTATTTTTCTTTATCGGTTTGATAATGAGTTTTTGGAATATAATAATTGAAATCAACTTCTTTCAAAGAAGAAGTAGAAAATCTAGCAAATTGAATGGTATTTTGCTTAGATCTATAATCGGATCTTGAAGATTAAGATCTTTGAAAAATATTGGAAGAAGATGGCTTATCGAAGATAACTTTGACCTTTTCATCCGGAAATGAAATAATTCGATCGGGAATTTTGCAAACATGGGCTGGAACTAGGTTTTGAGCATTCTCAAAATCTCATTCTAGTCTTTGAGATTGAAGATTTCAAAGAATTCTTTTAGGAATCATGATGTTTGAGTGAAGAGGATGAACCTCTACCAAAAGACTTTCATCTCTTGGACAAGATCGAAGGGCACGAATGTTGAGTTGAGTATTCAAAAGTTTATAATCTATTCGATATATTAAAGCAAAAGCTTTTGAGTGATCGTCAACATAAAAATTCTTGGTTTGAATTTGAAGATTTAGAGCATTAAGAATAGCTCCATTTTGAAGGATAATTGAGAATTTTGGATAACAATTTGAAAATATAGGACCACTCTTAAGATTAGACTCGAGCATAGAAAGTAATGAATGTTCAAATCTTAAGAGTCTTTTATCTCTTAAGGTTAGAAGAACATGAATGTCTAGACCAAGTCTAAATAGAGGTTTGACTGCTATTTGAACAAGTCCAACATGAAGATGTTTGAATTTCTTCTTGTGAGCTTGAATAGCTTCTTTTGAAAATAGATTAATAGAAACGGTTTGAATTTTTAAAGGAATAGTTTGCTCCAAGGTTTTGATAACATAATTTTGAGCAAAATCAAATTTTCTCATCTCATAGATAGAACTTTTATCGACCTTAGGGATAGTCCGATTTTAAAGTCTTCGCTCTATCTGGGCTATTTGGAGTTTATTTGAGGTAAAATCGTGTGATGCAGATGCATGATTTTGTTATAATTCTTCATCATCATTTTGGAAAAAGTTTTCCAAATTATCCTTGCTATTTGAACCGCTACCTTTACTAAACTAGTATGACATAAAAGATATAATGGATCATATACAAGAAAACAGTAGCTTACTATTGTAAACAATATGCTTACAGGATAGACTAATGATATGGAAAGCCTACAACGGGACCACCTAAATGCCAACTCTGGCAACACGACTGACCAACGCTTTAGTAGACGTCCATGCTTACACCAGGTTTTCCTTTAACATTGTATCCAAAATAGCTTGACACTATTCACTCACTCTAAACTCTTATGGCTCTGATACAAAAAAGGCCCATGGACAGGGGAGAGGTGCAAGATTATAGAGACGAGGTAAGAATAAAAAGAACTTTAATTTATTGGATATAAAAATTTGATATTACAAGATTGAGAACTAAAATTGAAATCTAAAATTGAAAAACCTTTTTAAAAGAAAGCTATAAAATTACAAAGATAATTTGAAACTTTATAAAGGAATCTTGAAGGACGGTTTGGGGTGCAACAAAATCTATCATTTGTCTTTGCCTACCATACTTTGAATGATTGTCCTTTTCCACCCAGCTTTTTGAATAATGGACCATTACTTTATTATAGTCTCTAAAGTCATTTGTCCATTTTTTATTGTCGGTAAAGGTATCAAGAATAATTTGTTTGGTGGCAAACACATATTGAAAAGTAAATTCTTTGACGTTTGGACCTTGTAATTTCTTAATTCATCAAGTAAACTAGGTCCATATAGCCATTTTGAAGTGGTATTTCTTTGAGTTTCTTCTTGTTCAATCAAGTCATCAATATAATATAGCCCAAAGCAATATCTTTGTTACTTTGTTCATAGTATGTTGAATCAAATTGAGAAGAATTATCTTTTGAGTCTAATCTTTTTGAGGAGGTTTCAACAAGATAAGCAATTCTCTCAGAGATAGCTTGTAATTCTTTTGGAGTTTTGCATTGACTAAACATCGCCATAAGTCTTGATTTTTCAGCCAAAATTTGGATTGTTTATCTAATTATTTTTTGATAATTTTGGCACTCCAACATTCTTATTGTTCTTGAATCCATGAACTAACTGGGGGTAGCAATTTGTTTCATGAAATTTTGACCATCATTTGATTTTGAATCTCCGACTATCTTTTTGATATTGTATTGGGAGCCAGGTTTTTGAACAATTTGAAAGTCTCAATAAAATATCTAGGAGACTTTGCGATTATGAGTTAATTGAAACAAAACATTTTCTTGAGGTTTCAGAAAAGATTTTGCCTTGTTTTTGAAGAATTCGAACCATTGACTAGTAAAAATAGGTAAAATAGTCTCGTTAAGACCAAAATGTTCAAACCAAGTTTGAAACCATTTTGGGGAAGTTGGAAAACAATTTTGATGAAAGAGAATAAACCAAGAGTGTGAAACTGATCTAAAATAATAATAAAACATTAAACCATGCATCTTGATAATCCAAATAATTGAAAAGAGATTCAAATAAATTTTCTTTTAAGAGATACATCTGATTCTCTTTCCAGAGGTTCTGTCCCCAGTCTTCACCACTCCAATCACTAAATCTACCGTTGTCGCCACCAACAAAAATCATAGCTACCATCGAATCCAACAAAACCACCTCGGTCGCTAGATCCAATAAAGGCACCACCACCCAAATACCATCAATAAATCAAATCCTAAACTACCGCAACGTACAAAAAAAATTAAGATAATAAATCTAATTGAGAAACATGAATTTATATTTACTTCAAATTAGTTATACTAAAATTAAAAAAGATTATTGTTTGTGTATTTATTTATTTATTTTTGGTTTTCGGCTTGATTCTTTGACCATTACCCTTATCATTTTTTGGGTCAATGTATGTGTTTATTTTAAAAAAACAAAATAAAAATTCTCAAACTTATTTTAAATCACATATTTTATGAAATTTATAAATTTTATCAACTTTTCAACTACAAATTTTATCAGTTTTTATCAAAATTTCTAAAAATCTACTCGACACGAGATGCAAAAATAATAATAATAAACTTGCACAGGAAAGCAACAAATATATTTTGGAGCTTTACGAGGAGAAGTTGAACCACGCACAGAGTTTCTATGGTTTTGTAGTACCATAAGTTGCTGGTCAAAGCTATAAATTAATAAAATTAATGTTATATTTGAATTTTTAAAAGTAGTAGAAGAGAATGGATTTTTAAATGTATTAATGAGAAAAATTCATAAATAAGAGTTTTAGTTTCACCCATTTCAAATTTAAGAATATAAGGTTTAAAATTTCAAATGTCAGACTTTTTTAAATTTTATTTATGAATTAATTAATTAAACATATATTTTATTGACTAAATATATTAAAGTCACAATTCCGTATAATTTGGTCACAAATTATTTCTCGGTCATAATAAAAAAATTTATAGGTCGCAAATTCTTTCAAAATCACAAATTGAAAATTTTATAGCTCACAATTTTTCATCGGTCACATATTATTCATTGGTCACAAATCACAAATTTTATATATAACAAATTATTTTAACATCACAATTCAAAATTTTTATAGGTTACAATTTGTTCATCTCACAAATCAAAAATTGAAACATCACAATTTATTTTTAGGTCACAAGTCACAAATATTATAAGTCACAGCTCATTAATATTTTGTCACAATTTATGTTTTTCATTGATTGAATATTGTTTATCGGTCACAAATTAATCAATTTAATGGTCACAACAACCAAATAATCTGTGACCACCATCTTACAACGGCCACCAATAGCAGGGCAATCGAAATCTCGTCGTCGGAACCACCACCTCCTCCTCCTCCTCCACCACCCACAACCTACAACCCCAAAAAAATTCCCAACCCTACCATCATCGCTGACAAATTTTCAACTTCAAATCCACCAACACCACCACCTCGTCACCACAAACACCAACAAAACCACCATCACCACCGCACCAACATGATCCAACACCGTTGTCCAAACATCGGATCGCCTCCCAAAAATCAACAAAATCGCCGCCAACATTATCCAATATTGTTGCCTAAACACCAAATCGCAAGCAACAAAATCGCCGCCCAAACAACACCAAAATCGCCATCACCACTGCTACCTCCCACCACCACAACCACCAACAATATCCAAGAAAGTCACCGCCACAACCACCAAAAAATCGGATCCACAAACGCCATCACCAAAACCAGAATGTCGTTGGTTATGTGCGGTCATACTCAAATCAAATCCACCAATTAATCGGTCACAACCACCACCGTATATGACCATCACTACTGCCAACACAAACACTAAACCCACCACCACTAACAACTGCCAAAATCAGCACCACCACAGCCACCACCAACAACCACAAACACGGCCGCCTATGACCAGAGATCTGTAACATCAGCCACCAGTTGCATAGCTCATGACGCGCAGCAATAGCAGCATTGGAGGGAGGGAAAAAGTGTAGTATAGGATAGAGAGAAGAAAATATGAAGATGATTAGGGTTTTTTGTGGTTGGATTGGGTAGGTAGATATGTGTATTAACTTAATTTTATAATATAATTATTAAAATTTTAATTTTAATTATTATATGATTTTTGAAATAAAAACTTGTAAATCTAAGTTTTGAAATTGGAAGTTGAAAATTCTGGTATGCTATAATTTTCACTATATTAATCCGTTGCCGACACCAAACTTGATGAGCTAATAATTCTATAGCATGTCTGTAAAATTGGATTGTATAAAGTGCAAATTGACATAAAATACCTTATCGTTTGCGTTCATTGTACAATTTATTTAAATCATTTCAATTTTGACATTTTTGTGCAAAATATTCATACAGTCCATTTCTCTATTAAAACCTCGTAAAATAACGAATTTATCATTCTCTTTAAATAAATAAATAATAATAATATCATCTAACACCACTGGTGCTAGAGCATCAGTTTACGTGACATTATGTGATAAATTCAATTAAATGTAAAATTATGTGATTCATTTAATGGAACCAGTAATTTAATGCTACTAATGTTGCAATATTAAACATCAGTGACACCAAATAGCATTACTTAAAAGAAGAAGGAAGAAAAAAGAAAAAGAAAATCGTGCCAAACCAAGCCCTCTCACCAGCACCACTCATCCCTTCCCCTCCCCTCCCACTTTCAAGTTGCCACCACCATTACCTCCCACTGACCATCACTACTGACCAATGTCAAGTTCAATCATCCAAAGTTAGACTAACCGATAAAAACCAAACCAAGAATCAGTGGCGGACGTAGATATTTTAAATTAGTGGGACACAATCAAATTTGTAAAGAAATTGTGAAAATTAGTGAAATAATGAGATTCGACCCAAACTACACCTAAAGGGGGTGAATAGGTGTAAATGCGGAATTTAAAAATTATAATTACCCAGCAACAAATCACTAATTAATTATCTCTAAATGGTTATGCAAGTAGTTCAATTATCCTATGTTTGAATACCACAGAATATAAAAGCAGTAAATAACGCATGGTATGATCACGGAGAAACCCCAACTGGGTAAAAACTTCGGACACTTTGCTAGTCAAAATCCACTATAAACGATTGAACTTACAGTTTGTCAGACAAGACGACGACACGAACTTTCTGACCTCCCGACTGCAATTATCAAGCTCTCCTAGATTTTGTGCTCCTACATCAACTCCTAGCTGTAGTTTTCAAAGCCCTTCTTGAATGTGCAACCCTGCAGCAACTCCCGACTTTATCAATTCATCTGTCTCATGTGAATCAATGAAAAACTCTGCGTTCTTCACCAACTGGAACTCCAGTTACCTTCTCTTGATCTTCAGAACTCTGACAGATATGTAGGAAGCAGCAGTTTGGTATTTAAATTGAGGATGTGATGTTTTTACTGCCAAGAATCAATCAAAGAACGAATGTTGAAAGCTAATTTGTGAAGAAGATATGAAGGCTGTATGAATTTTCAATGTTCAACCTTAGAAAAAACGTTCTGTGGCATTTGGTATTCATATTTTAGGTTTTGGGACTGAATTGGCTGGACAAAAAGCCTTAAAACGCGAATTAAAATTTTTCAGATGACAATGTCGCTCGAGCGAGGATTGGGCGACAGTTGAGCGACAAGTTGTTGTTCGAGCGAAGGTAAGGCGACAGGCAGGGGATGCAGTTTTTGTTTCGACGCTCGAACCAAGTCTTGGCGATAAGCTAGCGAAATTTCGACGCTGTTTTCCCTTCTTTTCCATTCTCGAACCCTAGACCTAATATAACACAAATTCAACTAATTACAACTAACTCATTGACTTTTACAACATATTAATTTTAGTCCATTTTGTTCTCAGATTTGTCAATTACATCAAATATCTAACAAGCTCCCCCTTTGGCATTCTGTGACAAAACTACAATCTAAAGTCAAGACAATAGTGAAAAATTACAAACTCAAGGACTGACACAAACTAACTCTCTTGATTGAATTCTGTTTTTGCTTTATCAAAACTTGTTTCCTGATACAAACAACTTAAATACCTAGTGTAAAATGTATGTGAAATAGTAATAAGTGTAAAACCAATTCTAGTTAATCAGGCAATATTACATGTAAAAATGATTTAAGAAGTTACTAACTAATAACATATTTTTTCAGTTTCATACCATTTGCTAAATTAAGACATAATATCAATGCAACACAACATACCAAAACCAAATATTGATATTACAAAACATCAAAACTTAATCTAGCATTACTGAAATTATATCATATAATATCTTTTGAGTCAAAATTTTTAAGATACATCATGTTAAATCAAAATATCATGTAAATCAAAATATCATGTACACCCAAAAATATCTACTCCATTATCAGTAATAATATATCTACTCTCCCTTTTTGTCACAAAATGACAAGGGACCAAGAAATAACATACAACAATCCAATAATGCAGGTGTTTGCATGTATAAGTATGAGTAATGAACAATAAAACTTCCCACGCATTTGACTCAAGTTAATCATAGAGTAAATTGTAAAAGTGACTCATATATGTAAAGTGTCACTAATCCTCTGTTAGTAGGACTCCAAACCTTAATTTTGTGAGAAATGACTTGTGTAACATCACTGCCAATAAGGATATTCATCTACTTATGAAAGTCAAACCACATAAAATACATTAGAACCTATACATTAAAGCTCATTTTATATGAAGAGTTTCTTTTCTCCCCCTGAATTTTAGCATATTTTATTTTCACAACTTTTAACTTGTTAAGCTCATAATAATTTTTTAAATCTGAAGTGCGGATTTTTCTTCATTAAGCGACTAAAGTAACCCCTGTAGCGAACTTTAGGTTGGTTAACCCAAGTCAGTTGACCTTAGGCACCATGTTATTAGAAACCCCGCAGCTTGAGCCTTTTTTGTTTTTTTTATTATCGTGGATAAACTTGAACTTAGGTTTAATAAGTATGGTCAATTCATGTTCAAAGTCACCCTACTAACATGTGACTGTCATCTCAAACCTCACATATACGATAGAATCCCACTAACAGTATCATAGTGTGTACAGTGCAAAACATATATGAAGAGACATATACTAAGTACTCCATAAATAACCTAAGCCAGCAATGAAAATTATGTTACAGCTCATCAATTAAACTCAAGATTGATCACAACCAACAAGATCAAGTATATGATATGTTGAGTTGTAAAAAAATGTCATGCAATAAATTTTTTTAAAAAAAAATTTCAATTCCAAAAATATTTGTTTATTTTTTTTTATTTAAAAGCATGAATGCACTAAACACAAAAAAAAATGTCAAATACAAACAATCACAAATAAAAATGCAAGAATTTTTCATTATAGAGACCAAATAATCAAATATGATGCATGCATAAATTAATGTCACACAATAGTAAAATACAAGCATGCACCAATAATATCTAATCAATGAGGCACTGATAGGAATGTAAAATGCATATCTTTCTCTCCTTATTTTATGCGCTCGTATGTTTATTTTGTACCAAAATGTACTCATTACGCGCATATTTTGATTTAGGTGCCAATTATGTGGATATGGCGTAATTTGGTAGAAATATGTGAAAGAGGACCAAAGTGAAAGGAAATGAAAGTTTAGGGACTAAAGAGTAAATAATATAAACTTGTTTCTAACCTTGGGATGAAGATCCGAGAGTGTTAGAGGTCAATTGGATGAAGAAAGGAGTCAAAGAGATGAAATATAGCCAAGACATTATCACATATCAACTTTCAAGCTGAAAAGTTTTGCATCGGTTTTCAACCTCATATTGAGACCGGTTTTTGACATGAAAAATGATCGAATTTGGAGATAGTTTCTATGTATTGTATCCCTTTGAGTTAGCTTTCTAAGGCATCTTGAATTACCTCAATCGAATATCAGAGGAGAAAGTTATGACAAAAATACTGAGAGGTGTTCGACTGCCGGAAATTAGGTGAGGCACGCGCCCCAGACCTAAAAAACCTCGCCTGAGGCTTGGCAAAAGGCTAAAGCTCATGCCCTAGTATCTACTAGGTGCACGCCTCAAGACGAAACACGAATTTTTTCATGTTTCCTTGTTTGATTGAAACACGTATGAAAAACCTAATTTTCCACGATATTTAAACCCTTGAACACAACTAGAACGAAGAGAACGCCTCCAAACTCCATTCTTCTCTATTTTGTCTTAGATTCATGAATTGTAACTAAACTTGGACGAAGGAGACTGAAGCCTCGGAACCACATATTGTGAGATCTAAATGGTTTTTCTTAATTTAATTCATGTTTTTGAGTATTGAATATTCTTCTGCACTTATTTCCATGATTGTTATGTTTAATTGCTAGGAGGCCTACTAGTTTATTATTCATTGCAATCTACCGCTAAGTTAAATATCAAATCCGTGAATATTCAAAATATAAATTGAATTATCCTTACATCTATGATCAATTATGGATTTCTGAAAATGGATATTGACTTGGACCAAGGTTAGTCTTTTGATTGTTTTCGTTTATTTAATTTACATTATTATTTATTGCGTCATTTACAATTGTTCGGATACAACCCCCCCCCCCTCCCTCCATCCCCCCAATCATTATACGGAGCATAAAATATTGAATTACACACTCTTCGTGGGATCGACCCTTACTTCCACTACTACATTAGTTTTAGAGGTTTAAGGACTATTTTTGGGTACTTACGATAGCACATCAAATTTTGGTGCCGTTGTTGGGGAGTGGTGTTGATTTATTGTTGTGTTTCTTAGTTGTTTATTTTATTTTTGAAAAAAAATCATAATTTTCTAGGTTTTTAGGTATTTTATTATTTTTAGAAATTCTAGCATAGAATTTTATTTGTCTTTCTTAATCAAGTTTTTTCTTAATTTATTTTTCATTTGTTCTGTTTGTTTATGCCCGCAACTCGATCTTCTAATCAAAATGATTTGTAGTACGATCCAAAAATTGAGAGAACTTTGCGCAGGTTAAGGAGTAACATCCAACAAAATCTTGAAGAAACAATCTCAACCCCAACAATCCATTTGAAAGTGATTTTGAGTTTGAAGGAGAAAAAATCATGGCCGAAAATAGGACTTTGAAAGAACTTGCAGCCCCTACATTGAATCAACAACCTTTATGCATAACTTTTCCTATTTTAGATGCTACTAATACATTTGAGCTTAAATCTGGACTAATACACCTTTTGCATACTTTTCATGGTCTTGCAGGTGAAGATCCTCATAAACATCTGACAGAGTTTCATGTGGTCTGCACGAGTATGAAACCCACTAGGATTACTAAGAACAGATTAAACTAAGAGCCTTTCCATTTTCTCTGAAAGATTCGGCTAAGGACTGGCTCTATTATCTACCATCAGGAAGCATTACCATATGGGATGGAATGAAGGGGTTATTTTTGAAAAAATACTTTCCAGCTTCGAGGGCAGCAAATATTAAGAAGGAAATCTGTGGTGTAAGATAAGATAACAAGGAATCCCTACATGAGTATTGGGAGCGATTCAAGAAATTGTGTGCAAGTTGTCCCCACTATCAGATCAGTGAGCAACTTCTCATCCAATACTTCTATGAAGGTATTCAACCCACAGAAAGGAGCATGATTGACGCTACAAGTGGAGTAGCTTTGGTTAATAAAACTCCCGAAGGAGCAAGAAATTTAATTGCAAACATGGCAGCCAACTCTCAACAATTTGGCTCTAAATTTGATCCCCCTTCTAGACAAGTTAACAAGGTAAATGTCTCATCCCTTGAGCAACAAATAGCAAGTCTAACCACTCTTGTTCGTCAAATGGCTGCAGGTACTATGCAAACAGCGAAGTCATGTGGAATTTGTTTATTGGTAGGCCATCCAACTGATATGTGCCCAACACTGCAAGAAGAATTCGTTGAACACGTAAATGTAGCTAGTAGTTTTCCTGGACAACCATAGAGAATTATGATCCCTATTCAAACACGTACAACCAAGGATGGAAGGATCATCCAAATTTTAGCTATGTGAATCGACAAGTGAATCAACCTATGAATCAAAATCGACAGAATTTCGAGCAATATAATCAGCCATACCTTCCTAGACAACAACATGGCCAAACTTCTAACTCTGGTGTGTCTTTAGAAGATATTGTTAAATCCCTTGCCACTAATACTTTGCAATTTCAATAGGAGACCATGGCTAGCATTCAGTGTTTGGAGAATCAAATAGGTCAAGTAGCTAATGTGGTCAGTCTGCTAGAAGCGCAAAGTTCGAGGAAACTACCATCTCAAACAATGGTGAATCCAAAAGAAAATGGGAGCGCGATCATCCTGAGAAGTGGTAAAGAGGTTGAGATTCCGGTAAAGGCATCCCCCAAGCCGTTGGAGCAAGAAGATGAAGAAAAAGATGTTGCAAACAAGATTGTCACCAATGATACTAAGGTGACTGAGCATAAGTTTTTACCCCTTTCTGATTATAAACCAATACCACATTTTCCTCAAGCTTTATTAGGATCTAGAAAATATGAACGAGATCATCATGAGTTGCATGAGATTTTTAGTCAATGTGAGGTAAATATTCCACTTTTAGATATTTTTAAACAAGTGTCTCGTTATGCTAAATTTCTGAACAATTGTGCACAAGTAAAAGGAAACAAAAATTGAAGGGAATTGAAAGGGTAAAAATTGGGGAACGGGTATCTGCAATAATTCAAGAGAAACTTCCAACAAAGTGCACGGATCCAAGTATGTTCACTATCCCTTTCATGATAGGCGACACTAAGTTTGAGAAGGACATGATGGATTTAGAAGCATCTATTAATGTCATGCCATATTCTATATACATTTCCTTGAAACTTGGACCTTTAAATGAAACTGGTGTAGTAATTCAACTAGGTGATAAATCTAATGCATATCCTAAAGGCGTAGTTGAGGATGTTCTCGTGAAAGTTAATATGTTAATTTTTCCTTTTGATTTTTATGTGCTTAACATAGGTAATAGTAATCATATTACCCATATCTTGTTAGGAAGACCGTTCTTAAGGATATCCAAAACTAAAATGGATTTTAATAATGGCATATTGACCATGAAATTTGATGATAAGATCATTAAACTTAATATCTATGATTCCATACAATATCCATGTAATAATAATCATGTTCATTTTATTGATGTGATTGATCAATTAGTAAATGATGTTTCTGAATTTGATGCTAGCAATGAATGGAAATCTATCATTAGTGAGCATCTTGGGAAGGAAAAAGAGGAGCTAGCCTTAAACACTGCGTTGCAAAGAATTGTGGCAGCATTAAATGCTCTTCGAAAGTCAGGTTACAGATCTTGTTTTATATTGCCAGTTTCTAACGAGAGGCCTCTACTTCTGTTTTGCGTACTTCCATTCCAAATTTGAAGCATCACCCTAGTCACCACAAGTATGTATTTCATGGAGGTGGAGGTGGAGGTACATTGCCAGTTATCATTCCCATTGGACTTGGTACACCACAAAGAAGATCGAAGCTAACCATGATAGACTTGGGCTAAATAAGAAAATATTAAGTCGAGTCAAAGACAATAAACAAAAACGCTGCTTGGGAAGCAACCGAATGGGAGTTCATCCATTTATCTTTTTATTTTTCGCATTCCATTTTTTCTTTTTTAAGTTGTATTTGTCATTTTCTTTGCATTGGACCTTATATTGGGGACAATGTAAGTTTTAAGTATGGGGATGGGATTTAGACTCAAGGCATTTCAATTTCGAGTGAGTTTAATTTCAATACTTTTTGCATGATTTTTCAGGAAAATGAATTGAGAGTTAAATGATTGTTTTTGTTAATTATATTTTTTTTGTAATGTGTATGACTATTTGCTAGAATTAAGTAAGCTTTTGAAGAACTCATAACATAATTGAATGAATAATCCTCTAACTTATGATTGATTAGTGGAGTTATTTTCTTTGGGGATGGATATAACTAAATCCTGTAGACAAAAATCGGTGAGATTTTTGAGCTTTTAGACTGATACATCATAACAGTCTCATTATTATTTTTCATGTGTGATATTTCTAACCATGGTTTTTTTTTTTTCCTGTTTTTTCGCCGCTTCGAACCAAGTCCTTTTTTCCCGATTAAAAGCCCCCATCTTTTTGTTTTTTTTTAATATAAAATTATTTTTTTTTGTAGATTTTAATAAAAGCAGACCACTTTAACAAACACTAAAATAATTTGAATTTTTTTTCCATTGTTTTTTTTTTTTTATTTTTTTGTCTTGTAAATGCATTTTTTTTCCTTTTATAATAAAAATTAAAAAAAAAAAAAAAAAAAAAAAAAAAAAAAAAACCATCTTTTTTTTTACCAATTTTTTTTTTTTTTTTTTTTTTTTTTTTTTTTATTTTGGGGTTTTTTTTTTTTTTCATCCATCCCAATGATTATTGTGGTTAAAATGCGACGAAAATTAGAGTGTTGGGGAAAATTATCAAAGATTTAAGGGTAAAGTAACTATTATTTTGGTGAATTGGAAAACAACAAAATTTTCTTTTCCCCTCTGTCATTCCCAAAGAGGTTTCCCCAGTATTGGTGGGTTAAAAATACTTTTTAGAAGTTTTTTTTTTTTTTTTTTTTTTAAAAACAGAAAAAAAAGGAAAAAAAAAATGGATGATTTGGAAGAAAAATTTAAAAAAGAAAAGAAAAGAAAAAAAAGAAAATTAGGTGAATTGAAGGAAAGTGATTTTTTTTTTTTTGTTAAATGTTAAAAAAAAAATGTTTTTTATTTTCCCCCATAACTCCCTTTCTTTTAACCTCTCCAAATTAAAAAAAAAAAAAGTTTTTTTTTTCCGATTTTTTTGTATATCATTTTTTTAAAAAAAAATATGAAAATTATCTGAATGGGAAGTTGGTTTTGTTTTTTAACATATCTTATGTATATGGTTTTTGGAATGTTTAAGTCCCTAATTTTTATCTTTTTACGTCCACTACTTTTTTTTTTTGAATGGTTTTTTTTTTTTTTTTTTTCACGTAAACCCAAATTTATTTTCCCCACATTGACCATAAGCCCCATTACAAATCCTTTTAAAAAGTTCCATTAAATTGAATTTTTTTTTTTTTTAACGAAATAAGCAATCTTGTCATGTTGTTTGAATTATCTAAGTAAACAAAAGGTATTTGGGAAAGATATGATCGAACCACTTGAATTTTTTGAGCCAAAATTAACTTTTTACCCTTTTTTAAAAACCACTAAAGTTTTGAGTGGCTTTACTATACCCGTTTTTTTTTTTTAGGGGTCCTACATGTTTTTTTTTTTAGTTGAAAAAAAAAAAAAAAAATATGGAAAAATAATTTGCTAATTTTTTTTTTTTTTTTTTTTTTTTTTTTTTTTTTATTTTTGTGTTTTATTATGTGTTTTTATTTTGAAAAGTGTTTTTTTTTTTATTTTGATGGTTTATATGTTGTTTTTTTCTTGGCATTAATGAACCTAGTAAAATTTTTCCTTAAAGGCCAAAAATTGATTGGTGTTTTTTTTTTTTTTTTTTTTTTGTTTTATTTAAAGGGAAAGCATTAATTTTGAGTTTTTTTTTGGCCCCGGGGGGGGTTTGGGGTTTACAAACCAAAACCAAAAAAAATTTGAAATAAGAAAAATGAAAAAAATTTTTTTTTTTTTTTTTTTCCTCCTTATTTTTTTTAGCCTTTGTATATTTTTGTTTTTTTTTTTTTGTAACCAAAATTTTAAAATTTCATTACGCTTCATATTTTTTTGAATTTTTTTATTGATTATATATTTATCATCATTTTAAAAAATGTGGCTATGCCGTAACTTTTGGGAAAATTTGGTTGAAAAAAAAAAATTGGAAAAACCAAAAGTGAAAGGAAATGAAAAAAGTTTTTCCATGGAACTAAAAAAGTACAATTACTATAACTTATTTTCCTAACCCTTGGGGTGAAGAACAAATTCCGAGGTGTTTTTTAAGAGGGTCCCCAAATTGGATGAAGAAATGAAAGGTCCAAAAGAGGAAATGAAAAAATATAAGTTCAAAGAAAATAAAATTAAAAAAAAAAAAAAAAAAAAAAAAATGAAAAAAGTTTTTTTTTTTGCCAATTGAATTTTTTTCAACCCCATCATATTTGAAAAGAACCCCGCACTTTTTTGGCTTTGGTAAAATAATCGAATTCCCGAAGATAATTTTTTTTCTCAATGAAAAAATATAAAATTTTTTTTAGCTTTTTGGAGTTTTTTTTTTTTATCCTTGTTTTTTAAACCTCTTAATATATAATATAATCTAAAAATGAAAAAAAAAAAAAAAAATTTTTTATAAACAAATAATAAAAAAAAAAAAAATTTGTTTTTTTTGTTTTTTTTTGTTTGTTTCAGCTGCCGAAAAAATCAGTGAGCGCCCCCGCGCCCCTTCCCGCCCTGCAGGAAGAAGGCGCGCGCCCACCCAGTCCTAACAGCCCTCACCTGGAGGGGCCTTTTTTGGGTAAAAGGCTTAAGGCACCTTCGCGCCCTAAAAAATTTTCCCCCCCTACTAGGCCGCGGTGCCTCAAAGCCAAACACCCACGAAATTTTTTTTATGGTTTTGTTTTTTTTTCCCTTTTGGTTTTTTTTTTGATTGAAAATTTTTTTTTTTTTTAATTCTTAAATTTTTTTTTTTCCACGATTTATTTTTTTTCCATAAAAAAAAAAAAAAAAAAAAAAAAAAAAAAAAAAAAAAAAAAATGCTCCCAAACTCCATTTTTTTTCCTCTAATTTTTTTTTTTTTTTCCCTCTTAAGATCCAATGATTGGTTACAAAACTAAAAATTTTTAAACCCCTTAATCCCCCCGAAGGACAAATTCAAGCCTCGAAAATCCACAATTAAATTTTTGGCTTTTCGTACAATTATTGAGGTTATTTCCCCGAACACAACTCCTTCGGGAATCCGATCCCCCTGGGACTTTCAACTAATTCCAATTTGGTTTTTTTTGTTTTTTCAGAGGTTTTTTTAAGGAAATATTTTTTTTTTGGGTTGGCTTTTTTTTTTTTTTAAAAATATACAAAATAAAATCAAACACCCCACACATCCCCAAAGACACAATAGCCGTTTTTCCTAGAAAATTCAAATCGAAGAAAAACCAATTCTAATGGTTTTTTTTTTTTTTTTTTTTGGTAAAAATTAAGATTTATAAAAAAAAAAATTGGTTTTTTTTTGTTTTTTTCTCTGTTGGAGATTTTAATAATCCAGAGGTAATAAGAAAAGTGTCCCCTCCCCACAAGGTTTTCTCGAGTAAATGATGTTTCCGTTGATCATAATGTTTTTTAAGTTCGGAAGGTGGTTGAAAACAAGGATTTTGGAAAATATTTTAAATTTTTTTTTTTTTTTTTTTTTTTTAATAACAAACATTTTTTTTTTTTTTTTTTTTTTGCTTTTTTTTTAATTTTCCATAAAATCCACTCCCAAACATATGAAAAATTCATCCAAAGTTAGTTTTTGTTTTTGTATTGCAAACAACATTCCCCTGCCAAGCCTATTATTACCAACCTGCTTGTCCGTGAATATTTTGAGGAGAAAAGTGATTTTTTATTTTCTAAAAAAAAAAAAAAAAAAAAAAAAAAAAAACCAAACCCAACAAACAACAAAAAAAAAAAAAAAATAAACTTTTTTTTCCTTATTTTTTTTTTTTTTTTTTTTTTTTTTTTTTAAAAAAAAATCGAAATATCCCCAAGCAAGTTTTTCCAGATTTAATAGTTCCCCCCCCCCCCCCCCCCCCGAGGAGTAAAGGAAATTTCTCAATAATCCTATAGTGTCCCATTTAACATATCTAATTGAATACAACATCGCAACAAGCCCGCTTCATGTGAGTTCCTTGGGAAATCAATCTGAAAAAGCGCGCCACAAAAACCCCCGTACACTTTAAAGGCTAAATTGTTTTATGTTCCTAACTTATCCAAGTTAGACTAAAGTTAAAAACTAACTTTATCATATTCCATGTAAACAGTTGTCCTGAATCCCAACGAACTTCCTTAACTTAATCGAATCAAATGAACCTAAAACTTGACATTGGTGCTGCCCATGGGGGTTTTTTTTTTTTTTTTTTTCTAAGTTTTTTTTTTTTTTTTTTTTTTTTTTAAAAATTGTTTTGGAAAAACAGGTTGTTTTTCAATGGTTTTGGATATTTTTTGATTTTTGAAAGAATTATTAAAAAATAAAAAAAAAAAAAAAGTTTTTTTACATCTAAACTTTGGGAGGACCTAGAAAAGTTTAAAAAGAATTTAATTCTCCAATATAGAACTCATCCTCGAAATTTCTTTTGCTTTAATGCATTCCAGCGAAAATCCATGGGAAGCCCCCCAGAGAAAAATCAAAATAGAAGAAACCAAAAATGATATCATCAACCAAAGATCCTAAAGCTAAATGGTGATGGTTTTTTTCCTCCGCCACCACCACCTCCTTGAAAAAAACCAAATGTTTTTTTTTTTTCCCTATAGAATACTGCCGTAAGCTATCGTTGTTTTTCCCAGCCTCCCTTAGGAAAGGGCCCCCTTTGGGTTTTTTTTTACGACCATAAATAAAATTTTTATTTCAATTAATTGTATTTTATGTTTAATATATGAAATTATTATGCCCTAATAATAAACCATTTAAGAATTGTTTTTAAAGACATAGCCCCCTTTTTTTTTTTTTTTCCCCTAAAGGTTATTTACCAATTCAAGAAAAGCAATTCTTTGAAATCCAATTTGGATATAAATTTTTGAATTCCTAAAAGTTGCCAGGCAACAATAGGGAAGAATTCCCTCAATCACGGATTTCCAAGTTCCCTAGCTATCCCAAGGGGCAAAAATGTTTTTTTTCCCAAAATCAAGGTCCCACACCTTCACATGAGTAATATTTCCCCCCTTGGGGCAACTTAACATTAAGCCCTTTTAAAATTTTTTCCTAGTTTTTTTATGGCTACCTTTTGAATCATCGATGTTTAATTCTTAATACCCCACCGTTAGTAACGGTAATAACCCCATTACAATCCCAATCAAGCCAAATTAACTAAATCTTCCCCATACTTTTTGGTTTTCCCCTTGACAAACCCTTGGATTTTACTTTTCTTTCATTGCATTACATTTTTTTTACCCCCTATTTCCATCCCATTACAAAAGGGCAAACTTGTCCCATCTTTTTTTTAGGCTCAAATCTGAGATTAACATGCCTCTCAATCACAGGTGATCAAAAACCTTCTTTAAACGAAATTTTTCATACCCCTTTCCTTTTCCAATCCCCTTAATTATAATTTTTACTTTTTTAAGAAGGAATTTGATCATTCGTCTTTAAAACCCCCTGGAAACCGAAGGTTTCTTTTTTAGGATATTTAGCCTTATCATCACAGGTGTTGGAAAAAACCCTTCCTTTTATTTATATGGTTTTCCTAAACCATTAAGATGGTGTGGGAGTGTTCAAAAAGGAATTTAAAAGTTTATTCCCCCCTCGGGTTTTCCAGTTTACCATGGCCTAAATCAACTACTTTAAGTTGTTTTTTTTTTTTTTCCCAAACCTCTTTCCCTCCCCAATTCTCCCCTCTCCCACTACAGGCTTCATCCACCACTACATTATTGGTTTTCCCTCACAAACCTGTGTGAAACGAAAGAATTGTATTACCAAAATAGGCTTGACTATTTTTTTCTGGGAAAGTTAATCGCAGGAAGATTCCCCTCCTTTATCCACTTTTTGGAATCGAAACATTTAAAACCGAAATTTTTTTTCCCCTCCCTATCTCTCGGAAATAATACACTTTGCCCCTTTTCCCAAAACACAACAAAAAGTAAAAACCTTTACAGTAGGGCCGTTTTTTTAACATTCTTGCCCCCCCCCCCAAATCTCCCATATGGTTTTCCCCCCCCATTTTAATTTTGTAAGGTCCCCACCTAAGATAACCCAAGGGTTTTTTTTTTAACCTTCTGTTGAACGCCAATAGTGGGTTGAATGGCTTTCACAACCCCGAAATAACAAATAGCTAATCCTTTTTACCCAATTAAAGTTGTGGCTCCCTAGCCCATTTTCGTGAGCACACTGCTTCCTTCCCCCCCTCCCCCCTTCACACTCAAAACCCCCCATTTTTTTTTTTGGTTTTGTGGAAGTGAAAATTGGGAGAGGAAAGAACTCAAATGCTGAATTCCCTCCCCCCCTCCTAAAGAAAAAAGGTTCCCCCCCTTCATTTAAATAAGTTTTTTTTTTTTAAACTCTTTTTTTGTTTTATTTATTTTATAATTGAGTACTAGTAAAGTTCATATATGGTAAATTAAATTTTTTTTTTTTTTTATTTTTCATGTCATTCTTTTTTGGCAACAAATTTAGATTAAAACCAAAACAACTTCCCAAAGTTTTTTTTAATCTCTCAACATCCTTCCAATCCCATATATTATCCGAGAAAAATTCGTCCCCCATGCACCAACCAAATAAATAAAGCATTTAGCACCCAATACTCTCAGTCCTATAATGGTTCCCCCCCCATTAAAGTCCCCCACCCATTGGAGTATTCCAAATGGCTTTGGCTTTGTCCCCCCCCAAGATACCCTTTAAAGGGTTTTTTGTTTTTTTAAAATGAGTTTTTTTTTAAATAAATTTTTTAGTTGATCTTGAGTTTTGAATTGGATATCAAGTAAACATTAATATAGTTTTTGTTTATCATATTTTTCAAGTTTGTTAGATAAACCATTAACAGTTTTCTTTCTTGTCCCCGAAGTTTTAAAGACCCCCAAACCTTTTTAAATAAGTTTTTTCATAAACAACCAAAGCCGTTTGATTTGCCAAACAGTTTCATTTTAACATCATCCCCCTTTTTTAGCACTAAAAAGACTAACTGCAACACAAAATAGTTTTTTTGGAAATAGGCAAAACTTTCACATAAACAAATTTTTTAAATGAAGTTTTTTTTTTATAAATATTGTTTTGAACCAATGTTTTAAAAACCAGTAGCAATTCATAACACGTAAAATAACCTTTTTCTAGATTAAACGAACCTCCCAAATAATCAACATCCAAATTGTTTTTTGACTAAATGCCCTTTACAAGTTGTGACTTTTTAACCTTTTCCCCACATAAAAGCCTTGTCCCTGAGAATTTGTTAGGTAGTCCACATATTATTAAACAACACATTGTTTCCCTAGAAATAAAGGTTTTTGTTATAAAAATCTCCCCATCCCCAAACGTAAACCCAACACACCCCGGCATTCCCAATCCATCGGAAGAAATATAACCATGGCTTTGTCAACCCCCAACGCTATGGTCCCCCCTAGAAACCCATGCCAAACGATCCAAGGATAACCACATAGAGTTTTTTATTTTTTTTTGAGCTTTTTAAATGCAACATGGGGACAACATTAGGAAAAATTTCCAGTTGAAGTTCATCCAAGCCCTTAGAAGGTCACTCCTTTCTTAACCCCAAAAACCCCTTTAAAAAATTTTATACATAGAAGTTAATTTTAAATAGTTTTTAATTAACAAGGTCCCCAGTCAATTCAGTTTTAAGTGGGCTAACTTTTGAATTTTTGCGACTTGGAAGTTTTTATATTGGGGCTTTGAGAAAATCCCTAAACTTTTTACTTCTAGTCGCCGAGTTTATATTTTAAGACCCACCTGATCTTGGTTTTGTATCCCCATTGCCATCACAAACGAATGACATGTGGGGGAATAAACCATAAGGTTTTCAAAACTTCTCGGAGAAAAATTTGTTTTTTTTAAAATGAATATATTTTTTTTTTTTTTTTTTTTTACCTATGTTTTGCATAAACGACATTTTGAATTTAATATTAAAAAAAATATGTTTTTTCCCCCTTTAGTTTCCCAGGATAACACCATATTTTTTTGAGCTTTTGTTAGTGCTGGGGACGAACTTGGTCCCCTTTTTAGATGTACCAAACAGTAACATATTTACCAATTTTTGAAAATAAACACGACCGTGTCTTTTATTTTCCCTTGTAGGCCTTTTGTTTTCATCCTCTACAAGAAAATTGTTCCCCCCCCCCCCCCCCCCGAGTTTTTTTTTTTTTGTGAAAACTTGTAGAGATGGAAAAAATTTAAGTTTGAGTAATTTAAAATTTTTTTTTCAAGATCGCCTTTGTTTTGGTTTAAGGCTTTTACTTTTTTAGCTTTTCCCGAAGTTGTTTTCCCAAAATTTACAATTTTTTTATAAATAAATAAAATTCCCAAATTTTTTTTTTTTGTTAAAAGTCTTTAAAAAGACCTTCAACCTATGATTTTTTTTATTTTTTATTTCTCTTCTTTTTCAAGATCATTTAAACCTTTTTTTTTTTCTTCAGTTTTTTATTTTTGACTTTTTTTTTTTTTTTTTTTTTTTATTTTGTTTTGTTAAAATTTTTTTCTTTTCTTACTTCAAGTAAAGAAAGTGAACAAATACGGGGAAAGCTGTGTAGATGTTCATGTTTCAATCCTCATATTCCTTGCCCCCCGAGTTTTTTTTCACTCCCCTTTATTTCCATCCCTTTCCAACCTTTTTTTTTTATTTATTCCTTTAATCAGAATTTAATCCGTAAGCCCTTTTATAGATTATGAAAGGCCAGTAAAATGTTTTGTTCATCACGACCCACCCAAGATTATCACTCCTAGCAACTCGAAATATGATTTTTCCAAAAATCATGGCTTTCCAGGTTCCCATTCCGCTTTAAGTGGCCCTTTTTTTCCTTGAAATCTTTCTTCTTTTTTATTTCAAACTCCTTTTTTGCAAGTTTTAGGACATTCCCATTCCCCTTAGTGACTAAAACCCTGAACACTCCATGTGGGCAAAAAATCTAACTGATTAGGTTTTTTTATTATTATTTTTTTTTTTTTTTTTTTTGTTTTTTTTTCCTTCCTTCAGTTTATACTTTCCAGGAATTTTTTATTAAATGGACCTTTCCCATTTTTTTTTACGTTTTTTTTTTTTTTTTTTTTTTTTTTTTTTTTTTTTTAACTTATTTTTCTTGAAAAATTTTTTTTTTTTAATTATTAAATTAAGCCCCTATTTTTCCCGTCCCACCATCCCCATAAGGGGTTTATCCCAACTCAATTGACTTTTTACTCTCCTTCTTCCCCCTTCAATGGTTTTTGTTTTTTTTTCCCCATGGAACTTGGAATTGTTTTAACCCTTTTTTTTTTATTATTTAATTGAATAAATGAAAAAATTTGAAGTTTTTTCAAATAGGTTTTTGAAAAGTGAAATCCTTAAAAAAACAAGGATCTTCCCTCTATTTCTTTCCCACTGCCAATCTAAGTCCCTTTTTAACTTTTCTTTCAATTCCGCGGTGACTTTGTTTTAGGTTCTAAACCTTTTTTTCCCAATTGCGGTGGAATCCTAAAACGTTTTCTACGATTTTTTGAAAAGGTTCCCGGTGGGGGATTCTTTGTTTCCAAAAACCTAGGTTTTTTTTTTTAAACTGAAATTTTTTACTATTGTCCAATTCAACTTTTCGCCATAGAATTTCACTCGAACGATTTCTCCGCCCGTCCCCCTCCCCCACTTCTATTTTCTTCAAACCTAATGTTTTTTTTTTTTTACCATCCTTACAAGTTTTAGAAAATTTTTTTTTTTAACAAGTTTTTTTTTTTAGTTTTTTCCTTCGTGTGTGGGTTTTCTAAAATGTCCCCAAAACTTTTTCTTTACACTCCCCCCTCACACAATCGAAGACAACTCTCCATAAATTTATTCCAAACGACCCACCCGCATGAAAACCCAGGTTTTTAAAATGTCCCCCCTTTTACTTTTTCTATTTTAACACTCAGCTAAATCTTTGTTTCCCTTTTAGTCCATAGTGAAAAATATCCATGGGTTTTGTAACTACAACCATTAGCAAAACTGGTTTTTTGAAGGTAACTGTCCCCCTAGTTTTTTTTTTTTTTTTTTTGAACCCTAATCCCCAAATCACGCTCCCCCCATTCAAAATTTACTTTTTAAAGGAAAAGCTTCTCATTTTCCGAACTTTTTCATAAGTAATAGTTTTGCCCTGTTTCCATTTCGAAAACGGAGGGCAACGAATTAAAGGAACTGACTCACCTAGAATTTTTTAAGTAAAGACCTCCAAGGAATTTCGAAATTAAGCTCCTGATTACAATTGAAAATAAACGAGATTTTTTAAAAACCCCCCCCAAACTTACACCTAGAGAATTTTGGGTAAATAAGGGTATATATAACATAAAATAAAATTTTTTAAAAAAAAAAATTTAAATAATTTAAAACCACTTTTTTTTTTTTTCAAATAAAATTAAAATTAAATCCTCTAAATTTTGGTTTTTTTTATGCCAATCGTTTCAATTTTCAACTAATGGGTTTTTTTTTTTTGAAATACCGCAAAAAAATAAAAATAAAAAGTAATAAAAGATGCAAGTAAAATACCGCACACGTAATGATCCACGGAAAGAAAAACCCCAAACCTGGGTAAAAAAGAAATTTTCCAAGGCACTTTTTGCCTTCAATCCCCAATAATAAAACATTTTTTTTTTTAAACTTAACATTCCCCCACCGAAACAAGGAAGACGAAACCGAACAAACGAACTTTCCCCCCTGACGCTCCAAAGACCCCTGCCAAATTTAAAAACCACATCTGTCTCCTTAATTTTTTGGTCTCCCTTTACCCCAACCTTTTTGCCTTTTTTGTGTTTTTTTTTTTTTTTCAAAACCTCCTAAATGGTGGCCGATCCTGCAGCGTTTTTCCCCTGGCCTTTTATCCCAATTATTCTTTCTCCTTATCAGGGGGTGGAATTCCAGGGCCTCCCAAAGTTTCCACTAGGGCGGAACCCGACCCGACCATTAACGCTTACTGTCCCCCCCGACGGTTTTCCAACGTTCGTAATAGCGCCGTTTTTGGTTTTTTGTTTTTGTTTTTTAAATTATATTTTTTAATATAAATATTAATTTTCAAAAAATTCTTTTTTCTTAGAATTTTTATTAGCTTTTGAATGTGTATTAACCTTTTTTCATTTTTTTTGTAAAATTGAAATTTTGGTTTATTATAAAAATAAATGGTAAAAATGTTTCTAACTTTTTATTTATTTTTTTCAAACCAAAATTTTTTTTTAAATATTATTGTTAACAAAAAATGTTCCCCAATATGTCCCCCCCCCAGTTTTTAAACAAATTAATTTTTTAAAATTTAAAACAATTTTTTTTCAATTAAAAAAAATTTATATTAAACAAAAAAAATTTTTTTTGAAAATTTTTAATTTTTTGTTTGTTCCTAGTGGTTATTTTTTCTCTCTTTTTCCCCTCAATGATTTTTTTTGTGACAGAAAAAAGGCGAAATTTTTTTTTTCTATTTTTTAATTAAAAATAATTTTGTTTTTTTTTTTTTGTTTTGGAAAATTTTTTTTTTTTTTTTTTTTTTAAGAGAGAAAGCCCAAAATGTTTTTTTTTTTTTTTTTTTTTTTAACAAAATTCATTTCGTCCATTAAATTAAACCAAACCTCACTTTCCAATAAACAATTTTGATTTTGAGAAGAAAAAAAAAAAATCCCAAGAAAAGAGTCAAAAAAAAAAAAAAAAAGGTTGTTTTTAAAAATGTTTTTTTTTTCTATTTTTTTTGCATTAAAATCCAATGCTAATTCTAAATATTATGTTTTTGTTTAGTTTTTCAATTAAGTGGGTTCAAAAATCAATTGGCTTTGTTCAATGAGGGTAAAAACTTGTCCCCCCCCCAAATTGACCCTTTAGCAAGGTTTTCAAAAGCAGTGTAAAAAACAGTTTGTTCAAATCCACATTATTGCACATAATTATTTTTTTTGGTAAAAAAAAATTGGTTTTTTTTTTAATAAAATTACCAACATATTTTGGCAAAATTGAAAGGTTTTCCGTCCCGAGACCCTGTTGATTTTTAAAAAAAAGCAGCGCCAACCCACCCTACGCTCCAGGAGGATTAATTGTTAAATAAAATGAAGGGTGAATATCATAAAATATATATTTTAATAAAAAGTTTTTTTTAATTAATTAAAGTATCTTTAAATTAAGAGAGTAAAAAATTTTCTTCCCCCCCGCTAATTAATTATCTCTAGATGGTTATGCAATCAGTTCAATTATACTATGTTTGAATACCATAGAATATAAAAGCAATAAAGAATACAGTAAATAATGCACGGTATGATCACGGAGAAACCCCAACTGGGTAAAAACTCCAAGTACCTTGCCAGTCAAAATCCACTATAAACGATTAAACTTACAGTCCGTCGAACAAGACGACGACACGAACTTTTTGACCTCCAGACTGTAATTACCACAGCTCTCCTAGATTTTGTACTCTTACACCAACTCCTAGCTGTAGTTTTCAAAATCCTCCTGAAATGTGCGATCTTGCAGCAATTCCCGACTTTATCAATTCGTCTATCTCCTGTGGATCAAAGAAGAACTCCGCGTTCTTCACCAACTGAAATTTCAGTTACATTCCCTTGATCTTCAGAACTCTGACAGATATGTAGGAAGCAGCCGTTTAGTATTTGGATTGAGGATGTGATGTTTTTATCGCCAAGAATCATCAAAGAACGAAGGTTGAAAGCTAATCTGTAAAGATGAAATGAAGACGGTATGAATTCTCAATGTTCAACCTTAGAAAAAACATTTTGTGGCATTTGGTATTTATAGTTTAAGTTTTGGGATTGAATGAGTCGGACAAAAAGCCCTAAAAACGCGAATTAAAGTTTTTGGGATGACACTATCGCTCGAGCGAGGGCTGGGCAACGGTCGAGCGATAAGTTGTAACTCGAGCGAAGGCAAGGCGACAAGCGAACGACGCAATTTCTGTTTTTGAAGCTCGAGTCAAGTCTTGACGATAAGCTAGCGAACTTCCAACCCCAATTTTTCTACTTTTCCATTCTCGAACTCTAGACCTAATATAACACAAATTCAACTAATTGCAACTAACTTCTTGACTCTTACAACATATTAATTTTAGTCCCTTTTGTTCACAGATTTGTCAATTACATCAAATATCTAACAATCAGGGTTAATATACAGTAAAAGTTGATAATTATTGTATCGGCTGTTTGGATTTTATGTTGACATGATTAAGTCATTTAATTTATATGTAGTTCCATCAGAATTTCATAATTTGTTACTAAAATAACTCTTGTTAAAAATATAATATAATATAAATAAATTTATTTATTTATTTTTAGTATTTAAGTATTTAAATGAGATAATTCAATATAATATTAAAGTAAACATAAATCTTGATATCGGATTTTGGTGCCATCGATAATAAAAATTATCTATGACTGTAATCATGAAGAAAAACAAATTAGATTTGAACTTGAAGGAGTGTATTGAAAATATAATTTAAATAAATAGGTGTAAAATCTAATAATTCTAACTTTGAAATGGGATAATTCAGTACCAACAACACACACCCACAACCTAGAAAAATAATAATAAAGAGACTATTAACTGAAAAAAAAAAAAAAAAACTCATTATGATACCATTTTTCCGCATATAATCTTTAAATTCAAAGTACTGTATAAATCGTATGGACAATTTCCTAAAAATTAGAGGAATTGTTAAAAAAAATTTACTAATTCTTCACTATTCGAAAAAAAAAAAAAAAAGATTTATTAATGATTGTAAATGATTGATTTTTTCAATCTTTCCGACCTTGATATTGTAAGAGCAAGTTAGAAAGATTGACATATAAAATCATCTCATTTAATTCGTTAAAAATTGAAATTGATCGCTAAATTTTTTTTTCTTAACAAACGAAAGGAAAACGGAAAATGAAAATTAAATGATGGATGAACTAAGAATCTAAGATATTAAAATGATATATGTTTCATTCATTGGAGACTTATTATTACATAATTTGTGGCCTCAAAAAGAAAGTAAACGCCAAGAAGCAAACATTTAAAAACGAAAAAATAAATTGAGTAAAGAAAAATATAAAACTCTCTTTATAAAAATAAAAAAATTGGTGGAGCATTTGACCCACCATGCCCCCACCTTGGTTCTGCTAATGCCAAGAACCCTGCTCCGAAATCAACTATATTATAAATGATATTGTCTCACTGCAACCAAATCAACTCTTCAAACCACTGGATTCAACAATTGAAAGCAACCAATTTGACATTCAGTTACAAATTCCAAAAATTCCATAATAAATATTTGAAAACTGAATCAAACAAGTTCATGAAAAAGGAACTAATGTGAAATTTTATAAATTAAAAACTGGTTGCGGTCTTGGGCAGTAGGCTGGAAGTCAGTATCAGATGAGAAAAAGGAGGGGTATTGCAATTTGATTCTAAGGAGTCACCTTTGGTGGCTAAGTCTTGACCCTTGGCAACAAATATTTGATTTGGTCGTTGCCTTCTTTTTCCAACATAAATGTTACTCCTAATCAAAATGTTAGTCAAAATAAAGATATAACGTGTTTGACGTTCTAATTTGATGTTACTTACTACTCTGTGTGTGTGTGTGTGTGTTATTTAATCACTATTCGATCCAGCTTAAAAAAGTAAATAAAAATCTAACTCAAAGTAAATAATTAATTATAATCACGTTTTTTATGGGATTCGTAACTTTTCAACCACATATTTCATCAATGTTTATCAAAATCTGTTAAGAATTTGATTTTTATATGAATCGAACAAGGGCCTAATATTAAATTTATATTCATTTACTTATTATATGACTAGTCATTAATTAGAATTCTACAGTGGCTAATATATTTAAGTTTATATCTATTACACTTTCAAAGCAGATTGAATGAGTGTAAGAACGTGATCAATTCGACTAAATTAGAAAAGAGATAAAAGTACGAGTGATAATAAAAATAAAAAATCAGGCGACAAACTTGACAAAGTTCAAATCAATTCAAGACGAGTTCAAAACGAAAATTTGTCGCGTGTTGAATGCAGGGACGGATCCACATGGGGTCATGTGGGGTTAGATGACCCCCAAAAAAAAAAAAAATTGAGTTTTTTTTTTCTAACATAAACATTTTTGAAATCTCATTTTTGACCCCACAAAAAAATTTTCTCGGTCCGCCCATGGTTGAATGATGAAGTAATCGCAATATATCATCACGTCGTTCAACGAGTTTAGAGGGTTGTGAGATATTAAATAATGATATCTAGTATCAGTGATATTAAGTATCGGTTTAAATGTCAGCATATTATAGGTTCTATTAATTATGTCATAAATCATTGTATTTAATTGAATCTATAATTTAATGTCATAAATATTGCAACATCTAAACGGATGTTAAACAACAATGATGTTAAATAGGGTAATGCTATTTAACATAACTTATTTTAAAACACCAGTTTAGTTGACGTTAATGTAACATTAGATGAAAATCATTTAATTCTACCTCTCATTTAACATATGAGTTAGCGTCACTTAAATTGGTATTTCGTACCATAGGTACTAGATAACATTATTTTATTAATAGCATTACTATGAGACATTTAGCCCTTGTTTTAGATACATTTTATCAAAAACTCATTTTCAATCACATTTTCCAATAAAATAATTTTACATGTAAATCGAAGATTTTTACATTATTTTTTAACCACACATTCTCCCAAAAATACTATTCCAAAATATATTTGATTTGGTCGTTGCCTTCTTTTTCCTACATAAATGTTACTCCCAACGTAAGTCAAAATAAAGATATAACGTGTTTTGACGTTCTAACTTGATGTTACTTACTACTGTGTGTGTGTGTGTGTGTGTTATTTAATCACTATTCGATCCAACTTAAAAAGTAAATAAAAATCTAACTCAAAGTAAAAAATTAATTATAATCACATTTTTTATGGGATTCGCAACTTTTCAACCACATATTTCATCAACTTTTATCAAAATCTGCTCAGAATTTAATTTTTATATGAATCAAACAAGGGCCTAATATTAAATTTATATTCATTTACTTATTATATGACTAGTCATTTAAATTCTACCGTGGCTAATATATTTAGCCCCCCGTTTGATTTACATTATTATCTCATTAGAATAATTCTTCCTTGCCAGAAGAATTTTCACAGCCCCTCACAAGGGGACGGGCCCCACATGTATTAAAAAAATATTATGCGAATCCCACCATGTGTGTGTTGTCTGTACAACTTCTGTAAAAAAAAAAATTATGTACACCAAAGAGGGTTCATCTCATTAAAATGAAAAATATGACATTTATCAATCACATCAACATTTAAATTCAAATTTTATATCTCTTGTGTGGACCCCAATAACAACTATATTTTTCATTCTCATTCTAAAATAATTTAGCTCAAACAGGGCCTTAATTTTATATCTATTACACTTTCAAAGCAGTGTAGGTTAATGGACCTACAAGATTGAATGGACCTACAAGATTGAATGAGTGTAAGAACGTGATCGATTTGACTAAATTAGAAAACAGATAAAAGTACGAGTGATAACAAAAATAATAAGGTGACAAACTAGACAAAGTTCAAATCAATTCAAGACGAGTTCAAAACGAAAATTTGTCGCGTATGAAGTAATCGCAATATATCATCACGTCGTTCAACTAGTTTAGAGGGTTGTGAGATATTAAATAATGATATCTAATATCAGTGATATTAAATATCGGTTTAAATGTCAATATATTATAGGTTCTATTAATTGTGTCATAAATCATTGTATTTAATTGAATCTATAATTTAACGTCATAAATGTTGGAACATCTAAACGGATGTTAAACAACAATGATGTTAAATAGGGTGATGCTATTTGACATAACTTATTTTAAAACATCAGTTTAGTTGGCGTTAATGACATTTCCCTTGAGAAATTGGTTAAACACTCCTAGTCAAATTATTTTTTAAAAAAAAAAAAATCTTGTACTTTAAGAGTGTGGAGTACACGTTACTTTGTGTCATTATTTAATTGACATGCCTATTAAATAGTTGTTAATAAACACTTCTACAAGGAATTTCATTTTTATCATGTTTGGTAGAAATTAAAATCTAAATCAAAGTTAAGAATTAATAAGATCTACAACTTTTCAATTTTATATTTCATTAACTTTTATTAAAATCTGTTAAACTCCATCAAACAGAGGCTAAATTTATTATCTTGAAACATCTAGCTATGACACTTTTACGATGAAACTACTCGAAAATATTATCATTAAAATTGCAATTCTTATATTGACAATTAAAGGAAAAAGTGGTCGGTTGATGTATCAATAAGCACTGCCGTAATTGATTTCTACATTAAAAACGTGGAACCACTTCATGCGTGACAAAGCAGGCAATGAGTTACGTCCCAATCCCAAATAACTTGTAATCTTTGTAACCTTATTTTCTATGCTATTCGTTTATTTAGCCAAAGTTCAATAAAGCTTTTCTGAAATTATAAGTTGATTGATCGTAAAAGTTATTATTAAAAAATGGCATAATTGCAGCAAAAGTACAAAACCTTTGAAACGGTAGCAAATTTTCCTCAAACCCTTGATTTGTTGAAGCCGTCACCCCTAACATTTCCAACTCTTGCATGTGAGGCCCTTTTGGATGGTTTCCATCCATTTTTCCGTCAGTTAACCCAAAAATTAAGTTTGATCGTATTTTTAATCAATTAAAAGGGAGCAAAATGATAAATGCCTATTAAAATTGTTATTTGACAGATGGATGATACTTGCAACCAGAGGCTTGAAATTTAACAAATTTCATATGAAGCCCCCGTCCACAGGCGACACAAATTGGTCAAAAATTAGATCGGGATGGGGTCGGTGGCAACATCGTAGGCGACACCGAACCCGACGGTAGCGATGTCGTGCGCTTTGCAATGGTGAACGACGAATGCTACAACGACAAATGCTGCTGCGCCGAATGTAAATTGCACCCAAATAAGGAGCATATTGGGAACACTGAGCTCCTTTAAGTAAAATGCAATAGCCAAGTCTAGGGTTAGCAGCTTGGGAAGGAAGAATGAGGTTTATGGAGAGATCTGAAATTCTTTAAGAGCTGTTACCCCTCTCTGTATGGCCGATGATTTTGCCCTAATTTTTAACAGCAAAAAATTTGCAATCCTTCAGAAAGCAATGTTTCGCTCACGTTTATAAACATGCAAGAAATTGGAACCAAATTCTTAACAAGCATAGTTGTTTGTTCATAGGCAAACCGCAAACATGCTCTATTCTGTGATTTAGTGGCGGTGGCTGTGGCATATAATCTGTATACTATTTTGATAGTCTGTAATGATATTTCTCAACTCTTCCAAGCTTATAGAACGGCGATTGAGACAGCTCGAGACGTATCTTGGTGTGGCAATCCGGATGATTGTCCTTTTCATATGCAACCGGTAATTTTGCAACCTTGGGAAGATGAAGATAAAAAGTACTTTCCTTTTCCTTTTCCTTTGTTGATTTTTTTAATTTTTTTAATTCTATTTTATATGGTAATATTATAAAGTTACTATTTTGCCCTATTTTAATTGATTAAAAATATGATCAAACTTAATTTTTGGGTCAATTGATGGAAAATGGATGAAAATCATCCAAAAGAGGCCTCACATGCAATAGTTGGAAATGTTGGGGTAACGTGATATGATTCGGGATAGACAATCACTTGATCGAGTTTTGGAGTCCAAATTGAAGAAGTTGACAAGCCAAGGTTCAAGTCTCATGAAGGGCTCGGGAGTCGAAACGAGTTGGATTCAAAGTTTGGAAGATATTTGGAAAGAAAACGAGCAGCGTGAATGAAAACGGGCTTAACTTTCAGCTCGATTGTCGAATTTTCGCTCATGAGTACGTTACGAAAATGGCATGAAATTCTACACAAGGTTACACGGGCACATGTTACTTTTGGACTTGCGGTCGCACAGAAACATAGTATAAAGTTGGACGCGAATTTCGCAATTTTTTACAGTTTCCTAGTTTAATTAGAATTTCATATTTTAGCATCTTTTACAATATTAGAATTATATTTTCGTGCAATTAGAATTTTTTTTTTAGCTTTTATATAAATAGAAACTTTATTTCATTGTGACTAAGAACATTTTTGACATTATGAATTAAATGAGATTTCTCAATTTTTGTTCTTGATGAACATATACTGAACTTATCAAATATTGTTATATTTGGGGCGTTCAACCCTTAGAACTTATCAAAAGATTATGCACAATTTGTGGCGTTCGCAAATCGAGGCTTGTTAGTTTTGTAATCAAGATGTCATTCAAACTTTCTTTTTTATTTGGTTGTTTGGTTCAATAATTTGCGGATTGAGATTCTACTGTCTACAACCTGAATTTGGGCTTTCCCGACGTTTTCAATTAATTTTGCGATTTATTATGCACCATTTGTGGCGTTCGCAAATCGAGGCTTGTTGGTTTTGTAATCAAGATGTTATTCAAACTTTCTTTTTTGTTTGGTTGCTTGGTTCAATAATTTGCAGATCAAGATTCTACCGTCTACAATTTAAATTTGGGCTTTCCCGACGTTTTCAATTAATTTTGTGATTTTCACGTTGATCTCGTACCCGGATTCACGTCATAACGACTGCAACAAATTAAAGATTTATGAAAAGTTTGCTAATATTTCAAATGTTTGGAGCTTTTGCTTCAATTATCCCTTAAAAATAGATAAAAAGTTATAAAATCAATAAAATAAGTTAAAAATGAAGTTTGAATAACATATAATCTCAAAAAAAAAACTTTTTCAAACATGAACTCAATGCCGTCAACTTGCTTAGATACGTATATTTTGGAAATATGTTAAATTCAATATTAGAAAATACGCTTACTCTGCGGTCAAATTAAAGTGATTTTTTTATTTAAGATGTCGTGCTTGTGTGGAAGTGATTAATTAAAAATCACTTATACACGCTCATATTCAACTATACATTCACAAAAATAAAATATTTTTCATAATTTTTTATTATTTATCTTTACTTTTTAATCGCATGTTCATCAAACAATCACTTCCACGCAAGCTCATAATAAATTAATTAGCTGTCTTCTACTGTAGGAAAAAGGATAATTTTCTATTTTTCTACTCCAGTGGGTCCTATGTCGAATATTAAATTTATTATTAAAAAAGTAATATTATTTATCATCGTCGGTATTTATCACCAATCTACGTGGCAATATTAGTAACATTAAATTATATGTTAATTTAATTAAATGAATTATATAATTAAAAAGAATAATGGTATTAAAATGTTGTTCGTCTCTTTAGGTAGTTCGAGTCAAATTTGGATTACATACTCTCAAATTATATAGAAAATAAAGAGTAAAAGTATTATTTTTTATTTAGTTGTGTCTTATAGGGAGAAAATAAAAACTATTTCCCATTCTATAATTTAAATATTAATTATCTAAGATAGTAAATCAGTTCAAAGAGCACGAATATTAAAAATATTTACATAGAGGGAAATTACCTTATAAATAAAAAGCAAAAGTTTTTAAAACTGTAAAAAAGCTGCTGTATATCTTTTACCTCGGAGTCAACGAGGAGAAAATTAATTTAACACGCCACGTCGTCACCCACCACGTAAGACTTTTATGATCCTTGCTTTCGTACGGACCGATTCAAATCCAGCGATTCGGAAATCGCCTTACTAAGATCTTCGGCGGTCCAAGATTCTGAATGTCGGCCCGATGAGAACCGCTTCATCCCTCCCAAACCGGGCGGCTCAGAAACAAGTTCAACACTTACCGGAATTTCCCGCAATTTTATGCTCACGCTCTTCCTCCGCGGCTCAACCACTATTGCCTCTTTCACTTTTCGACTCCCCGACCGGATAGCTTTTTGTTTACCCTTTTTAGACCGGAACATACCCATTACTTTAGCGTAAAACCCGGTTTTCCGTTTTTCACCACCGGTTCTCAACTTCTCAGCCTGTGCTTCATTCTTTCTCCACGAATTATTCCTTCGCCGGCAGCGCTTTGACCGGACTCTTCCCATACATGAAACCTTCGGTGAAGACGGTTCAACAACTGCCACTGTCGACTTCCCTGCCGACACGGATCGATTTGGAAACAGTCTCGCGTTAGCCAGTTTACAACTCCTCCTCCTGGAATCGATAAAAGTAGTTTTCTGAGTCTTAGGCAATCCAATCATCAATGCCTTAGACTTCAACTTAACTGAACGCTGAGAATTCGAGTTTAAATTCGGGTTCAAATTGGTTGAATTTGAGTTGCCTTTGGTGGAATCTTTGCGCTCGTAAAACGCGTTGCGGTCGAACCAATCGTATTCAGCGTCTTTCGATAGCCAAAACGATTCCGGAGGGTAGTCGGATGGCACTTTGGCTGTGTCATCCTTTAGTAGATCGTCGCCGGCACCGGTGACGGCGAGTGTTTCGCATGTTATTTTGCTATCATTGCCTCCAAGTGTGCAGGCTGTAACTAAGGTTTCGAGATCAACCTGAGGCATATAGAAATAGAGAAATGATCTCGTCTTCTAGAGAGAGAGAGAGAGTTAACAATTTCAGTGATAAGAGAGAGATACAGAAGCGAGATCGTGGTGGGAATGGAAGAATAAAAAGGGTCTGCGTGTGTGATGACAGAAGAAAAAAAAAATATCCTTCAAAAAAAAAAAACCAAATTAATTAAAATCTAAATTGGTTTTATTTTTTATTACTTATTATTTAAAACAAGGTTTCATTTTTCAACATTGACTGCGGATTTTACGTAGAATTTGTTTGTTTCTTTACACGCATCTTATCTTATTAGTAAAAATATACATTTGCAAAATAATACACTCACGGACGTAGGGACTATATGATTAAAATTAAAGTTCGATTGTAATAAAAAAATTATAAGTAATTTATAATATTTTTTAATCTTATTAGTAAAAATATACCTTTGCAAAATAATACACTCACGGACGTAGTGACTGTATGATTAAAATTAAAGTTCGATTTTAATAAAAAATTATAAGTAATTTATAATATTTTTTTAAAAATATACTCTTAATTTTATAAATTAACACCATGTTTGATACTCATTCTTCTAAAATATAGTTTTTTCTCTCTTATTTTCAATCACATATCTTTCAATAAAATAATATTGCACGCAGATTCAAAATATTTTCTTATTTTTTAACCATATATTTTTCATCAAAATATTATTTAAAATGTATTCTTGGAAGAATGACGTGGCTCAAACAGGTTGTAAATATGGGAGAACTGTTAACGGATATTCGAATGGTCCATCATTAACAATTTGGTTTGCAATTATAATGAAATCACTAGGACCAATTTGCATCTTTTAAAAAGATTAGAAACCAAACTAACTAATAAACCAATAGATTAGAGATTTCTTGTAGCAATAATTTGTGAAGACATGATGCACTATTAATGTTGACTTTGAAGTAATCAATGAATTCCAAAGTTGACCGTAAAATAATCAATACGATCATTGAACTATCCGGTCCTACATCTAGTGAATTTTCCTTTGTCTTGTCTATTTTGATGCAGAAGTTCTCTTTTTGAAGTAAGTTATAAGCACTTTTTCCACTAATTTTTCCAAGATTAATCATTCACTCTTTTTTTCAAAAATCTATTAATTTTAATTACATATTTCATAGAAATTCATAACTTTGAACCACACATTTCATCAGTTTTTGTTAATACTTATTAAAAATTTAATTTTTATCTAATGGCTAAATAATGGAGTTATTGATAATTCAATAGTTACAGGCTAACAGAAATTTGATATATTATTATAATTTTAAAGTGTTTAAATTTCGACGGAGGGGCATATTTTTTTTAATTTTTTTTTAATGTTTTTTAATGTTGAATTGTGTGCTACTTAAATTTTGACACTTCGAAATTGTGTGCTACATGGACGAAACTACTTTGCCAGAATCTCAAATCTGCTTGCCATTGCAATCTCAGTAAGGGTGTGTTTGATAGGCTTTCAAATTTGTCCTGTTTTCAGTAAGGGTGTGTTTGATATCATTTTTTTTCCATGTAATTCATTTTCCATTTTGAGCCCACGCATACATCATTTCCTCGCTTTCAAGGAATTGGATTTTCCACCTTTTTTGGTGGGAAATCTGATTCCAAGTTTTTTTTTTTTTTGGCAATGGAAACAAATTTCATAACTAATTGTAAAAAAAAAATTACTTTAATGGACAATTTACATGTAAAATAAAGTCAAACAAATGCTAAACTTTAATTAAAAAATATTTTTTTAGGGAAAAAAATTTCATTTTTTTTTTTTTACTTTTTGGCAATGAAAACAAATTTTATAACCAATTGTGGAAAAAAATTATCACTTTAGTGGACAATTTCCATGTAAAACAAAGCTAAACGAACACAAAATTTAAAAAAATTTCGGGTGGAAAATTATACCAATCAAACACACTCAATTAACAATTCTCTGGAAAATAATTTCTAGGCAATTAATTTTCCTGAAATTCATTTTCTTTCCACCAATTTTCCACCATTACAATCAAACGGACCCTAAGTATCAATCAAATCGAAAAATCTGAAGAAGATGGAAATGTCAATTAAGATTGTGAAAATGGTTGGGCCGATTTGGCCCTGCATTCTTGTAAGAGGAAATTATACAAAATCAGAATTTTAAAGATTCAATTTCAAAAATCAGATTAAAGGAACTTTTCAAAAATCAGACATTTTATTTTAAGGGCATGTTCGGTACGGATTAAAATTGAAAATATAGTCGTTATTGGATCCCGCTCGTCTAATAAAAGTCAACAATAACGGCTAGTTTTTCAATTTTAATCCGATTTTAATCTCTATCGAACACGCCCTAAATATTTCATTTTAATTTTCATCCCAAATACTAATCAATTTCATTTTAATTTTCCTTATCCTTCTCTCTTCTCTTTCTTCTCACTCTCTCTACATTCTCTCATCTCCGTCACTTTCTCTTCTCCACTCTCCAGTCTCCTCGCTATCTGTCGGAAGTCAGCCTCCATGAGACCGGGTGTGAACGGCACATCGTAGCTATCCACGGTGTGAACGGCACTGCAGTCAATGACATCGCTGCTATAGTGCGGCGTGAGCGGCGCTGCATCAACTGTCGTTGTGCAATGAGCACCACCGCTGCGGCGGTGAATGATGGGGGATTTGGGTAAATTGAATTTGTTTCTGCGTTGCTGCTCGTGTATGCCCTTGGACTTGATCTTTGATGTAACGAAGATACATCAGACTTTACGACAATATTCTGGAGTTCCATTTTACCCACAGAGCTATTTTTTGACTTCTACTCTGCTTTGCCACAGATTCGCCAAATTTAAGCCTTTGTTCAAGCTCTGCTCTCCACTTTCTTAGCTCTTGCTCTACACCCAACTTTCCTCTCTCGGCCGTAGCAGATTTATGCAATGCAGTTTTCAGTGCATCCTTTCTTTCGAGCAAATTTGGTGAACAATGGGGGATTTGGGGAAATTGTGAATGCAATCTGGTGTCCGAGTTTTTGTTGGTTGTGATTTGGGGAAGATTTTGTCGCGACGGAGTCACGGTTGGATTGTGGTGGTAGTGGTGCTTGTGGTGGTGGTGTTTGGGCAGCTATGGTTTTGTTGAATCCAACGGTGGTGGAGGTTATGTTGGATATGGTGGTGACTATGGTAGTGGTAGTGGTAGTGGATCTTGGCGATGGTGTTGGTTTTGGTCTGTGCGCCATGTCCAGATGATGGGGGCCGTAGTGGTCGGAGGTGATGGTGAGATGTGGCGATAGGTTTGCCGAGGTCGTGGTGGATCTAGTGCGACGATGTGGTGGTGTTTTAATGCGATGTGTTGATTTGTTTGAGATGATGTTACTGTCTAGAGGTGGTGATGGTTCTAGCGGCGACAGTGGCGGTGGTAACCACAAGTGTGGTTGAGATCACAGATTATTTGGTTGTTCGTGACCAGTAAATTGATTAATATGTGACTTATAAACAATATGTAAACAATAAAAAAAGATAAATTGTGACTGCGTAATAATTTATGACCTAAAAAATTGTTAATTTGTGATCGATAATTTGATAATGTCACGTCAACTAAGTTGTGAATTATAATATTTGTGATCGATAAATAAGTTGTGACGTATAAATTTTTTTATTTGTGACGGATTAACAAATTGTAACTTATAAATTTTTTGAATTGTGACCGTAAAATAATTTGTAACCTATAAAATTTAAAATTATACTCTTAATTTTATAAATTAATGCCTTGTTTGAGCCACTTTTTTTATTCTCATTTTTCTACTTATTTTTAACCACACATTCTTCAATAAAATAATATTTTCCATCAAATCAATAATTTGTCATTTCTTTTCAATCACATATTCATCATCACATCAACAGTAAAAATACATTTTTTTCCAAAAATGTGCACCAAGCGGGGGCTAAGTTTAACACCATGTTTGATATTCATTCTTCTAAAATATATTTTTTTCTCTCTTATTTTCAATCACATATTTTTCAATAAAATAATATTACACGCAGATTCAAAATATTTTCTTATTTCTTAACCATATATTTTCCATCAAAATATTATGTAAAATGTATTCTTGGAAGAATAATGTGGCTCAAACAGGTTGTAAATATGGGAGAACTATTAACGGATATTCGAATGGTCCATCATTAACGATTTGGTTTGCAATTATAATGAAATCACTAGGACCAATTTGCATCTTTTAAAAGATTAGAAACCAAACTAACTAATAAACCAATAGATTAGAGATTTCTCGTAGCAATAATTTGTGAAGACATGATGCACTATTAATGTTGACTTTGAAGTAATCAATGAATTCCAAAGTTGACCGTAAAATAATCAATACGATCATTGAACTATCCGGTCCTACATCTAGTGAATTTTCCTTTGTCTTGTTATGACAAATGAATTTTTTTCCTAAAGTGTCAATTTTTAATCCTTTTATTTTTATTCATTTAAGTATATCAACTACACGCTTTTATAGCGTATCCATGTGAAAAGCAGCCAACTCCGCTAAGTCAATGTTAGGTTTTAATAAAACTAAAAATTTCAGTATATTTTAATAAAAGTTGGTGAAATATATAGTTGGAAAGTTATGAATACCATCAAATATTTAATTAAAAAAATTAAAATGAGAGCCAAATATGGACAAAACTACTTTGTCAGAATCTCATTCTGCTTGCAATTGCAATCTCAGTAAGTATAAAGGTAAGATCAAATCGAAAAATTTGAAGAAGATTGAAATGTCAATTAAGATTGTGAAAATGGTTGGGCTGGTTTGGCCATGCATTCTTGTAATTTGATATGTTTCGGGGAATAGCGACAGAAAAAGACGTTCAAGTGAGTTGAAATTTAAAAATAAATAAATAAATAAAATCGATGAAATCACGCCATAAGAGATGTTCTACACCACAGGAGATCCAATTTAAAATGCTAAACACGTGAAAGTCATGAGTGGACAGTTACTCGAACGAGACAAATCTAAATGTTAACAGCAAGTACATTTTTAAGAGATTCTCTAAATAGAAAATGCTCTTTATTATAGAAAATTAATGTTTAAAAATGAGCATTTTGATGAAGAGCCGACGACACTATTGAGAATGAATCGGCAGGAAGAGGCAACGATACGTATTTGATGAAATAACAAAAGAGGAAATTATATCCAACCCTACTTCTAATGTACCATTTTCATAATTCCAGATTTAACTTTGACTTTTCATTTATCAGGTTTTTGAGGAATTAAATAAATAATATTTTATTCATAATAACCATCCCCTTTTTTATGTGGAAATTGGAGAAATTGGAGAGAGAAGTTTAAACAAGTAAAGTATTTCTTCTAATAACTGCTGAACATCTTAATATCCGCGCCTTCCAAAAATCATGGAATTGGTTCTTACCCAAACCATTTCATTCTCTTCATTTTCACATCAAAACAAAAACCCAAAATCGATTCTTGCCTACATTGCTCACGGGTACAAGTAAAAAGGCGGTGATACTGTGAAGGGTGTTCAAAGAAGGTGAAGAGGTGACTAAGTCTTGGGTTGCGTTATGTGAACCGTGTATAGGAGAAATGGCATTAACTCGAAGTTGTGACCGAACAACACGTTTCGACGCTGGTGAACCCTCTGGAACCGCACGTCGTAGTAGAGGAATGGCGAATGTGGCGAAGGAGTGCAGTGAAGAAAAATCGAACATCCACAGTAAATCGCATCCGAACTTGGAGAAGAGGGCTCGCAAGGATAACCCTAGAACTCTTGTAAACCCTCGAAAATTGAATACGGCTAAGGTACTTTGTTTTGGCAATTTCTCGACATATGTTGTTGATTGTGACCTAGATTTTTATGTATTGTGACCCAAACGTTCATTTGCGATAAAACAGTCCTATCTAGGTCACACTTCCTCTTCTAATGTGACATATATATTTTCTGATGAACATTGGGTCACAATCAGTTGACGTGCAGTCATTGATGTATGATATCGTTTGTTTTTATGTATTGTGACCCAGGAATGGAAATACATTATACCAGAAGATTTATGGTTTTCCGGGAAGATTACAACAAATGTAGCCAAAAACGTACTGACAAATTTATCTAATAAGTTCAATGCGGTCCAACAGTCTATTCTGGCAGAAACTTGTTTCTCTCATTTCATGGAATGTAATGAAATTATTCCGCAGTTACAGCTTATACACTATTTTTTGATGAGGGAAGTGGTGCAACCTAATCCAAATGAGATGTGGTTCAAAGTTGGTAATAGATTTTTGAGATATTCGATGTGCGAATTTTGTTTCGTCATAGGGCTTGGATGCAGTGGTGATGATTTTAGGAAAGATATTGATAACCGTCCGTCTAGGATAAAGGTAACATATTTTGGGCACTTGAAGTTGGTGACAAATAAGGATGTGAGGGATGTGTTTATGAATGTGTCCGATGTAGACGATCGTGATGTTGCGATGATTGGGATTTTATATTTGATTACGTCATATTTGTTTTCAACATCTTACAAAAGGGTGGTTGAAAACTTTTTGTTTGCGTTGGTTGAGGACTTTAATCTTATGGAGTTGTTTCCTTTTGGGAAAGCCTTATTTCAAATGTCTCTAAAATCTTTGAAAGATGGGTTAAGTCACAGGAATCCACATTATAGGTTGAAGGGGTTCTTGGTTGCATTTCAAGTGTGGATATATGAGAGTATTCCTGGACTAACTGGTCCTGTGACGAGTAGGATGGCTAACAGTTATCCCCGTATTGTGAATTGAATGTCAGAGAAACATCCGTCTGCTGTTAAGTTGGAGGAAGATGTCTTCTCCACTCATGATGTAAGTCTTTTTTATTTGTTTTTAACACAAGTCACAGAGTTGCATACATAAGTCACAAGGTCACAGAGTCACACTTAAGTTACAAATACCCATATATGTTTTCATGGATCACACACTAGTCTCTTTACATGTATTGCGTTCAAAACCATCAAGTCACAATGAATTTGTAGCTTCTGAGTTATACACCGCTAACAAGTGTTTCATTTGCAATATTATCACAGCTTGAAATTTGTTTTGTTGTTCCGTCTGACATGGAGTTGGAGGCTCAATACATGTACGGTGTTTTGTACACCAAACCTATGCAACCATGTGTTCATGGAGATCGGAACAACAAGGCTCATGCTCAAGTGCTGGCACTTCCCATACACAATTGATGATGATTACATATGGCGGAAAGGGTCACTCTAGTGATGTCGATGATGATGACGACGACTTTGTGGTTCCACCTCCCAAAAAATAGAGGACATCCACCTTGTACATATCCTCTAAAGAAGAGCAGACAAATGAGCTACATGCAGCACAAAGCGAGCCTTACCAAGCTTACGAAAACGTGAACATGATGCCACAGTCAGGTGACGGTAGTTTTTCGAATGAGATAAAGTCGACGCGAGGACATGATGCACCTCAAATAGATGTAAGTTGATTAATGTCCTAGATCACAAATCATTTGTTACTTTTTGATATACTTATGTAACTAACATGTTCATTATGATTATGTGTAATGTGCAGGTGTATGAACAGTTGAAAGAATTGAACGGGAAAATGAATGACATGCAGTTGAAGAATCAAGAACTAACTTCAGTTCTACATGATGTTAAGTCACAAGTGATGGCACTGCAGGCAGATCGCAAACTTAAACTGAACCAGATTGTCCGAATGCAAGGGGAGGTTAAATGTGACATGATGGATGTAAGGTCCAACATGATGTTTCTGTCGGATTCTGTGACTGGCTTGATATCTAGTACGATGGATGCCATTTTGGAGAAGTTGAAAGGGAAGATGTTTGATGGAAAAAGTGATGCTGTTGACGAGCAACCTCAAGCGAAAGTATGTAGATTTGTGAAGTTTTGAATTGTTTACTAGTAGTATCTCCCAGTTTGTCATGTAACATTACCTACATTCAGGTCACAACACTAGATCCACCTGTGGACAGGAAAGGAAATGGGAAGATGGAATCTGCTGGAGTCGTTGAAGGCCAACATTTTCCTCTACCGCCGTCGTTTGATTTGGGGATTTCATGTACACCAATCATGTCGGGTGCGGTGAACCTTACTCAAATGTTCCAAACCACAGAAGCTCAAGAATGTGTTGATGATGTGATTGCTGGTGTGCTTGAGCGGGTTGGTTCTGATGATGTAGATGCTGAGGCAATGAATGAACAAACAAAGGCGATTGTGGTATTGAGAAACTTGTTTCAAATTTCAATTACATTATGAGTCACAGTTCATTGGTTATTTATCTATTCCAAATTCATCTCTTTGCAGATATCACCTCCTACGGCACAGTCGTCTGGCTTGCCTGTTAAGCGGGATCCCAAACCTACTAGGATATTACAATCTCCATATGTCACAGATGCTAGGAAACAGAGCAAACAATCAGATGATGTGGTTGTGTTTGAGATCCATGATAAGCCTGCCGATGAGGTTGATGTGGTAGCATTCAAGAACTGGTTTAACAGAGGTTACAAACCTCGGAACAAGTACGTAATGCTAGTATTCTGTGAAATGTGATTGTGTTCATAGGTGAACTACATCATATAATTTGAGTTTTCATGGTCAGGAAAAAATTCAACGACACAGATGATGTCATCCAACCTCCATTCTTCATTAGATTTTTGACTGTGGGCTCAAAAACATAGTGGCATGAGCTTATTAGTTCAAATTCTTCTCTAAGCAGCACAGTATGTTTTCTATACAAGTTGTGATGTATCTCACGGGTTTGTCACAAGACACATGGATAAAAAGTTGTATCTATATAAGAGACAGAGGTCATCACAAGACACATGGATAAAAAGTTATATCTATATAAGAGACAGAGGTCACAATCATTCATCAAATGATTGTGACTATGCACAGGTCACAAAATCCTATCAATAATACGTGATCCACACGTGTCTTACTCTGTATTATGTAAGAGTCATGTATGATTCCACCATGGTCACATAAACTGTCTGATGAATGTGAATTTCACTTTGACAGCACATGGACGTATGTTTCTATTTTCTACGGCAATTTACTTCAAGAAGTGGGCTTGCAAGAGTGAGAGCCACCACGACAGATTCGTTGTTCCAGGCTAAGATCAAGAATTTGTTTGCACAGTTCTCGAAAGACCCTAATGTGGTAATGTCAGATTCCTACATTGTTGAAGTTGCCAGAGGTGGTCGAATAGAGTACAATCGTCCTTGGGCTGATGTGGATTATGTGTTGTTACCAATTTTACCCATAAATCGTTCCCACTGGATGCTTGGGCGTCTGAACATAAGGAAGCGTGTCCTTTACATATTTCATTCAAGCTACAAGACATATCGGGATAAAATGGTTAATACAGGGATTGAACCATTTGCAAGAATTATCCCCCATTTGATGCATAGTTTGGGTATATGGGAAAGAGGGTATGACGCTGCTGGTCCACTTGGGATGACGACCATGGTTGCTGATAACATACCACATCAACAAAATGGGTATACTTGTGACTTAGTTTTCAGTTCATGAAAGTTGCTTTTACCCCCTCACTTGTCATTTGTGTTATGTTTTCTTATTTTTTTTGAATTGGGTTCAGGCATGACTGTGGCATATTCGTGATTAAGTATGCAGAATACATGCTTCACTATGCCATGATAACTATGCCGATGACTTTTGACGCTGGCCAAACGAGGTTGGACATTGCTACACGACTATTTAAACATAAGGAGATAAAAAGGGCCAAGAAACCAGTGAAGCCACAGAAGTTAGCATTGTCGTAGAATGATAGTTGGATGTCCTTTTTGTGGTAGTAGATTAGGAAAGACTAAAGGTTTTACGTAGCATATGATTTTATTTTTGAATCTGTTGAAGTAAATGTAACAGACATGGATTTGCCTTTGCGTATTTTGAAATTATGATATTGTCACAAACATACTTATCGGTCACATATATTTGTATAGAGATGTTTATAACAGTTCAGGTCACAGATATGACTTTTCGGTCACATAGATTTGTATAGGGATTATCATAGCAATACAGGTCACAAACCTGACTTTTTGGTCACAAAGGTTTGTACAGACTTATTTATAACTTCTCAATTCACAAATCTGACTGTTTTTGTGATATAGATTTGTGCAGACTAAATGTTAACAGAACAAGTCACAAACATGACAATTTGGTCACATATATTTGTATAGACGCGTGTATAACAGATGATGTCACAATCATGACTTTTTGGTCACATATATTTGTGCAGACATGTTTATGACAGTTCAGGTCACAAAAGCGACTAAGTGGTCACAAAATTTTTAAATTCACATGTGTTGATCAGTTCAGGTCACAAGCCTGATTGTTTTGTGACATAGATTTGTACAAACATGGTTTTTAACAAAACAAGTCACAATCTGACATTTCGGTCGCATAGATTTGTACAGACGTGTTTAAACAAAAGAGGTCACAATCATGACTATGTGGTCACATGGTTTTTTGCAGACATGGTTATGAAAGTTCAGGTCACAAACATGACAAAGTGGTCACCTAGATTTTTATAGACATGTTCATAATAGTACAGATAACAATCCTGACTGCTTGGTGACATAGATTTGTGCAGATATATTTAAAACATATCTGGTCACAAAACTGACTATCTGGTCTCATAGAAGTGTCAGAGATGGTTATGACCATGTATTATTCACTATGTAACAAATGTGTCATTCATAAACGAAATGGTAAAATATTGAAAACCAAAAGAAAGTGATAACAAGTTTCCTATGGAATGTCACAGAAGACTAAAACAAAAGAAACCAATCTTTGTAGTTCAGTACTTGGCTGTATTTTCAATAACAAAGGATATGTCACAACGTGACTTCATGATGATCCGTTTTCGCTCAAGAAAATCAAGTTGGTGCAGGTCCTACGATTGTGACCTCTTCCTTGGCATCGTCCACATTTAGCTCTTTCTTTTCCCTCACTAGACGATCTTTTTCTCTTTTCGGCTGGCCTTCCTGCACTCCTTTTCTGGTTGGATGGTAATATGATGAGATTTTCTAAATCTTTGCCCACATTCCATTCATTTGGATTACCAACTGGGTATACGGAATCCTCGTATACATTAATGTATGTCTGACGTGTGTAAAAGTATGAACAATAATCATATGGATACCCATTTATACTTGCTACCACTGCTAAAGTGTGTGGGCATGGTAGCTGATCAACCTGGAACATTCTACACATGCACGTACGCTACTCTATGTTTACCACGAAGGTTGAGCATTCGCTTGCAACTATGAATATTGTTTGGTTCGTGGGTGAAACCTGCACAATGCCACAATATCAGGTCAGGTCACAATAGCACAAATTTGGTCTGGTCACAGTCAATGCGTTCTGGGATCATGTGCAAACACTTACCCTGATGGTCCTTAAATTTGTACTCATTTCTCTTAGTAATTTTTCGTATCTGGGTGCCAAATTTGTGAATGTGCTATTTGCTTGGTCACGGTTCTTACAGCACCAAAATTGCAATGTCTGACGCAATGACTCCAACAATGCCACAATGGGAAAGTTCTTTGCTGATTTTGTGACCGCATTTACTGATTCCACTATATTTGATGTCATTGTTGAGTACCTGTTTGTCTGCATGTGGAATCGTGACCACTTTTCTGGTCCAACTTCATTCTACAGAATTGAACAAAAACAGTAATATACGTGACATACATTAACTACAACATAGAGTGGTTTGAAATTAGAAATGTACCAATAACCCCTGATATTCAAGTTGATCTTGTCCAACTCTTGCATATTGTATTCACACTCCTCTAATGTGTATGCACGCACAGCTGCATTGAAGGCCTGTGTGATGTTGTGACCAGATTTTTCGAAGTAGGATTTCAAGTTTTGCAGTAGGTGGTATGTGCATATCCCATGATATGTTCTTGGATAAACTTGTTCTATTGCATTCTTAATACTTTTGTGACGATCCGATATGAAGTATAAACCTTCCCTACTTCTATAAGCAGTCCTCAATTTCTCAAAAAATTATCGTTTTCATTTTCTCCAATTCCAAAAGCCAGGACGAATATGTTGTTATTTGCATCCTATGTACATGCTGTGAATAGTGTACCACCATAGTGACCATTTAAGTATGTGCCACCAACAACGATTACAGGTCTACAATGCAGCCACCCTTTAATTGATGCACCAAGCGCCACAAAGCAATATTTGAATCTATTGTGACTGTCCACCTCAAGTCCTGTGACTGTTCCGGGATTAGTGTGTTCAAGCATGTGAAGATAGCTCGGTAGTTGTTGGAATGACTTCTTTGGATCACCCCTGATCATTTTCAATGTCTTTTCACGTGATCTCCAAGCTTTTAATAATTCAAAGACAGTCCGTAGGTACGCATCATGTCGTTACATATGTCATTTGGAGTGTATATAGTACGTGATGATGTGTACTTATACTTGATGAGGAAGAAACTACGGACGTCGACGCTTGCCTATGATAACCCAATACAATGTTTGAAGAGCATTTGTGACCAGCACTAATGTTTCTAATTTTGAAGAGATTGGTGTTCCCTAACTTTGAAGACCTGCATATCCAGTCGCATTCTTCTTGTGAACACTTGATGAGATACTCTCCTTTGTCCGATCTAACAACAAGGAATTCGAACATGTTTTTTACGGCATAAAAACACAAACTCAATTTCAAGATCTCTTTACTATGAAACACTTTGCCATTTTCTACGTTCCTATCATCCGGATCAGACACAATTGTGACCTCATCTTCAGTTTGGTAATAGATTGGTTCTACTACTACGTTACAAATGTCTGCTGCTAGTTCCTATAATGAAAATAGGTTTTCTCCATATTGCACGTTCTCTACCACTTCTGTGTCCGCTGGATAACTGAGATATCGCTGTGCATTTTCTACAGTTGTGACCTCAATAATGATTGGGTACTTGGAAGGGTCATGTTCCATACCTTTGAGTGTCATGTAAGACAGAACATTGCTGTCAGTACTTATTTTCACAGGGGGCAGATCAATATTCAACCTGTAGTTCATTGTAACTGCCACTTTTGTAGGATCAAAATCGATTTCTGTAGTTACTGATTCCACAAGTTGCACGTACGAGCAGTTGCGATCAAACAATACTAAAGTTGTTACCTCTCCATTCACCAAGCAAACATTTACATAACCCATTCCTGTTGTATAGTGAAACTGTCAGTAATGCATAATTCTAAGTTTACCAATCAATTACATGCAGGTCACAAGCCACGATTAATGTCGGTCACAGATATTACTTTTCGGTCACAAGCCAGTCATTTGCACATAACCTGACTGTTTTTGGAGACATAGATTTGTGCAAACACGCTACTAACAGAACAGGTCACAGATATTACTTTTCGGTCACAAAGATTTGTATAGACATGTTCATAGGAATACAGGTCACAAAAGATTTGTACAGACATGCTCGTGTCAGTTCAGGTCACAAACCCGACTGTTTTTGTGCGACACATTTGTGCAGACTAATTTTTAACATAACAAGGCACAAACCTTACAATTTGGACACATAGATTTGTGTAGACGTGTTTTTAACAGAAGATGTCACATTCATGGCCTTTTTGGTCACATAGATTTTTGGAGACATTGTTATGGCAGTTCAGGTTACAAACCCGATTAAGTGGTCACAAAAGTTCTATAGACATGTTTATTACATTAGAGGTCACAAACCTGACTATTTTTGTGACATAGATTTGTTCGGACATATTTTTAATAAAGATCACACATCATACACAGTTTCTGGTATACATATATAACTTCCAGTCACACACATGTTCTGCAATGCATCTCGGATTCCACAATTCATCCATCCAGACAACCGTTGTGACTTAAATTGAAATTAAATCCAAAACATTAAGAGAAAAAAACTGACCAGTCTTGAAGTGCAAACGCAGGCTTCAATAGTTCCTTTGATCGTCGGATATTGCTGACCTCGTCGCTCGTTGAATTCCAATTTCAGATGAACAATGGCGTCGATCGGGCTTATTCTGCCTGTTACGGATTTGAAATGGCATGGTTGAGAAAATCTCGATTTTCAAGTGGTAACCGAATCCTTAATTACAGGATGTGGTTAATCATTCCTTAAATATACATATTCTAAATACAATTAAATTTCATATATTATTCCGAATTAGAACCTGATAATTGAAACTTGAAAACATATATTGCAGTTTTGAAATGTGGTTATGTAAACGCCTGAATTGTGTATTGTTCCCATAACAAAATTGGGCATAAAAAGCGGGAGCCAATTATTTTAGTAAAATATGAAAGAAAGTTTTTTGGGCTATCTAGTGGGCTTTTAATGAATGCTATTATTACATATTTAGATAAAATTTAAGAATGCTCTCTATAATACATAAAATGCTCTTTATAAATAAAGAGTCTCCTAGAGATGTTCTAAAATGCCTTTCTAGATTTTGTAACTTTCCTTAACACATAGAAAATTGGCTTCTACCCATAAAAAATATAATCTGGAGGAAGCATGATAAGATGGGTAAATGATATATATAGGTTCAGCTCTAACTGGGGCGGACAAAATGATCAAATCAAACTAGACCAAATTAAATTGAGCGGTTCAGTTCAGATTTTTAAAAAAAATAATGATTCTGGTTCTTAGAATTGAGAACCATTTGTTTTTCGGTTCCAATTCTAGAATAAAGAATCAAATTCAATACTTAAATTTTATTATTTTATATATGAAAGTTACTAAAAACCTATGTTGGAAAATTCCAACATATATGAAGTCACACATGTAATATATTAAAATGTGTAGTACTATTGTTTAAAAATTAGTCCATTAAAGTTAATTTTGAATAATGGATATTAGGTTTCATGAAAATATAGTGTAGAGACCGGAATATAGTTTTAAATTGATGAGAAATCAATTTGAAACAACTGAAAGACAATAACTATTCAGTTATTATTATTATTATTATGGGTCATGGTCCCCAATTTGATAGTGATTTTTCATTTCCTCTACATCCCCATCAACAGAGAGAAAAATCAAGAGAATGTCACGAATCAATTGGAAGATCATAACATAGGGCTGGATATGGGTCGGTTCGGTTCGATTCTGAAGAGAACCAAATCGACCCAAATTTTTTGGGTATTTAATAAATGGAATCGTCGAGTCCAAATATAATTATGGAACCGTTCGAGTTCGATTCTGTTCAGTACCGTACCATAATTAATTTTTTTAACATTTACAACAACACTACATAAATACAACAAATGACATTTTCATTCGTAACTTTTACAAATTAACGTAGCACAATTTGAAAACACATAAATAATAAATTGTCCAATAAGATTAATTCAATTAACACAAATACCAAAAAGTAGATGCTAATATTAAAATATTAATGATCCACATCAATAATTTATTTGCTTCAAGCTGTCTGCATAAAGAAAATGAAATATAAATTAAAAGTTATCAAAATAAAATATTTTTTTAAGTATTGATAATATTTACCAATTATTTGATTTAATCGTCAATTGCTTGACTTGTCATAGTAAGAAACTCTACAAACATAATTAACAAACACAAATAAACTAAAAATTGTTCAACTAAAAATATTTAATAATAAGGATCAAATGTTGGGCTAACAAAGTTACAAAAAATTAATTTGGCTGGATTAATTTGTTAATTTGATTAAAAAATTTAATTAATTTAATATAAAAAATTATTTAGATTCAGTTCTTATTCGGTTCTTCGGTTCTTCGGTTCTTGGTCTAGAATCGAGAACCGACCCAAATCCATCGTTTCTCAATTCAAGTATCCGTTCGGGTATTTAACTTATGATGAACCGCTCGATTCAATTCGGGACTTTTGTCCAGCTCTATCATAACCCATTAAAGCAATCAATCAAGGTACGCTTCCACTTTTATTTAGTTGTTCTCATTGATTCCAACATTGATGGTCTGTATGTGTGAAAAGGATTTGTAAATCTTAGGGTTTCATAATGTTTTGGATCAATAATCACTTTTATATTTTCTATCAAGTGGTATCATAGCCTATTCATGTTAAATCATTAGGAATCGAAATTTTAATTTCGTTTTTGTATAATTTTATGGTTTTTTTTTTCGAATTTAGCAAATCTGGATTTAGTTTTGTTAAATTTGAAAATTATTCGATTGATTTTTAAGATTTTCAGTCAAGTTTTAAAAAATTATTTTTTGGGACGGCGTCGCGGCTGAAACCGGCGCTGCTGTAGCAGCAGCAGCAACCGGGGTGTTGCAGTTTTCTGCAGCGGCGGTGACGCTGCTGCTGCAGAAGTAGAGCTAGACTGCCGACAAGCGCTGCTTCGGGTTTTGTGGGGGTGGCGATGGCGAGCTTGCCCTCGGAATCTTCATTAACAAAAAAAAAATTAGGGTTTGGGTAAATTTTTTGGGGAGGGGCTTGTGGTGTAAATTTGAAGAGTTCGAGCCCTTGTTTGCAATTTCAAATTAGGGTTAAGTTTTAAATTTTCAGCCCCCCTATGGTTAAAATTCATGTAATTAGGCCTTTAAAGTTCCGAGTTTAATAATTCAGTTCTTAATTTGGCTATTTAAGTTCTGAATTTTGCAATTAAAGCCCTCAAAGTTTTTGATTTTGTTCTATCGGCCCCAAAAGTTTTAAAATTTTGAAATCTTGACTCCCTAAAGTTTTGAATTATTAATTTTTGGATCCCTTAAGTTTCCAATAATTAATTATTGACCCCTAAAGTTTTGGATAATTAATTTTCGATTCCTAAAGTTTTGAATTATTAACTCTTAGGCCACTAAAGTTTCAAAATAAACGAATTAAGGATTAACAATTAAAATTAAAATTTTGGTATTTAAAATTCCTTTTCTATTACTATTTTTTTAAAAAAAATGAATTAATTGAATCAACATGTTACCAAAGTGACATCTCTTGCCTAGATTAATTTATTTGGAATATTAGGAAGGTTGTTTGTATGTAATTCATGTGGGTATTGACCTGCCCAAAGAAATGTTAATATTTGGCCGAATTATTTACACACTTGTGGTAATAAATATATGATGATTATAAGATTTTGTTTTATGTGAACAATAAATCGGTCCAAAAATAGGTTTATTGTTTGACATAGTTTATTGTCAATATTTGATTATTACACCAAGAGTACCACTTACAAGTTGGTATTTATGTCCAAAGACTAAATATCAATGTTGTGATCGGTCTCTTGTGATGGGGTTTACCATTATTTGAATTAATTAATTGTTTAATATGGATTCATATGTGAACATATTAATTAGGTATAAGTTATCTATTCAGTTAATCCATCAACTTCTGCAATATGTGTCAACGTCAACTGTATTCCCATGCTAAATGGAACCAACTTTAAGGACTGGAAAAAGAACGTTCAGATTGTTCTTGGCTGCATGAACTTGGACCTTGGTTTAAGGAATGGAACCAACTTTAAGGACTGCTGCACTTATGGATAAAAGTTCCGCTGATGATAAAAAAAAATGGACTTTGATAAGTGGGATCGTTCAAACCGCGTGAGTCTTATGATCATAAAGCGTGGTATTCCAGAATCATTCAGGGGCACTATGTCCGATAAGGTAACTACTGCCAAGGAATTTCTTGATGAAATTGAAAAAAAAAAGCACGTTTTACAAAGAGCGATAAGGTCGAAACTAGTACATTCTTGGCAAACTTAGTATCACTAAGGTATAAGGGTAAAGGAAATATTTGAGAGTGCATCATGGATATGTCTCATCTTGCTTTAAAACTAAAACCATTAAAGCTTGAGTTGCCTGATGACTTGCTCGTGCATTTAATTTTTTGATTTATGAATTACACAGTTCTGTTAATTAAGGTAAGTTACAACTGTCAACGGGGAAAATGGACTGTTAATTAGCTCTTTCCATATTGTGCAAGAAGAAGAAAGGCTAAACTAAGATAAATCTGATATTAATCACTTGGAAAGTACCTTTAAGGACAAGTAATAAAGAATAAAAAGTCGCATTCGACTCGGTTCAAAATAAATAGCAAAAACCTGAAAACGATAAATTTAGCTGTAACTTTTATGAAAATTTGGGATATATAAAAAGAGACTCTACTAAATACCACGCTTAGCATGTAAAGGAAAATACACTTCTCACTTTGATTTGTTTTGAGGTAAATTTAATATCAATACCTAGACATACTTGGTGAATAAATTACGGTACCACTACTCAAATAAGCGTGTCTATGCGGGGTTGTCTGAGCCGTCAAAACCAATTGATGCTGAAAGATTTATCTATGTGGGGGCGATGGCAAATCAATTAAGGTTGAGGCTATAGGACTTTGGGTTATCACTAAAAACGGGTTATTATTTGGATTTGAAAGAGACATTTGCGATACCGTCTTTTGGACGGAATTTGGTTTCTATTTTTACATTGGACAAATTCGGTTACTCTTGTTCAATTGGAAATATTCAGTTTGATCTTTTTCTTGATTCAAATATTGTAGGTACTAGTTTTTTTATCCAGTTGAGATAACCTATATCTGCTTAATACGATTGTCTCTTATAAAGAAATCTTATATGTGAATCGGCATGATGTTAAACATAAATTAATCAATGATAATTCTATTTTGTTATGGCACAAGCGACTAGGTCACTTCTCTCAAAGGAGAATGGAAAATCTTGTGTCAGAAGGAATTCTTGATTCTCTTAATTTTTCCAGACTTAAGTGTTTATGTTAATTACATTAAGGGAAAACAAACAAACATAAGGAGATTAGGTGCTAATAGAACTTCAGACGTCTTAGAACTAATTCATACGGATACTTGTGGACCATTCCATTCGGTTTATTAAAATGGTCAACATTTATTTATTACGTTCATAAATGATTATTCTCACCATGGCTACCTATATCTCATCTATGAGAAATCCCAAACACTGGACATGTTCAAGGCATACAAGACTAAAGTTGAATATCAACTCAGTAAAAGAATTCAACAAGTCAAATCTTACAATAGTGATGAATACTATGACGATATGACAGATCAGGAAACAATGTCTAGGGTCTTTTGCTAAATTCCTAAAAGAATGTGGAATCATTCCACAGTACATCAGGATCTTTTTAGGTAGAAGCACTAAAGACCGCAGCTTAAATTCTCAACAAAGTTCTAAGTAAAGCAATTGTTAAGGGATTACAATTCTTTTTTTTAAAAAAAAAAAAGATCTCATTATTAGGTCGAAACGGGAAATGTTCGATTCTTGAGGATGTAGAGTTTGCGGGGGAGATAAGGTTATAAAGTTAATGATTTTGTCTTGGATGAAGAATATGTATATATATTTCTTCTATTGCAATTGACAATGATTAGATTCAGGGACAAATTCTTGCTCCAAATCTTGTTTAAGAAGTAATTTCGGATCAAAACTACATTACAAAATCCTCTATACACAATCAAGAAATTGTTGCAAGAAAACAAACTCCACAACCTCATGAACAAATGTCATTAAGGAAATCCACTATAAAAAGGAGAAATACAATTCTGGATGACTTTATAGTCTTTCTCCTAAAAATAAAGATGGCATGGATTAATGAAAGAAGACCTGATCAATCTACTTTGAAATGCATATATGTAATTTAGGTGATACCCTATTGCTAAGGGAGACAAGTTTGGTTTCAATTAATGCCTTATAAATAAATTTAAATAAAAGAAAATACATGAAATTTTCTTTGCTTTAGCAATTGAGAATTTAATGTATATTCAGATTTGCACACATTTGGATATAGCATTCATTGTTGAAATGTTAGACAGATATTTAACTAACTTCAAGATGAAAATTTGGAAAGCAACCATAAGGTTATTCAGTATCTATAGAAAACTAAGGATTACATGATCATATTCAGGAAAATCAAACCATTTGAAGATCGTCGGACATTCTGATTATGATCATATAATATGACTGCAAAATATTGTCACTAGATTGCATATTTTGGATGGAATTGAAAGATCATTTAAGTTGTCTTGTACAATAGTAGTCTTATATTCTAATGGGAATATGACGATGTCAAAGTCTAAACACATTAAGTTCCTAGTTGTCAAGGATAGAAATCAGGGTTGCTAGATTTCTATAAAGCATAATTAGGACAAACTCCATAATCATGAATCAATTTACTAAATGGATGCCACTCAAGGTCTTTCATGAGCATAATGCTCACATGAGTGTTACATCTTTTGATGATAGCTGTTTAGTGGGAGTTTGTATTTGGATGTTGTCTATTTTAGATACATATTTTTGTCCATGGATATTCGATTTATTTCAGAAATAACGTATTCAGTTCAGTTCAGTTTCACCCTGATTAAAGTTTATGGTTGATCTCACTTAAGAAATAAGGTTGGACCAGTTGGAAATAGATATATTTAGATTACATAACATGTAATTTCCATACTACACTTTCATGATTAATTTGTGTCATTTGGTTGTATGAGTGTATGTGATCATTGATGGATTTAGTCACGCTAAATGTGACGAAAATCGCTTTGATCCTATATCAATATGACTAATGAACGAGATTGTTTGAAATACTCATAATAATAATAGCAAAATTTTGAGTTCATAAGGTTGTGTACATCTGTAAGATTACAAATATGGCACAGTGGGAGATTGTTGGAAAATCCCAACATATATGGGGTCACACATGTAATATATTAAAATGTGTAGTGCTATTGTTTAAAGATTAGTCAATTAAAGTGATCCATTAAAGTTAATTTTGACTAATAAGTATTAGGTTTCATGGAAATATAGTATAGATATCGGCATTTTGTTTTAAATTAATGAGTGGCCAATTTGAAACAACTGAAAGATAATTATTATTATTATTATTATTATTATTATTATTATTATGGGGTCATGGTCCTCAATTTGATAGTAGTTTTGCATCTTCTCTGCATCCCCATCAACAGAGAGAAAAATCAAGAGAATGTCACAAATCAATTGGAAGATCATAACTCATTAAAGCAATCAATCAAGGCATACTTCCGCTTTTATTTAGTTGTTCTCATTGATTTCAACATGGATGGTTTGTATGTGTGAAAAGAGTTTGTGAATTTTAGGGTTTGATAATGTTTTGGATTGATAATCCCTTTTATATTTTCTATTAACCTAACAATATACATATTTAAAAATTAGTGAATTACAATTCACACAAAAGAAATTTAAAATTCAATAAAAAAATTAAGACAAAAAAGTCGTGGACCTTCGATTTCTCATTTCTCAATGTGGAAACTGAAGATCCTAATTCATTTTGAAGACCTGAATTCGTATTTCGTTCTCTCATTTTCAATTTATACACTCACTCTCAAATGAAGATCAACAACTACTACGTGCCATCTACCGTCAGTCCGTCACCCTCAGCTACCACCATCACATGCATTTCTAAAATTGAAGCCTCAACTTTCGATTCATCTCCCTCAAATGTTTTTTTTTCTCAATCAGTAATGAACTATAATCAAATCAAATCAAATTAGAACCGAATGGTTCGATTCCGATTTGGTTCTATATCTTTAAAAAAATCATTTGGTTCCATTATAAAAAAAAAAATCATTAGTTCATGATTTGGTTCGATTCTCTTTGAACCAAAATCAAATGGAACCATTACATCCCTAACTCTGACACGAGGTCACCTAGATCGTGACCTTGGGCATCTAGATATGAGGGCCTAAAAAATTAGAAACCCAAAAGTCCGACAAGAATTTTCCTTTATTTTCAAGTTGGGCCCTCCGTTCACAATTCACAAAGAGGAAATTACAAAATACCAGGTATTTAAAGATCACTTTGCAAAAATCAGGTACACACTTTAATTAAGCAAAAATCAGGTACTATAAATAAACCTAAATCAGTTTCCTCAATACCGTCTCCCAAACCCTTTCTCTCTCTCTTCCAAACCCTCTCTCTCTATACCTCTCGTCTCTCTCTCCACCCAAGATGGAGATGCATCGACACTCTCTTTTATCCATCTTCTCCATTCGGTCCGACGAGACACACGTTGCTGCAAATCAGGATCGGGCGAGGCCTCTCTTCTATCTCTCTTACATTCGATCCTGCGAGACACGCCACCCTCCGATCTACAAAAGCGAAGCGGTGCCATGAAGTGGAGCAATGACGGTCTGGCGATCTGCAACGACGATCTTCAATAGCAAAGCGGAGCCTCTGCAACAGCGATCTGTGCCACGAAGCGGAGCAGTGATGGTCTGTACAGCGAAACGGTGGCGGCGGTTGTACGTTCGATGATAGTGTGGTGGTGCAGGTGGCGTTGGAGATGCTTTTCAGATCGACGCTGTAAGGTATATATGTGGTTGGATGTGGTGGATTTGGCGGTGATGGAGGTGTTAGTGGTGGGTTGGCTGTTTTGTGATTTTTGGATTGGTTTAGGGTTTTTGGATGGTGTTTTTTTGAGGTGTTGGTGGTGGTGATTTTCAGATCCGGGGTGGTGATGTGCGTTGGTGTCATCCTTTCTCAATGGCAGAGGTGCATGTAGATGCCTCACCAATTTCGGAACCGCCCCGTAGTCCACTATCGCGTTCAATATTTCCTCTATAACCACACACACCACATTTCTCCACAGATCAAATAATATACTGTAAATCCAACACTCCCATACTATTTAGGGAGTTTTTCATTTTTGATTCATCTATTATGCGATGGGTGCGGTGGTTAACAGTGTGGCGGGTGTTTTGTGTGTGAGATAACACAGGGGATGTGATCTGGTTGTGGTTGTTGCAGATCATATTCGAAGAAATTAATTGGCAGTTGTGGTTGTTGGTGGCGGTTGCTGCCGCGGTGGTGGAGTGGGACGAACCATGTAGCGGCTACGGTGGTGGTGGATGGTGGTGTTTTGTGCGGCGAGTATTTAACTGTGGTGGCGGATCTGGTGGTTTTGGAAATGACGGTGTTACTACTGGTTGTCGTGGTGTTTGAGTGGTGACAGTTTTGTTGGTGGTGGTGCCGTGGAGTGGCGGCTTTCATCGGTGGTGGTGTGGCGTTGGTGCTGTTGTGGTGGTGTCGAGTTGAGGGTGGTCGCAAGTGGCGGTGGTATGTGACCTACTATTTGGCATATGTGACTAAAATTCAGTAATCTGTGACTAAACATATAATCCGTGACCAACCATTTTGTTACATGTGACCTAAAAATTATATAATATGTGACCATGAAAAAATCTGTGACCAATTAATTTTGAAATATGTGACAGCGTGACCTATAAGTTTTGATCTGTGACCAACTAATTTTGAAATATGTGACCAACGAAATAATTGTGACCTACAAAATTTTTGAACTGTGACCATAAATAATCTGTGACGTATAAAAATTATTATCTGTGACTGAAAAATAATATGTGACTAACTAAATTGTAAATATGTGACCGGAATGGTCGTCGGAATAATTGTCGGAATCAAAGTAGTTGTCGGAACGATCGCCGGAGAAGAGTGGTGGTCGGAATAGTCGCTAGAATAGTCCCGAGAGCGGTAGGGGTGGTGCAGGTGGGGTGAGTTTATTATATTATATTATATTATAATTTAAAAAAAAAAAACTGATTTTTAAATTTTCAAACTATAAACCTGATTTGTGAATTGGTATAAACTATACACCTGATTTTTGATTTTTTCTCATTCACAAAAGCCCGATAAGATTTTATGGAAGTACGATATGCTTTCTTTGCAGCTTTCTCCAAATAAGTCTTATAAACAATTTTTTCGTAATAATTGATTGACAATGGTCCCACTCCCACTCATTGCACACGCATTGGTTTAAGAATTAAAAGGGGCATACAATTTAAACAATTACAAAATTGTGTATTCTTACTTGAGATAGCTATTTTGCATGAAATGTTAAATATTGTTAACAGAATAAGCAAACATTTGCAAATAAAAGATATGCATGTTTTGACAGTGCTATGGATCATTTAAAATGACCAATTTCATTTTTTAAAAGCTACAAAGAAACTGTGTTTGAATTGATCATTATTGATGCTAAATAGATTGTTATGCTTACCAAATAAATTATGTTTAGGAGTCTCATAATGCTGTCACCTAGGACCTCAAAATTCTCATTGTCGATCCTAGAGATATATATAGTCTCAATAAAAAACTAAGAAAAATTCTAATGAATACGCTTTTGAGATACAAGTCCCAAAAAAATTTGACAACTAGTCATTCACCAAATAATTGAAAATTTCGACCAAAACACAATAAATGTTACATGATTGTACGTCGACACTGCTCTCAAAATATTATTCAAAATGAACATCAGTCTTCTATACTAGCACATTCTAATCATATCTAAAGTGGAAAAAACGGATGATGAATATCAAGGGTCCAAAGAATATGGATTTATTTCACTTTCATCTTCGATTCACTTCAATAGTATACTTATAATCAAAACAATTTTAAACAAACATTCTTTTCATCACAAAAATTTAATTAGAAAAAGCTACTTATTTTGATAATAACATATATTGCAAGGTCAAAATAATTAAACTTTTAACTTATAAATATGAATAAGTAATATGCAAAAATATACACAAGAAGATTTAAATTACTTATAACCTTAGCCAAACATGTAGCATCTCTTACTATTAAAATAAGTTATTTATTTTAAAATTTAATCAATTAAAATAACTTATTGCAAAATTTACTTATTTAGAACTTTATAAATTTGGTCAAACGTGTATTAAATAAAATATCTAATTTGGTAAAAACTCTCATTGCATAACTGTTAATTAGATAAATATAATTATTGTGAAGTTTAATTAAAAATTGGGGCAATTGAATATTGGTCTTGAGCTTGGGCTTAGGTTTGGGCTGTGATTGCAATTGTTTGGGCTAAACTTAAACATGAGTTTATCTTTTAGGAAATTACATTGGGAAGTCCACGAATCAGACATTAACTTTTACAATTGCAAAAATCAGGTATTTAGTTAATTAATTAAATGTATTAAAATCAGAATTATACAATTCATGGTCACAGATACATACTTACGAGTCACAATTTATTTACTAGTCACATATTATCTGATTAATTGGTCACAAATTATTTCGAGGTCGCGAATTAAAAAATTTATACGTCACAAATAGAAAAAATTATAGGTCGCAATTTATCTATCGGTCACAAATTTTCAAATTTATTGGTCATAAATTATTTTTTAATCACAAATTATCGAATTTTAAGGTCACGGTTTAATAGTTAGTCACAGAAAACCAAATAGTTGGTGACATGTCCCAAACACTCCACCCTCGATTTCGATCCACTACAAATACTTGGTCATAGGTCAACCAAACCCCCCACGACAACACCACTGCCAACAAAAATATCACAAATGTGCCAAGTGTAATTGAATTTAGATCTTCAACTCTTTCACTGTAATAGTTTACTTTCTTTCGGTACCTAATACAATGACTAGGGTGAGCACATAGATATCCATGGAAGAAATATGCTACAATCTTATATACAAGGCCAGAGTCATGTGCATACTCCGAGATTGAGTCAAGATTTGGATTCATCTCTTTCAATTGAGCCTCAAAAAGTGCCACCATTTCAAGAGCCCGCTTAAGGTCGTGAATCTCCTCAAGAGTTCCATCTTCCAGTGTTGCTTGCATCTTTTCTAGATCCACTGAATCTTTCTGAATCCTGAGCCAATAAATATGGGAGGTCAGAATTGGTGTATCCACACATAGAAGAGATGAGAGAGAGGGTGAAGACGAGAGAGAGAAAGAGAGAGAGAGAGAGAAGCGTCGGCAGCCCAAGTGGTGGAGGTGACATCGACGATTTGAGTATAGAGAATGGGGAGGAGGTGGGAAGAAAATTGATTTTAGGGTTTGGATGAGGATAGATAGTGTAGGGCATGTATATAAATTAATTTGTAATGTAAAAATATTACATAATTTTTGAATAATTAAACTTTCAACCTCATTTTTGAAAATCAATCTTTAAACACCTGATTTTATTTTATTTTTTTTTAATTTCCTCAATTACATTTGCACCTCTTTTTAAATTTTTTATTTCAATAATCAAGTGTAAAGAAATCTTTATTCATTATTTTTTTTTCCAGAGATCAAGTGCTATCCACCCACCACACTCGTACACATCCCTTCATTTAAATCATCTTATCCCCTCTCTAGATTTCAAAACTCTTTTTCTTTCTCTCTCTATATATACAAACACATAACACATGCTCTGTGTACACCTATTACATTACCGTTCAACATGCACTCTCCTACATCTCCAACCAAAGTACGCCACTATTTTCGAACCTCAAATTACACAACTCTTCAAGATCTTCCCAAATCTCGCAACCCATTTAATCATTGTTTCCTTCTCGAGCATCAGTCTCTAGAAGGCAACTCGTTTCGAAGGTTCTTTTATCTCGTCGAACCCATGAAGAATTTGGGTCGGCGAGTTTTGTAATTAGGTCGGGTCAGGCATGGAAGTATGGAGATTACTGTCACGTTCATGGGCCTTGAATTCCACATCGGAAGTATGGGTTTCCTTTGTGTGGTTTATATAGGTTTGGGTTCTCTAACTTCAATAGCAACTTTTAAGATATAGCTCTCCTAAATTCTGTGACAATTACATTGTTCACTCAGGGATGATTGAGTTCATCTGAAGAACAAAAGAAATGGTAGTTATGGGTGTGGTGGTACTTATGTAATTGAGGTAGTGGTGATGATGATGCTAGTGCAGTGGATGTACATATCTACAGCATTGCGTGGCACAGTGCGGTTGTGGTGGTGCGATGTTGGTGATGGTGCTGGTGAGGTGGCAGTGATATTTGTGTACAGATCTGGATGGTGATAGCGCTGGTAAGTGTTAGTGGTTTCTTGTACATATCTGCGTGGTGGTGGTGGTGGTGGTGGTGGTGACGTGGAGTAAGGTAGGACGAAAAACGATTATGACCAATTATTTGGAGTAATGCTATTCACAGTGAAGACTACCGATAGCTTTCATACATAGCATATATGTGCTGGTTTGTGATTTGATACACAAATCAATAAAAAATGACCTCCAAATCATAAACTATCACATATATGCCACGTAGGAAGACTGACGGTAGTTTTCACTACGAAGAACATTATTAGTAATTGTGAACAATACAATTGGCAATTTGTAACCTAATAAAATGTATAATTTGCGACTAAATTTGTAATTGTGGCCTATAAATTTTATTTTGTGAATGTGATTTTGTGTGGTTTGTGACTAGTATGTAATTGTGACTATAAAGTGCATGACCAAAAAGTAATTTGTGACATAATAAAATTAGCAATGCTACACGTACAGGCTGTACGCTGCTAGAACACTCTCATCATAGGTGGGTGGGGAGGTTTTTTGCCAATATTCTAATCATGTGGGGGTCATTCCCAATACTCACACATTTGAATTCCAGTAAAGTTTACAGCCTGTACTTGAAGCTTTTTTTGTAATAAAATATATAATTTGCGACTAGATTTGTAATTGTGACACACAATTTTTGTTCTTGTGACGGTGACTTTTGCGATTTGTAACTAGTATATGACTATGATCATAAATTATACGTAATTGTAATCAAGACCTGATAAACTTGTATTGGAGGTCGCAAAATGTGACCACCATATTTTTGAAAAAAAAAATCACAATTTTTTTTTTTAATTTTGAAAATGTATTTTAAAACATTTGTAGTTATATAATTTTGTTTCCTTTTATTTTTCATTTGGTTTGGGGGTATTCGCTTCTGATCCAATTCAGACCCATTTAAAAAATGGAAGATTTCATAACTATGAGGTTTAGTTTTACCAATTTCAAATTTAAGAGATTATGTTTAAAATTTAAAATCTTGGAGTTTTTTAAATTTTATTTAGAAATTAATTAATTAAACATACATTTTATTAATTAAATATATTAAGGTCACAAATTCCATATAATTGGTCACAATTTTTGTATGTCACAAATTATTTTACGGTCACAATTCAAAAATTTTATAAGTCACAATTTATTCATCGATAACAAATGAAAAATTTATACGTCACAATTCATCGATCACAACCCTATCAAATTAATAAGTCGCATATTATTTATTGATCACAAATTAAAAATTTTATGTCACAAATTATTTTACGGTCACAATTCAAAAGTTTATGGATCATAATTTGTTTATCGGTCATAAATCAAAAATTGAAATGTCGCAAAATACAAATATTATAAGTCACAACTTAGTAAACAATCACAAATTAATAGTTTTTTAGGTCACGCATTATTTTTTTTTGGTCACATTTTATCTTTTTCATTGGTCACAAATTAACTAATTTAACGATCACAATCAACCAAATAATTTGTGATCACAACCAACACTTGTGACGATCACATCACCATTCCCTTTGACAACACTACTGTCACTGTCGCCACCAGAACCAACACCACCACATCGCGAAAAACACCACAACGTCGTCGCACTGATCCACCACTATCTCAACAGACTCGTCGCCACCAACATCTTAACACAAAAACCACCATCACCAAGATCCACTATCGCCACCACCAAAAAAACCACAGCCACAATCACATCCAACATAACATCCGCTACCGTTGGATCCAACAAAGTCACCATCACCCAAGTACCACCACTGCCCCCATCCACCAACGAAAAATACACCTAGAAACTCACATCAGATCTCAGAGCTGCAGGTCTCGGCGACGCTACACAGCAGATTTCGACCACGCATGCAGGTGCGGCACAGCGTAGTGGCCGCACGCAGTAGCACCATTATAGCCACCAACAAAAACGAGCACCACCGCCACCACTAGATCTAATAAAACTACTCCGTCGTCGTCACTACCACCACGGCGCCACCATCAAATCCAATCAGCCACAAAAACCACAACAAGAGAAAAGCACGTGAGACAGAGAGAGAGAGAGAGAGAGAAGAATGTAAACACATACGGCACAGAGGCGAACTGCCCGAAATTACTCCGTCACCGTTGCCGTCTCCATCGCCATCACCACGGCGTCGCCACCAACACCAACTAGCCACCACAACCACGGCACCACTGCCAACACCGAGAGAGAGAGAGAGAGAGAGAGAGAGAGAGAGAGAGAGAGAGAGAGAGAGAGAGAGTGTGTGTGTGTGTGTGTGTGTGTGTTGAAACTCAAACGAGAAATTAGGGATTTAAAATCGGGGTGGGTGGGGTGAATATAAATTAATTTTTTAATAATATTATTATTAATATTGAAAGATGAAAAATTATCTAATTTTTGAAAAGAAATTCTTTGAATCTGAAATTTGAAATTCATTCTTTTAAATTCCGATTTTGTGTAATTTTCACTTTAAAAAAATATGGTTCAAGCTATGCCCAGATTTGCCTACTGAACCTTCAATGTTACGAGCCCTGATGGTCCAATTTGTCATTTTTTTTTTCGTATTTTGAGAATTGAATGTGAATTAAATTAATTTATAACTGGGAAAAATAAATATTCTGCGATAGATGAGTTATTGGATGAAAATGAGAAGACAACTAAGTATTTATATTTAAAAAATAATTTCTTAAAAAATAAAATTTCATATTAGAATTTAGGAGAAGGAGCCATAGGGTTTTAATTGAAAAAAAAATCTCAATAGTTTATATACATTTTTTTTTAAAAATAATCAAGCCAATTGGCTCTACCATCATAGTTTTTCGGGCTAGACCAGCAAACAATCCGTTCATTATGGTGAGTTATCTCGTGAAATGGCTCGAACCAAGTCGCGCAAGTTTCAATCTAGTTTTTTAACGAGGTGAGTCATCCTGAACAACCCGATCCATTTTGACACCATTAATGTCGTCGATTTAGGTAGTAAATCATAATGATTGGAGCATGAGGGTTCTCTGGAAATGACTAGCCTTGTTTTTCGAATTCTTATTACTCCTGATAATATGGTCATTAGCATCAATTTGGTTATGGGCTTAAGTTGGGTGGCAACCCTTGGCACGGAGGAATATTTGAGTTTGAAAGTTCAATTTTTTATTTTTTTATTTTTATTTTTAAATTATAACGTTAGATTTTTCTAACAAGATTTATATTTATAAAATATAAACTTATTTTCACAAAATGCAGAAACACAATATTTGAAGTGAAAGCAGGAGCGGGAATCTAATTAAACGGGGCCAAGTATTAATTAAAAAATGGTATGTCTTACTCAAACACAGTCTACGGATTTAAGTGGGCTTTGGGGTTAAACGAGCATAGAAAGGCATACACATCCAGAAAAATAAGATAAAACACTGTATTTTCTATGTTAAAAATTTGTGATTTAAGAAGTCATTTATGAAGACCTCTAGTAAGAATAAACCTGTTCTTAAAGGGCTTGCAAGTTAGATGATCAAATCAAGATCAAAGGAAAAGCTCACATTTTTTGGCAATTAGCACATAACGTTCCTATCTTTCATTGTTATTGTGGAAAACGTTTATATCTTTCATTTTTTCCTTATCTCCACCTTTCATTACGTAAAACGTCATTTTCGCATATTTTCTTAATTTAAAAATTATGAAATGATGAATATATCCTTCTTTTTAAATAAAACAAAAAGAAAAAGAAAAAATTAATTGCAATCACAGTCCTAATTTTTAAAAAAGCCCAAATAGTAACAAATAAATTATTAAAAGGGTAATTAGCACATAATATCCCTACATTTTCCTATTATTGCAAAAAAACGTCCATACCTTTTATTTTATTTTTTGGACATTTTCACCCTTAATTGCACAAATCATCATTCCTATCCATTTTCATCCGATTTCTCAATAAAAATCTATGAAATGACGAATATACCCTCATATTTAAATAAAAAAACTAAAGAATTAATTGCAACCATAGTCCCAATTTTTTTAAGAGCAAACAAATCCACAATAAATTATTTAAAAAATTATTTTTTTAAAACAAATGCAAACGAGTCCTGATTAAATTTATTTAAAAATCTAAAAAAATTAAAAAGTGCAAACGAGTCCCAAATAAATTATTAAAGAATTAGAAATTAAAAATATATATTTTAATTTAAATAGGAGGGTATATTCGTTATTTCACAACTTTTTTATTGAGAAATTGGATGAAAATGGATAGAAATGATGGTTTTGTTCAATTAAATGTGTAATTAACAGTGAAAATGCTAAAAAAAGGTATGGAGGTTTTTTGCAATAATAAGGAAATGTACGAACATTATGTACTAATTACCCTTTTAATAATTTATCTGTGACTTATTTGAGCTTTTTTTTAAAAAAATTAAGACTGTGATTGCAATTAGTTTTCTTCTTTTTGTTTTTTGTTTTATTTGAAGAGAATGGTATATTCGTCATTTCATAATTTTTAATTGAGAAAATATATGAAAATGACATTTTGCGGAATGAAATGTGGAAATAAAGGTTAAAATGCCAAAAAAATGAAAGGTATTGACGTTTTCCACAATAACAATGAAAGATAGGGACATTATGTGCTAATTACCATTTCTAACTAGACTAAACGTAGCTTGCTTACGGACAAGGAGTGGTTGCCTCTTTTTTCCTTCTACGTCGTACCTAAGCTATCTCAGTTGTCAAGGGAAAGGCTCCAAGATTACAAGCCATGATCTAACAAGTGATTATCCCCGTCTTTTGTTTGCTATTCGGGCAAGTTTCAATATGGGAGAAAGGATAGAGCCACCTCTCTTGAAAGGAATGAAAGAAAAAGGTCGTTAAAGGATTGAGGGTTTGCGATAATAGATCTGAAACTTCATAGATGCTCCTTTCATCTTTAGAAAAGCAGTGGAAAATTTTTCGAAATAGGCAAAAGCATAAATGCCATGTAGAGGTAGAAAGCCCACGGGGAAGCTTTTCTGCCTTTTCCTTCTCTTTTACCCACAAAAAAGAAAAAGTGCAAAGTAGTCTTCCCTCTTCCCATCTTCGTAATGGTGAACTTCTCGACGAACTATTGTAGAGTTCTTCATATGCCACTTTGTTCGCGAGAAGAAAAGGCCTGTTTTGAGTAGAGTTGGGCATGGTCTGAACCCGAATTTTCGAGTACTTAGCAAATAGAATCGTCAGATCCAAAATTAATTATGGAGCTATTTTTGTTCGACTCTATTCGATTCAGTTCGGTTCTAGAACTCTGTGCAATAATTTTTTATATTACAACAACGCTACATTATTTCGACTATGATATGTTCAATCTTAATTCGTACAAAATAATGTAGTCAAATCTCATGATATTTTTTGCACTTCTCTTTGTTAAGTTCTTCATAAATTTGACTATTAAAATCACAGGAAGAGAAAGAGGCGAGTTCACAATAATAAAACGACAGAAATAACACTATGGTAGAATAAAAGATTTGGGTAAAATTTAGATTAATTTGATTAAATTGGGTTGGCTGGAAATTAGAAATAGTAAAATATATTTTAGATTTGAACTAAATTAATTAGTTAGTAAATTTATTTTAAAAATAAAATAATTTGACTTATTTAAGAAAAAAATTAGGGAGATTCGGTTCTTGATCTAAAATCGAGAATCAAACCCAACATGTCGATTCTTGATTCAAATACATGTTCGAGTATTTAACTTAAGAAAAATGGCTCGATTCGAGTCGAGTCGGTTCGATTCGTTCGAAAGTTTTGTCCAACCTTAGTTTTGACGGTGGAAATGTATAGAAGTGAACAATGTGTTAGTATTTAGTTATGCAAAGCGTTGTTGACAATATTTACTCAACTCGCTACTTTCACTTTCCGGTGACAACTACCATAATCGTTATAACTCTTGTTGAGACATTCCATACGTAAATGCAAGATTTATTGTTACCCACTATTGGTGTATTTCTCATCATCATTTAACTATTATGTTTTTTTCCTTTTTGTTGGTCACATGCTGATATTGACGCAATTAGAAAGCTCATCACGAGTAAAACGTTAATTGTGCCACGACAGAAAGAAAACCATATTCGATTATTTATCAAGTAGCAACAACACCCGCCGAGACATTCTTATTCGAGCAAGGGACCGAGAATTATTCCCTCGTCATTCGACTCATGCAACTATAGTGCGATCATAGACTTCATTTATGTAGATCAACCAGGAGGAAGCTACAAAATAGGACGAATAAACTAACGAGTAAATGAATATTTAAGTCATCAAAAAACCCTAAATGACTTTTCTGATCTTCATATCGCCACGATTCCTGCTGGTTATCAAGAAAACCCTAAGACACGTGTCTCATATACGTGTAACAACTTGTTTTGACACGGTAGCATATTTAGAAACCTATGTAAAGCGAACCCTACTAAAGGCAAAATGGTGATTCTCATATCTATTGCGACCTATCCTTAAGTTTGTAACGTACAAATAAAGGTGTGAAAGTATTTATCCATTGGCACGGAAAATATAGGGTTTTTAGCAATTACACGGAAGTATTCTTTAAGACATTTTCACTAGACCGCATAATATCCGAGTAGATCTCAATGCTCAATTAATCAAGAGATCTATTCAATACTCAACCACTTCAGTGACTAGTTGTTTGTGACAAAGCTCAAGGTTTAATGATCCTTTTTAACTCATCGACCACTGTTTTTTAACAACCACTTAGTTTACGTAGGTTAGAACCGTGGTTAATGTAAAGGGAATGGTATCAATACCCAAAGTGTTTGATTTACATCCTTTAGAGTTTTTGAAGCTTATTGCCATCAACATCCAAAATCAATATTACCTTTCAAGTAACACCCACCAACTAACTAGTGCTAGTTTGACGTGAATTAGCACTTTATAATATATATACATATATAATACATTCTTACACTTTTGTATCTATACATCTGTCTAAATGAGGGAGAGGATGCGTACATACATGTAGAGCGATAACGATATTCTTTGATAGTGAAATTGAGAATACCCCATCGTTGATTGTGTTTATCAACTTTTTCATAGCTAATAGCATCACCTTCCTTTCCATTCCCTTCATTTCTCCTTGTATGTGTACAGAAGAAGAAAATGTTCAAAGAGAGGCAAGTTGACTAATCATTTATAACACTACTTCTTTAAATGTCTTATCTTTATGGAAACAATTTGACTACAATTCGAATATACAGAAAGATTTACTTCAATCAGTTTATATCTAGTCAATTTAATTTTCCAAATTAATATCTTGGACAAGGTCCTCAATAAGAAAATTCATGTCACCTTATAAACAATAATGAAAAAAAAAAATGATTGTTATAAATGTAAATAAAATATAAATTATTTTGATTTTGTACGTGGCAATCTGCTGTTAGAACTGCGAAGACCGCCGCGACACATAATTCAATAAAACCACACGTGTTATATTAATAGTTTTGGTAGCGCCCACTCTTTGTTGCCAATCATATACATCTTCACACTCATCTTTTTCACCCGCACTCTCAGAAAGATAATAGATTTGCCATAAAAATCTTATCTGGGTTTCGAAATCATGGCCGGAAGGAGAAAGAAAAAGTCGAAACTGTAAGTTTCTTGATTTTGTTTTGATGAATTATTTAAGTTTTTATATGAAATCTGAATTTCGTTTTTGCTGTTGATTTTCGCTTTAGAAATGAAAATTGATTTTCATTGTATTGATTTAATCTAATTTTGTGGTACTAATTGGTTGGGTTGGTGAGATTGAATTTGTTTACCCATTGAGGAAAAATTCAATTGTAGATGAAAAATTCGTTTTTGAAGGGCTAAAGATTTTTTAATTTCATTTTCCATGCAATCAGATTTGAAGATCTGAAGAGGTTGAGATGGATAGATACCTATTGCTTTCGATGGAACCCATTAGATAGGTCTTTAGTGGCATTCTAGTTTGTGTATACAAGATTGCATATATTTCTTGTTAATTTTAGTTTTATGGATGCCAGTGTTCTTACTTCTAGCTGATTTAAAATGTGCCCATTTCTATATTTATGCAAAGGAAAAAAAAAAGTGGTGAAAGGAAGATCTGAATTGTGAGGGTGCATTTGAATTTGAGGGCTTTAGTTAGATGTATTTCAAGATTAAGTTCTAAACCTAATGGTATATACAGTTTGGACTTCATAATCCATAGGAATGAATGAGCCATTTCAATGAATTCTTTATTTAGTTTATTACATTCTCCTATGATTCATAATCCTTGTGTTCATTAACTGATTGATATATTGAATCTGTTATCAACTGATGTGTGTGTTGTTATTTATTGCTGAAATGAATTGCATCCGGGACTCGATGCTTTTAGGTTACCTGAAGCGATCAAAGATGACAAAATAGCTGCAAAAAATGGACATTCAGATGATCAATGCCCAATGCTTCAGCTTCCGACTGAGATTTTGGAACTGATTCTTTCTCAGTTATCCTTGAGAGATAATATACGTGCTTCTGCTGTTTGCAGAAGATGGCATGCCACTGCTACCTCAGTCCAAGTGGCTGATAAACCTCCGTGGATTATGTTTTTCCCGAAATTCGGTGACTTATATGAATTCTATGATCCTTCTCAGCGCAAATCATATTGGCTTGATTTGCCAGAGCTAAATGGCTGTAGGATTTGTTATGCCAAGGATGGTTGGTTGCTTTTTTACAAGCCTCGAACTAAACGGATATTCTTTTTCTGTCCGTATACTCAAGAGTCGGTCAAATTGCCTAGACTAGAACTGGCATACCAAGTAGTTGCCTTTTCTGCTGCCCCGACATCTTCCAGCTGTATTGCATTTACAGTTAAGCACACCAGCCCCACAGTTGTTGCGATTAGCACGTGCCGTCCTGGGGAAACTGAATGGACTACCACCAATTACCAAAGCCGTCTGCCATTTGTCAGCAGCATTTGGAATAAGCTGGTTTTCTGCAATGGTTGTTTTTATTGTTTGAGTGTAACAGGATGGTTGGGAGTTTACGACCCTGACAACAGTACTTGGAGTATTTATTCTGTGCCTCCGCCCAGATGCTTTTTTGTCAAGAATTGGTGGAAAGGGAAATTTATGGCAGAACATAATGGAGATATTTTTGTTATATATACATGCTCGGTTGTAAACCCAGTGACATATAAGTTAGATCAAGTGAATAAAGTGTGGGTCGAGATGGAAAATTTAGGATGCATGACTCTTTTTGCAAATTTCTTGTCGTCATATGCAAAGTCGGATCTTCTTGGAATGATGAGAAACAACATTTTTTTCTCTAAAGTTCGATTTTATGGAAAAAGGTGTGTGTCATACTCTCTGGCCAGTGGCAGATATTATCCCCGCAAGCAGAGTTATGATTGGGGAGAGCAAGATCCTTTTGAGAGTATTTGGATCGAACCCCCTGAAGGCCTCTCAATATTTCTTTAAAGGTGATGGCGATAACTTCTTTAAAGGGCATGGCAACACTGTAATGATATTAAGTGAAGCATTTATGCAACTTGTATGTTCTGTAATCCGTTTGTTGCTGTTGGAAGGATGACTTTCATCACCTTAATGTTGTTTACTTTTCTTCTCTAGTGTTTATGCAGCTACTCAGTATGGATAGTTTTCAAACTTGGTTCACAATAGCTTACTGTTTTGATTCTGGATTTAATGGGTACTGTGGCTGTTAATTGTTTAAAGATCATCTTTGCCTATTTTTATTGCATTAGCATTGGTTTTGTCCAATTTAGCTCCTGTATCGAGCGGAGGATGACTGATCAATGTTCCTTAGCAACATCCGTTGGAATTATACTCCCATGACAAAACTTGGAATTATACTCCCATGACAAAACTTTTTCTAACGAAGTGGTACAGATTAGACGGTTTCTGGCTTTCTGGTGAAAAGATGGGAAAACAAGATTGATGAACGTAGAATGATCCTTCGTGTATGCTATGCTGTTCTAGACTAAAAGATGGTTTGTTTTCTTTTCTTAATGATGTTCATATAGTCACTTTTTGGTCTACCAATGTGATTGCCTTCGTCAGAATTGTTCTGGCACCACCCCATATGAGCCTGATTGGAAAGAGGAGCCCTCAATTATGAGGGTGCTCAAATTGAGAGGTGTGTTATATTGGATTTACATTTCCCTTACACTCATCTCTGATGTTCACCCTATTAAGGGTCAGAATTGTCAAATTTTACTACTCGTGAACACTGGAACCAGAGCTCTAACAGTTTTCCAACAATCTCAAAACTTGCAGTGTCACATTGCAGACGGATGAGCACCAGAGAACATGCTTTAAAATAAATGCTCGAAATACTATATGCATCATCTTCAAGATTCAACACTTTTAGAAATCACAATGCACATCAAGGAGACATGCTATTTCTTGCTATTGTGAGTGTCAAATCTGTCAATGTAAATTAACTGATGCTTCCCATTTTATAGGTTAAACCAAGATCCTGTACATAAATTAGCAAAACAACACTATATGTACATCTTGCATGACAACTTGGTTGACATTCCCCCTCCATGTAGACGAAGTCTACGCAAGGATGTGATGGTTGAGTTCAAAATCAAAAGTGTATACATTACTATGTGAAAGAATGTAAAGAAAGATGCAAGAGAGTGTAAATGTAACATAACTGAATTTAGCAAGCAGGGTGGTCACGAACACGGAGAGGGGACAATGATGGTATCCGCACCAACTAAATCTTTGAATGGGAACATATCAAATTTATCGTTGGATGAACTGCATCATTGATATGTATCCCAAAAGAGGAGGTAAGTTAGTTTGTGAACAGTGAACCATCACGCTGAATTGGATAGCTTCAATCTAAGTTTACTGATCCTAAAAGGATTTTACTAAATTCATCTAGCTGATTTATCATGTGATTGTCCTGACAAGGTCATTTATACAAATAAAGAACCATAGGAAGCAAGAAATAAAATGGCTACGACCACCTGCATCCTCCCAAAATTGCCTTCATACATTCTTCACCAATAACGTGCATACCACATGAATTTTCACAAAATCATTGCTCAACATTAGAACAATTCGAAATGTGTAGAAAACTACAGCAATTGAGACCAAATAAGCTCCAGATACCAGTAACTCTTGCAGACCAAATATTTAAATTCCACATATATAGTAATTGCAAGTGAAAGATCATATGCTACTTCCAAGCTCACCAACACCATACTCATCATAACTGCTCAAATAAACAGGTGTTTGTAATCCCCATTGGCAAGATTACAAACTTGATTGTAGCTAGCTGTATCTGCGGAAAAGAAACAAAAGCATAAGCACTGTAGTCACAGAACTGCACGCAAAACTCAAAAACCATTTTGAATGTACACAAGCAATATTTCCATTGTGAGTCCACAAGGGGCACTTGGTCTGCACATATAGAAACTTATAAACCAACATCAGAAAACTGAGTTTTAACAACTCACTAAATATGCTTTAATCCTTTTTGGGGTTTCATCGTTCTTTTGGGTATTTTCTTAGTCCTTTGCGTGGAGAACTTGCTGGAACGTGGTAAAGCGTGATAAAGGCAAAAGCCACAAAACACTAATGTTCCTAGGACTGGACATGGGTTCGATTTTGGTTCTGTTCTCTACCCAAATTTTTTGAATATTTAATAAATGAAACAGTCGGGTCCAAATATAATTATGAAACCGTTTGGGTTCGATTCCGTTCCGTACCATAATTAAATTTTTTAACATTTATAACAACACTACATAAATACAATTAATGACATTTTCATTCGTAACTTTTAGGAATGGAGATTTAGATTTTAAGATTATCGAATGAATTAGGTTTATAAGGAAGTGAGCATTTTGTTACTTACGAAATAAAATTAGAATCGAAAGGGGAAGGAGAAGGATAAGGTCCAAATGTTGGGTAGCTTGGGCTAACAAAAATAAATTTAAGGATAAAGTCCAAATGTTAGACTAACAAAAAACTAATTTGACTAGAGTTTGTCGAATTAATCTGCTAATTTGTTTAAAAAAATTATTTATATTCGGTTCTTCAGTTCTTGATCAAGAACCAAGAACCGATCTCAACTCATCGATTCTCAGTTCGAATACATGTTCGGGTATTTAATTTATGAAGAACCGCTCGATTCGGTTGAGGAGTTTTGTTCAGCCCTAAATGATCTCAATGGTCAAGGACCGGATTAGAAACCGGGTTAATAAAAAAAAAATTCTTACCTAAGAAAATTTGGGCTGGGGACTGGACCGGGCTGAAGCCCGGCCCAGTACCCTCCTACCTCCGTCCCTCCCACCATGTCCTTTAACATGACCTATATAGGCAAAAATAGTTTACCGACACCCAGACAAAGTTACTGCAGCCTCATGCGCAAAAGGGAAACAATATACTGCTATCCAGGATTTGTTTACAATAATCTTCTCAATTAAACAAATTTCAAGTGACTACTTTCTATATCATACGAGCAACAAATATCTCGATAGGAAATGAATACCGAAAATCTCAATATAGGATCTTCAGAAAACGTACCGAGATTGTCGCCAAAGTTGGTCCATATTTCAGCTCGAATAGATTGATTACTGTCAGCAATGCCGATTACCTCTACAAAAGTTGAAAGAGGTCCAGGAGGATGACCTTTGATAACCAACTGCTGCTCATCTGTCGAGTTTCCAACCACCGTGCCATCGCCGTCAGATCTCAACACCTGAATAACCGCCCGAACCCTCCGGCCAACGTGCATCCTTAGTAGCTCCATGTTGACGAAAACCGCCGGGTTTGATGTATCCATTTCCTTCAAAAACCCGAAAAATAAAAAAACATACACAAAATTTAATCACGATTACAAGGAAAAACAAAACGGAATAGAAATTATGGCTTACAGTTGACACCTTTTTCTTCGATTCTACGGCAATTAATGCACAGTTCCTTTTGTGTGAGGCAGATAAGGAGACTGAAATTTGTGAAACCCTTGTTTTGTAAAGAAAATAGAGGGAAAAAAGCGGTAAATGTTCCCGCTTAGAAGAAGCTCGCCCAACGGATTGGGCCACATTGATATTTGAAGCCATGACCCAAGTCCCACATCTTAGCCCAGCCCACACATCTTAGCCCAGCCCACAGGGAGCACATGGGTTTTTAGTGGAAATTACAAAAAAACCAGAATTTTAAATTTTAAATTTCAAATTTCAAATATAAACTTTATTTATACAAAAATTAGATATTAATTTATCTATTTCATCTCTCTCTCTCTATTGTGCCACCACCGGAGAACCGCGATGTTAGGCTCGCGACACCTCTAGTCGGTCAAAATCTCAGATCTGTAGTCTTTGAAGGGAAAAAAAAAAAAGTCGACGCGCAGCAACACATGGCGCCATGATAGGCGTTACTGCTGTTCGTAGATTTGGTTTGTTGAGAAGAGGAAGATGGAGAAAACTCGTTGAGGAAGACGAAGAAGACAGGGTTGAGAAGAGGTTGGAGGTGGTTGGAGTAGAGCCGGTGGAAGCCTCCAAGCGTTTTGATTTTTGGATCTGATTTGAGCGCAATTGGAAACAACCAGCGGCGTTCTAGTTGTGGTGGCGGCGGGCGGCGATTGTTGTTGTAAGGTGGTTGTGGCTACAGTTTTGTTGGTGGTTGGATGGTGGTTTTGTTGATTTTTGGGCAGTGGTGTGTGCGGTGGCGGTGGCAGTGGCAGTGGTGACTAGTGGTATGTGCGATGGTATTGCTAGCGATGGTGGTGGCTGGTAGCTGGTGGTGGTGGTGGTGGTGATGGCAAGGGTGGTTGTGATGATTTTTGTTGGGAGTTTATTAGATCTAGTGGTGGTGGCTTTGTTGGTGGTGCTTTGGTGGTCGCGACGATGGTGGCGTTGATAGTAATGGATTTGAGAAGATAGTGGTGATGGTTGTACATGCGACATTAGTGGTTGTGCTACTGTTGGTGGTCGTGATGATATCGGTATTTGTAGATAATGGTTTGTTATCGGGAGGTGGTGGTGGTGGTTTCGACGATGGGGTTCAGTTGTCTGTTGTTGGTAGCAGTGGTGAGGTGATGGTCACGAGTTTTAATGATGATCACAAATTATTTGATCGTTTGTGGCCATTAAATTCATTAATTTATGACGGATAAATAATATGTGACCAATGAAAAATATAAATTGTGATCAAGAAATAACGTGTGATCTAAAAAATTGTTAATTTGTGACTGGCTACTAAGTTATGACTTATAATATTTGTGACTTGTGATCGATGATTAAGTTGTGACGTATAAATTTTTTTTTGTGACCGATGAACAAATTGTGATCTATAAAATTTCTGAATTATGACCGTAAAATAATTTATGACCTATAAAATTTCTGATTTGTGACTGTAAAATAATTTGTGACCTATGAAATTTCTGATTTTTAACCGATGAACAAATTGTGACATAAATTTTTTGAATTGTAACCGTAAAATAATTTGTGGCGTTTCAATTTTTTATTTGTGACCGATGAACAAATTGTGAGCTATAAAATTTTTGAATTGTGACATAAAATTTGTGATTTGTGACCAATTATATAGAATTTGTGCCAAAATTATATGTGATTGTGACTTTAATATATTTAATTAATAAAATATATGTTTAATTAATTAATTTATAAATAATTTTTTTTAAAAAAATCTGAAATTTTAAATTTTAAACCTTTCAAAATCTGAAATTTGAAATTATAAACATTATCTCTTATATTTGAAATGAGTGAAACTTAACTTCTTAATTATGAAATTTTCCTTTTTTTATTTAATAGCATTCTAACTCCTTAATAATAATAATAATAAAGCATCTTATGCAAATATGTTAAAACAATTGATATTTAGTTTTTCTTTATTAGTCTTGTTCTAAAAGGTTCACATAAACGTCACCTAAGCACAAAGTTTGATCTTATCGTCTAATCACACTTTTTCACTTTTTTTTTTTTTATATATCTAGGCATCACCTAGGCCTTCATAATATTCGTAAAACTTGAAGTTTGACATTATCGTCTAATTACATTCTACACTTTTAGAACACTAATCATAATTAATCTCCGCGTTTCTATCAGAGAAACTTTATTCGAAACCTTTATATATATATATATATAATTTTTTTTCTTTTACCTGCTAAAATAATGTATAGACTTAATGATTAAGATTTATTACTTTTCATATCTTATTGAATAATGGAAGAAAATGCGAACCACAAATGAGGGTATAAATAGTTGCAAATAATTAACAATATCGAATTCTAGAAATAACATGACACAAAATTTGGCCACCTTGGGTAATTAGCTAATTGTTATATAATTCTTTTGCTGTACTCCAGAATCTAAAAAATGAATACTGAGATTGATGGCAACAGCAGGAAAAATGTCCTCGGAGGTCAATGATCTGTTCCCGATCATGAAAAATCGACTCTTCTGAGATGTCATATTACAAGTTCTGTCGATGACAGTGACCCATGCAGTTCGTCCATAAGATAGGAGTGACTAACCTCCCGCAGTTTCCCATCATTTAAAAGGAAAACTCGTTCGGTCATCAGAACTGTTTCCAACCGGTGGGCAATGACTAATACCTGCCAATTAACAAGATTATAAGAATAAAAACTTAACTAATCCAAGAGCAGATTAGTGTCTTCGAAAACTATCTTTCTGCATTGCTAACTCTATTCTAACATGTAAATCAATTGGCTAATATCTTATTGTGATAACTAGTAAATCTAGGAGGCAAATGGGGAATCTCCTTGTCCCTGAAATACTAGAGAAAATGGGTACCAAGAAATTAAACCATTTAAGTTTTCAATAATGCTAGATGTACATCTTGCCTTATCACATGGTTGACATCCCTCCTTATGTGGCACAATCTGAGTAGTGACGTGAAAGATTGTAGGTGAGATCAAAGGATAAGATGGTGTCATGTGGAAGAGTGTAAAGTAATGTGTCATCGTGTCAATCATAATGTTAATGTAGCATGATTGTTTAGTTTTTAGACAATCATGCTCAAGGGTCAAGGCTCTACACCATACCAGAAGAGGATTCACATGAAACTATACCAAATACGACACGAGTTCAAAATCAATTTAAATCTGTGCTTACAGTGCGGTTCTGCATTAGGTGTTGCAAAGCTTGTCTCACCAATAGCTCAGACCTGCTGTCCAATGCAGAAGTCGCTTCATCTAAAATTAAGATAGAGGGATTCTGATACAGTACCCTTGCGATAGCCAGTCTGAGATATACAAAGCTTTGTCATCTTAACATTGAGAAAATTTCAAAGTACTAATAATTGCAGTTAGTTTCTAATAGATTACTGCGAAGGGAGACGCTCCCTTGGAATTAAAAGAATTCAGGCAATAAGGAAAAGAAAAACATTAATTAGAGGTTAGAGTCCTAGAGAAAAATACCTTTGCTTCTGGCCTCCACTAAAATTTGAGCCCCTAGGACCAACATTAGTTTCATACTGCTCAGGAAGATTTTTTATGAATTCATCTGCATTTGCAGTTTGAGCTGCAAGTTCAACTTTTCTCATATCAATACCAGTCATTAGATCCCTGTACCCAATGTTCTCAACAATAGTCCCCGCAAAAAGTGTCTGATTACACATAGCAGAACAGCGGATCAAACATCCAGACGAGCAAATGTTTTGCTAACTATTTTAAGCTATGCTATTTTATGCAAATTCATCAGCAGTTGAAATTTGCCAATCCCAATCACAACTTCCAGCGCTTCTAGCTTAGCCAATGCATTCAAAAGCATGTAGGAACAGAACAAACATAGAGTTGCAGCAGCCACACTCTTTTCCAGTTATGCCTCAACACGACGACTCTTTTTGCATATATTCGAGAGAGACAATTATTGGAAGATTTACATCCTATAGTAACCACAATGCTACTATGTTCTAGATACACAAAACTTTCACTGTGTTTTCGAAACACATCCAATATCTAGAAGGTCCAATGTAGTCGAGCAGGATGTCAACTAGGAACTTCTAATCTCACCTCTACTATAGATCACATTTTCAGTTGCACTGAGGGTGATTGAGAACTAGGGCATAGATACAAATCAAAAAAATCTAAATAAAGAAATAACATGTATTAATTATCCTTTCAAATGATAATCATGGCGAGTGCAACAGATAGAGATTTCCACTCTGTTATTCCTCAAACACATGCATAAATAATTAAAGATCGTATAATGACAAAAGAACAATGCAAATCCAAAATTAAATTAGGATAAAGTAACATACAATTTTCCAATTTAAGTTGCTAGACTCTCCACTGTCCTAGTTAAAAAAGAAATTGGAAAGGAAATTTAGATGGTAGAGAGTACTCACTGTGTCTTGAGGGACCAGACCAACATGTCTCCTTAAACTTTCCAATCGCACACTTCGAATGTCAATGCCATCTATCAATATGGAACCTGCCAAAATAGAAAAGGCAACATTCGGAAACAAAATTTTATGATAATAAAATGATACAAACAGTACCCATGACCGAGGATCATGAGCAATTATAAATGATGCACTGATGGACTAGTGCTCACCAAAATGAGGATCATATAGACGAAGAAGAAGTTTCGCAAGAGTTGTCTTCCCTCCTCCTGATGGCCCAACAAGGGCAATTGTTTCCCCAGCTTTAATGTCAAGATTCAATCCATCCAATACAGAAGGTATATCATTACCATATTTGAAAGAGACGCCACAAAATTTCACTTTTCCAGTAACAGGACCTAATTCAACTGCATCTGGTTTCTCAATCACCTATATGTATCATTATAACCAGCCGCAGATCATTTATACATAGACATTACATTGGATACCTACTTATGCATAAACAATTTAATAGTTACAAAAGCATGCCCAGGAAAAGTACCTATCTTTCAAACGTGGATCTTTTTCGCTCATTTGAAGATGAACTTCATGTAAATTTATTTTTTTACGATCTGTTATACAAATAAGCAAATGTTCCTTATCATTATGACTACAATCCTATGACTTAATGGGATTCCCTTCTTTGTTCGTCTTATTCGAGCAGAAAAGGCTAACTGGGTCACATTCCACCCCTCATCATCACATTCATATAAATCCACTATCATTCATTAGAAAAAAAAAATAGAGCTTACTACCTTCTATTCTTATGCACGGCATAAATGTGCCAATGTCAAAATTTTAGTAACCAGAAATGATCCCCCCCAAATTCAGAAAGAGACATATTATTAATTATCTAGCTTAAAGACAGCCTCCCGTTACGAATAAATCATTAGTATTACTCAGCGAATTTTCTACAATATAGAGGAACCTTATGTGATGGGGCCAAACATTTTGTTTATTTATTTATTTATTACTCTTTACTAAAAAAACAGTCATGTTAATAAGACGTTGTGAATGGTTAAAAGCTTATAAAACCATAAAAGTCTACCTGAGATTTGAACATGGTCAAATTTAACAAGCGCTCTATAGCTGGTTCTCCTTCTTTTAACTCATTATACGCTTTCCCCACACCCTGCATAATTCTTTAATTTCAGATGGATACTTTATGACAACTGCATAGAAGAAAAACCATGATAACAAACAAACATAGCATTAGAAAACTATTAATGGAACAAGAACTTCACAGTACCGGAAGTGAAGAAATAAGTGATCCAATTGTATGTTTCAAAGTAAACAGAAAAATAGATTAAACCTTTGTCTTAAAATTGATCAAAGACTCAAGGAACAATCCCAATTCAGCAGTTAGCTCAACAGTGTAAAATGCAACACATTTCAAAAAAGGCTTCTAAATCGAGTGGTTCAAAGAAAATTACTACAATTTTGGTAACCAAACTAATTAGAATTGCATACTTACATGTCAACTTATAAAATCATAATTAATAAAAACTCCAAATAGAAACATAATTCACTAGAAAAAAACTCTCTTATCGCAAAGAAACGACTGCTCAAACTAGCAAAAGCCAAGTAGAATTAAGGGTTCGTTTGATTGCAAGGGTGGAAAGAAAATGAATTTCAGGAAAAATAATTACCTAGAATTTGTTTTCCAGGGAATTGTGAATTAAGTGTGTTTAATTGGTATAATTTTCCACCCGAAAAATTTTAAAATTTTGTATCCTTTTGTGTTCATTTGGCTTTGTTTTTCATAAAACATTAAAGTGATAAATTTTTCCACAGTTGGTTATAAAAATTTGTTTCCATTGCCAAAAAGTTTTAAAAAAAAAATTTTTTTTTTTTTTTGTGTAAAAAATCATTTTTTCATCAAAATTTAGTGTTCGTTTGACTTTGTTTTACATGGAAATTGTCCATTAAAGTGAAAAAAAAAAATTGCAATTGGTTATGAAATTTGTTTCCCAAAAAAAAAAAAAAAAAAACTTGGAAAATCAAAACCCACCTAAAAGGTGGGAAATGATTTTCATCAATTTCCAAGAAAATGTGCACGTGCAGGCCAAAGTAAGAAAACATTTTACATGGAAAACTTCTCCTATCCAACATCAAAAAAGTGAGAAAGTGGAAAACATTTTCTTAGTTCTAGGGAAAATATCACCTATCAAACAGGGCCTAAGTTAAATGGAGAAGTAACTGAGTAAATTCTGAAAATCCATATAAAATCATATTGAAATGAAAAAAAAAAAAAAATCTATATTTGAAGACAGATTATTCACGACACGAGACAATTGGTTTAGTTAAAGATGCCACTGATCAATTTTGATGCTTATATCTGATCTATTCTGATGCATCCAGAAATAGCAAAAGAAATAGTCGACGCGAAAAAGAGGAGTAAAAGGAATATATTCAGCTAAAAATGAAGTGAGATGTATACCATTTAACCAATCAAGAGAAAGCATGTTTAAACCGAACAATCACAAATAAGAGGTCCAAGATTAAAAGAAAAGGATACAGATAATCATCTTAAAGCTCCAAAAACTATGTGATAATTGTAAGCCAAGATTACAAAATTCCTAGGAATCTCAAATGGATCAGGTATGAAATTAACAATAAATCCTAATTTCCACAAAAAAATTGATTCCAGTTAAATTGTAAATATGACAACAGAATACTTCCGAGTTTTCAAAACAGTTCCTTAAGAGTAGAGCTGCCAGTGAGATCTCTTCAGAAACAATACAGTTCTGCTCAAATCATTTATTACACAATTTTTTACCTTTAGAGTGGTTTAAACAGGTCATGTGCGCCATATAAAACCTTAGTTGTGCCACAAACATTTTATATAACACTTAAAGGTTAGTTTTGTTTCTGGAAAAAGAGGAAATGTTAGATAGAGGTGTCAAGACGGACGGGCCGGCCAGACCCGTAAAAATCGGTCCGGATCGACCCGGGACCGCGGGCCGACCCGTGACCCTAGCGGGTGGTTCACGGGCCAAAGAGGTGTGACCCGCGGGTTTCGCGGGTTTAGGCTTCACGGGCCGCGGTTAACCCGCTGGCCCGTGAAAAAAAAAAAAAAAAAAAAGTAGGTGTCAACCTAGTTGGGATGTATTTAAACTATAAATTATAGTAAAAGTAGGTGCCAACCTAGTTGGGATGTACTTGTGCTATAAATATTTGATAATAGTAATTAGACATGCATTTAGTTGTTATTTGTTTAAGTTAAATTTAACTTTGCAAAGTTATAAATAATTCATATAACATTAAATTTGAATTCTATGTAAAAATTTCTTGATATAATTATGAATTTATCATTTTGTTCAATTTTTAGTTTACATTTAACAAAAAAATATATATTTTTTGCTATAAATATGAAAAATTCTATATTTTTATAATTTTATTTATACAATCATACAGGCCAAATCGGAACGAACCGCAGCCCGTGACCTGCATGGGCTCGACCCGGATGGGTCAGCGGGCGGGCTTGGGTTGTAGTCCAAAATTGTGGGTCGACCCGTAACCGGCCCGGAACCTACGGCGGGTGGGCTTTTTTTCACACAGGCCGTTACCGGGCTCACATGTTGGCAGGCCGACCCAGCCCGGACCACCCGGATTGACACCTCTACTTCAACTTGATACCAATTATAAACATTATGAATCATAAGCTAAAAATTAGAAATATTATATTATCATGTGATATAAAATTGTTTTTCCAGTTAATCCTTGAACTAAGTAGCACAAAAATTTGTGTCTAGAAAGGTCAAAGTGTATTGCTTTTTTAAATTTGACAAGTACGAAACACAAAATCTGTAGACCTTTTTAGACATGAATTACATATAAAAGCTCAATGAAAAACCAAAACATACACAGCAAACAAGATCTTGCACTTCCATAACTGATGAGTAAGAAACCATATGCAAGAATTTGTTATTACAGTAAGAGCAAAAAAGAAAAATCACAATGGAAAATCATAAAAAATTTACAGATATAGTTATTTTGAATCGATAATGTTACCTGAATCGGCTGCATCAACAGAACCAGGGATGTTATGAATGAAAATATGGCAGAACAATCGAAAGATCCTCTTGAAATTACTAGCGAGGCAACACCAAATGCAAACAACATCCCAAAATACATTATTTGCACTATATGGGGAATAAAGGCTTTCATTTTCTTTTTTCTCAAATATGCAGATAGTTGAGTGGAAGCAAGTGATTGAAACCTGAAACTTTCACAGGGTTCTGTGTTATTTGCCTTCACAAAAAGAATTGATGGAAAGACCTAGAACAAAATGAAGGATTCATATGCAGTTAAGATTGTAAGCATACAAAAATAAAAGAGATAATTTCAATAATACTTCATGGAAATTATCAGATAAAATTTCATAACTGCAGTTTTGGACTACTGCCTTTAGCTAAGAAACATTTTGCTAACTGAATCATGCACAGATGGAGTTCAGTGAAGAATATAATGATATTGTAGCAAAGGTAAATACTTCACAGACATCTTTACTCTTCCCTTATCAGATGTTTTAACATAAAAAATATTGTAGACAAAAATTGTCTTTGGTAGTTAATGGGCATAAAATCCATAATAAGCACCTAGGATATTAGTGAAAAAACCGTAAACAATAGTGTCACCCATTGTTCCTTATATAATTAACCTAACAGTACCTCATTCAGGTATGCTGAGAGGGCAGCAATACTGAGATGTGCCTCATTGGATATTTCACGAAGCTTTTCTCCAAGGTAACCAGTTATGAATGCCATTAATGGAATCGCCTTAACAAAACCAGAAATATTTTGATTCCTTAACTTTAGTCCATAAGGTAAAATGGAACCAAAAAAAAAAAACTAAATTATGTCCATAACTTTCTCACCAGCGCAGATATTAATGAGAGAGTAGGGCTCATGATTACCATCTGGGTAGCCATAGCCGCAATCTGCAAGGTGCTGGGTACAATTGTCTGAGAAAACAATAAGAATAGACAACATTAAGACAGCAAGAGTGAGAAGGTGTGAAAGAAGTAGGATACGGATTGAAGGAAGACTTGTACACATCTTTAGCATCACACTGTTAGGGACTGTATAATACTGATCGAAAGTTTGTTGTCATAATATTAATATGTAAACTCCTATGCATAACAGCATTACATGCTATATAAAATTATGAACATAATGCAGAAAGAGCGGTTAGCTATAATAGTATTACATCATTTTAGGTTTACCCACAGCTTGAACAGTTTCTTTTCAGATCCCATCAATTATGAACATAATGCAGAAAGAGCAGGTTAGCTACCCCCATGTACGGTTCCCTACAGTCGAAACCCGGTGCAGCATTAGGTTAGAGAGCTGGATGATAATTAAATTGCTATTTTAATTTTGTAGTCCGGGTATTGTTGGGAAAAACAAATAACTATAGCATATCTTAAGTGAGTACTTTGTTTCCATCAACCCCTATTATTTATTAATTATACATTTAAACATAGATATATAGGATGTAGCTGACCTCAAATTACTGAGAAGAAGACTTATTTTTCTAGTAAATTGCCTGATCTTATATTTATTTGCCTCCTCAAGACTAGTTCTACAGTTATAACACCATGCAGTTCTGAAATTACAAGATCTCACTAATACATCTTTTTGAATAACTTCCTATTTAAACTTCACAAATTCTCACTCGTAAGCCAACTTTCAAGGAGCTCACGTGGTGAACAAATAGTACTGGTGAGCAAAACAAGCAACAATCACTATCTATTGATGAAAAAAGCAAAAGAAAAACATCTAAAAACCTAAACATGCTCCTATTTGGTTTGATAAATAGTGGGTTAAACATCATTTGATAGATTTCATCACCAAGTAACCTTTTCATTAAACCTTATAGTATGCTAGAGGAAATCAAATCACAGAAGAAATTGAAACTGAGGTAACTTATTGATTTATGCATCCACAGGAACAAACATGCAAATGGGATATTCAATACATTGTCAACTTCATCCAATCATTAACACAACATGACAACAAACACCCTGATAACTAAATAAACACAGTAATGAATTAGAAAGCCTCAATCACAATACAAAAATAAAATAGAAAAACTCACATCCAAGAGAGAATAAACAGTGTCACCAACATCCGTGGCCTCAGCTGTTATCCGATAAGCAACATCGCCAGGCATAACCCCCTTCTCACCTTCAAAGAACCCCAAGTCCCTCTGCAAAACCCTGTTAAATACAGAAACCCTGATCTTATAAACACAATTCAACGCAGCCTCCCACAAAAACGCCTGCTGCAGATAACTAGCAATAATACGAACCAAAACAAAAACCCCCAAAACCAAACCATCTTTTCTTAGGTGCATCAGATTCGCAGTGGTCAATAGAGAAGGAAACTTTCCCACCAGGGGGACTATTTTGGAGAGGGAGTAGACAGAGACAGCGCTACAGATCCAGCCGTATAGGATCGGCCGCCAGTCGGACTGAAGGTAGGGCTTGAGGGATTTGAGAGAGGTGAATTTAGTTCGTGGAGGGCGGCCGTTGGGGGAAGTGGCGGCGGCGGTTGTGGTGGGTGTAGAGGATGATTTGCAAAAGGAAATGGGAAAACGGTTTGCATTTGAGGTATTGTAGGTGTAAGCACGGTTAATCTGGAGACGAAAGAGAGAGGGGGAATGGGATTGTGTGAGATGAAATAGGAACACCATTTTCGGTTGAGAGAGAGCAGGAATGAAGGCAGTGGGAGAGAACTGTTTTTAACCGCCATTATCCAACTGGTTTGATCTTGTGGGCAGAAGGACTAAATTGTAACAAATATTTTAGTTCAATTGTCAAGTTGGAATAATATTAAAGTTCATGGATCAATTTGTAATAGAATGAAATTGAGTGATTATATTCAAAGTTCAACACGTTACAAAAATTAAGCCCATGTTCGGTACATATTAAAATTTTCATTTTCATTCTCCTACTCATTTCCAACCATACATTCTCCAATAAAATAATATTTTCCATCACATCAATAATTTTTCCTTTTTTTTTTCAATCATACATTTTCCATCAATCTACTATTTCAAAATACATTCTTCCAAAATAATGTAGCTCAAACACACCCCAAATTGTACTCTGTAGTAGTTAGCATGTAATTTGAATAATTATTTATATAAGTCAACCGATCGCTCTTCCTATTGGCTTAATAATTGTTGATATCTCAATCGGGGTTCCTTCGTGTAAAGTTTACTACTTAATATATTCAATTTTTAGATCGAGAACTTAATTGGAGCGGAGCCATTATTGAAAAACATCGAAATCAAGTAACTCATACTCATCCATTCAACTATAGTTTTTATTAAATGTTATAAACACTACGATATTGCTGCATTGATAGGCAGACAAGACTATAAAAAGACAAAAATACTTTGATAACGATAGTACTAGACAAGTTATGAAAGAGGAAAGAAGTCAAAATACTATTCGTTGTGTATGTAAATACAATCGTTCTAAACATGTACTTCCACAAAAAATACAACACAAGTAACAATAATGTATGGTTATACTATCAAAACATCTTTGTATTCGTGTTTATATATCTATGTGCGCATGCACATGTTTTGAGGGCGGGTTGCTCTAATTCTGTTTAAGTTTCTTGGTGATGGCGAAAATCGGCTGACTGCAGACGGGGGTGGAACCAACACGTAACGAGCCATGGCAACCATCTGTGCTGGTTCTATCAGAGTTTTTTTCCCATATATTGGGTAGCCGCTCGAGCAACCGCGCCATAGCGACCATCCCCTAGCCTAGAGAAAAAAGGAGCAAGCAAAATGGGGAGAAATCATCACACAAAAGGAGGGAAATCTTGGAGAAATCAAGATCAAAACTTAGCAAGCTTCAGGAATCTTAGAGGGTGTTTGGTGTAGATTAAAATCAGATTTTAAGAGGATTGTGATAGAAGTTTTTGAAATGTGTGATTGAAAAGATATGAGACTCATAAAAGATGTGGTTAATGTTGATTGTTTGACTTTGACTTATATTAAAATCAGATTAAAATATGGCCCAAACAGGCCCCTACTAAGGGATAAATTTATTTCTTCATCTTGTATTTCACATTGTATTTTCTCAACTACTGTGATGTATTCTTCTAATCTTTTTCATTGCTCTACTTAAATACAATGGGCTGGGATGAATGAGGAAGCTTGACCTAAATATTTTGTGTATTATCATTATTGTGGCCACTATATGATTATGCCAAGTGATGTGTGCCATTATTAAGAAATTCTTGAATATTTTAGATCGAGATGGTAAAAACACTAAATTCTTGTAGGAGATAGACATATACTCCTAACCCTATGTAATCATTTGAGCTATTTTCACAAATTGGTGTGCTGTTGTAGGCATCCAAAAATAGTCTTTAAACCTCTAAAACTACTGTAGCAATGGAAGTAAGGGTCGATCCCACGAAAAGTGTGCAATTCAACAATTTATGCTTCGTATAACGATTGAGGGGTTTTGTTTATAACGAAATCAATCTTTTAAAAAATAATAATGTAAATTAACGAGTTGTATTAAATCAATGAAACGAGTCTTGATCAAAGTCAACTTCTACCATTGAAGATTTATAATCATTCATCAATCCACAAAGAATAATCAATTCACATTCACAATATTCATCGTTGGATAAATTCATATTTCTCCTTAATTTTAGTTAATTAGAAATCAACGTTCTAATTAACCATAATTATCAAATAATCTCAGACCATCACTAAAGATTTAATTTAATAAGAGCTTTAAATAATAGAGAAATCAATGAACTAGATAATACAAACACCAGTGGTTGCATTCAATCTATTTAAACATTATTCTTAAGATTCAATAACCTTTATCGTAGAAAATTATCGAATCCTAATGCTTCACAAGTTAAATGATTCGAACAATTACGGATTTAAGATTTAACTTAGCTATAAATTGCAATATATGAAAAACTAATAAATCTCTTAGCAATAAAAAATAGCAATCATAAAATTATGCATAGAAGAATATTCAATATTGAAAATATAAATTAAACAATGAAAATATGTGAATTCCACAGTTATAATGTTTTTCAAGACTTTGGTATCCTTCAATCAAGTACCAAGAGTTAGTTACACATGATATATCCAATAAAAGTAGAAAGAAAATAGGTTGGAGGCATTCTGGTTGTGTTATAGGGTTTTCAAATTTTATTTATAGTTTTTCCATAGGTAGTTGACTTAAATTCGGAAACCAAAATTTTTTCCCCGATTTGGCCTGGGTGGGTGCCCAGTAAGAAATGGGGCGGCCACCCAGGCAAACAAAATGGTTTCTGTTAATCATTATGATGGTTGGGCCAGGCGCTCGCCCAGTACACAGCGGACAGCATTCAGTATTTTGATCATATCTTTCAACACCAATGTCCGATTAAGATGATTCAAAATGTGTTGAAAAACTAACTCAAATGACTACAACTTTATTTCAAATACCATCTTCAAATTCGATCTTTTTCCACATCAAAATTTGGTCTCAATATGAGGCTGAAAACCGATGCATAACTTTTTCGCCTGAAAGTTGATATTTGATAATACTTTGATTGTATTTCATATATTTGACTTCTTTCTTCATCCAATTGGCCTCCACACTCCCAAGTCTTCATCATGAGGTTCAATACAACTTTTGAATATTTGCACTTTGGTTCCCGAACTTTCGCTTTCTTTCATTTTGGTCATTTTCCCCTTATTTCTTCTAAATTACGCCATATCCATCGAATTGCCACCTAAATCAAAATATGAGAATACTAAGTACATTTAGGCATAAAATAGTCATATGAGCGCATTCAATAAGGAGGAAAAAATATCCGTTTTACATTTCTATCAAATTCCCCCACACATAACTTTTGTTCGACATCGGGCAAAACTCAAATTTGATTTCTCAAAAACACCAAGTCATAATGCCAATAACATAGAACCATCAAACTTTTCAAAACACATAAAATATCATGAATAACCATTCCACATAACATATAATAAATTAGCAAACATTTTCATATGAAGATGGAGTAAACTAAATATGTAGACCCTCACGAATATAAGCACTCAAATTGTACGTGTTTCGCTCATGTGTTTAAAATGGTACGTGTTTCGCTCAAATTCATTCCAATGGAGATATTCTACCATATGCTCGCATATCTTCTCATTCGCCACCACTTAGATCACATGTTTTACAAGAATTATAAGAACTTTTCAAATGTTGTAATATGGCTTATGGTCAAGGTGGGAAACGTTTAGGTATGTGACTCAAGAGCCATCGAAACTAGTGGAATAAAGATAAATAGACTTAGCTCAAACATATACATAAGACATGTAAACCAACCACTCCACATGATAGCTTCATCATTTTTGTATATATCCCACACAAATCGAACTCTTTCTTGAAATGTATGAAGAGTTATGAATATAGATCCTTTTCACATTAAAATCACTATTCTTCATCACTTTTTTTTTGTTTTCTTGTATTTTTCTTGCACAATGTAAACTCCAAATTATACACCAATACTGGAACTCCTTGAATTGACATAAAAAATTTGTTCAAATTCACCAATAATAGCACTACCATAAATCTTGATATATTCACACTTATTTTCTTGCATACCCACACTTCTCATGACATTCAACAATATTCCACTAGCTCTAAGGCTTGGGTAAAGATATTATTTTTCCAGTTTAAAGCTTGTAATGTGAGTTTATACAAAGAAAAGACAATAAGGTTGAAAGTGGCTCAACAATGGAAAATTCAATTATAGGGTCAGCTATTTGGCTAATGAAACATATTTATGTAACAAAGATGGCCTTAAACATGTTCGTGCATGCATGTGTCAATGTGATCTTGAAGAGAATCAAGGCAAGTTCTAGAGAAACAAAACCATGGAAGAATATCACACATAAAAAGAAATAATGAGACTGTTATGGATGTATCAGTCTAAAGGCTCAAAAATTTCATCGATTTTTGTCTACATAATTTAGTTACTACCATCTTCAAAGAAAATAACTCCACTAATCAACTCAAAGTTGAAGGATTATTCATTCAATCATGTTATGAGTTCTTCAAAAGTCTAATTAATTCCAGCACTACAACAAAACTGTAATTTGGCGCAAAAAATTGTTGTCTCAAAAATTGAGATTTTGTTGCAAAAGTAATTTAGTGACAACAATACGTTTGTTGCGAGCATTGTCGCACTATATGAGTTACGGAATATGTTCTGCGACAATTTTCGATCATTCATCGCAGTAACAAAATCGCGACACTATTTGTTTGACGCAGAAAGTATGAAATAGCGACAAAATATATGTACTCATAATGTCGTCGCAATGAATATGTGTCGCGAAAAATTTAAAGGACGACAAGTCAGCTTGTCGCAACGAATATTCCAATAAAGTTTTTTGCGAGAAATATGTTTGTTGCAAATGTTGAGTCACCAAATGTAATTTGTGACAACTTTCGATCATTCATCGTGTTAACAAAATTGCAACACTATTTATTTGCCGTAAAAAATACGAAATAGCAACACTATTTATTTGACGCAAATTATGTCCGTTGATAATTACCAACGAATTTCCATCACTATTATGAATTAAAATCTTTAAAAAATAATTTTATTTTAATAATTATTTTCTTGAGAACTTAATTTATTACATATTAAACCCAAAAATAAAAAATGCAAAAATTATAATTATAATGTACAAACTAACCTACATTGAAATTGAAAATACATCCATTCAATTCATTAGTTTTAGAGTTCGAAACAAAATATAAAAAATGTTACAGAAATACTTATTTACACTGTTGAAGACTATCTTCTACAAACAAAAAGAAATGATGTACATCAATCGTAACTTCCATAAAAATGATCAAAGAGCCCACTCCCATCTGCTACAGAACCACCACCACAAGCATGTGAAGTACTAGCATGAGCTTTTCGTAATCTGCACATCAAGCACAACCACCAAGAAACAAGACCAAAAGCATCCTCAACAATTCTAAGTTATGTACCAAACCATGAATAGTTGCATTTTCCTTAAGCTTAACTGGCGTCTAAACCTTCTTAGCTATAAATGAAGCAAATGATATTGATTACAGGGGTTATCAATTTGCTTCATTTGTTATTTACAACTATGTATTGGACAACCACCAAAGCAGAGCAGCTTTCATTACTAAATATTAGACTCGGGGAAGATGCTATAACATATCAGGATTCAGAATAAGAACTGGATATTAAGCAACGGGTTGCTACCTACAAACAAATAAAAAATAAATGAAAAACAATGACAGGAAAAATCTCACAGTAAAAGTGTGAAGCAACAGAGATTCAAAACTTCAAATTAAATTATGCGTGTACCTGAGGACACATTAAAATCAAACTAATCAGAAGGTTTGCACCTTTCCATGAAGCTAAACTTCTCTGCCTGTATAAATACACATATACAATCAAAAAATCAAATACAATAAATCTCTTAATCTGTGAGTTTAAGGGAACAATACAACAAAGCAAAACAGATCCCAGTTATTGAAGCAGTAGAGGATTCCCCTGCTGTTGTCCTGTAAACAAATTCTAGACTGTCAAATGCCTACAAAAAGAACAATATGAAATCAACTTGTAACAATTAACATCTCTTAACAGAAAGAAAAACAAAGTGTAGTTCAGCGTGCACTAATCAAAAAGTAGTCCAAAAGTAAAATAAGATAGTCAGTAAATCAAATAATAATCAAGATTATAGTATTCTACATAATCCATTCTACCTGCAACAGAATTGAAACCCATCAGTACGCTAAAAGGCAAAACAAGTCAAAGACATACGAACCAATGGGCAAAAATTCCTTGTTGAGATCTCCAAACTTCCATTGATACCACCAAGAAGGGGATTATAGGTTGAAAGTTTACATAATAATTCACTGTGGCAGGAGCTGATGTAATCTGATTACCAATTGATTGTCCCCAATACCATAGCCACCCTACAATCTGAAAACAAAATCTTTCGGGGGTGCAAATAACATGTCTTGTGCAAAGAAAAGCAATAATAGTCAATTGCTTTTTGGGTTTAGGGGTTGATGTTTATCGTGTTTTCAAGATGCAGAAGAAGAGAATAGAGAGAAGGTTGTTGATTCCATGTAGGGGCTGCAAGCTCCTTCAAAATCCTATTTTCGACCATGGTTCTTTCTCCTTCAAACTCAAAATCACTTGCAAATGGATTGTTGGGGTTGAAATTGCTTTCTTCAAGATTTTGTCGGATGTCACTCCTTAACCTGCGCAAAGTTTTTTCAACTTTTGAATCGTACTGCAAATCACTTTGATTAGAAGATCGAGTTGCAGTCATAAACAAACAAAATAAGTGAAAAATAAATTATAAAAAAAGAAGATTAAGAAAGACAAATAAAATTCTATGCTAAAATTTCTATAAAAAAAATAAAAAACCTAAAAACCTAGAAAATTATGATTTTTTTTCAAAAATAAAATAAATAACTAAAGAAACACAAAAATAAATTAGCACCACTCCCCGCCAACGGCGCCAAAATTTGGTGTGCTGTCATGAGCACCCAAAAATAGTTCTTAAACCTCTAAAACTAATGTAACAATGGAAGTAAGGGTCGATCTCACGAAAAGTGTGCAATTCAACAATTTATGCTTCGTATAACGAATGGAGGGTTTTATTTATAACGAAATCAATCTTTTAAAAAATAACAATGTAAATTAACGAGTTGTATTAAATCAATGAAACGAGTTTTGATCAAAGTCAACTTCTACCATTGGAGATTTATAACCATTCATCAATCCACAAAAAATAATCAATTCACATTCACAATATTCATCGTTGGATAAATTCATATTTCTCCTTAATTTTAGTTAATCGGAAACCAGCATTCTAATTAACCATAATTATCAAATAATCTCGGACCAGTGCTATAGACTCAATTTGATAAGAGCTTAAAATAATAGAGAAATCGATGAACTAGATAATACAAACACCAGCGGTTGCATTCAATCTATTTAAACATTATTCTTAAGATTCAATAACCTCCATCGCAGAAAATTATCGAATTCTAGTACTTCACAAGTTAAATGATTCAAATAATTACGGATTTGAGATTTAACTTAGCTATAGATTGCAATATATGAAAAACTAATAGATCTCTTAGCAATAAAAAATGGCAATCATAAAATTATGCATAGAAGAATATTCAATACTGAAAATATAAATTAAACAATGAAAATAGGTGGATCTCACAGTTATAATGTTTTCCAAGGTTTCGGTATCCTTCAATCAAGCACCAAGAGTTAGTTACACATGATAGATCCAATAAAAATAGAAAAAAAATAGGTTGGAGGCGTTCTGGTACGTTCTGATTGTGTTCAAGGGTTTTAAAATATGTATTTATAGTTGTTTCCATAGGTAGTTGACTTAAATTTGGAAACTAGAATTTTTTTCCCGATTTGGCCTGGGCGAGCGCCCAGTAAGAAATGGGGTGGCCGCCCAGGCAAACAAAATGGTTTCTGTTAATCATTATGATGGTTGGGCCAGGCGCTCGCCCAGTACACAACTGGACATCGTTCAGTATCTTGATCATATCTTTCAACACCAATGTCCGATTGAGATGATTCAAAATGTGTTGAAAAGCTAACTCAAAGGGCTACAACTTTATTTCAGATACCATTTTCAAATTCGATCTTTTCCACATCAAAATGTGGTCTCAATATGAGGCTGAAAATCGATGCATAACCTTTTCGCCTGAAAGTTGATATTTTATAATATTTTGATTGTATTTCATCTATTTGACTTCTTTCTTCATCCAATTGGCCTCTAACACTCTCAAGTCTTCATCATGAGATTCGATACAACTTTTGAATATTTGCACTTTGGTTCTCGAACTTTTGCTTTCTTTCATTTTGGTCATTTTCCCCTTATTTCTTCCAAATTACGCCATATCCATCGAATTTTCACCAAAACCAAAATATAAGAATACTAAGTACATTTAGGCATAAGATAGTCATATGAGCGCATTAAATAAGGAGGAAAAGAAATACGCATTTTACATTCATATCACAAATATTTAATGTTATTGATTGTGTTTAATCGACACATAGATATGGTAGGTTAAACTAATTGATTAGGATTAATTTCACTCGAGAGACATAATTAACTAAAACAGGAAAATCGGGTTTAACAAGATCAGTGAGAATTTTTATTAATTCGTTTGTGGATAAATTCATTTAGTGACAGTCGAGTGGAATCATGAATCCCAACTCGTTTAAAAATCCGAATTTTCATCATTTTTATTACTGTGTGTTTTAAATAAACGTCAAAAATCATTTTCTTTTCACTTTCAACCTAAAATCTAATTGTGTGTATTTTTTTTCGTTAATTTGAGTCAATTATCGTGTAATTGGAAGAAAAACTCTTTGAGGGATCGACTTGGACTCAACATCCATTTTATTACTTGAATGCGACCTGTGCATTTGCGATTTGCACTTTTTAGCGATCAGTTACCGATAATGCAAATTTGGGTCCAATAAAGTTTCTTTTTCTTCTTTAATATATGAACCATTAGAACGATGATTTTGATGGCTGTAAATGTACATTACCTTTGAATCAGCAACTTCTCATGAAATGGAATCAACCTGAACATCCTTGTTCTGGCTTGGATTCAACTCTTTTTCTGCATCATCAACTGGAAATCTCTCAGAGGCAGAGCTTGCCATTTCTCTGAAAACTAGACAATTTTTACTTGTGTGGATTTTCTGTATTAGCCCTTTCTGTTTATGCTAATCTGCAGGAAAATTAGAACGCTTTTTCCTTTCCCAAACATTTTTACATTATCCAAAGAAAGCTTAGTGTACATGGGAAAATAAATGACACGCGGAATGCAGGTTTTACTAAGCTAAACATGATTGAGCAGAGATCCTGAAAGGAAAAAATGTGGCACAATGATGCAATGGCTAATTGGGCTTCTCTATGCTAGCCCAACTGGAAATGAAACCCAGCCCACTGTCTATCTATTTTCTTGTTTGCAAAAACGTGTTGGTCCTTTTGTGCTGAAATCGTGTTTCCTCTTTACTTAACTTCTTGGACGCCTGTGATGTCACCACGTGTCGCCTCCAACACCGTTGGATAGGTGACTGTAGAGTGACTCACTTAAAAGGGGGTCATTAGGGTTTGAGGGTGGTTCGTTCGGTTTCTAGATCTTTCATTCTCTCTCTCTCTAGCTGCGCCCTTTTCTTCTCTTCTTCGAGTTCTCTTCTTCTCCTACAGAAATCACTCTGATTTCTGGTGCTTTCCTTCGACTGTATGTAATCTTGAGTGATTTACTTGGTTGAACCTTGGTTCTTGTGTGAACCGTGTGTTGGATTAGAAGGAACATCTGTCTTGTGTGATATATAAGCCAAGTCTGAGTGTCCATCCCTGTAATCTCTACCTTGGGGCTTGATTTGTGTTCTGTAGTGGCTACTCTTGAAGATTGACAAGCCAAATCTGGAAGATCGAAACCTGTGGGGTTTTCGGCCACACTATAAGCTACGGTTCTTTCTTGTGTTACAAATTTATTGTGTTAAATTTGTACAACCTGTTAGTGTTTATGATTTCAGTCCTATTGATTGTGTTCGAATATTGAAGTGCAATATATACTTTACAGTTTACTTATGTTCAGTTTCTACTTTTGCACATGTATGTTGGTTGATTGTTTTGAGCTAATCAGTGAATCTCCTCCCTACAGATCCATTAAAGAGAAACTCAGTACAGTAGAGTATGAAGCAACTCCACCCATAATTTTAACAGAAAATAAATGAATCTCACACGTAAATAATAATAATAATAATGTTCGTAAAGTAAATGACTAATATGTCCACCAGTGTCACACCACGAACTTCACCTCCATGCTTCAACCCGTTCTGTTGGTGAATTTATCCGGCTAGTGATCTTTAACTCTTTGCTCTTCTGTGTGTCGATAGAAATATGAACAACTGATTGCTGAATAAGTCTCTCACGTACTTTCTTAACATTTGAATTGCTCGATTGTCCGATTCTCATTGACTGGTTTTTTGAACATGGTACTGGTTCACTTCCCATTGAAATGTTACCTTTTTCAAGTCTATTCATTTCCGTGTCAATCATGTGCCATTTTCCACCTGGAAGGATATTCTTGATAGAACTAAGAAAACCATATGTAACGTTAACAGTTTTTGATTCAGCCGGGAAGGAGTTTAGGTTGTACTTTGATGGTGATACTTCAGGGACATTAAATTGGTTCTCTGTATTTACGCGATTGGCCACGTTAATTATTGGTTCGGATGTGCCATCACGATCATCTCCATCAGAAGGCTTTAACTTTGAAGCAGGATCAGTTTGTACCATGCAATCTTCTCTTTCTCTCAAGGTTTTGACTATCAAAGTCCTTAGAAAGTTCATTACTTGGACCGCGTACATCAATGCTGTCAAAGGATCTGCCATCTGCAGCTAGCAAATATTAGCATCGTTGAACCAAATTAGAGTTAAGTGTGAATGGAAAACCAAAAAACTCGGTGGAAAAAGACCTTTTTAGATGTATAGTATAGACTTTAGCCCTCAAGAATCTAAAAGCTTAAGTTGTTAGGTAAATAACGAAATTATTTATTTAAATTTAGTTTCAATATCCCCTCGCAAGCATGCCGCACAATTTTCATTAGCAGTTGATAGCAAAAATTAAATTCGGGACTCATTTGACCTAACATTACTATGTTAAACTACTTCATCTAAAAGTCGTTGATGTTTCACTCATGTTCATAAACGGTTTATAAACACTCAAGACATTTTTTATCCACATATTTCGAGAACCCCACAAGTACTACTCACTTATCGACGACTCATTTCTATCTATTTATAATTTAAACCATTTATAAACACTTCCTAAACATGCTTAAGCAACATATTTTTTTTACTTTTAGTCAACAAACAACCCACTATATATCTGCTCACCTGCGTCATATTTGGTGCAAAAACCATGGCAATATTTCGTGCATTCATCTTGTTCAGATCTTCGAGCTGAGCGACATCAGCCATTAGGTTAATTGCCCAATCCAATAGACCAGCATCAGTAGGTGGAAGGAGCTGTACAAGATGAGTGCACTCTTCTTCCGATTGAGCCTGCATAATCTCGTCTGGTGAGAGAGAGTCCAACACACCTCTCGGGAGTTCTCTGAACCAAGCCTGCAGAGCACCATTATGTGAAGTTGATGCAATATATAAGCTAAACGGTCGCAACTTCCCTAATGCGGTAGAGGCATATTTGGGATTAGACACATGCATACACCTCAGGATTAAGACAACCAGAACAATGAAAATAGAAAATAATTGCATTGAAGCAGAATAGTTCTCATGTTTCACCGTAATTAATAGGCAAAATATTCTCCTTTTAGCGCATAGTGATAAATTATTTTGAAAACAGATTTAACAAAATAAATTTTCCATGTACAAATGAATTGACTATTGTGATAAAATATTATATCAAAGTAGGCAGGCTCAAGCATTACTGGTAACGTTGATCAATCTTTAGATCTCTCTCCAGTGAGGCCCGAAATCCCCTAAAGTGGAAGCCTTCGAACAGGGACGCTTTAATAATTATAATTTCATGAGTTAGTAGGTGATATAATAGCACTACATTTTGGTAAGCATTTACACAACATTAAAATTTCTGATTACTAGAGGTCTGAAGAAAGGATTCAGTACAATCAAGTCACATAAAGTACCTTAATGAGACCTGCTAAACAATGAACCTCAATATTGTCGGGTACCTCCCCATTATTTAATTGTTCCCTGACAAACTCTTCCTGGCCATTCTCGGCGTTAATTCTGAAGATTCCTTCTGCCTTCAAATTCAATTGCACTAAATCAGTTTTTCCCAGATTAGAAACAGTATCAGCATATATAATGACTTTGTAACTCTGTAGTTACATATTTGTTTAAGCACAGTAAAAGGAAAAAAGAAAACTAAGAAATGTTTACAATGACATGATACCTGCAAACCGCCTTGGGAGTACAAGCGTCTTTGCATCATCAGAAGTATTGTAGGCACACAATTACCTCTGGAGTCGAAAGAAAGTTGCATAGACTCTGTCGAAACTCCAAAAACTCTTGTACTGTCAAGAATAATATCCTAGTTGTCAACAGCGTGAAATAAATTCGGGCATGTCGTTTTGTTATCTGATAAGGGAATTTTGCTGTGTACGATGTATATTTCATACGAATAAGAAAATAGAAAAAAAAAAAATTTAGGTTTTCAGGCCCAACAATCTTCTTAAAATTGGAGTAAGCTAAGGCTAATCGTTTGAGGGATAATATTATAAATTAAAAAATTGAAATAGCCGGTGTACTTATAAGAATGCAATTATAATCTTCAAACAGCGTTGATCAAAATACTCTCAAACCACAGAGGATTTTATATTGAGAAGCTACGAAAATAAAATAGTAGGAAGGGTAAACTGAGATATAATTTTCCTTTTACTGGTTGTTACAATTTAAAATACACACCAAACTCTCCAAAGGAGAGCCGGTGAAGACTCCTGGTCAATGATGAACCTTAAAATATTACACTAATTCAGGTAATACAGAACAAGAACATGTATATCTTTTTGAAGTTTAAAACATAGTGCAATACTTCTATGAAATTAAGTCTAAGGTTACGAGAGTTTCAAAGTTTATGATTAATGATATGATGCAAAATTAAGAGAATCTACAAACATCTTTTTGAAGTTTAAAAAACAGAATTTTATGCACAATATATCTTTCTTTTTCCTCCTCGTTTACTCAATTTCTGATAGTTAAAGCAAAATTGTATTCATATTTACAACTTATTCAGATGAAAAACTTTAGCCCATTTTCCATAATAAATCAAAAGGATCTTTGTGCCTTAGTAACAAGGTTATTCGCTAAACAACGATGTAAAGCTTCTAAAAAGTGTCGATACAAGTACTTGAATAGACAACATTTTATATTTAGATGCAGAAAATAGGGAAACTAAAAGAAACAACTGCTGGTTTTTCCTTCGCCTAGCATGTTTTTATCATTCGTTAAGTTCTGCAACTTTTACCATGAAAACATCAAGAAAAAGAACAGAACTGCACACTCTAACAAGGAGAAATTAACAACCAGTTCAAGAAAATTATTATTGAGAAAAATCAAGGCCACGTGCTAATAAATGCAGCAAAAGAACAAAAGAAAATAGAAGAAAAAACACAAAGATTTACGTTATTCAGCAAAGTCATCTACGTCCAATTCATCAATAAAGTTTCGAATTATAAACTCCCTTTGCTCTCTCAAATGTTTCTTTACCCAATACTCGGTAGACACTCCCACAGCATGTGTTTTTTCTTCGATTCTAAAGTTTTCTTAGAAACCAAAAATTCAGAGAAATAGCTCCTTATAAGCACACTCCCTGCTAATCATCTATTCCCTTTTTTTTTTTTTTTTTTTTTTTTTCTGATTTTTCAAATGACATTCAGTATCAAAATAAAACCTCATTATAACGTTTAGAAGACTAAAAACAGACCTAGCACTGGGAGGCCTTCTGGGAACTTCAGGTTCAAACTCATCAGGGAGTCCAAGAAATCCATTGAACCTATCAAATGTTACATGGGCAACATGCCTAACATTAGTAGGCCACCCAATTTCCATTAATTCTTCAACCCTATAATTTTCAACTGCACTTCTACAACCCGCCAAAGATTTCCTAAAAGCAGTCACCAAAGCAGCCAAAACAGACCACTGATCCTCCTCCTCTTCTTGTTCTTCTAACTCCTGTTGTATTTGAGTACTATTATTTCTCCTGAAAAAATCTACCGAATGAGTGTTAATAAGGGAATGCAACCCATCATCCACGGAGCTTGAAGGTGAAGCCATTTGTGGTGGTGGGGAATGCAGAATGTCTCTCATTTTTTTTCAATGCTAATTTGTGTAGTGTGTATGTGAAGATTGGGTTTAAATGGAGGGAAAATGAGTGAGTTTTAATGGGTTTTCTAGACTGTTTTGGAAAATTAATTTGGATTGTTAATGATGGGTTGGTAGATTAGTGGATTGCTTAAGAGAAAACTAGAAATTGGATAAACAGTATGAATTCTTGAGAACTTGGTTGAGTAGAGTCTGTTCAAAGTAAAGGTTTTAAGGAAGGTGAAACTTATGCATCATCATTCAATCCCTCTCTCTCTCTCTCTCTCTGCTCATTGATTATATGTTACATAAATACTCATTCTGTAGAAACTGAAGTTTCCCAGAACAATGAAAAGTAGAAACTATGAAGAATGTAGAACAGTAGAATCAAACTAAACTTCTTAAAATTGGTTTGATCTGAGTTTCGAAACTTATAAAGAATTTGAAAATCGAACTAAACCATTTATAAAACTAAAAATATTTACTACTCAAATAAAGAAATCTAAGCTCTTTGTTTCAGCTATATTAAAATTTTCATTCTTCTACTCATTTTTAACTACATTCTTCAATAAAATAATATTTTTCATCACATCAATAATTTTTTCTTCTTTTTCAATCACACATTCTCCATCAATCTATCATTCCAGAATACATTATTCCAAAATAACGTGGCTCAAACACACGCTAATTCATTAGGTCCACTAAAATTCACTGTTCACTATATTATCCTTAATGTTTGGACTACTAGTGAGTAAAATGAGGCTTAGACTATTTTTTTCTTTTTTTTTTTTATCGGCAAATAAATTGTATTGATAAAAAATGTGGGTACAATTACTCCCAACATGCCCGAACTTGCCAAATTAATGTTACAATCGATCTAATGACCAAAAACAATGATGGAAACCAATCAAACATAACAACTTCGTCTACGCATTTAAACTAGCTAATGCCTTTGAACTAATCCATCATTTGCATGAAAGTGATTAGGCAGCAAGCCCAATACTGCTTAAAGCAGTGGATACAATCTTAGGGCGTGTTTGGTAGAAATTAAAATCGGATTAAAATTGAAAAATTAGTCGTTATTGTTGACTTTAATTAGACGAGCGAGACACAATAACGGCTATATTTTCAATTTTAATTGGATTTTAAGCACGGCCGAATACGCCCTTAGACTTTATTGATACAGTAGTGCTTCTTGTACAAAACAAGAAGCAACAGAAATTCAACAGAATAAACTCACATGTGGGTCCCGCGCCATTTTTTTTTTAAATGCACGGTGATGCCCACTGTTTGTGTTTATTCTGGTCAATTTTTGTTGCTTCTTCTTCTTCTGTACAAGGGGAATAATTGTTATTGATATAACTGAATTTTGTTAATTGGGTTTGTTAAGTGAACTTTGTATAGAGATTGTAAACAAATATTTATTTTTAAGTTTGTTCACCGAGTAAATCGAAAACAAAACAGAATCGCAAAAAAATTGTTTGATTTGAAATTTTTTCAAACCATTTTAAACATTTAATTTGAAAATAGTTCAAAAACACCCAAATCAAATCATGTTAACTCCTAAGTCCTAATAGAGAGCGCGTGAGGGGTACAAGATTGGGAGGGGGCGAACGAGAGTTATATGTTCATTTAATTTCCGGTGATGTATACACATCTTTTCATAAATTTGGTGTGTGTGTGCGTGTATAATATTCGAACAATTTCATTTAAAACCTAATCACTTGGCAAAGACAGCATTTCGTGTTTAGTTGGGAACCCATACCAATCTCTTTTTGCAAGCAAAATTGATTAGTAAATAGTCCACCATCTGAAGAGGATTAGTTAAGTGGAATTTTAAAAATAATCCACTTTCTTCAAAAAATAATAATAAATAACTGATGAATAAACAAATCTCAAGGTCATCTTGGATTTCGTGGTATTAATTACCTTAAAAATAATGCCTAAATCGTAAATACTATGTATAATCACTAAATGCACATGGATGAGGTGTCTATTATATGATTTCAGACACAACATATATGAAGAATTATTTAACAATTTAGAATGACAGTTGGGATCTGGGGGCATTATGTTCATAAACACACGTTAAAATGACAGGTTAACCCCAATAATTTTATATTTTAAGTGAAGAATATGTATAAATTAGTTAACACGTAAGAATTAGTAAAACGTGTACTTACTGAAAAACTGATCAAACTTCAATCTTTTTTCACACAATTAATTGAACCGATAACTTTTATTCACTTTTCCATCACACGTTCATAGACCCATCGACCTTTATCGACTTTTAGCAACATCGCACAAATCAAATAACTTTTACGAGTTCAACAAGTTCCATACGATTATGTTCTATGCATTCATTACTAGAAGTGGGAGGCTATTTAAAGAATTAAATGGTATTCACAACAGAAATGGCTTGCACTAGGGCTGGTTGCTTTAACGCTTCTTAATAGTCTTTCACCTACAAGCAGTTGAGCATATAACTCCAGCAATAATTTCATCTCAGCATGTATCCTATTCGACATACCAAACACGCCCACGTCCATTAAAAGTGCTTCAACTAAATCGTTGAGCAGTGAGCATATACTTTTCTTGTTTTTTTGGTGGGGATGGGGATGGGGTTGGGTGAGGGTTCAATAAAAATAAAATAATATTATCTAACATCAGCGGTGATAGAGCAACAATCTAAGCAAACACTTGATTGATTCAATTAAATGAATCATGGGACATCGCATTTAAGTGAATATATCACTTAATTGTCATGCATTTATCACATTGACTTGTACTTAACACCAGTGATGTTAAATAACATTACTCGTAAATATATGATTAGAAATGATCGTGCACTAGTGTAGAATGTAACAGCTTTTATCAGCAGGCTGGTGAACTTGTGCAATACATTATCACAAATCAATATACATAATTGAAAAGAATATACAGATCATAAGTAAAGGACGGGGGGAAGATTAGAATGCAGTGGTTGAGCAGTTATGGAAGCCAATGACAGAACATGCGACTGAAATACACAATTAATGGTTTTATAAGTCTCATAGTTATTGGTCTAGAAGCAAACCCATGTGCCAATTTCCCCCTTAAAAACAGAACTTGGGAGCATTAGGCAATTCCCATCTTTTGATGGAAATAAGAGTCTAATGGGAAGTATAAGCCTCTAGAAAAAGATGACAATATCAAGTACATTGTTATGCCGATACATGAATACGATGAAATCAATTGATAATGGTGAGATCATCTGAATGTCAATATTCATCAGCCTTAGTCGACTTGGCACAAATAGTTATATAGATCATTGAGACTAGATATATATAAAACAGAATAACTGCTCATAATTTGAACTCCAAGAAGCAGGCAACTGTTCAACTTTACTTGATAAAAGGAGTGAATTTACACCAGGTACAGCTATACCAAGTAAAGCGAGCTTAAAGCCGATGCCATCTGCACACGATCTTGCTAATTTTTCCCAGTAAGGCACGTAGTCCCTTTAAAAAAAAATTGACAGATCGCCAGCAGAATCACAGCTAAAATCTCAAAGAGTTCTAGGTCATAAATCGGATGCATTAACTAGGCAAACAAGATTATTAATTTAAAGGGACATGTAACTTGGACAACACAACATTCAAGTCATAAGCCACAAGGAGCTATTAAATACGGAATATTGAAGTGGATAATTCTCACAACAGCATATTTTAAGTAAATCTCTTAGAGGTTCCTCTGGTGTCATAAAGCTTCAGAATCCAACATAATCCACTACCAAGTTACATGAATCCATACCACTGCAAATACACAATTACTGTGGTCTACTAACGAATTCAAGTGCTTCAACCATGGGGGGAGATAGGGGTGGACTGTAGCCCACCCTCGTCCTATTAAAAAAAAAAAATTGGTCATAGCCCATTTTTCCCCCCACAATCCAACCCAGTAGCCCACTGTCCAACCTCAGCCCACTGTTCAAGCCCATAACCCATTTGAAAAATTGCAAACCCAATTTGCCATTTATATAAAATTAAACCCAATTGGCCAAACCATTTTCCTGTGATTGCCAAAACCCCACTTTCCAACCTCTTAATTTCTTGCAAGTTACGATTCTCGTCGACTCGCCCATTACGGGCCAATTGCCGAAACCCTTTACCGCCGAAGTCCGCCCTTTATCAGCCGATTCCGAACCTACATAAACTATTGTTGAGGTCAGTAATTAATTATTTTCTTTGTTTTTCACTTTTTCTTTTAATCACTACCTATTCGACAGTTCGGGCATCTGTGTAGTTACCGGACATAAACATTAATAAAACATTAAAGTTCCCATCTTATGCTGCATCCAAAGTTCCTGTTCGATTATTATTGTTGGTTTTGAAGAAATTTTATTTTTTTCCAATTCTTTAAAAGTTTTTATTATGAGGTTGAGGACTTGAGATAATGAAATTGATGAGATGGGGAAAATGGGGTCGAAGACTGACATAATTAAGAAACTATTTGACAGCTTATTGCTTAACTAGATGATGCTACATTGCTACTCCAATTCATTATTCAGCTTTATCTTATCTACAAAACATCTATCTTATCTTCACGGATTTAATTGAATTGAACATTAATATTAATTCTAAGGATATGATGGAATTTGTGGGGTTTCAGTCTGTTATCTTTTTAGACTGTTAAAATATGGATGAATGATTAATCTCGGGCTTGCTTTGTGGATTATAGGTTATTGTGATTTAGGCTCGGAAACTTGTAGATTATGTTCTAAAGTTTGGTGATAAAATCTTTTTTTTCTGGAGTTTTTGAGGTTGTAGATTGGATTTGTTATATTGATTTTAGATTGAGATTGCTTTGTTGATGAAATTCTTACATGGAAATGTATTGATATATAATAAAAGGCTACCAAAACATTTGATTTTTTGTTGTGGATGTGGGTCATTTGAATTCGATTTTGAAGTAACTGAACTCTAATTTAGAGAGAGTGGAGATTGTGTGAGGGTGAGTTTTGGGCACAAGCCGGCTACAATGAGGGTTGAAGGTTTCAACTGTCGTGGGAATTGCAGCATTTCTGCTTTTGCTTAAACTTGTGAATGTGTGGAACTTCTGGGGTACAATCTGATAATATTACCATGAATGTGTGGAACTTCCAACAAAGGTATCTGTAATTTGTTGCTTTGCTAAGCCTCTTGCCTCTTGTGTTTTGTGTTTAATATCTTGTTTCAGTTTCAATTTTGTAATGTCTCATAACTCTTGTGAATGTTTTGCGTGTGCAGTGCAGTTGTGCTTCTGTTTCAGCCTTCATTTGCGGCTTGTAGTGAGGCACTGAGGTATGTTTGGTTAGATACTTAGATTATTTACACTTGTAAGTTGTAACTTGTTCACGTGAATTTAGGCCATATTAGACAATTTTTCTAGTTATATATAAATTTTATTCGTACATTATACTTTAAAAATTTTAGCCCCCTGTACGATAAATTCCTAGCTCCGCCCCTGCTTCAACAGTGACTACACTATTTCCCCTGATGATCTGCAGAACAAGGAAAACCAAATTCTCAAGTTAGACCCGATCAAAAGGACCAATAACAATGACAGAAACACTAAAAGATCAGGACTGAGTAAGCTTACCACCATGCCAATTTTCTCATTGCCATTCACTTCGACAGTGTTGTCCACCACCAGGTTCATAAACTGATCAAAACCACGAAGTGTTCCAACCACCATCCGATTTGCATTCAGCTTGACTGCAATGTAAAATGCCAAATATTTAATAATAGGACAGAGTACAAATGGCCCAAGAAATAGAAATGTGGTGCTCAACAGCTACAAAATGGATACAAGAAGCATGTGAAGTTCACTTGAAGCAGGTGATGGCAATCTGTATTAAGCAATATGAAAAAGGACATGGTACAAGATTTAATTAGATTGAGGCTAGCCACAGACACAATGCTTATAATAAAACTAAGACAATTCTCCTAAGACAAATATTTTGCTGGACATCCTAGTGGTCTACCATTTGCATCAGATATCAGACTTGAACATAAAAGAGCAATTGAATTTACTGGGGAAAAAATCTCTGCTTCTTGGCTGTACTTAGGAGGGTTGTATGAAAATTTATAGATAAATGACCTGATATAGCCTATGTTTGGCCCCCATTTTTTCATAACTTATTTTCAACTACGCATTCTTCCATAAATAATTTTATATGTAAACCAATTTTTTTTTTTTTAAACACGCATTTTCCAAAACTTCACTATTCCAACATATATTTTCTTATCAAAATGGGGGCCGAACATAGACATAATTTGTAAATGCTCTTAAAGAATCGTTACTAGATATATATACAACTTATTATCCCAGCGGACCAAACAAATTGAAATCTAATTGCCACTCCATTAGTTATAGAAGGAATGCACATTAATACGATAATGCTGTTGTGAGATGTCCTGAATATTTAGAAGCAAATAATTTAATATGAAAAGGTCGGAATTTATTATTAATTTAAGTGGAAATAAAAGTTGAACCTGGAACGATGGAGACATACAAAATGAAGATCTCTAAATTCCTATTAATAATTCTTATGTACCAATAAAAACTACATTAAATTACAAGCAATGCAATATTTCATTACCAATTGTTGACACATAAAAACGTACAACCCAATTAGATGATCCAAGAAGTGAAACCCCAAATAAGATATTTGAAGAATATGCCTAAGGAAAACCATACGAAAGGCCCAAAGCAGAGTTGTGCAATGGAGGTCCATCATCGCCCAAGTCTACAAGACACTCAAACCCTGAGCGAGTCCAGTGTTTTATTAATATTCAAGGCGACGATGATGTTTATCGCCCAAGCTTTCGGGACGCTCAGGGCCTAGACACCTTTCATTTTAAGCAACGGTTACCAAACGCAGTTAAAGGATAATCCTATCATGTCCCACAATCCAGGATCCTAGTTACAAGCAGTTAAATGATACCACTAACGACAACGGTTAAGATAGCAGTTTCAGGACGAACCAGCCATGATGGACGTGACAATTACAAAACGACCGGCAGTTCCAAACGGTTCTACCATAACTGTCGAAAGAGTATAAAAGAGAAGAGAATGCATAGGAGAAAAGGACCCGAAATCAAACACTCTTGAATAGAGACTATGTAAGTTTCATTATCTTTATTTTCATCGCATTTAACATTCAATCGTTCTGTGTGCTTGCGCCCCTTGGAGGCATTCTGTTTTCTCATCCATTGTGAATCTTCAATAAAGCACCCCTTTTGGGACTTTGTCTCAAGATGTCTGTTGCTTACACAATTGTCTGAGTTTTTCTGTAATTGTTAGCGAGGCCCGACTTTCCGCGCGAAACAATTTGGGACGCCCAGTGGGACATTGGTGTTGAAAATACAAAAGTGAAAGCAATATGCCTCATAGAAACTCTGATAAAGAGCCAGCAAGCCAGTGACTGGTCCAATCTGTGATTGAACGATATGAGGAGCAGCAGAACTCTCCAGAAACAGATGGACATCAAAGTCGTTACGAACCAATGACGGAATTGAGTCCTCAGACCATACGCGCATTGTTAAATGAACTCATCCAAGACGTCGTTGAGCAGGTAAACTTACGAAATGTTCATAACATCGAAAGATTTATACAAAGTGGAAGTACACATTATGATAACATAGCCAAACAACTAAACAATTTGAATGAAGTCATGAATAAATTAGTAGGCCAAATGTGTCAACCAATTATGCCGAACATAGGGAGTCACTTTCAGTCTAGGACAGTTGTAGGGTATAACTCCCCAAACCTAAGTCCAAATCAAGTAACAGAACCACCGTTTGGACCCTCTACTTCAAACCAAAGAGGTTGTGGGATGGCTAATTTAAATGCCGACGATGGAACACCAAATTTGGGGGGTAACCCTAATGTAAGAGATAATGTCCAAATCAATGGACAGAATGCTATGTGGGCTAATGATGGTGGGAACGTCCAAATTAACGTTAACAATGGTTTAGGTAACAGTATTCATGTCAAAAACCAACTACCAAATATCAGATCTCAGACAATCCCACCAATGAATCAACCTTAGGAGTCCCATATGACCCCAACGCTATGTTGAGGAATCAGATTGTAGAAATAGTACAAGATCTAATGGCTTTTGGGATGCGACATTTTACCAGGTCGACCTATAGTAAGCCATATCCTGATTGGGTAGACCACGCATATCCGTGGCCTAGAGGGTATAAAGTACCAGAATTCTCATTATTTACTGGTATGGGAGAGGTTTCTACTTTAGAACATGTAGGGCGGTTCACATTACAGTGTGTCGAGGTAACTGATTACCATAAGCTGAGACTATTCCCAAGTTCACTAACAGGGGTAGCTTTTTCGTGGTTCATTAATTTGCCAGCGAACTCCGTTCAAACATGGCAACAATTAGAATAGTTGTTCTGCGCCCAATTTTATAAAACTGAATCTGAAGTTACTTTAGCTGATTTGACGAACTTACGTCAATTGCCAAATGAATGGGCAGAAAACTTCCTCCAGAGTTTTAAAATAGCCACGAGTAAGTGTTTCGTGCCTTTGTCCAAAAAAGAATTCATTAGAATCGCTCAGAGCTGTTTAAGTTTTGATTTGAAAAAGAAATTCCAATATAGGGAATTTCTTTACTTATTCCAGTTAAACGCTAACGTGATTACATATGAACGCCTAGGGAGAGAAGAAGAGCATATGAGAAATTATAGCAAATGGACTTATTATAAAGACCTAAATTTTGATGTTCATTTGGTGGGTAATGAACATGACAATCAAGCTGAGATATGCTTGGCCGAATTGGTTAAAGGAGAGACATATGCTTGTCCTGTAATGGCCAAACCCAAAATGATAGAAAAGAATAAGCATATCAAAGATGAAAATAAAAAGGTTAGGGTATTCTCATTTGATGTGACCAAGACTGACCTTATATTTGACAAACTATATAAGGATAATCAAATCAAGCTGAGTGATAAACATAAATTGCCAGACCTTGAACAGATCAAGGGTAAAAAAATATTGCAAATGGCACAACGCTTGGTCACACACGACTAATAATTGTTTGGTTTTTCATCATGTATTACAGGATGCCATTGAATCAGGACGAATTACGTTCGAAACTAAGAAGAAGATGGCAGTGGATGATAATCCTTTCCCACTGCTACTTGGAGTGAATATGGTGGCATCTGGCATCTAAGGCAGGTTACCAAAATTCAAGTTAGTCATAGACGACGGAGAAGAAGAAGGTTCTAGAACTCATCCCAGTGTCTTTGAGTGAATCACAAGAAATTAATCCAGGAATGATGGAGGTATGCTATACGCCAGATGCAACATGAAAGTGAAGGAGATTGTGGATACACCAGGAAGGGGGTCGTACCTCCACCGCTCCAATGTTACCCCAAATGCCCAACTTGGCGAGGGACATGATTCACCATTTTATGGGGAACGGCCCTTTAAAAGGCAAGTCAGGCCGATAAGCAGTGATAGGCAATTCATGTCGATAAACAGCAGGAGAACATTCAGGCCGCATCCCTGCCAACCAAATGTATGGCATTCCTTTCAGTACAATGCAGGAAAAGTGGTGCCCTTTAACGAGATGACTAGGACCCAGAAAAGGCATTTTCAATGTAAATATGGACGAATGATGAGGCAGCAGCATGGACTGTTACGACCTAAAGGAGCTAAAGTGTCTAAGGTAGTTAACCAAAATACTTTGAAGGGTGATAAAGAGGCTAGCATAGGAGATTCAATAGAAGGATTGCCAGAAAGCTCCTCTTGAAGGTCAAAATTTGAACGAAGAGTGAAGCCCGATGATGAAGAAGATCTAGGCCAAACCCTCACTATCCAGTTTGGTACCTTACCTTCTGTCATCGCTAACAATTATTTATTAGCTAACGAGTTCAAAATCAAGCAGAATGAAGAGGAGAAATGAGAAACAAATGAAGAAGAAGCATGCGTACTGGAATGCGAGGGTCAAACATCTCGAGCAACACATAGCGAAGAAGAGGATGATAGCATGACAGATATGGAGAAGGAAATTGACTTGGAAGTAGAAAGAAGAAAAAGGGGGTATCGCGCAACACATTGTTAAAGCAGCTGCATCAAGAAGGCATTCGTGAGGTGGATCTTCTGGGCGAACCATCTGGGCGTTCCTTTGACTTCCATGTACTATATGGAACGCCAAAAAGAATGATAAGAGTACGCCGTGCACAGAAATATGGGTCACCTCCAATAATATTGTCCCCTCCTACTGGCTGGGTAACTAAAGTTGAAACGTCGAAAAATGGTAACAAAGGTGCCAACAAAACAAAAAATCAAGATGAGGTACTCCACGTAGACCTGTTGCACGAAAATGAAGTATAAAATGATAAACAGAAAGTAGAGATAGGTGTTGCTGAGAAAGTTATCTTCAAGAGACCAACTATGAAGTTGACGAAGCATTTGAGGCTACTGTATGTGAAAGCCTTGGTAAACGGCATACCAGTAGCAAAGGTGCTCATTGATAATGGGGCAGCCATCAATACTATTCCGCCTAGAATGATGAGGAAATTCGCAAAGACGGATAGTGATATGATCCCAACAGAGGTCATTCTTACCAGCTTCAACAAGAGAGCAACTTCAGCTAAATATGTTATGCCGTTAGATATAACTGTGGGAACAACTACTAGGACCACAGTCTTCTTTGAAATTGATGGTCCAACCAGTTACAATGTGTTGCTAGGAAGAGACTGGATTCATGAAAGTCGGTGCATACCTTCATCGCTCCATCAATGCTTGGTTTTCTGGAACGATAAAAATGAAGCAGAAGTAATACAAGCGGATCATAGACCTTTTGTTACAGAAGCAAATTCAGTGGAAATGTTTATGTATGAACATGTCAGAGTAGTTCAAGACGGAGAGAACACTCAGATTGTCGCACAGAGCGAAGAACCATTCTCCGTGGACGTACTTACTGAAATCTTCAATCAAATGAGGCCAAATATAGTGGCCCTGGATGAGCCAATAATTGGCAAAAAGATAACCAAGGAAGTTGAATGAATTGCAACTGGCAAAAGGACATGGCTGATATTCAGGCCTTCAAAGCCAAGTTAATAGCTTTTAATAAAGAGTGTAAGGAAAGAACAAAAGAGGAAGCAGCAATGCAGATACTAAGAAATAAAATAGCAGTGTTTGAGTTGGAGAAAAACATTGGCCGAGAAGTCAACAAAGTAGATTGTTTGGAGGAAGAACCTTCTTCAAATAGTGTGGACGAGGAGACGATCGGAATTGCAAAGCCTGGGCATGCTCAAGCATAAGATCCTTTGGTAAAGGTAAACATTGGCGACGAAGGAGAAGACCGTCCAACATTCGTTAGCCAGATGCTCGATCAAGAGGTAAGTACCAAGTTAATAGCTTTACTAAAAGAATATAGAGATTGCTTCGCTTGGGAGTGTGAATGCATGCCTAGTTTAGATAAGAATCTGGTAGAACATAGGTTGTCAACTAAGCCAAACTTTAAGCCTCATAAACAACCTCATAGGCGTTTTGCCCCCAATGTATTGCCTGAAATAAAGAAAGAAATAGAACGACTATTGAGAGCAGGTTTCATTAGAACAGCCAGATATGTTGAATTGTTGTCTAACATTATTCCAGTATTAAAAAAGAATGGTAGTATCAGAGTGTGCATAGATTTTAAAAATTTAAATTTAACAACGCCCAAAGATGAATATTCAATGCCTACGGTAGATTCTCTGGTAGACTCAACTGCCGACCATGTAATGTATTCTTTCATGGATGGATACTCTGGCTATAACCAAATCTACATAGCTGAAGAAGACGTGCATAAAACTGCCTTTAGATGCCTTGGGTCTTTAGGGTGTTTTGAATGGGTAGTTATGCCTTTTGGCCTGAAAAATGTAGGGGCAACCTATCAAGAGCGATGAACTTAATCTTTCATAACATGATAAGCCAATTTGTTGAGTTATACGTAGACGACATTAGAGATGATGACCATTTTGATCAATTAAGACTCTCATTTGAACGAATGAGACAATATAAGCTAAGATTGAGTCCTTTAAAGTGTGCATTCAGTGTTAACGCAGGGAATTTCCTTAGGTTTTTAGTACACAAAAGAGGGATTGGGCTTGACAAAAACAAGGCAAAGGCCATTCTAGATGTCAAACCGTCTAGTAACAAAAAAGAACTGCAAAGTTTCCTAGGTCAAATAAACTTTTTGAGACGTTTTATCTCTAATTGTGCAGGGCGAACGAAAGCATTTTCGTCTCTCCTGAAGCTGAAAAAATAGGATGAATTCGTCTGGAAGGAAGAACATCAAAAGGCTTTTGATAGCCTGAAGTCATATTTGTCAAATCCTCCAGTGTTGGTATCACCTACTCAAGGACGGCTAATGAAAGTGTACGTATCGACGGAACAAGAATCAATAGCCGGAATGGTCACGCAGGAAGACCAATTTGGTGAGAAGATGGCGATTTATTATTTGAGTAGACAATTGACAAAATGTGAATGTAATTATTCTACCATTGAAAAATTATGTTTATCTTTGTATTTCACATGTACGAAACTGAGGGCCTATTTACGGCATGTGACTGTCTACCTAATTTCTAATATTAATCTAGTTAAGTATATATTTTCTCGCCCCATTTTACATCAAATGATAGTCCTTTGGACTTTGGCATTATCAGAATTTGAAATACAACACATGCCACAAAAGGCAGTTAAAAATCAAGCATTGGCTAACTTCTTGACCGATCATCAATGCCTCGATATGCCCAAGGAAATTGAACTAGAAGTAGATTCGTTCGAGCTGAAATCTTGGGTTTTATACTTTGATGGATCAAAAACCTCTAGCAGGGCGGGGGTAGGAATCGTGTTAATAAATCCTGTAGGGGTTTATTATAAATTCGCCTTTACGTTGGATAGAATGTGTACCAATAATCAGGCTGAGTATGAAGCTTTGATTGTGGGTTTAGAATTTCTATTAGAATTGGGAGTAGAAAATGTACTCGTGAGAGGTGATTCCCAACTGGTAATTTACCAATTGATTGGCGATTTTAAATGCCAAAGTGAATCCATCATAAATCAGTACGAAATTGCTCAAGAGTTGTTGGAGGAATTCGATCAATTAGAGATTCAATATGTTGGCAGAATGTACAATGAGTTGGCGAATGAGTTATCACAAATGTCTTCGGGTTACTCAAAGGTGTTGAAGGGAGAATCTACTTGTGAGTATGGGGTAATCTTGCCCACAGCACAACGAAGGGCAAGAAGGATCAATGTTTATTGCATAGAAGATGGGAATGCAATAGATTGGAGACAAGAAATAATAAGATGTTTAAAAGAACCCAGCAACGAAAAGAGTAGGAAAATAAAATTACGCTCTTTGAACTACACGCTAATAGACGGGGAGTTACTCAAGAAACTTCCAGACGGTGTACTTTTAAAATGCGTAAGTCTGCAAGAGGCCAAGGTAATTATGGCTGAAGTGCACGAAGAAATATGTGGAACCCATCAGGCTGGACAAAAAATGAGAGGTTGATCATTATGAGTGGATATTTTTGGCCTAAAATGGGAGAATCATGTGTTCAGTAAGCGAGGAGCTGTTTAGCATGCCAATAGCATGGCCCAATACAAAGAGCGTCAACAAGAGAAATGGCACACATCGTTAAACATTGGCCGTTCAGAGGTTGGGCGATAGACTTGATAAAGAAGATTCATCCCCCATCGTCCAAGCAACATACGTTTATAATAGTTGCAACGGATTTCTTCACTAAATGGGTGGAAGCAATACCCTTAAAGGAAATCTCGTAAAAGAGTGTTGTAGATTACACTCAGTCTAATGGGTAGACAGAATCTTCTAATAAGATTCTAAAAAATATCATAAGGAAAATGATAAATGAAAATGCCAAAAATTGGTATGAATGTTTGAATAAAGCTTTGTGGGCATATAGGATGTCGCCACGGTCAAGTACCAAAGTAACCTCTTTTCAGCTTACTTATAGGCAAGAAGCAATGCTGCCTATGGAAATCAATGTGAGGTCAATCAGAATAGGTCGGCAGAATGATTTAGGTGATCACGAATATACAGAAACTTTAGTCCAAAATTTACTTGAGTTGGACGAATTAAAGTTGGACGTCCTGGATAGATTGCAGGTCCAAAAACGAAAAATGGCTAAGTTCTACAACCAAAAAGTAGTATCCAAGTCTTTTAGCCTGAGTGAATTAGTTTGGAAGACTATACTTCCCTTGGATAGTAAAGATTCAAAGTACGATAAATGGTTACCCAATGGGGAAGGACCATATAGAGTGACAAGTGTATTGCCTAATGGAGCTTACCATTTAGAGGATTTAGATGGTACTAAGTACGTTAGATTTATTAATGGTAAGTATCTTAAAAAGTATGTTCCTTCCATATGGGAAGATAAACAGATATAGGCTTGCACTACAAAAGGAAAATTGAGCGATTATGTTCAAATAAACAAGAATGAAACACGTTTTTATTATCCAATGTTCTTACAAATCAAGAGAAACAAAATAGGCAAAAATACAAGTAGCTGCAAATTAAAGCAGGCTATTACTCTTCTCTTATCAATTACAACAGGAAAAGGGTGGACTGGCCTTCCTCGCACTCTTAGACATTTCTCCATAACGTCTCTTAAAAATCTAGAGAGACAAAATAGTGAAAGTAAGATCAGCCACAACTGAAAGCATGTCATAATCGTTTCTTCTGTCAACTACGACAGAAAGAGAAAAATCGGTCGTCCTCGCCTTCCTAAGTGCATTGCTGCAGATGACAGGCAGAAAGGCTGAGAAGCACTCGCAACAAGTATTGGGGCAAAAAAACATCATCAGCAGACCAGTGTTTTCGCATCCAGATCTCCCACTGGAGATCATGAATGGAGATGGCGCTGAGAAGCCATTCATTGACCCAAGAACATTTCCTATACCTCGCATACCAAACGATACCTCAAGAACAGGCGATGAAATCAGGAAACAAATGAGCATTTTGTTTGGAGAATGAAGCAGTTGGTCTCCTGGATGCTGAAGACCCATCATGGAACACGGCAGAGAGTAGCTGGAAGGATATTTGCTGGAAAATAAGGACAAAGATGATGAAGATATAACAGGACACGTAGCTTTATAGGAAGTGGAATGCGAAAGGACATGATACGAATGACCAAATGTGCAGAAATCAAGATTAAAAGCACAAACCTTGAAGAGACATTAGAAAGTCTTCCACGTAAGAATGCACTGAAAGAAATGTACGAGAATGGGAATACGAGGTTAGTAAATAAACTGTGGGGATATTAACGATTACAAAACACATTGATTATGTTATCGCAAAAATATGCAAAAAAAAAAATGGCATACAGACGAATGAAAAAATTACTTCATTAATAAATGTCAATCACAATTACGAGGACAAATTTCAGGATGACATCGTCCTACAAAAGAATAGTAAATATCAAATGTCCTAAATTACAACTTCTCCCACATAGAGCGCATTTTCTCTCTGTACTTGCCCCCACTCATCACTCTGCTTTTTAGAGGCGTTAGATAGCGCGATCACATAATCCTCATCAACCTCCAGCTTTCTATAACGCTCTAGCAAGGGCTGATGTCGCTCAATCTCTTGAGCAACAGCACATTTCTTCGCAGCCATCATAGCCCTACAGTCATCCATTTTGGCTTGGAGCTCCTCATCTCTGTGGCTAACGTTATCATCAAGAAATCTTCAACCATAATCTCAGAAGAAAGCTCGTTTAAATGGACCGTGGCCTTTTCAAGATCCTAGAACAGAGATGTCTTTTCCTTGGAGGCGTTAAGATATTGGGCATGTTCAGCTTTCAATTCCGTATTTCTAGCCATCAATGAGTTGATTTCTGAATGAGTAATCTTCAATGCCAGCTTGGAATCAGCAGAAATAGCAAGCGAGGATGCTCAAGCGCTTGAACCATTTTAGCACGCAACTGTTCAAATTTGTCTCTCTGGTTAGAAGCACTTGCTCAATGGACATCCAGGTCCATAAAGGCAACATATTCAAGCAAAAATCGCATGAAAGCTTCCATGTTTTCTTCTGATGAGGTAGCAGATAAAGCAAAAGGATGACTAGCTGAAGAGGAGCAAGAAGTGGTACTTGAAAGCCTGTTCCCAAGAGGTAAGTAGAGATTGGATGGAGCATAAAATGGAATCAGCTTCCTACAAAGAAAAGGGAAGTAGTCAACAACCCCACTACGGTCGATAAAGCAAAAAATGAAGGGTGAAGCAAAGGATACCACATCAGTAGCCTGAGAAACTTACGGCACATCACCAGACGATCCAACCAATTGAGGAGACTTTCCCTTATCTAAATTTGCAGTTTCCTCCACAATGGGCATATCCACAGGGTTTCTGCAAAACATTAAGATATGATAAGTCACAACTCCGCAATGAAGGCAAGAGGCATGTAACTAGCAGTACCTTCTGGTTCAATGCGTAGAGGGTCAACACCCTGAGGGAGCAGAGGGTCCCCGATTTGAACGGGAGCTATAGTCCCTTCCCCAGATGATTTGGATGAGGAAGTCTCAACATGAAGTGGAGAAACCATGTCTGATGTAGGCGCCTCCTTCAAAGGGGAAGATGAACTTTTCTGGAAAGTTTAAAGAATACGTTAACATGTGAAAGAGTTTCCACAAATAGACAAGCTCAGTATGAGGAGACAGGGTCAAATACCTTTCTCTTGACGATGAGGGAACATCATCATCATCCTCATCATTGTCATCAGGCAGAATAGTCGAAGTGGAGACTAGCCGTTTGCAACTGGAGGTATCTCTAATTGCGTTAGGAGGAACAGAAGAAAGACTAGATGAAACAGATTTGGCTGCAGAACATTTAACACGGACATGAGGAGACCTAGAAGGAGAAATGGGGGTAGCAAGAATGGGAGCAGGAGTGGCAGAAACAGAAGAAGCTCCCTGGCTTTCTAGCAAGTGAAAAGCACGATTGACATTAGTTGCAAACAATCTATGCCTTACCGATGGCTAGAGCTGATCAAAAACAGGATGAGTAACAAATGTAGAGTTGAAAGGAGTCATAGAGAAGCTTTGGGTCAAAACAGCATTGCGAGTCTCAACAGCATGTGCCTCCGGTTTTGCAATGGTATGGAAACGATCAATTAAGTTCTTAGAGAAGCAATGAGGGACATGCCAAGTTTGGCCGAAACCCAACTGACATGCAAAAAACTGGGGAGCATATATCTCAACCCTAGCTTTAGCATTGGTCCCAGTCAAGATATCGTGGAACAATTCTCTCCCGGTTAAGAACTGAACCCAGACGGACAAAATAGCACTTGCATCGCTCATAGTAAAAGAAGTCGGTAAATAAATTGGAATTTGCTGAAAAGAGAAAGGAAATAAGGAAGGGATTGAATCCAAAGTATAAAAGAATGCAAAAGTCTCCCTATGGGACATTTGTACAAGGCTCAGTTGATTGGTGAATAACCCGTAACAGCTAACTGACCTAGGAGGGAGTGGGAAAGCACCAAGTTGAGGAAAATAGGCTCTCAACCACAATTGGGCAAGCCAAAGAAGCCCCCTACCAGTAGGAGATGCACCACTCCACAATTGGGATTGAAGAGAAGCAATGCCTCTATAAAAGGTAGCTAAGAATAACGAGCAGAGATTCAAGGGCATACCACGTGCTAACTCATGAAATATGGGTAAGTAAGACATAGAAGGTTTCATGCTAGGAACACAAAGGAAATATTTACAAAGCCAAACGTAAAGAAAAGCCACACGCTCAGCATAAGTAGGTTCGACAGCAGTGTTGTTATAAAGTGCTTGTAGTGCTAAATAAGAGTCAGTAAGCTTTTTGTCGAACTTATGGGCGGTTCCAGTGACCAAAATGTTAGGGAAAATGGTCTCGCCCAGGGGTGGGAAATTAACTAAAGCACCAACATCCCTCAAAGTAATAGACATTGGGCCTAGAGAGAAAATAAAAGTGTTATATTCAGAAGACCAGAAACTCAGAGCGACAGGGAAAAGCACGAATTCATAAGTTGGGGAACGAAGGGCAATTTCCAGTAAATCAGAAATTTTAGTACGATCAAAAATTGCTTTTGTAGGGCCATGTTTTACCATACGTGTATACCAAAAGCGAAAAGTAGCATCAGATTTGGGCGAAGCAAGAATACCTCGCTCCTGGATTGACTTTAATGGAAAGGGATTCAGAAATGAAGGATTTTGAGTGCAGGGAAACAATTGGCCCACCGCAACCTGGCCTACAGAATCAGCATTATTAAATGATGGACCCAGATAGAATTCATTACGATCAGAATTAGCTGATGAAAGAGGAATCGATGCTATATACGGTCCGGAGAGAAGATTCTGATAATCTTCGAAAGTAAGGGAGTTCTCTGAAGTCGCCATTTACTAAAGATTTCAACCTTACTAAGGGCGTAAGAATGCAAGTGTTGGAGTGAAAAATCAAGAAGATGAACGGTCTCATTTAGAAAAATGAAAAAATACAGTCGTGTGTATAATGGCGCGATAGAGTAGCGTATTCTTAAGTTTATAAGAGTAACGTACTATCTCACCCGTGGGATATAAAAAATCACCACCAAATAGAGGTCACGACTAGGATTCTTCCTCCTTCTTAGGAGTTTAAGTGTTGTGGGAAGATACAAGAATGAATATGGCATAAGATTAATAATTGATATTAATCTTGCCATATTGAAGGATAATTGTTGACACATAAAAACGTACGGCCCAATTAGATGACCCAAGAAGTAAAACCCCAAATAAGAGATTTGAAGAATAGACCTAAGGAAAACCATACGAAAGACCCAAAGCAAAGTTGTGCAATGGAGGCCCATCATCACCCAAGTCTACAAAACGCTCAAACCCTGAGTGAGTCCAGTGTTTTATTAATATTCAGGGCGACGATGCTGTTTATCGTCGAAGCTTTCGGGACGCTCAGGGCCTAGACACCTTTCATTTTAAGCAACGGTTACCAAAAGCAGTTAAGGGATAATCTTATCATGTCCCACAATCCAGGATCCTAGTTACAAGCAGTTAAATAATACCACTAATGACGACGGTTAAGATAGCAGTTTCAGGACAAACCAGCCATGATGAAGGACATGACAGTTACAGAACAACCAGTAGTTCCAGACAGTTCTACAATAACTGTCGAAAGAGTATAAAATGGAGACTATATAATTTTCATTATCAGAAGGCATACGAGAAAAGGACCCGAAATCAAACACTCTCGAACAGAGACTGTGTAATTTTCATTATCTTTATTTTCATTGCATTTAATATTCAATCGTTCTGTGTGCTTGCGCCCCTTGGAGACATTCTGTTTTCTCATCCATTGTGAATCTTCAATAAAGCATCCCTTTTTGGGACTTTGTCTCAAGAGGTCTGTTCCTTACACAATCGTTTAAGTTTTCTTTAATTGTTAGCGAGGCCCGACTTTCCGCGCAAAACACCATTATTGAAATGATTCTCCCTAAGACTAATTTCACAGCCCAAACAAACTAATGACTTGCCACCATATGAAATATTTGTCAAATTATGTCTTAGCGATTGGTGTAATTATCTAAGAACCCACTAATTCTGAAAGCATTAAGACCGTTGACAAAGACTCGGCCTAATATTGACACAGGTCACACAGCATAAGAATACAATTGAACTCCAAGAAACCATCAATTTGAAAAAGAGAATTTTGAGCCTGCACTACTAAAGCCCTTGACATGGCTAATTCCTAAAGGACGACCACAAAAGGAATCAATCGTGCATCCGCGCGTGTGGCGTCGAAAACTGGATCATCCCAAAAGATGTGAAACCATGAATAAATAAATAAATTCAAAAGCTTATATCCTGGGGAAATTGCAGTTGCTATCCTCACACTTTTACTTCATTTTACAATGTTGTCCCCAACCTTTCATTTTTCGTGTCTGTGGACCCTAATGACAATTTAAATCTAAATATTCTATTAAGATCTCACTGCCTTCCATGTACTTAAATAACTAATGGTAACAATTGAATATACTATATTTAAAAGAGAGAGAGAGAACAAAAGAAAATATAGTCTTCTCTACAGCTATTTCAAAGTCGAGAGATTTTTCAAACTAGCAGGGTCAATTAGCCCTTTTAAGGTTTTTATAGAAAAGACTATTTTACCGTTAATGAAATGAGTTTCTTTATTGCAAGACATGTCCTTTTATTTTAAAGTAAGTTTTGGATTTGTTCTGTATTTCTTATGTTATAAATTTTAATATATAAATCCATCCTTTGATCTAATGAATTAGCATAGTCTGCTATTTTTTGTTCATATTCTTCAGACATTTTATCTATATTTTCTAGTTGGGATCTAATACTTTCTATTTTTTCTAATATCCTTTCTAACAAATCGTCTAATCCTTTAACTGTATATCCTGGCATGATTGAATACTATTATCATGAAAATCAACAATGATATGAATATTATAGTAAACAATAAATCAAACATTATGAATAATCATAAATATTAATAATCTCTCCGATTCTCTTAAGATCTCAAGAAAATTCTTTCAAAATTTTAACAAGAAATAGTAGTTCTACCTTAATTTTGATCTGATTCTTTATTCTTAGAATCGAGTGACCTTCAGGCTCTGAATATGCAAATTGTTCCCTCCAACGGCTTCTTACCTTAACGGGATTTCTTCTATTTTAGTTTCTTGCCTTCACTGTTTCGTTTCTAAAGACAAATCTCTAGACTTGAATTAAAGAAAAATTGTATTGGTTGTTAAAATAAGAAAGAAGTTTCTTCTTAAATCTATCAAGAATCTATAGGAATAGAAATTTAGAAACTCATTCTTCTATGAAAGAAATGGAATATTGATATTCTGAAATTGGTACAGGGATTATATCAAAAGACAGAAATGTTTTGGCTTTCTCACAGTCTGAGAGCTCAAGTGTTTTTCTAACTCATTATTCCTCTATCTTAGCCCAAATGCTTCTATTTATACAACTACATGAGACTCGATTATTGGCCTTTTACATCATTCCTTATCTCATATTCCACTAATGGAGTTCTATTATTACAACAATATATCCACTACATAATTGTAGTTCTATTATTGCTTTCAGTTGTCCACCTTTCTTTCACATCTTTTTTTTTTCTATTGTCTTCATATGGAGTTGGCAAGATTCTTCAATAATGCTTAGCATAGTGGCGAGACATCTTTTTATATCTTTGTCTTCTTTTCATTTGGGTAGCATGTGGGGTATTCCCTTAATTGACATGATTCATGTATAATTGATGGACTTCCATGAATCTGATGGATATCAAATTTTAGGATATACTCTTTTAAAATTGAAGATTTTTCTTTTCCATTATTTGTCATGAGCGTCCATCCTTCATATTGGCATAGGCATTGAAATTTTTTATCATATAAGTTTTTTGACATATTATAGAGAACTTTCATCCTTATGACTCTTCGGGATTTCATCCATGACTTGTTAATATTTGGTAATGGCTTTCTACTTTGGCCTACTTCAATCTGAAAATTTTGGCCTACATATCCAACTGTAATAATATGCTCTGCAGGATAATATATCATTCTATCAATTTCTGGATTGATGGAATAAAATTTTAGATATATTGATCTTCCCTTGGCAAATTTTGAAATTTATCCTCGGAAGATATCATCAAATTTCTCAATTTCTTTTAAATCTTTTCCTGGATAAATTAGGTCCAAGAATCCATAGTCTGCTGCCATCTTGACCATGTTAGAGTCTCCATTATTTGTAATGATCATTCTTGGGTAGACATGTTCTCCCGGGGAGATGAAATAAGATTCATCATCTTGTAATTCATAAACAATTTTTTGCAAAAATCTTATATTCTTCTTCTTTTGGAGTTAAAGGGGTCTCATCATCTTCATCTGCTCTGATTCTGATTACCATTGTATGCTTTTCATCATTTTTTATTGTCACCTTTCGGGGACTTTCTATGATCGCATCTCTTTTTATTTGACTTGGTCCACTGCTGCTTCCGCTTGGTGTACCTGTTTGTATTCCCTATTTGGTATCATGAGATTGTACTAAAGCATCAATCTTTGTATTTTTGTTGGTATTTGTAGACTTTAATTGTGTTTTAAGAGCATCAATTCGGTCTTTTATTTCATTGGTGACTTTGGTATGGGATTCACTGATCTCAAGTAATAATTTAACATTATAACTCAAGGTTTCAGCTAATGTCTCCATTCCAATTTTTATATCATCGGTTTCATCTTTGGCAAATGTTGTCGCAGATTTTATTTCTGAAATCACCTGTTTGATATTATCCATCTCCAAACTCGATATTCCTACTTAGAAAATCAGCAAGATAATTGTTTATACCTTTAATATGAATAATATCAAAATTTTAAAATGACAAATATGTACCATCTATGCAATCTTCTATATTGAGGTTCCAATGAAAGTTTATTCTTAACTAATCCTGTAATATTAGAATTGTCAGTTTCAACAATAAACTTTTTAGCTAATAAGACTAATGAAAACTTTTTTATTCATCTAATAATTGCTAACAATTCTTTTTCATGAGTTGTATAATTTATCTCTGCTTGGTTAAAAGTTTCACTTGAATATCTGCAGATTTCATTTAAATATGTTTTTAATATGGCTGCCCAATACCTATCAGAAGCATCAGTATTAACAACCAAATTATTTTTTTCATCTGACATCTTAATTTTGGTAAATTTTTACATTCTTCTTTTAATGATTTGACTATTTCTGTGTGTTCTTCACTCCATCCTTTAGTATTTATTTTTCTAAGTAGGACTTGTATTTTATCTCTCTTTTTAGAAAGATTCTCAATAAGTCCTTCTGCGTAGTTTAATTATCCTAATAACTTTTGTATTTGTTCTTTTAATTCTAATTAATTTGGAAAACTTTATATCTTTTTAGATATATGAGTTTGCAATTTTATTCCTTTTTTATCTATTGATAATCCAAGAAAAACAATCTCTTGTTTTTCTATTATAGCCTTTTTTGAAATGACAATTCCTTCCTTTTTACATTTATTTATGAATTGTGTGAAATGATTTCTATGTTCTTCTTTAGTGTTGGAACAAATTAATATATCATCAACATATACAATTAAAAATTCATTGAATTCTTTAAATATCTTATCAATTTTTCTTTGATATATTTGTGGTGCATTTTTTAAACCAAAAGACATAACTAACCATTCATATTTACCTTGAGGTGTACTAGATGTAGTATATTGTATATTATCTTCTTCCATCTTAACTTGTCAAAAGTCTGATTTACAATCAAACTTAGAATAATATTGCTTTCCTTTTGCAAGATTTATTAGAACTTCTTTACTTGGTAAAAAATATCCATCAAATTTAGTATATTTATTTAATTCTTTATAATTGATTACCATTCTGACTTTTCCTCTAACTTGCTCAAAATATTTCATAACCATAAAAGTTGGACTACTATGGGATCCATTACTAGGTCTAATAAGTTCTTGTTCTAGTAATTCTTTTATTTGGGTTTTAAATTCTTGTGTATCCTGTATAGTATAAATCATTGGTCTAACTCTTATAATTACATTTTATGTTAGCTCTATCTTGGCTCTAGGATGATATGGTTTCCAAAATAATAATGGATTTTCTCCACATGTTTTTTCCAATTGGTCTATGATTTTCCATATACTTATTTATATTCCTGCTTTCAATACTTTTTTGTATAAGGCTTTTGTATTTATATCTTTATTTATAATTGGTTTTTTCTCCCATCTATCACCACGTTGGGCTGACTGAACTCTATAAGGTCTAAATTCCCTCGGAATTTTTAATAAGTGTGCACATGATGTTTGTAACATTATCATATAATTATTTTGTTTATAATATTGAAATTATTGTATAAAGTCATATCCTAATAATATATCACATTCTAATTTATTATAATTATATATCTTGTTTATTATTACTTGTTTACTTACAAGTATTATACTCACTTTATCAGCACTATTAATTATTTGTGTATTTTCTCCTATTACTCCTGCTATCTTTATTTTACTATTTTCATTCCATGACTTTATTAAGAAGTTTTTAAATATTGTTATATCACTTCATGTATCTATTAAGGCACAGGTTGTTATATTTTTTTCTACTATAGTAACTTGTACATATATAGCTAATGGAAAACTTATTTGATTATTCATTTATCTTTTTTCGCATAATATTGTTTGACCATTATGTGTTATATATAATCCTTCTCTTTTTATATTATAATCTTATAATCCATTTAGAAAATTTATTCTTAATGGTATATGAGAATTTGTACTCATACTATTATCTATATAACATGGTACTACAATATTAATTCATCCTAATTTTATGGGTACCTTGACTTCTAATTCTGTATTATGTATTTGTCCATCAAAATTTACATATCTATATGGTTCAACCTTATGAATTGTTAATCCTTTATTTCTAATTGAAGATATATGACATTCACTTGCTCCTGTATCTATTAATATATTTGGTCCTTCAATATGTTCTCTTTCATTACAATATTCTCCTTCTATGTTCATATTTCTAGCATTTCTATGAAGCTTAATTTATTTTATATTACTAGTTCATTCTAACCGTTTTCTAGGTAATCTAAGACTTGTTGATCTTTTAATTAATCTTCAATCTCTAAACATTATTTTATCTTCTGTCATTTCAAGTTTATCCTTGATTATACTAAATTCATATTCTTTAGGAATTAAATTTATTTGTTTGTTTGGTTCTATTATTTTACTAATATCCTTACATTCCTTATGAACTTCTATGTATGGTTTTTTAGAGTATATATTTCCATAATTGGAGTTAGTAAATGTGTACAAAGCTCTATATTCTATAGTCATAATTCTGTCTCCTGGTTCCATTATATCATCCATATGTAACTTGAAATGTAGTAATAAGATTTCATTGAAGTTTTTGTCTTTTATTGAGACACAATATTTTGGGTAACAAGTAAATATTAATTTCTGGTATGCCAAGTTTCCTTCTATAGTTCCTAAATGACTATCTTTAAAATTTATTATTCTTCCGTCACGTAAACTTGCTGTTAAAGGAGAATATAATCATTCCCTAAATAAGGATTTAAACATTATTTGTATTCTTGCTAAATAAACATATTGGATTTTTTCTCCATGTTTTTTATTGATCTTTGTTAATAATTCATCTACCGTATTTTTTGTTAAAAGATTTAGTTTATGTGTTCCTTGAGTTGTTCTAACATTTATAACTTTTTCAATTTTATAATATTCATTTATTGTTATCCTTTCTTTTTTCCATATCCTATCTAGGCTTCCCATTTTCCTATTTTTAAATCTAAAGAAAATTTTTCTCATTTTCTTGAATTTTTTATTATCAAATGTTACTTTTAATCCATAACCTTCTATTCGTTCATATTCTTGTTTATTTATATTATCTCTTTCTATTTCTTCAATTTCTTTATTCAGATTCTGATCTATTATTTTCTTCTGAATCTGTTTCACTTACATATATTTCTTGATCATAATATTATTCAATATCTTATATTTCACTCAATTCACTTTCTATTTCTAAATATTCTTTTTGTAATATTTTAACTTTTTTCTTGTTACAATCAATGCTTATATGTCATATTTCTCCACAATTCCAACATTTGCATTGGCTTTTATCTTTTTTATAAGGTTTGTTTTTCTATTGTCTATTTGGATTATATTTCATTTTATAATATATTCTTCTAAGTTTTATATATTTTCTCTTAAAATTTCTAAATTTTTAAAACTTTTTATTTTTAAATTTTCTCTTAGTATTTTTCGTTTCAGGATTATATCTCTATTGTGTAGGTTTTTCCATATTTTCACAACATATCTTAGTTAATGTTCCTGATTTTTTCATCAATTGTCTTTGTTGACATATATATGCAAGTCTTTCAAATAAAAATTTTATTCTTGATCCTAAAGATCTAGGAGCTTCAAAATTTTCTTTAATATATTTCTCAAATTCTATTTTGAAATATATTCTCCATGAACCTGGTAACTTATTATAGTACATATCTTTATGTACATCTTGATTTTCATTACTACAAAATTGGATATAGTAATATTCTTTAAACTCACACATATATTCTTTAATTTTACACATATCACATATTGTTAGGTTTATTAATTTTATTCTAACATTTTTTTTTTCTTTTATTGATTCTCCATCAAAAATTTTTATCCAATCTTCTCATAAAAATTCATCTCAAATATAGTTTATTAATCTTTCTATACATTCTCTATCTGAATTTATTATTTTTGTTTGTACATTCCTTTTTATTAATGTCTTTGTATCATTGTTTATTCCTTCCCACCAATTCCTAACATTTCCTTCAAAAGATGCTACTAAGAAGTTTATTCTTCTTTTAATACTTTCCCATGTATCATCTTTATTATATAAAAAGAATAATATCATTGAATCTGTCCAAGTTACTAAGGCTTTCTTAATATCTATTTTACAATCTAAATCTAATTTTGCTCCTCCATGATTAACGGGTTTATCATAATTATCATTTGGTTCAAACTTATTACTATATTTGTTTCCTCTTGGTGGTTGTTTATTTCTTATCTTGTCATAATATTGTCTATATGGGTTATTGTATATAAATGCATAACTTTCCTCTGAGTCTAGTATTTCTTGTTTATTAGAATATTATGTTATATTTGGTCCTCATCTAGTATTCATTAGGATTTGATATTCATCTAAATTTTCTAAACTTAATTGATCAAAATTTTCTATAAGTAAATATAATTCTTCATTCATCTTTGTTTTCTTTATTATCATAATTTTCTTTAATCTCTAATTTTCCTAGTACTTTTTCTTTAGATTTTTTCATTTTTTCTTCTTCTTCTATTATTTTTGGTAAAGTTTTTTTCCTAAACTCATTATCCATACTACATGTTTCTATTATTATATTTTCTTATTCAGAATGTTTTTTTTCCTATTTTAGACATTTCTTTTTCTATAAGTTTTTTGTCTATTATCTTATATTTTCCTTTATTATTTTCTTTTAATTTTCTTATTTCAAGTTTTAGAATATTAATATCATTTCTTACTTCTTTTATCTCATTATTTATGTTTTGAACATCATCTATTAATATTTTTATAGTATTTTTAATTCTTCTATATACTCTCATATTGACATTTTTAATAGTTTATTATCTTTTATTTGATTGACTTAAGTAATATGTTCTACATTCAGTATCTTTACAATCCTTTATTACATTATCACATTTTTGTTTTATAGATTTATTATTTGTTAATTCTTTTGATTTTTCATAATAGTTTGCTCTTTCTTTATACCTTTCTTGTTTTAATTTTAATTTTAATATTTGTTTTTGTTGTGATTTTGTTATTTCTCTGGGTTTTAAAAGTTCATCCTGTATTTGTAAATTTATTTCTCTTACTCTTGCTAATTTTTTATCTGAGATTTCTTTTATTTTCATTAATTCCATTAGTTATCTAAAAACTATTTTATTTTGTTTTTTTATAAATCGTTTAAGGTGATACATATATTTGATTTTCATATTTTTCTTTATAATATAAATTGATCTCTGTTTTCTCAAAAGTTTCCATTATTTTCTCATATATATATATATCTTGCTTTTATTGATTCTATTATTAGTTTATTTCATATTTTTGCTTTAATTTCTTTAGGTAATTTTCTAATTACTCTCAATGTTATTATTTTTAACTTATTGGGTATAGGTTCTAAAAATATATAATTTCCTTTTTCTATTTCTAATTTATAATAATTATCTATTTTTATAATTCTATAATTCATAGTTTTTGCAATATAACATAATTTCTTGTTTTTCAAGTTCTATATATATATTCATCTTTTAATTATCATAATATAAGTTTATCTATAATTTGTTCTTTTACTTTTAGAGGTAATTCTTTAATTATTATTAATGTTATTGTTTTTAGTTTCTTAGGAATATGTTCTAAAAATATATAACTTCATTTTTCTTCTTCTATTTTATAATATCAATCTGTTTTTATGATTGTAATGTCCATGATCTCTATGGCTCTGATACCATTTTAAAGGGGCGCTACCTGGAGCAAATAAAAATCAAATAATTCTTAAAATTTTTAAAATCTAAAATCTAATTTTTATATAGTCGTGTATTCTATGTCTCTTCTTAATTGATCAAGATCCAATTTATTATTGGTTATTGATATGTAAAATCTTAAAGTCAGATTTAATTTTAATTTCTTATATTCTTGTAGTAATTTATTTAAGATATGTCTTCTCATTTATAAATCTTTATGTAATTCTTCAAAATCTATTAGTGTTTGGGAATTTATAATATCAAGATCTGTTATTATATCAATATTTGATTCAAAAGGTATATTATATTTTGACAAATTCTTTTTCCTTTTTTCTAATTTATCTATTATATATTGTATATCTTTTATGATTTTAGATCTAACAATTCATCTGGCAAAATTTTCTATTAAATTTTCTTTAAAACATTTTAATATTTCTTGAGCAACATATAATTGTTCTTGATATCCTATTTTATTAATTTCATTTTTAAATTCAACTTCTTTTTTATCTTTCACTATTCTTTTGATCTTATATTGTCCTCTTTTAGTTATGGGTTTTTTATGATTTGTATTGGTCATGGTTTCTTAAAATAATTCTTTTAGGACTTGATTGTTCTTTTCTTAAAATTATAATGGCTTAGTTATCAATTTAAATTTAGGGGTATTTTTGGTAGTTTCTTACCTTTGAATAGTCAAATGCTATTTTGGAAAGGGTATGATTTAATTCTGGCTATTTCCATGGTTTGAATAAGATTTTTGAATTCATTTGCACTTTTAAAAAGTTTGGGAGCTTAATTGTAATTTTTTTTTATTTTCCTTTTTTTATTTTATTTAAATTGAGGGTATATTGGTAGAGGTGGCAATTGAGCCGTGCGGCTCGTCGGCTCGTCCGCTCGGCTCGTACTGTTCACGCCCACGAGCCGCTCGGGCTCGTAAAAAACGAGCCCGAGCACGAGCCGAGCTCGCCCAAACGGGTGACGAGCCGAGCCGGCTCGTGGGTTAATAAAAAAAATAAAAATAAAAATAAATTTAACGAGCCACGAGCCGAGCGGCTCGTGGCTCGTCAACGAATTAATAAAAAAAAAATTGATAAATTCAGTGACCGTTCTGGTCACTGAATAAATTCAGTGACCAAAACGGTCACTGAATTGTTGAATTCAGTGACCGTTCTGGTCACTGAATTTATTGACCAGAACGGATTACATTTCTATATTCAATTTATATTATTCTTAACAAATGGATTCACGATCATTTGTTGAAAACTTGTTCGGTATGGAGAACGAATTACAAACACCTGCCCAAAATCAATTTGGGAATGAATTCTCCGGTCTCAATGAATTACCAATTCCAGAAAATATTGAAGATTACGACGTTCATGAAGGTAGTCGTCCAATTGATTTGGATGACGTTGATATTGATCCTAGTGTTCCAATTGATTTGGAACAAGATGAAGAGCCTACATCAAATATTCTCGATGCAAGAGGGAAAAGAAATAGAAGAACAAGGCAAAATGTTGGGACCATTTTAAATTGGTTCAAACCGGTCGTTTGGTCGATGGAATCCCCGAAACCAAAGCAGTATGTAAATACTGCCAACAACGACTGGCATGGCAAAGAGGCATTGGAACTACCCACCTCAATCGTCACTACAAAGCATGTGTGACCAAACATGGGTTTCTTCCAGCTGGTCAAACTCAACTACAGTTTGGTTCTCCAGGCGCCAGTGGTACTACGCCACTTTCTACATGGATGTATTCAGAGGAGGAAGCTCGAACGGGAATGGTGAAGTTTGTTGCCGCGTCTGAGTTGCCACTAGCAATAGCGGACAACCAACATTTCGTGAACTACGTCAAAACATATCTTCAGCCGAGGTACGTTGGGGTAAGTCGAAATACTCTCCGTGCTGATACAATTAAATATTTTCTTCATGCAAAACAACTATTGATAAATGATTTAGAGAAATATGGGGGTGTGATATCTTTAACTTCTGATATGTGGGAAGGGATTAATAAGAAAGGTTACATTGCTGCAACTGCACAATATATAGACCCACTTTGGGTTATGCATAAAAAAATTATTGCTTTTAAAATTGTTGAGTACCCACACAACGCCCAAAATATATTTAATGCTATCATAAATATAGTTAAAGAGTATAAATGCGATAGCAAAATTCGTTCTTTTACTTTCGACAATGCTACCGTAAATAAAGTTGTTATCGATAAATTGCATAGAGTACTTCAACCCGATTTTGGTGGTTATTTATTTCATATTCGATGTGTATGTCATATTTTTAATTTAGTAGTACAAGACGGTTTAAAACATGTTAAGGATGAAATTGACCGAATTAGGAGTGCACTTATATATATCACGATTACACCTAGTCGAAAACAAGCATTTGAAGAATTTTGTTCAGAAAATGGAATGACAAATACAAAAACATTTATTACTGACGTAGGCCATAGATGGAATTCCACTTACTTATTATTAAAATCATGTGAAGGTTTCGAACATTTAATTACTGAATTTTATAACAATAGGCATGTTAGAGATGAAGACGAAACTATTTTGAATGAAACCGATTGGAATATAGTTCTTAAAATAAAACCTTTTTTGTCCACATTTTATGATTCTACAAATATATTGTCTGGCGTTTATTATCATACAAGTTGTATGGTTCTTGAACGTCTTTATGCAATTGCTAAGACTTTTCGTCGATTTCAAAATGACCCCGATTTTCATGCAGTTATATATTCCATGGAATTAAAATTCAGAAAATATTGGGAAGAATTACCTATGTTATTTCCTTTAGCATGCGTCATGGACCCCCGATTTAATTTATCGGGTACTAAATTTGTAATTGATAAAATTTCAAATTCTTTAACTTTTAGTACACCTATTACTTATAGGAATTTGGAAGAAACATTACGTGAAATGTACGAATTATATGCTTCACGAATGTGTACACATATTACTCGTGTACCTACATCTACTCCTCCCACTAATCCTACGGATGACGACGATGTAATTTTAGATTTATTCGAAAGCATGAACTCATATAGATTTAATTCATTTGCATATGCATGTGGTTCATCTGGTGGTAGTAGTAGTGGTTTGTCATCCACTGCATGTACTCAAACTTCGAGTAATAGTCCAAATGTGTTGCCATCTGAATTAATCGATTACTTTCGTCATACTTTGCCTACTAACAAAGAAGTTAAGAAAAATTCAGAAGAGGTAATTAAATTTTGGCGAGATAATGAACGTCGATGGCCAGTAGTTTCTGCAATGGCAAAAGATCTACTAACACCTCCTGTTAGCACTGTAGCTTCGAAGTCTGCTTTTAGTGCAGGGAAGAGGGTTCTCTCTGAGGTCAGGAGTCGACTCAAAGAAGATATTTTGGAAGCTTTAATGTGCGTGAAAGATTGGGAAGACGCTAGTTATCGAATTCAAGATAAATATGCCGAAATTGCCTGTAACCAAGTAAGTGATATTTAATTTCACCATAATCATCACAAAATTTAATTTTCATACATTTATAATATTTTTAAAAAAATTGTACACGTAACAAGTTGTTCGTGTACAATTTTTAACTCCGCCTACTAAAAATTGAAGTAACCGATCCCAAGCCCGGATAAAGGAGGAGAGTCTATCTTTATTTTTTTATTTATAAAAAATAAAAATGATTTGAAAAATGTATATTTAAAAAATGGTTTATAAAATGTGTTTATACTTTACATATATATTATTTTTAAGTTTAAGTATAAAATGGTAAACAAAAAACATATTACATTATTACTCAAGTAGCTTAGTAACTCAACAAAATAATTTTTGTTCTTATTTTTTAAAAAAATTATAAATTTTTTTGAAAATGTATATTTAGAAATTAATCACAAAATGTGTATATATATATCTTTTACAATTAAACTAGTGTCGGTATGTTATGTGTATTTAAAAAAAAAAAATGAGTCGAGCCGAGCGCTCGGCTCGTTTGGGCGAGCTCGGGCACGAGCCCACGAGCCGAGCCGAAGCTCGGCTAGTGGGTAACGAGCCACGAGCTCGGCTCGTGCGAGCACGAGCCGAGCTCGTCTTGGCATGGGCCGAGTTGCCACCACTATATATTGGTCATTTTACATTGAAAAATAGTGAAAATGACGTTTTCCGCTATGAAACGTTGAAATAATGACGAAAATGCAAAAAGAAATGAAACGTAAGGACATGTTACGCAATAAGTGTCAAACATATGGACGTTTTGTGCTATTGAGCAAGTACAAACAAGGGCTTAATAGCACAAAATGTCCCTACGTTTGACAGTTAGTGTGCAAAACATCTCAACGTTTCATTTTTTTGCATTTTCGCCCATATTTCAACGTTTCAGTGTGGAAAAGATCCCTTTCACTATTTTTTAGTGTAAAATGACTAATATACCCTCAAATTTAAATAAAACAAAGAAAATGAAATGAAAAATAAAAAAATAAATTGTAATTATACTCCCAAACTTTTTAAAAAGTGCAAGTGAGTCCAAAAGTCTTATTAAAAGGTTTAAGCACAAAACGTCCCTACGTTTGACACTTAATGCGGAAAACGTCCCTACGTTTCAAACATGTTTGTATTTGCTCAATAGCACAAAATGTCCCTACGTTTGACACTTATTGCGTAAAACGTCCTTAAGTTTCATTTATTTTTACATTTTCGTCCTTATTTCAACGTTTCATTGCGGGAAAACGTCATTTTCACTATTTTTCAATGTAAAATGACCAATATACCCTCATATTTAAATAAAACAAAAAAGGAAAATAAAAATAAAAATAAATTACAATTGTACTCCCAAACTTTTTAAAAAGTGCAAATGAGTTCAAAAATCTTATTAAAATATTCAAATCATCAGTCTTCTCCTCCTCCCTTAGCTTTATCCTCCCTCCACCACCTTAACCACCAAACCCCACCACCATTCAAATCATCTCACCTCCATCTACAATCCTGGGGCTGATAGTTGTGGCCAACATTAACGGTTTGAATGGTGGGATCTGGTGGTTTAGGTGGTGGAGGGAGGGTAAAGTTGAGAGATGAGGAAAAGACTGATGGTTTGAATGTTTTAATAAGATTTTTGAACTCATTTGCACTTTTTAAAAAGTTTGGGAGCATAATTGTAATTTATTTTTATTTTTGTTTTTATTTTCCTTTTTTGTTTTATTTAAATATGAGGGTATATTGGTCATTTTACATTGAAAAATAGTGAAAATGACGTTTTCCCGCAATGAAACGTTGAAATAAGGACGAAAATGTAAAAATAAATGAAACTTAAGGACGTTTTACGCAATAAGTGTCAAACGTAGGGACATTTTGTGCTATTGAGCAAATACAAACATGTTTGAAACGTAGGGACGTTTTCCGCATTAAGTGTCAAACGTAGGGACGTTTTGTGCTTAAGCCTTTTAATAAGACTTTTGGATTCACTTGCACTTTTTAAAAAGTTTGGGAGTATAATTACAATTTTTTTTTGTTTTATTTAAATTTAAGGGTATATTGGTCATTTTACACTGAAAACAGTGAAAATGACGTTTTTCATACTGAAACGTTGAAATAAGGGCGAAAATGCAAAAAAATGAAACGTTTGAACGTTTTGCACACTCACTGTCAAACGTATGGACGTTTTGTGCTAAAAAGCCTACCATATAACGTGAACATGAATATAATCTTCCTCGAATTAATTCCCAAGTCAATACTTATCTCCTAAGTCAATCACATGGATATATTTCTCGTGCTCAAGAAAATGTCCAATGATATTCTTCATCTATTTCAAGTTAGCTTAAACTTTCTCAGCAAATGCTATCAGGAAAACCAAATACTTGGAAGTGTGTTTATTACAATTAAAAGCGAAATCCTCGTCACATAAAAATAATAAATTTATTATAATTAACACTCATATCATTAGATATTTAAGACTGGACCATCAAGTCAGATAAAAATATAATGAATTAAAAGCCACAAAAAATTATTAAAATGCTTTGCTGCAATTGAATATTTTTCCCAGCATTTGCACACAAGGCAACTTCTTGTCCATGTACCTGAGATAAAAAATAAAAATAATAAATCATTAATAACAAAAGTTATTATACAAGTAACTACTATTAACACACACATATAAAGTGCAAAAATGGTGACAAGTGACAACGATCCATACATTACGTGAAAAAAGATAACTTACTTTTTAAGATCCGGAGGCTGGCCTGATCTGCTCATGATTAGAACCTTGGCCGGAGAAAGTTTTAGAGAGAGTCTGCTACGACTGGGTTTATCTCAATTCAAAACCCTAGGAAGAGACATGGAGAGAGAGGAGGGTGGGTGCTAATTTTATGAAGGTCCAGATTTGGTATCAAAAAAGGAAAAATTGTGATTATCTTTCACGAAATAAAAAGTCAGACCTCAAGGTTTAAATTTACAAAACTCATGTTTTTCCATAAATTAATTAATTATATTTTATAATTAATCTATTAAATTAAATATTTAACTGTAATATAATATTTATATAATTGACCCACCCCAACGACCCACCCCACCCCACCCCACCACCACCTCCACTGCTCCGGGCACTGTTCTCCACCCACGCCTAATTCCAGCGACTATTTTTCGATGACCGTTGGCCGCCACTTAATTCCGGTAACTACTTCGATTCCAAGGTCACGCATATCTTATTAAGTAGTTAAAAATTTAATTTTCGCTCACAAATTATCAAATTAATTGGTCACGGATTATTTTGAGGTCACAATTGAAAAATATTTAAGGTCACAAATTATATTTTGAGTCACAGATTAACAAATTTTAAGGTCACGGTTAAATAGTTAACCACAGAAAACTATATAGTTGATCACATACACCCAAACATCTATCCCACAATCTCACTACACCACAAAAACTTGGTCACAGATCGATATAGTTGGTCACATACACTCAAACACCCCGTCCCCAATCTCAAAACACCACCAACTACTTGGTCACAGATCGACCAAATAGTTGGTCACAGAAACTCTTCGTCCCATCCGCTCGCCGCCGCCGCGACCTCCATTGCCCCGACCACCGACCAACAATAACACTTTCGACAACCAACAACAGCCACACACAGAGATTCAGTCGCCACAGCCACACACACAGAGTCCACAAATCCGCTATACCACAACCGAGAAATCACGGCAAAATCACAACCAAAAAATCGCTGCACCACCATCGAGACAACCACGCAGCCTTCAATACCTCGACAACCATCTCTATTTATATCTATACCACGCCACGACCACCACCTCACCATTTTCATTTTCAAAAAATCATCACAATGTGCAAATCACTAACAACAAGATTTGAGAATGAAGAAAAACCCAAAATCACAACAAATCAAAAACCTAAGATCTGCCAAAATCACAACAATATGATGTTTGTTATGAATTGTTAGGAGCACGAAGGCAAAGATCTTATCTAGATGATTCTACTGTAGAAGCGCTCAATCGAAGGCCAAACCTTGAACTGCCTCAGTAACTGTCAGTAGCGTCGCTATGATGCTGCTGAACGACAGCAGCTTCGCTAATGCATGTGACGCGCAGCGACGCTACTGTGAATCGGCAGCACAGCAGCGTCGCTGCACATCACTACTGCGATTAGCAACAGGGGAAGTGGAAGGAAAGGGAAGAGGCAGCTGGCGGTGGCGGTGGCGGTGGCGGCGCCGGGTGAGAGAGGGGAGAGAAATGAAATGAAATGAAATGGATTAGGGTTTGGATAGGGTTTTATAGCTAAAATAAATTTGGTGGGATAGGTAGTAGGGTGGGTATATAGATTAATTTAATTTAAAGTATTATTATTAATATTAATTGTAAAATTAAAACCTGATATTTGATTAAATAAAGCCAAAACTTGATTTTTAAAAATGTCAAACTTAATGCCTGATTTTATGTAATTACCACTATCAAAAATATAATGAGTTGTGCCTCGTTTCAGGAATACGGAGTTGGGCCTAAATAGGTACATTTGAGGGAAAATTAGGCCATGTACTTATATTTCATCAAAATTTGAAAAAATCCTTCCAAGCTTAAATTTTGTCGTTGGATACGATTTTTTTACCAAATATTCCAACATAAATTTTATCAAGTCCAACCAACTTCATAATCCTCATTACATTCTCTATTCCCTTTACTCCAAGATTCCCTCAAGTACACCAAGACCCTGTCACAAACAAGATGCGTGGTAAAAAGTTGAAAAATTCAACACTATGACCATATCTCCCCCTTCCACCCACCATATGCTTCCCTGCCAAAATCCTCTGCAAACTCGTTTTCTATGTTCAATCAAAAAATGAAGAAATAAAGATAATTAAAATTCTCAATAAGAAAATGTACCAAATTCATTGATGCCAACAATAAAACACCAAGATCCGACTGAGATATCGAGGTCGAAATAGAAGAATGAATGGGTTTTGTAATCGAATGAGAATTGCATGTCATTCACTTGTACACCGTGTGATTTCTTCTCCATTTTTCTTCTTCTTCTTTATTCAATTGTGTAGTATGATTTTGGGGATTTTTTCCCCAATGAAGTGCTTGTTAATGACGCTATTGAATAGTTGAAGGATAATTTTGAAGTTAAAGAAACAAATAAAAATATAGAGCCCAACTTGGTAACATCCGATGGACAATCAGTGTAAAAACCAACGTTGTTGAAGTTAATGGACAATTTAACTCTCTTCTTTCATTAGCCTTTAACTTCATATCATTCGAAAATCTTGAGTCATACATGGATACAAATGCAACAATTAGTAAGCACTTGCAATCACATTACCATCCTACACTTCATTACTTGTATCTTAAATATAATATACAACCCACACTAATTACTAACACATATTACTTTTTGTAAACATCATTGGAATTACAATCAACATCTTCCCCAAAAGAGTAATTCAGATTCATGACAACCAATCAACAGTACAAGACATCATTCTCATGAACGAAATGTTAGACACTTACTACTTTCAACACTAAAATAATTCTTTTAGTTAGAAAATAAATAAAATTAAAAACCTTACGGGTCAAAAACTCGAATGCTTCAGATGTGGGACAATTTCGTTACAAATTAATGTAATACCATTTGCAATATGATCACCCAAAAACTAGTTCTTGTAAGTAGCAGATTAAGAGTAATTCATAAATTCACTCATCCTCCTACACAATCACATCAACACATATCAATGTAAACCTTACACGCGAAAACTAAATTCAATGTCTATTTAGGTATATCTTTCCTTACAAAATCAATTCGGCAATACTCATTAATCCTCCATTTGAGCAAGTTCTTGAATTAAAGCATTGATATATTCTTTCACTTAGTCATTCACTTACATACTTATATCTATTGTAATTATTACTCTTAATTTGCTTATTATTTTTTAACAATTGAGATCTTACATGCACATTAGGCTGGAAAACAATATGAACATCGTAAATGACATCATGGCAAGAAAATCTTATATCTTCTCCACATCCGCCACCATTTTCCGTCCACCAAAGGAAAAATTAGTCAACATCAAACAAGTACAACAAATCCAACACATGGTACACCAAATCACTACACCTTTTGATGTACATACATATTCTTTTACGTGTTATGTTATACATTGTAGCAAAAAAAAAACTTTTGGACAAAAGAAAATGTCACATTGGTTGCATTAAACCACCACTATGGTATCTATCATGTGACAATTGCATTATTGCAAATATGAACAAAACTTATTTCTGTAGATTTTGCAAGTACAATTACGCTACACCAACTCGAAAGTATGATTATCATCAGGTCGCAAACACATTATCTATGTGAATAAATGCATTATTTTATATCTAATAATCATGTTATATATTCTTCTAACACAAACACTCAAACACTAAATAACTCGTCTTCCATTCTAATAGAGCAAGAGCAACTGTTGAATTACAAGGCTCCACGTGCTTAATCACAATATCAATTATTGTAAATCCAGATGAAACATTCCTGATATGCCTAGCAAAAGAACTCATGAAACAAACTTTTGAAGTACCTATCTTAAATTAAAATTATCTACATACTTTTTTTTGTATAAATGTGCTTTTAACTACTTTTAATAAACATCCCAAAAGGAACACATAAGGAACAAATCTACAATTTAGACAACGACTACACATGAGCACTTCTTATACATCAAAACTGTAAATATAGAAGCAATCACCAACAATGCCCCGTATAAAGTTATCTTCATCCTTGACTCATAAATCCAAAATGAAGAACATCTAGCTATCAATATGATACAACAAAACACTTCACAAACATCTCTTCGACTCACAAATGCAAAAACTACACCAACAGATAGCCCACCAATCCAAACAATGCTTCTACATGAAGTTGACAAATATGCAAACAAAAAGCAAAAGCATGAGTAGTTGTTCAAGAATTTAAAATATGTATTTTGAATCTCTTTTGCATGTTTATGTCCACGGTCCACCAGACCGACTCACAACATCTCTATTTTCCATACAAGATTTTGTTTATTGTACATATAATCATGTTAAAACACATGTATCCAAGTATGAAATGTAATAGCTCTGCTTTTGGCTTCATATTATTACCATCAATGTGACACATTTTTGATATGATCCATTGTAGTCTTCATTCAAAACACGTTTCATTTTTCATTGAAGTTCCATGTAACCAAATTCCAACATCATTACTTACATTACATCACTCACTACACGTGCTCACTAGTAATAATAAAACAAGAGTATACAAGTACCTTTTTGTAGTTTGATCAGTTGAGCAAAAAAGACCTTTTCCTTTAATTTACTCAAAAGAGTGCAAGTACGTTTTCCCAGCAATTTAGAGATGATAATTAGATGTATAATATTATTTAAAGAGAATTTTATATATTGTCGAAAAAAAAAGTTTAACGCATGAATTATTGTTATTGGGGGACCAATTAATTCTCTAAATTAATCAACTTAATATTTTATGCTATTTCAAGTTATTTTTACATAAAAAGTTTTTATTAATTATAAATAATAATGTGGAAAATAATTGACTTATTTTATTTTATTTTGAAAGCACCAATATTAATAATTAGTAATAATTGTTTGTACTTAGTAAAAATAAATTAAATATTAATTATATTATTGAACATAAAAATAAAAATATAAGGATAAAATGAAAAAAAAATGTTTTCCACCCATGCACACTTATTTATATACTAGTTTTTGTGCCCGTCCGATGCACGGGTTGTGTTATTTTGAAGGTAATATTAGTGTGTTAAATATGTTAAATTATCGTGAATTATATTTTGAATGTTAGATTTGGACAATTTAAATTATCGCAATAAATGCAACGCCCCCGGCGGGGATCGACCTGCCCAATCAAGTCGCGGGGGTCGAGGGGCAATACCCCAGACGGGAATCGACCTGTCCGGTCAGGTCGAAGGGGTAGCGCCCTTCGTGGGGGTCTGGGAGCAACGCCCCCGAAAGGAAATTATAATTTTCGTGTATGTGTTGAAAAGTTTATCTGTTGAAAATAATTTTTTTTTACCAAATATCAAAGTTGATGAAAGGAGGAAAAAATAATAATTTTAATAGCGTGTTGAAAAAAATTAAGAAACTCCACGTGCGCACACGGGAAGTGGCGTTGATTATCTTTTTTTCATTTTCTTTTAAACGTCAAACGCAATTGAATCAATGAAAATATTAATTAAATAAATAAATACAAAATATTTATTACAATATGTAAATTTCAAAATTATATTTATTTTACAGATAGTGTATCAATTTTAAAAATTATCACCGCAACAAGATTATAATGACAACCAATTTTAATTTAAACAACAAAAATTATTTTTGATACAGTAATTGTTAGTTTTTGAAGTATATTTTTATTCTCCATTTCCAATTACGGAAAAATATATTCTCCCTATAAAACTAAACAGAAACGAAAAACCTAAAGCATGTTGCAAAAAAAAAAAAATTGAAATGAAAAGGCAAAAATATAACAACAATGAATAGAAATCTACATTTAAGAGATTGTTTTGTCACTTCACAGTGCTACTGAGAAAGAGTGAAAGAAAACCGAATAAGTCTTCTATCTTTCCCAAGCTTTTCGTTTGCCGCCTTTCACTAAGGAAAATACTGTCTCCCGCCTCCTACATTTTTGACCAAGTCTTTATAATTTGATTATCTTATTTCTCTTTGTCAATTTAAATTTTCCCCCAGCATTTTGTTTCCTATGATTTTCAACCGCCTACATTTTTTACCAGAGAAACTCTCCTTTTTCTCTGCTTCAAATACTTAGCGTTTTGTGAGAGAGAATAAAATGGGAAAAGAGAAATACGTCCTGAATAAACAATGCACGGAGGATTCCCTCTTTTAATAAAAGAGGGATTATAGATGTATACATATATATATATACCTGTACTCAAGCCTTCTCAAATATTTAATTTTATCTAAGCTCTAAAGTTTAACATTATTATGGATACATTTTTCGATTTTAATTTCCTTACACTCGAAGGAGGTTCGAACTCAGACCTGACTTTGCTCTTGTCACCTGAGCTAGGGCTCGACTTCAAGAGTACAAATTTCTCACCATAATAAGTATAGTTTATGTGTAGAATTACCAAGAAAACAATTTGAAATAACAATGTTGATCCATGACTCATATTTTTTTTTTTTTCATTTTTTTGCACAAGTCTATTTAATGAAAGAAAAAACCAAATGGTCCAACATTTGTTTTTCAATCATATATTTCAATAGACACACAAGTGTGTTACCGCTTATCCATCACTTATTTATATTTATTCATAATTTAAATCATTTATAACCCCTGTTTAACAACCATTATTTCACAATTCTTTAATTCTTATACTCATTTTCAACTACATATTTAAACAATAAAATATTTTACACGTAAAGTCATAATATTTTCCAATTTTTTAACCACATCTCAAAAAAATCACTATTCAAAACTCAATTTTCTCAAAATAATGGCAATCAAATAGCGCATAAATACTGGCAATCAAATAGCGCATAAATACTGGCAAACAAGGCTAAATTAGTTTATATATTACAATCAAGTTATATCTACACCTTGTTTTACATCATTTTTTACATTGTGCTACATGTCGACACATAATTGGACAGTTAAAAAAAATTTTTTATGTCCCAACACTACTTGAATTCCCACACAATGTCAAAAGAGATGTAAACTTGAAATGTACACTTAACATAATCCTCAAATCTGTTGCAAATGAAGTGGTTAATATATAGAAAGATTTTGTTGCTTGTACATAAAAAATGTAAATAATGAATTACATAATATGATGTAAAGAGAAAAAAATTTGGATGAAAAAGTTGATTGTATTTTAAACTAACAAATGATAAAGTGTTATGTGATCATGTAAATTTTGATATACATATAGCAATGTCCTAAATTTGATTGATTGATAGAATTAGATTTACACAATTTAGAAATATTAAACAAGGGAAATGCTATTGGTACCCTTTCACTTACCTTTTAGTTTACTCGTTTTTGTCTTTTAGTGAGTGTTTTGTCTATTTTACCCTTATTTCTAAGTGTTAGTTATTTTTCGCATTTAACCCATATAATTGGTATCAGAGCCTAGTAACGAAACTGAAGAAATTTTTTGAAACTTAAATAATATATTTTAAAATGAATAGGAAAGATAAAATGATTTTAGAAGAATTACAAAATATTAATATTTTAACTACTACAAATCGAATTAAATTGCAAGAATTAGCGACAAATTTAAGTATTAAATATAACACTCTAAGTGAAGAAATACAACAAATTAATAGTTCTCAACAATTAGCAGAAATAAAAAATAAAGGATTACAAATTTTAGTAGATGAATTTTCCAAAAATGAAGAAGAAGACATTATAATAAATCAGTTTTTAGAACAATATAATAATTATGCTAAACCTTTAGAAAAATGGATATTATAAATCAAGATGTTTTAACTCATATAATAAATATCGAATCCAATTTAGAAATTTTTAATGACAATATTAAAATAGGACAAAAAATCTTATATAAACAAATTGAATCAAAATTAAAAGAATCAAAACTAAAAAGAGATTCGTGTATATCAATTGAACCACCTTTACCGGCTTATGTTATAGAAGAATTAAAAACGAAATTCTTTGAAGCCACTGGAGAAGAATTAGAAGTCTACAATCAAAGTTTAGAATAATTAGTTATTCAAACTGAGAATATTTATATGAATGATCCTTCACCAAAGAGGAAACTACTGAAATTAATACTCCACCTTTAAATCAACAAGTTGAAACTTAACCGTTAGTCGGAGAGACAAGTAGAACTAATATTACTACAGATTGGATACAAGTCGAATCTGAAGACTGGAATCTAGAATGGATAAAAGAACATGAAATAACTGAAGAACGAGAATGTTACAATTTTAGAAAAGGACCCAAGATTATGTCAACTAAGCATATACATTTTAGAGATAATAATCCAATTAAATTACTTATTGAACCAATTCCTACAACATGAATATGGCTAGATGTTGATGATAGCAATAATAAAAGTGAAATTATTAACTCATGTGCAAAACCTACTGATTTAGCTATTGCTTTTCATAAATGGAATACAACTCAAGCTTATAGTTTTTTAATCCACACCTTTAGAGGAATTACTTCATATATCTGGAAGAGAACTTCTGAATAAACTAAAAATAAAATTAAATATGGAGAAAAATATACGACTACTATTGATAATAATGAAAGCTTAGATAATGAAAACTTTAAGGAAATTTTAAAACGAATGGAAAATTTCTTTAGACATTTACTCTTAGGAGAAGTTATATCAGAAATTAACAGATATAATCACTCAAGAAGCCTTACAAGCAGAAAGAGAAATGGAACTATTAAAAATCTGTGATATGTGTGAATTAAACGAATATACTAAGAAATTCGAAAAGATATATATCAAAGCATCTAAATCCATAAAAGAATGGAATCTATCAGAAGAAGATGTAAAATTATTAAATAAATATTTTCTTAAACTACCTTGGCCATGGGGTCAGAAATTATTTGAAAATTACCAAATTTATTGGAATAAAATAGAATGGGAAGATCCTAACCACAAAGCTCATACTTTAGGAATTAGAACTTCATTCGCTAAGAGAAAAATATCTGAATGGTGTAGAAAAACTATGTACCAACACCTATTTAGAAAACATGGTAAGAAAGCAAGTTTATGTTGTTATGGAGAAATAGCAGCAGTGCCGCAATTTGGTGGTCACCAATCGCCTAGGAAACCATATTATAAGAAGAAATTTAAGAAGTATCTTAAACCTTGGAAGAGAAACAAAGGATTTAAGAGCCACAAGAAATATTTTAAGAAGAAAAAACCTTGAAAAAAGTAATATAACCAACATAAGAAATCTCAGAAAAAATATAAAGAAGAATTCTATAAAAAAATGTAAATGTTTTACATGTAATGAAATAGGACATATATCTCACAATTGTCCTAATAAAAATAAAAGAGAAAATGTTAAAGTTATTAGGATAATGGAAGAAATAGAATCTGACTCAGACTATGAGATAATCGAAGACTTAGATGAATTATCTGAAACAGACTCAATCTATAAGCTAGATATAGAAGAAATTGAAGAACCAAAATTTGAACAGATTTATATGAATCAAGAGATTATAGATACTATTGAGACCAACTTAGATAATAAAGAAGGAACTTCACAAACAATCGTGTTTGATGAAGAAAAATATGGAACCATAAAAGAAAAACAAATATCTTTAAAAGATAGAGATGTTTTTGTAAGACCAATATTATCTTGGTTTAATAAAACAATATACATTGCTAAATATGATGAAGTACCTATTAACATCGAAAATGTTAAAGGGAACACTACTATACCCCTAATAACTAAAGAATGGGTTAATAGAAAATTAGCAAAAATAAATAGATCTACTAGGGAAAGATTAAAAAATATAGTGATTGGAGGAATCCAAATAATGATCAAATGATACTTTAGAGAAGGAATGGATATTCATATACAAATGTACTTAATGGATAACAGAATACTTCATGATCCTATGGACGCTCTATTAGGAGTTGTCTCTGAAAATCTAGTATATAAGAAAATTATATTTACAATAAGACCTGGATTTGCCATGTCTCTATTAGATGAAAACTTAAGTATGTGATTAAATCTATATCATAGAATTGATAAATTAATTATGTCACCAAGAAGTAAAGCTGTAACTTTACATTGTAAAGCTTTATATGCCTTTACTACTACACACCAAAAGGAAATAAATAGTGAAGATTTTATACAAATACTAAATAGCACATATTGGTTGGTTTTCATCAGCAATCTAGAAGAATAGATAATAATGTAGGAAATCAAGGATTAGTTACCTTGAATACCTCTGGACAACTTATAGCCAGAATGCCTAGTAGAAGAATAGAAAGAAGTATTAATACTAGAGAACTCTCAAACTCTAGTAAAACATCTACAAGTAGAAACTACCCAATAATGCCTAGAAATAACATTGATATTGATCTAAAAAAATGTGAAGAAGATAATTTCTTTATTTTAACAGAATATATCAATAATCAGAATAACTACGAAGAAATCATATCCCTTATTAATACAGGAGCTAGTACCGGTCATATAAGAGCATACCTAGTTGATCATTTACTAGAAGAAAAATTACATCAAGGAATAACTCTTACAGATTATCATGAAATTAAATATGAAATTAAACATTTGTTAATCTAGAACTAAATTTCACAGATATAGAAAGAGAACAATTTAAACTAAATCTTAAAATTCATAAAGATTATAGGAAGATAAAATATACTAATCCAATATTATTGTGAATGAACTTTCTTGAGAAAGTCTCACCATTCTATATCCAGAAGAATACCTTACAAATAATTATAGAAAGAAAACAAAAAATGATTTCTAGAGTTAATAAAAACAAAGAACTAATCTATATGATACAAGGAATTAGATCAATCAAAACTAGCATACTTAGTCCATATATTGAGATAACTCTCAATTTACCATATTACTGTATGATAAAATTTCATGCTATACTTGATACTGGATCAGGTATTTGCCTATGCAAAAGATATGTGTTCCCAGAACATTACTATAAAAGAGACTATAAGAAGACAACTTATGGACAAACAACCAGTGATATTGTAGAAATCTATAGAGATTTTGTAGAAAATGTTCCTATAATTATAGGAAATAGAGAATGTTTTATACCTCGAATATATGCAACAGATAAATTCGGATGTAATATCCTTTTAAGAGAGAATTTTATCTACACATATAGCCCTTTTACACAATATAAAGATAGTTTTGAATTTACAACACCTTGTAATCACAAAATTAAAACATAAAAAATCTATAAAGTCATTGGAATTGCACATCAACCAATTCACCATAAACCCAGACATCAGAGTTCTACAGGTAAACGTGGATATTATACAGAAATTAATCAAAAATAAAAAATTTCAGTATTAGGAATTAGCAATTTAAAAGAAGAATTAGAAAGTATTAAATTAGAACTAAAAGAATGTTATCATGAACACCCCTTAGCTAAATGGGATAAAGATAAACATATGGTAATCATTGAACTAAAAGACCCAGATGCTAAAATATCAGAAAAACAATTTCCTTATAGCGAAGAAGATAAAAAAGAATTTGAAATACAAATTAAAGAACTCTTACAATTAGGAGTTATAAAGTAATCAACCAGTCCATATAATAGTCCAGCATTTATGGTTAGAAACCATAGTGAAATTAAAAAAGGAAAAACTAGAATAGTAATTGATTATAGAGATTTGAACTCTAAAACTGTACCAAATAACTATAAACTACCAATAAAAGAATTGTTAATAAAACAAATACAAGGAAATAAAATATATTCTAAATTGTAAATCTGGATATTGGCAAATAAAACTAGATGAAGCATCAAAACCTTTAACTAGTTTTACTACCTCTAATCCATTAGGACAATTCGAATAGAATGTTATGTCATTTGGATTGATGAATGCACCAACAATATTTCAACAAAGAATGGATAAGATTATTAGACCAATAAAGAATTTTTGCATTGTTTATGTAGATGATATTCTTATTCATAGTAAGAATTTAAAAGAGCATATTGAATATCTTAAGAAATTCAACTATATTGCTAGAAAATATGGATTGGCCTTATCAGAAAAAAAAAAAAGCAGAAATAGGTAAGACTGAAATTGAATTTTTAGAATATATTTTTACTGAAAAAAAATACTTCAACAACCCCATATTGGGAAAAAAATTATAGAATTTTCAGAAGAAATTAGAGATAAGAAAGAGCTACAAAACTTTATCAGATTATTAAATTATTCGAAAAAAATTTATTAAAAATTGTGCAAAATACAAAGTCCGCTTTACCAAGAAATTCAAAAAAATAAGTTGAATAGGAATTGACACAAGAAGATATTGAAATGATAAATAAAATTAAGAGAATATGTGAAAATCTACATGAACTAAATATTCCAAATGATGATTATTTCTTTATTTTAGAAACTGATGCATCTCTATTACACTGGGGAGCAACCCTAAAAAAAAAAAATCATAAAGAATTTCTTTGTAATCCATTATGTAAATGCCCAGAAGAGCTTGTTGCTTATACTTCAGACACATTCAAAAATGTCGAAACCAGATATGATATCAATCGTAAAGAATGTTTAGCCGTTAAGAAATGCGTAGCAAAATTTGAACCTTATTTGCTATCTAAGAAATTTCTTATTAGAACAGATAATACTCAAGTAAAACCATTATTAACAAATAAACTTGGAACAAGTGCACCTGAAAGGCCACTTATTAGGATGCAAATGTGGTTTGCACCATTTAAATTTGATATTGTCCATATTAAAGGAAAATACAATTTTATTCCAGATTTTTTAACCAGGAATGGAGCAAATCAAGAAGGAGCTAGATGTATTGAAGTTCGAGATGAACATAAAGATTGCTGCAATAGAATCTAAGATGACTTTGATAGAAATGGCTGTTGCCGAGCCAATATCTCAGAAAGCCAGTCAGGCTATATTATCTGAAGACCCTAGTGCCAATAAATCTGAAGGTCATACCGCCAGTATTGAACGAGAACCATTGAAGCTTTATAAATTATCAGTCAATGAGAATACTACTTTGTCTCCCTCATAGGAGAGAAAATTTATAAAGGACAGTATCTCAATACAAGAGCTTGATTGCTCAAATATTATCAAGGCCTGTAACACCCCTAATATTATGGAAATCAAAAATAAAAACGATTTTATTCTTACATATGTATTGTTCAATCTAGTCTGTCGCTGGTTCACCAGTATAGGAGGATAGATGAAAACTCTAACATATGGAACATATAACAAAGTGAATCTTTATCCAGGAGGCCCAGCTTATTGGGTTCGTGCTCTCTATGAAATGGGGAATATAATTTGTATATATCCATCTCAATCTTCAAAGAAATTTCTATGTTACCAAAAGAAGTGGTCCGAGCTATTGAAATATATTGTCAAGTTCTTAAACATAAGAACATATACATCAGATTTTTCTCTGCTAGTCCCGAATAGGATAATGAAGAAGATAAGTTGTTGCTAGTTAGCCATGTCATAAGGATTGCCACTACTTCTAAGCATTCAACCTGAGAAGAGTGAAATCCATGAAACTACACCAGATGATGTCATTAACATGACAGCATTCCGTAGAGCCAAAGGATACAAATAGCAGTTTGAGCATATTCAGAAAATTATTGAAGAAAAACAGAAAATATAGGTGTATGAGTCACAAGACCACTTGATTTACAGCAAAGTTGCAGAAGATTGGCACTATCTTGATATATGGTGTGATCATATTTTTGGAGGAGACGCTAGTGGAACACAGAAGACAAAAAATGAGTTGTGTAAACAATTTTGGCGTTATCCAAATCATAAGTGCGAGTGTTGTAGCAATGAAGAAGATGGCTCACCAATTTCACTAGATCCGAAGGAATTTCCGGATGAGTGGTTTGAGTCTCATATGGAAAAGTAGGGGACCCTCTTTATCACTACTTTATCAGAATCACTTTGATAATGAAAAACTGTGGGGTTTCACCTCAATAATTTTCCATATTAAGACAAAAAAACTTTAGGTCACAGTAAGATTTTCATTATCTTATACAGTAACACAACAATAATGAAGGACAGTTGGAGAACTTTTTGAGTCTATAAATGGAAGACTAATTCTCAGAAGAAGGCATCTCATCCTTGAACAAAAACTTATTTCTCTCTCTCGTTTTCAAATCTTGTAGTCATTTCAGTTTCTCTCTTTTGTTTGAAGCTTGTAATAAGGTAATTTCTATGGAGTTCTAATATCTCTAGAGAAAGTATCAAGAGTGTAGCCAAAGTATGTATGTATACTCTCATGTAAGAGATATTAGTGTGATGTGTTTATGAAATCAAAGTTGTTTGAAGACATTGTCTTTTTATCCTTATTATATTCTCAAAAGCTCTTATCTTACTTATACTCCAACGGTAAAAACCTTGAGGGTTAGTACAAGTATCTTATTGTCGTGTTGTCGTGTGTAGGCGTTTTAGGCGTTGTTAGAGAAAGCTATAAGAACTCTGTTACCATTCAAGGTGATGTTTTAACTAGGAGTTGAAAAGAAAACTGTGATTTCGTGTGATTCATTGTGAGATATGCAAAAGAGTCAGAGAGAAAATCAATAGGTGAGCTGAAGTCGTGTTGGACCATAACACTTTATTAAACTCAAACAACATCGATCACTTATATCTGAGTATACTAACATATGGGAGCAAGCTCGAGGGAAATCTCGTTGATATTAATCTGCATTTACCTTCTGCTTCAATACTGTAAGATCTTTCTTATTTATGTTAGTTACTTGCATTAATATTTGCACTTCTGCTATTTATTACGTTTTAGTTAATTGCATTAAAAAATTAGAAATTAACTGTGAAAGAAAAAGAGAAAAAATTAAATCATTTTATACTGTGCTTGATTATTTTCTGAAAAATAATATAGATATACTTGTACTTATAAAAGAAAATACAGTCAGAATTAATAGAGAAATTAATAAATTAGAAAATAAAATTAGAATATTAAACGACTGTTTTGATAAAAGATATATAGATAAATACGAGTATAATTGGCTTTTCCATTTATTAGGAGAAATAAACCAAAGTTATCATATATTGAGAATAGAGGATATTGACTTGACTAAAAAATAGAAGAAAGATAATTCTGTCTTTTTATCAGAAAGTGTAATTCAAAGTGTAAATCAACAAGTACGTGTAGCGTGATCGATTAAACAAAGGAAAATGCGACAAACAAGTTTGCGTCCCATGTCCAATCCTACAGAAGTCATGCCTTATTGTCGTGGTCAACCTCTAAAATCAAAATTTAATTGGAAGATTCCATCACCACATTTCTTAAAATTCTTTCTTAATTACAATGTCGTCAACATATGATTTTCAATTAATAAAAATGTTTCCTTCCATATTAAGCCCCGTTCGATCGTGTATAAAATTCAATTAAAATTAAAAATATAATTTTTATTGGATCTCATTCATCTAATAAAAGTCAACAATAACGACTAATTTTTCAATTTTAATCCGATTTTAATCTCTACCGAACGCGTCCTAAATTGAATAAAGCGATCGTTTTATAGATTATAAGGACTTGTATGTATAAACGATTTTTACGATAAATCTTTTCTTTTCTATCAAATAAAGATGACAAGTGGTCTCATCTGTATGAGATTTGGTGAGACACTTCGAAAAATGATTATCATTATTGCTTCGATTACTTTGACAACATAATATGAAATTCTAAAAGAGTATCAAAAATAATTTCAAGTGATCGAATAAAAAAGGAATTCCACGGCTCGAGATATTGCGCTCGACTTAATAAATTTCATGAGTCACTTTAATAACAACTTCCTAGTTGTACTCAATCTAGTTAAGGACATTGTAGAACTTCAATGTTATCTCATAATTCTGCTCCTGATTCTATTTTTGTGCTCACGGTTCGTCCTTCAAGACTTAAAAACCAACGACAATTCATTTTCTACAATAAAACCAAAAAAGAAAACAATATTTTCTACACGTCTAGCATTGACTGACCCGTGAAGTTTTTATTACTCCCAAAGTCAAGTATTGTTCTTGATGAATGATCACTCCCATCGTGTCTTGTTGTGAATGGTGCTTTTGTCATGTCAACCATTCTAACCCAAAAAATAAGTCAATGACTTCCAATGACTTGTGGAAAATCCTCTACAAACAATGCCGTCTTCGTTTACTTTTATTTATTTATTTATTAAGAATATACCCTTATTCCTTTCTTTCTTTAATTGAATTGAGGGTCACCACTCTCTTTCTCCCTTAAGTTTAAGTTAAAATAAGTTTATTGGTTCAATATTTAAAGATGACAAAGTTTTATTATTCCGGCCGGTTAGATATAATAAGAAGGTTTGGTACTTGGTTTGATTATTCTTACCCTAAAATAAAATTTCATATATATATATATATATATATTTGAAGAAGAAGAAGTAATTGATAGCCAACGAAATATTTACTTTTTCTGCTCGTAAAAAGGTTTACTTTTTCGGACATGTTAATAATTCATAACCTAGGAAAAAAATAATTTTTTGCTTGTGAGAATTTTCTTTTAAATCGTTTTTTGGATATGTTATTTCTTAATGCTTAAGAAACAAATTAACAAATAAATTCCACTGTATTAACGTTTAATTCCACCTATATTCTTCATTTGTTATTGTAATATTTATTTGTTCTTAAACTACTGATAAGTCAAAGTAAATGAAGAAAATGACATATTCGAGGGTGGTCGAGTTGGTGGAGCAGGTAAATGCGGAGATCGGATGTTACGAGTTCGAATCTCCTGCCAACACTTCCTCGGTCGAACCCGTTGCACGGGACTTGCCTAGTGTTGTTTATCTCTCATGTGTGGTTTGCGGGCTACTGCATATGGAGAAAGATTTACCCAGTGCGCACCCACGGATAGCGATCACGGATTCCTACGTTAACAAAATAAATAAATGAAGAAAATATCTTGATAGAAATAAATCACTCATAGGCACTAGATTATTTCAAAAGTCAAAACTGATACCTTTTGGAACATTCCTCGCACCCCACCCCTACCCCCATAAAACGACACTACAAAACTACCCCCACCCACCATTTCCTTCAATGCAACAGTCGAGTTCTTCCTCTTTCACCCACCATTTTCTCTACTCAACAAAATGTTGGAAAAGAAGCTTGGTTCAATGAAGAAACTAGCCAAGAAGGTTAAGGTCGTTGGCAATGCCGACCGCCAGCTATCACAAAAATACGAGTGTTTGCTCAGGGACGACAAAGTAGGAGCCTCCCCAACCGCCACCGCCACACCCACAGGTACTTTTGCAGTGTACGTAGGTGAGGATCGTCAAAAATTCGTAGTCCCAACAGCTTATCTGTCCCACCCTCTGTTCAAGATATTGCTAGAGAAGGCCTACAATGAGTTTGGATTTCAGCAAAGCAATGGCCTGGTTGTACCCTGCAGTGTCAATGTATTTCAAGAAGTGACAAGTGCAGTTGAACGCTGTAATGGAAAATTTGATTTTGGAGACTGGGTAGAGGAGTTTATTTAGGTAATACAAATATACAGGAGCCTGTAAAATACATGCAGTTCATCAAATAGGTACAGCAGACTGTTTAAGACACTGCCAAGTTCTAGCAAAACTCGAGGATTTTGAGGTAGTTATTCAGTTAGTCAACTATTCTTGTAAACATTAGCAATGCACAAGTAATACAGCAGCTGTAACCTGTAATGGTCCAACTTTGTTCTCCTCTACCTCTCTTCTGCATCTTTTATTCTGAGCTGAATTGCGAAAATTCTCTCCTTTTTTTTTTTTTTTCTTAGCTTACATTCGACAGCAAAAAGAAAGTTATAATAAATTTTCCTGCATTTCGAGGCCTGTTAGAATAAGCGACCATCGAAGTTGGTGTCGTTGTTAAGATTTGGGGTTCCATTTTAAAATGTCAACTTTATTAAGAGGAGTAGCTCAAACCTTATAAATTGTTCTATGTTTTCATCTTTATTCGATGTGGGATTCTATTCCTTAATATGACATCGCAAGATGGCAGCTCATTTGAACAGACTAATTTTGAAATTCGTGTGCTCAACTTTTTTAAATCTTAGAGCCTGTTTGGTACGGCTTAAAATTCAATTAAAATTGAAAATATGGCTGTTATTGGGTTTCATCCGTCTAATAAAAGTCAACAATAACGGCTATATTTTCAATTTTAATCTGATTTTAATCTCTACCAAACACCTTCTTAATCGGATCGAATCGCTCGTTGGAGCTTAACATGGTATCAGAGCCCTTTAAGCTCCAACGAGCAATTCGATCAGATTAAGACTCAAAAAAGTTGAGCACACATATTTCAAGATTGGTCTGCTTAAACGAGCAGTCATCTTGCATTAAGGGATAGAATAGAAGGTTGAATTGCAAATCTTAACATGGTATCAGAGCCCGTTAAGCTCCAACGAGCGATTCGATCCGAGTAAGACTCAAAAAAATGAGCACACGGATTTCAAGATTGGTCCGCTCAAACGAGCCACCATCTTGCGAGTGCATGTTAAGAATCGAATCCAACATCGAATAAAGAAGAAAACATAGACCAATTTATAAGGAAGAATTTGAGTTACTCCTCTTAATAAGGTTGACATTTTAAGGTGGAACCTCAAATCTTAACACCAGTCGCCCTATCACAAAAGGATACACCAAAAACTTGGTGCATGCACCAATTTTGTTATGGATTAAACTCCAGTCCTTTTGGCAAGAATAATAATAGAAAAAGTAATCAGGAAATAGGCTAAGCACATAAAGATTTACAGTGAGTAACCCTCTTTGTTGGATCTTCGTCGACTCGTCAATGTAAGTTTACACTATATTAGCTGATAAAGAATACAAGTTTTCCGCACCTCTCTTGCATACAGAAAAGGGCCCCTAAAAATATTTTATAACGTAGCTGCATTATACAGCCATGATGAATTGCCCAATATATATGCCCAATGTAGGTTAATTTGAAGAGGAAATAATTGTTTCCACATGGTCTAGCTAGTTTCAAATATATCAGGATCACTGTCTAAAATGTAGAGCCGATGGATCTATAAAGTATATCAATTTGTATATACAGTGTGATCATATGAAAATTATGTTACTATTTTAGATCTAACCAACCTGATGAATTGCTCCTACAGTGTGACGGGAAGTCGGTGTTTGGCTCAATACACAAACCTCAGAACACATCCTGAAGCCATCAGATCTTGAGTTTGAAGTATTAATGCTCATTGCGTGTTTTAATGACAAGCCAGACCAGAATGAACTGACAGAAATTGGATCATAATTATGAATTGGAGAAGTCCAAGCTCCAATTAACACATCCATGGCCTAGGGAATACACAGACGAGCCATTTTGAGTTGGCATTGACTTACTGACTCAGGAGTTTATAATTTTCTGACGAACATGAAAAGAAAGGGGTGCATAGAAGAGAAGAATTGAGGGCAAAGTGGAAATCTGTTTTATTCATGCAAATGTCCACACAATTTTACACAAAACCCTTAGGTCATTACCACGATAATTTGCAAACGCTCATGAAGTCAGACCTAATCACTGCCAATGCAATGTACACACTCTTTTAATATGACACCCACAAAAGAATCGTAGAATGATTCAATTCGCCCTTCAATAAACATCAGCTCATTCAATTGTTGTCACCAACATTGTTGCTTCCATTCAAAAGAATCCTTTTCATTTCATCCAAAAATTCATGCATTTGCTGCCTTGAGTGTAATGGGGAAGGATACACGCATGCACAATCCAATTCCCCGTCTCTTACAGTGTCAAATATAGCTAAGGATGGGCCCACACCATGAACTGAGGCACATCCCATGAAGTCTTCTAGCCCAATCCCTTGACGCTCTTTGTTTGAATGGTTGATCACAGGGTCCTCAAAGACAGATATCAGTGAAGTTCTTAGCGATCCTGATGGTGTTAAACCAGGGTTCTCTATTGCTTTGCACATCAAAAAGTTAATATCGGCCATGTCTGAAAAATGCTTGTTGTTGTTCTTGGCATTAGCAAAGGAATTGTAGGTTCGTTTTGCCAGCTCCCATAAATTATCCCCTCCCCTGACATCATGGGTGTTCAAGATTGCAGAATGATAAAATCCTGCAAATTTTAGACCATTATGTTCAACAAAAATTTCATGTCATAAGCTGGAAAGAAAGAACGAAGAGCAGAAAATGGTCTATGTTCGCAATCAAAGTCAATAGAAGATAATTTTACAAGTAATCCTGCAAAATTTGGAACATTACGTTATTTACCCAACTTTTTGCATACAAATTCAAGCGCAAATAATTTTATCATCATTCAAATTTCGCTATATTCTATCTTATGTTTAGAGCATGCTTGGCTAACCTTGAAAAAAAAAAGTAGAGTTATTTTTTAACTTTTTGTCATGTTTGGATAACTTACTTTTAAATAAAAATGTTGTTTTTCTTACCTTACTGTTTGTCGAAACGAATGACTTGCATATTTCTCACTTTCGCCAATAAAAAGAATAGTTAATTTTTATATTTACTTGTAAGTTGGTTTGCCAGATCATAGCTAAATTCAGGCAGATATCTGATACCTTGCTGGGGCACAAGGAGCCATATGCTCATTTTTGGTTATGAACTCCAATGCAATCTAAAACAACAGGAAAAAAAATTCAAGAACATTCGAATCTAAAATGTGCCCGAAAGATTGTGACACGGTGATTGCTTGTGGTTCTACTTGAGTCGTATTTCCTTACGTCTTGCAAGTCTGTAACGTAAATAGAAATTTGATATAGCTTACCCATATGACAGCTGCTAAGGACAGGGTCAAGATTGGAGCGGCAGTCGGTCAGCGTGACAACGGCATACTTTTCCCACTGATCATGAGGAAGGCCTTTCGAGGAATGAGTAGCAATTATTGCAGCAGACGCTAAGAGCCCACATAACTTTATCTCTCTTGACTTGCAACCCTGTAAAATTAATAATTCAAATATATTATGCAGGAATAGTCGTTACCTGAAGGTTAGGACAGCATCAATTGTAGAGAACCTAAAAAACCAAAAACATATGAACCCTTAACCATTTTGTTCATTCTGCCTTTTCCATTCAACTGTGAAATGAAATATGTTTCACCTCCACCTCCAGTGAAGCCATGTGGTGGCCTAGGGTTAATAGGCGAGTGGAGGTGGTGGCCTAGGCTCGGACTTGGGATCACCCCACTTATAGTCTCCTGAGTTGAACCAAACCTAAGTCCTAAGCCTAACATAAATATGATAGCTTAAGTCCTAAGCCTCAAATAGATGACAGCCTTGGATTCGGGGGACTATTGTTATGCTTCCACCTCTAGTGAAATCCTCCTAACCTCCACAAGGAGGCTACATGCAGGCTTAGGATAAATAGGCGAGCAGGGATGGAGGCCTAGCTCAGGGATAGGATCACCCCCACGAACCGAGGAGAAAAGAGTGGAGGCCTAGGTTTGGAGACAAGGGCATTGAAGACTTCAGTGCAAGCCGAGTGAGTAGGTCGTTGGAGTGCTAGACTTCAAGGACACAAGGGCTCATATACCCTTGCTTTGCTGAGTCAGGTGCCTCGATGGAAGCTTGAGAGCCCAGGCTGGAAGAAAGTTTTGAGATCCTCCCATGTATTTGAATATCTTTAGCGAATTGAGTAGGGTTTGGTTTCTTCTTAGTTTAGTCCATTTACATTTTTCACTAATTTCTTCTTTGTTCTTTGCAGATGTTGGGGAACCTTTGATGCAGTTCCAGATTATGGTTGAACCAAATGCTTGGTGAATTTCAGCCAATGGTAGCAACACATTTGTATGCTAATTGAAAATTGCTACATCAAGATCGCTAGTTAACTAATCGTGCTACAAAAAAAGAAGTGTCAGAAAAATAGGAAAAGTTGTTAGGATTTGTTTTTTCTTTCTGTTTGTAAATAAAAATCTGATCCTTTAGTTTAGGGTCCAAACATTAGATTTAGATTAATTCCTATTGTTCAGCCAGTTAGTAATGATCAGAAGGATACCAAGTTATCCTATTTATTGATGTAATTCTGATGTTATTATTAAAAAAGGGAAAAATATTTTTTTCTTCCAGAACTTACAAGAAGAATGTCTGACAAAATCAAAAAAGAATGTTTAATGAATATTTTAGAGGCAAATCTAATTTTATATATAATTACATAATATTTTAGGGTCCTACACAAACCAATGTGCAACCCAAGAAAAGCCTAGGACAAATTCAAGTACGTCAAGGAATATTTACCACAACTTAGAGCATCTCCTTGTCAAAAATACTACCGAAATAAGAGACTGGTGTAGAAGAGCGTAAAAAACCAGCCAACAACTTCCCTTGAAATTGCTTCCCAAGTGATATGTTGATGTTACCAGTAAAAATATTGAACCAAACAAGAAACGCTGAAATTATCCACACCTCGGAAGATCAGGATTCAAGATCCTTGGGTAAAAAACGATCTAGGTTTTGGTAAATAGGATGGCACAATCAAATATGACAATCATTAAGCGCTGAAAATTAGTTATCTCTAAACACCCCTGCAATATAAAACCAATACTCACTGATGGTGACCAAGCCAATACTTTGTTATACACCAAGGTGACATTCAGATAGAAACATCGTTTACTATTCCAATTGCAGAAACAGATTTACACGTGCTCATTCAAAGGCACACCGTTGATGGCATTCCAAAATATATACATCCGAGATCCTTGGTCATAGGTACCCGACAAATAAGTGAGCCAAGATGCCAACACATTTATGATTCCATTTGCCACACACAAGAACACAAGACAATCCAGCAGATACTATACAAAATAATAAGATCCAAGAAGTCACGATCTGTTTGCTCTCACATAACTTTGCTATTTAACGGCCCAGTTAATCCACAATTAACCATTCAAACATTTTAGTTTTCAACTTCAACCCAAGCTTCATGAGAATAGAAATTTACAACATACTTGAATTTCATAGAAGGACACTTCCAATATTAAGAATCCAACTTAAATAACATATAATCAGCAGCCAATGTCTGCTTTTATGTGGCAATTACAATCCTCACCCCTCATTATCATTAAATAGTTCCCCAACTTATGGAGATTATATCTACTGCACAATGTATCGAGGTTGTTTCCGCAATAAGGAAGGTTTCAGGCCATGATGTCACATGTCATGCCACTCCAATAAAGAAAAACGAATGATTGGGTGAAACAAGACAAGAGAGAGTAATTCTGACACATACCATTTGCCATTTTCTGCAAAATCACATGAGGTGCAAGTGGAAGTGACCTCATCAATGGCCTACATCAGGTAAGTGATTGTGACAGGTGGTCACCCACTCGTTGGCAATGAATGTGTGGGAAAAATCTCGTCTAAAGAAGTTGAAAGGCATTCTTGCACCTTGCACTCTATAAAATACCCAACTAAACCAAGTGTGTTAAATCATAAACCCAGTCAAAACACAGTCAGTTTATCTTTCCACACCACGTTCTATATTCTCACTTGATCATCAAGGTACAAACAATTGTTGCACCTCTTCAGCATAACAATCTTGCATTCTAACGAGTGCCTTAGTGTGCATGCCATATACAGGTGGATGGAGAGTTGGCGGGGTCTTTGACAACAAGGTTATTAGGTCCTTTTTTTACCCGATCGAACACATAATCCAAGGATCATAAACAAAAGTAAAGAGACCATGGAGATTTTTCGTCCGAAGATCCGAGGTTAAGTCGAAGTCTAATCCCCATTGAGCATCCACCAAAGGATAATGCTCAAGCTCTAAGCATCAACCTAAAACAGTAGTAGAAATTTACAGGATACAACCTCAAAATAAGAACCACAAAAAACCCGTAACTACACAAGGTTGTCATTCACCATCAATGAAATCCTTTTGGTTCAAACAATAAAATCAACCGAATGAAATCCACAATGTAACTATAATATAGAAGTGCTAGACTAATTTTTTTTTTTTTAAAAAAAGGCTATTCTTCTAAAAGGAGTCCTCTCCACCTCTAATTTCTATCTGATTCATAATAAAGCTCCAACAATGTTAGCCTCCACCTTCACAGTCTCCAAAATCACAATATGACCACCATGATGTCACTTCTGCCAAACCATCATCAATGCCGAGCACGCATACATATGTAACATAAAACATTCATAAATCTACACTGAGATGTGTAATATATGCACATATACAGGGTATACACATACAATCGTGAAAATGAAACATAGATCTATATAAAACTTGATTGCACACTCCTCTTATGCATCTATCTTCAAATTAAGCATTTCCTTTAAAATAAATTGAGGCACAATCCTTTAGCAAAGAAGAAGCTTGATTGTGTTCTTTTTCTTTCCTTATTCTGCATTCCCCTACATAGGACACATTTGGCACGGCTTCAAGAAGACTAAAGGAACTTTTGAGATCTAAAAGCTTTTTTTGGACCCATTTGGCTAATTATAAAACTGCATCTTCTAACTAGGCAAGCTATTAAAGGAAGTTAGTTGAACTTGGCTTCCTCTGAAAGCACTTTTGAAATAAGAAGCTCTTTTATAAATTAGTTTACAAACAAAAATTAAGGTAGCTTTCCGGGAATGTCATCTTCTACAGGAAGCAGAAGCAAAAAGCCACATCAAATGGCCCTTAATTGACTTGGATGAAACCACAACAGACAACATTATACCATGTTGATATTATTACAAGAGACTTAAAAAGCCAGTAAATAAATCAATCAACATTCAATCCAAAATAACAGTTAGCAAATTTTGCTTAAAAATGCATCACTTACAGATAGAATCCGATCAGTGTCTTCTGAATTCAAGTGCAGCCTCACAACTTGTGACATCCTAGGCGACTCCGTGTCCTTAAAACTTAGATTGGAAAGCCTTAAACTATTCAAAGAGTATCCCAACATGTCGACTCCACGAGCCCATAAGGGCTTATTAGCCTTCCCACTGGGAATGTAATCCTCAATTCCCAAATTAACATCCATTTCTTGTCCTAATTCCGATGAATCCAACCCCTCCCCGCCAATCAACCCCAATAACTCCCGTAGCAATGTCAACGCTGATGTCCTATCACATGCTGAAGTGTGCAACCTGAGGGCCACAACCCAATTGTCATTTTCCAAAGTGTACAAGCTGGCAAAGAAAAGATCGATGTCCAATAAAGGGTCAAGATTCTGCCACACGTTCTTGTTCAACTCGTGTTCAAGAATAAGGTGAAAGGGTGAAATGGAGGTCGGAGTGGGATTGCCATTGTCAAGGGTTTGGAGAATCTGGGATGTCGATTGGAGATCGAATGGTTGGATTTGGAGTTGGGGAGTTGGGGGTGTGATGTAAGAAAAAGAATTAGAAGTGGGATTAAAATGGAGTTGGGAATTGAGAATCGGATGGGCAATTTGAAGTTTATGGAGGGCATTTCGGAGAAGTGTGATATCCAGAGTTTTCGACAGGAGGAGGGCCAGTACAGTTATACCAGTGCCACCAGGCACTGCCTTGCACCAGCTGAGCTCGGTACCTCCAACAGGGCGGCGCTTGGCCTCGACTGTCGGCGCGTTGGACATGGTTTAGGAAAGTAATGTTCAGTTGTAGCGTTCTAATTTATCGCTTGTGGAGGGGGACAAGAGTTCTGAACTTTCATGCTACCACACTATCGTTTGTAACGGATAAGCTGGTAACTATTTTCTTCGGTATTCTTTTGGCTGACCCCATAGAAAATGGTAAATTACACTTTACACCCTAGATTAGTAATTTGTTTTCAATTATAGCCTCTGTATGTGTATTATTTCCCTTTTTTATGTATAAAATTAAACCTCGACTTTGTCAGCTTGCCAACAAATCAAACAAGGTGATGACAAAGAATAAATCTACTAAGCGCCCGTTTGACGCACATTATTTTGGCCAAAAAATGTATTTTCCTTTCAAATTGCGTCGTCCCATTGCTGCCAATTTTGGTCAAAAGGTTATGACAACATATGCAAAATTACGAAGCCACCCTTATGGATTGGGAAAGTGAGTAGGTGAACATCATTCAATGAGGGCATTATGGTCATTGTGTACAACTGCATGGCCGAGAGTTGCACAGAAAACGTCAGGAATCTTACTGTAGCAACGTTCAAAAAATTTCTACAATTTGCTCGAAATGGGAATCAAACAAGGGCTAAAAATATGATTTTTAACTAAATGGACTAAAATTTATAAGGCCGAACTTTAATATCTGTTATAAATCACAATAGTCCTTCATTCAATTGAACTTAATAATACATTAATTTTATTTCTCCAAATAAAATGAACCCTAAACTTTCTTGGAATGCATTGGATTCAAATCCAATACATCACAAGAAGGAACAATTTGATGAAGAAATGACATTTTAGGTTGAACAATACAGCAGTCTTAATATATAGTCCAGATAACAAGCACTCATCAACAAATCAGCCAATCAAACTTGCATCAATCAAAAGCCTCTTCATATGATCAACCAGTTCATTGATCTGCTCCCTTGAATGCAATGGTGATGGGTAAACACAAAGACAATCCAATTCACCACCTCGTACCGTGTCAAAAATGGCGATGGAAGGTCCAACTCCATGGATAGAAGCACATCCCATGTAGTCCTCTACTCCAAGCTCTTTCTGCATTTCATTAGAATTATCGAAAACGGGATCCTCAAATACCGAGATGAATGAAGTTCTAAGTGATGATGATGCAGTTAAGCCAGGATTTTCAATGGCTTTGCACATCAAGAAGTTCAGATCAGCCATGTCTGAAAAATGTTTGTTGCATTTCTTGTAACCTGCAAAGGCCATGTAACTCTTTTTCGCCAAATCCCACAGGTTTTCAGTTCCTTTGACAGTGTGTATGTTGAGGATTGCAGAGTGGTAGAATCCTGAAACACAAAGTTTACACAATGTATCATTAATCTAAACATCGTCGCACTAAAAAAATTGGCAGTTTTACCTAAACAACGTCTAGTTTTGAACGAGGTCATCTAAAAGTTTTATCTATGTTTGGTCAGTAACACCCCTATTCATGTACAGATGGGATTCAATTTTTTTTCATCAAAGGTGCTCAGTTCGACTCTCGTAGCTACCCATTAATAAAAATTGTCTCCGAGCCTAGGCAGTGAAACGAGTTTCTTACCAAAATGGTGAATAGAAAGAGGTGGTTCAAGAATAGAGCGGCAATCGGTAAGAGTCATCACTCCATATTTCTTCTTTGTCTGATCAGGATTGCCTTTAGAAGAATGCGCCGCGATTAATCCAGCAGCTGCTAGAGCCCCACACAGTTTAATGCCTCTAGATTTGCAACCCTGAATAGATTTACAAAGTTGAAGTATTCTTAAAAGGAATAATATTTTTATCTAGACCTAAATACAGGATTAATTAAAGACTTACAACAAGAATCCTGTCCGTGTCCTGTGTGTTCATTTGTAGTCTCACAACCTCGGAACATCTGGGCCACTTCACATTCTTAAACTTCAAATTTGTGAGTCTCAATGAATTCACAGAATATCCCAACGTGTCCATGCCATGAACCCAGAATGATTTCTTTGCCAACCCATCTGGAATGAGATCCTCAATTCCCAAATTACCCTCCTTATCATTCTCTATTCCCTTCTGCACCTCGCCTTTCTCACCGTCCTTCGCCAGTTCCATCAGCTCCCGAAGCAAAGACACGGCCGTGGTCCGGTCGCATATCACAGTGAGAAACCGAAGCACGATAACACATTTTGCATCGGACAATGTGTATACGCTAGCAAACATTACATCAATGCCATTAGATGGGAAGGAATTGGGATCAGACCATTTGTTGCTGTTCAGCTCATGCTCAAAGAGTAAATGAAACGGAGAAAGATTTTTAGAGTTTCCTTTGTTGTTTAGGTTTTTAAGGAGCTCTAAGGTTGATGATGGATCGAAAGATTTGATTTTGATAGGCGGAGCAGCCTCGGAGTTGAGGAATGAGAACTCTTTCGTTGAGGTGTTATAGCGAAGTTTGGATCCGAGGAGAGGGTGGCTACTTTGGAGCTTAGCAAGTACGCTGTGTAGAATCGAGATTACGAACTGCGGTTTAGTCATTTGCAACCCCAGCACAGCGACTCCAGTGCCACAAGTCACCGCGCGACACCAACTGTGTTCAGTTCTACCCAGTACTCGAGATTCAGGCTGAAACACTTTAGTCTTCTGATCTGTAGTGCCAGCCATCTCGTACTCGACGGTTGGGTGGACGGACGGACAGGGGCGAGGCGGCGATGGGTGGTGGTTGTGTGCTAGAGAGTTTGTATTAAAAAACAATATATGTTATACTTTGGATAAACTGAAAGCATGCATGCATTGGCCAATTGGGTGATGCATATAAAGGAATTGGGAATGGACCCCAGTGTGATACAATGTAATCAGTTTAAAATGGAATAATTTTTTCCCAAATTCATGGCTAAGTGTAAGGTACTGTTGAAGAGAATCATGCCAACTGACAAATAGGTTAGTATAAAGGTTAATAATGATACGTGACATTCTATTATTGAACTATTTAAAATAGTCAATTTTTTTGTTCATTCATTCACTGTCACATGCACTTTTGTCACTACATCGATCGAAGCCTTTCTAGGAAATTGGCATAATCTTGTTAAAATCGTGTTTGAGCCACATTATTCTCCCAATAATGCATTTCAAATAGTGTTTGGATGGAAAATATGTGGTTAAAAATAAAAATAAAAATTTGAATTTACGTGTAATATTATTTTATTGAAAATAAGAGAGAATATATATATATATATTTTAGAAAAATGGTAAGGATCAAGGATGGTTGCGTGCCTTGAGTAAATTAAAGAAGCCAAAAAGTACATTTCAAAACAGTAACATAACGTGGATATGACCCATATTTTAGGTATGGAGCCGAAAAGATCTTAAATGCCATTAAATTCTGGGTTTGAATATTTGCACCAAAACCTGACTTAAATCGCATTTTTCTCCAGTATGGCCGTAGCTCTAATTTGCCTGTGTATATTAACTACGACTGAGATGGAGACATTTCGATTCACCTAAACATGATGTTTGCTTAACCATTAATGGAGTGTTTGTTGTCCGTTTAAATGTAGTGAATGACTTATTCATTTTATGGAATTATTCATTTGTATAGAAAAATGTCTATACAAGAAATACAGATAATCACGTGGGGGTGGTCCACGTGTGAATTAAATATTGCCAAAAAAATGGATTCCACCTATTTGTGTGTATTATGTAAGTTTTCTGTATCTTTTTTCATCTGTACACATAGCAATGTTCTTATTTTTATTTATTAAGTTTTATAAATTCAATCAAAATCAAATTCATAATTACTACTCATTGTCGACTACCTATTTGTTTTAAAACATATTCATAGTTGAGAAGAATTTATTAAAAGTTTAAGTTATAAATAGATAAAAATAAATGATAAATAAGTTAGTAATACTCGTGAATCTCTCAAAATATATAAATCGTTTATAAATATGAGCAAACATTGGATAATTACTTGCACATAAAATTACGTCGTCAAAGCTTGGGCTTCTATCCAACTTTTGAAACTCAAAAGCTTGTTTGAGAATTGTTTCTAATTTGTTTGACTTATAAATATGTAAATGAGTGGTGAATAAGTGAATAATATTTGTTGATCTTACAAAATATATGGATAAAAAATTATTAAAATTATTATAAGCAGGAGGAGGCAAACAATGACTAGATTACATCTTAAAATGTTGAGTTTTAAGACGTTTTAACACTCGACTAAATGACACTACATAAATGTAGTCTCATCGGACCACATTTAGTTGGGAATGATTTATATCTTCCGTGGAGATCGTCCCATGATAAGTGATTGATATGAAATGATACGGCGATTAAACGTGTGAATATGAAATTCCTTTATTCATCGTGTCATTTAACGACATCACATGGGTTTGGGTACATATTATTCTCTCATTAAATTCATAGCATCTTCCATAGACTGTTCTTATAATGAGCATCTTGCGTATAATAGAAAGTATCTTTAAATTTATAGACTGTAGTTTTTTTTTTATACGCTCCAACAATACTCTTTATTTTGATTCTTTATTTAATTTTTTTCAAAAAAATATTTATTGATTTCTTCTCATTTTTTATTTATCAATTTTTTTTATATATCCATTCAAATAATGTTTGAATATTTAACAAATAGAGTGCTGAAATCTATAACTTACTAAATGAAATCATTATACAGTAAAAATAGTGGGTAAGTTTTACTCTCCATTTAAAAAAGTTAGAATAAAAAGTCCATTGCGCTTATTTTAAAGTATTGCCTTTTTTCAAAATAGAGAACATTATGTGTTTCTTGAAGACGGGAGATCCTCTTATCATTAGAATGATGTCATATTGTTCTTTTTAACCAAAGTTAGATTAAGTAACATTTTTCTTTAGATTTTTTTTTTTGCACTTTTCGTTCCCAACCTTTGAGAAATTAATCTATCTCCAAACTTTTTCTAGCACCGGACATCCTCCGCTCCTTTTCAAAATGAACAAATAAATCTCCTTCTCAAACCACCCGGCATTCCCCATTATAATCCACACCACAAATCAACGTGTTTCAAAACGTTGAGGACGAGTTTTGCTACGCTGTGAAAACGTGAACTACTCCACCAATTAAACACCTCTTTTACATCGTTGAATCGAGCATCCCCTTATTTTTTTTATTTTCTTTTTATTTCTGAACGTGACATTAAAGTGTCTCAAGAATATTGACCATCTTAGGTAGATTTTTTTTCCTTTTTTTTTTTTTTTTTTTTTGGTGCACTTTTCATTCCCAACCTTTGAGAAATTAACATCCTCCGCTCCTTTTCAAAATGAACAAATAAATCTCCTTCTCAAACCACCCGGCATTCCCCAATATAATCCACACCACAAATCGACGTTTTTCAAAACGTTGAGGACGAGTTTTGCTACGTTGTGAAAACGTGAACTACTCCACCAATTAAACACCTCTTTTACATCGTTGAATCGAGCATCCCCTTATTTTTATTTTTATTTTCTTTTTATTTCTGAACGTGACATTAAAGTGTCTCAAGAATATTGACCATCTTAGGTAGAATGTGCTTTCATTTTCACTAGAACTATTTTAGCCGTTGTCCAGTCATGTGAACATTAAATGCTGTATGTGTGTGTGTTACGTACTGCTTATGCATCTTCTCTCTAAGGGCCTCCTTTTATGGAAGCATGCTACTTCATTACTTTATTTATTCGTTCAAAACTTTCTCAAATTTTCGTAATGTGCTCATTACATCCAATTTTATGAAGTTAGTTTTACTTTTTAGTTTGAATCCGCAACTTAAAAATTGGAAGGAGGCATGTTTTTATGTAAGGTACATGTTAATTTAATAACGATTCCGACATTTGACATCATTGGGAACTGATTGTGTAACTATAATAAAAATATTAGGGATTTAATTGATTCTTTTTAATAGTTGAGGACCAATTTGATAATCCAGCAATAGTAGAGGAATGATCAAGAAAATGAAAGCGGGTAGATGCAATTTATTTCAAGAATTCATTGCAACATGGATTGTAAATCATGGCCAAAACGAAGTTTGTCCACTGATAGCGACTTCGTCATGGACCGCACAATGAATGCTTTGCTATGTGAATTGAATTAAGGTAGTGCTTTAGTGAAAAAAGAATTAATAATAATAATAAATTATTGCCAAAAGTGATTATTTTTAAGTGAACGATAAACTTAGGTTATGTTTGAACCCAATTTTTTGGAAGAATAAATTTTGTAATTGTGATTTTTGGGAGTGTATTTAAAAAGTAGAAAAAAAATTAAATTTAAATGCGAAGTTATTTTATTTAGAGAATGCGTGATTGATCTCATGTTTGGTATACATTAAAATTTTTATTTTCATTCTTCGACTCATTTTCAACCACACATTTTTCAATAAAATAATATTTTTCATCATATCAATAACTTTTCCTTCATTTTCAACCATACATTCTCCGTCAATCTACTATTTAAAAATACATTCTTTCGAAATAATGTAGCACAGACACCCTGAAAATAAAGTTTTAAATAACGGGGATTTAATCTTATCAACGCAGCTAAATGGTGGCTTTTCAACTTCTATTTTTAACTTCTCAAACTATTCTTCATTAAAATATCACATTTAATGCTTATAAATAAAATTAATTCATTTTTGTTCGAGGTCTTGTTATAATTTAGGCAATCTTGATTTCTAGTCAAATTCGAGGGGTGGGTTTTAAAATGTAGCCAAATCTGAGGGGTGGTTTTAAAACATAGCCAAATTTGAAAGCCTTTACGAACTTTAGCCATTTCATGTTAAATTACAAAATACCTTTCTTTTTTTCCCTCTTTTGTAAAAATGACCAAAATCTTTATATGGATAATATTAATTGGAAAGAAAAACTACTTGGGAATTGGGAATTTCTTAGGGGTATTTTCATCCATTTTTAAAGAAAATGGCCATGGATGCAAACCTTTCAATTTTTGGCCACTTTCCCGGGTTGGGGGGGGGGGGGGGGGGGTGTTGGGCATTTCCCACAATTTCCTCAGTAAGTTTTGAGTTTTGACGAGTATTTAATTGTTTCCTTTTAAAATAGCCATGATGAATGTGTTGTCATAGATGAATATATTACAATATTGTTTTTTTTTTTTTCAAAATAGAATAAGTTTTATAATATGACTGTTGATAGCAGTTAATTTGTAAATCACCATAATCGATTTTTATTTTAATAATTGTATACATGAAAAAAAAAACACTTTTGCTTACAAAACGTTTAAATGCTGATTTTGAAACGTACAATCATTATAAAATAAAAGTTTACTACGAGACCCGTTTTTTTTTAAATGCATTTTGGAATAATAGATTGATGGAGAAGTGTGATTAAAAAATAAGAAATAGTTTCGGATTTGCGTGTAATATTATTTTATTGAAAAATGTGTGGTTCAAAAGAAGAAAATGAAAAATGTACTTTGTAAATAATGAGGACCAAACAAGGGCTGAAATTTAACTGATTATTCTTTAAGTCGGGTGTTTTTCAACATAACTAAAACAAATTATCTTGAAATCTACAACTATTATGAATTGATCGCAAGATAATAACAATAATAAAATAAACAAGAATAATAAAAACACCAAGATTTATTTCGAAACCCAAGAATGGAAAAAAAAACCACAAGAAGAAGATAAGAATTGCACCATAATCAATAATAAATGTATTTACAATATCAAGATTTCAATACTTTCAATTGAAATTTAAACTCTCTAACTCTCCAGATATTGTTGAATGTATATTTGGAGATACAACAATATGAAATATATATAGGAACTTCTTTATGTAGTTCTAGATGAAGAAGAAAATACAAAATTCGAAAAAATTGGGATAAAACCAGTTATGGTGGCGCCTTGGCCCCACCCAACCGACACTCGGGGCGTCCGACTGCTACCTTCCTTTTCTTCAACAGGCGTTGCGGCGCCCACTTTCGGTAATTATGCCTCCAAGGTATTTTTCTTTATCTCAAAGTCTTTTCCAAACCAAACTCTCAATCCTTGATAAAATGTGATCTCCATTAATTAGTACTCACAAAACCAAAACTCTTTAAATTTTTTCTATCCAACCAAACACCAAATCACATGGAATTTAGGTCACACTACAACAAATCTACACCTTGAACCAAATTTCAATACAAGGAATTCAAAAATACATCTTCAAGTAAACACCACCCATCCTCTTCTAAATAAGCCACAAAGGGTTAAATCAATGACAACTATCAACATAAGCAATTTTCAAACTTAGCAATGAGAAGTAGTTTAATCATCATATCAGTAGGATTATCCTTGGCATCAACCTTGCTCACTACAATATCACCACAAGCAATCACATCACGCACAAAATGATACATTATATCAATGTACTTAGTCATTTCGTGAAACATCCGATCTTTAGAAAAACAAATAACACTCTGACTATCACAATATATTGTAGAAATTTGCAAGTCTTTACTGATTTTACCAATCAATCCTCTCAACCACAGAGCATCCTTACATGCCCCTATAATGGCCATGTACTGTGTCTCTATTATAGATAAAACTATTGTATTCCGCAAAGTAGCTTTCCAGCTGATAGCACAACCTCCAAGGATAAACACATACCCTATAAGTGATCTCATTTTATCATGATCCCTTGTTTAATGAGAATCCACATACCCAATGACTCCATTTGTATTTCTACTGAAATACAAATAAGCATTAGAAGAGCCCCTCAAGTATCTAAATATCCACTGCACTGCATCAGCATCAGCTTCCGCTGTGTTTTTTTTTCAGATTGCTTTCCTTTATCAGTAGCACCACCAGCCTTGTTTCTATTTTTCAAAGCATAGCAATCAGTTCTAATATGCACATTCTTCTTACAAAAGTGACATATTTTCTCTGCATGTCTGGATTTCGACCCGCTCCTCATATTTCTACCAAAATTCCTATATTATTTTCTACCACGAACAACCAGGTCTTCAGCTTGGCTACCAGATCCTCCAAAGTATCATAAACCACTTCCACGGAGAGTCTCCCGATTATGGAAAATAGTATCTCTAAAAGTCATATATGATGGCGGCAACAAACACAACAATAAAGCTAAGTTTTCCTCCTCATACTTAACTTCCAATGTCTCCAAATCGGCAATGATTTCTTTGAACATAGTTAAGTGATCACCCAATGATGCACCTTCAGACATCCAGTGAGAATACAAGCGTTGTTCCAAGTGTAACTTGTTGGTCAAGCTCTTTGTTATACAAAATTGCTCCAACTTCAACCACAAAGCAGCGCCACTTCTCTTCTTTAGATCATCCTGAAGAATTTGATTTGAAATATGTAGATGAATTTGAGATTGAAATTTTCGATCCCTACACTACTTTTCACCCTGCGCCAATGTTGAAGGCATCTTATCAAAGACAAGTAAAGCTTCCTCCAAATTTATTTGTACAAAAATCACGCGCATCTTCAATTACCATAAAGTAAATCTCGTGTTTCGATCCAATAATAGAATATCATATTTCATTGATGCTATGCTAAAAATCAACATTGCTCTAATACCATTTGTTATGAATTAAATGCAAAATAATGACAATAATGAAATAAAAAAGAATAAATAAGAACACTAAAATTTATATGAAACCCTAACATGGGAAAAACCACAAAAAGAAGAGAAGAATTTCCCTATAATCAATAATGAATGTGTTTACAATATCAAGATTTCAATACTGTCAATTGAAATCTATGTTTTCTAACTCTCAAGTTGTTGTTGAATGTACATTTGGAGATACAACAATGTGGAATATATATATATGAACCTTTTTTTTTTTGGAGTTCTAGACGATGAAGAAAACATAAAATCTAGAAAAATAGGGGTAAAACTTGTTGTGGTGGCGCTCGAGCTTTCGTTAAACAGTCCTGACGTTGCGGCGCGGGCTGCTACCTCTATTTTCTACAATATTATTAGATAAGATTGAAGAGGAAATTAAGATGTATGCGGCAAAGACCTTGTAGTAATACAATGTTCTAAAATGTCCATCTAGTCTCTGCTTAAGAACATCTAGACCCGGAGCTCCAAAAAACACGTGTCTCGTGCCTAGATGAAAAATTAGATAGTCAACTCTGCGTTGACTTTCTAATGTACGTATAGTGAGAAAAGAATCATGCTACATGTATAAAGTTTTTTACCTAATCTTTTATTTACTACTCACAATGGGGATGTGGACCATATTATCAGAATTTTTAAATACACACGGGCCCCGCGCATTATGTGAGAGGGGGTAATCCATTATGTACAAATGGATTAACCCGTGAAAAAATGGACTTGCCTTTTTTGTATATTTTCTTGTTTTGAAAATCATTTGAACAAAAATGTTCAACTATTGCTAAAACTTAAGAATGAAACAATTTCAATAAAAAAAAAAAAAAAACTTGCGATAACTCAAACCCAATTTACCACCATAGCTTTCTCCACCAATGAACATAGCATCATTGATCTGCAGTATTTACGATTTTAAGAATTTGTTTTGTTGAGAACGTGATATATACGTATGAAGTTCTTATAAATTTTCAAGATGTGCTTATTTTATTTATTTATCAATTTATAATGATTAAAAATTGAAAAATGCTTTATTTTATTCCGGCTTCGCCAAGTCATGCATATGCTCGTGAGGCTTAACCTTCACGCTTTACACTTTTTTTTTTAACTTAGCATTTGTCTACTATTATTTCAAAACTCTTTTTTCCCCCTCAAACTCATTTTCAACCACACATCTTCACAATAAAATATTTTGTGCATAAATTCAAAACTTTTTTCAACTTTTTTATCACACATTCTTCGAAAATTTACTATTCCAAAACTCATTTTCATTGAATAATGGTACACAATCCGGGGCTTAGGTAATAAATGCCTTGCTTTATTTACTCCAACTAGCCCTTCCATGCTTATATAACCATGCATGCCGTCAGGGACGGACCCAGCCCGCCATCCCAGCTCGGGCGGACGTTGACCGGTCAACGCCGACCGGTCAACATCGATAATCAGCGATCGTAAAAATGAGGTCGTTTATTAATATTTAATTTTTCTTTGCACCTTAAGAGAAACACGAGAAAAAAATGTGATTACAAAAATAGCTAGTAGCTCTATATATTGTCCAAAAGTAACACAAGATCTTCAAACCACATAAATTGTGGTTTTGTTCTCAAAAATGATATTATGAATTGTAAAAACCAATGGTCTGAGCTAATTCCTTTCACTTCAATTTTTTTTAAATGCTTTCTATCGGCAACTCACAAACTTGAAAGGACTTGCTCCAGGAAATAAAGCTAGTGACATACCTCTTGTAACTGAGTTCCATCTATTGTGTTGAAGTTTTTTGTCAGGGTGCCTCTTATGCTGGTAGTAGCGAGAAGAAGTCCATCCATTGTCAAGGTCACGGAAGCTATTCGAGAGTCATGGACAGCATAGCTTGCCATTTGACTTCAAAAACATCTGTCATGAATTCTTCCATTTCTATGAATATCAAATGAAGAAACAACACCACCTATCAGAATATTTCTTGAAGCCATTCTGCAACCGAATGTTCCACAGCCAAATATATTTAAAGTCACCATAGTTAACAAGAACTCAAGTTCATCAATTTCATGAATGTCACCCAAGTTGACTTCATTATCCAAGCATCAACTCTCTGTCAGTCTATGATATTATGTATTTAAAAAAATATTTTACTTATGAAATATATAATGACTTCATTCATTATTTCATAAGTAATATTTCATAGGAATTCTGGAATTGTTATTTGTATTAGATTTGTGGGGAACAAACTTACAATTGCAATTTGCAAGCAAACCCATGGATTGGGCTGGCCGGCTGGACTTTTTTTTTTTTTTTTTTAAAAGCCCAAACGTTAAACAAGTAAAAAAAAGGCATTGTCTTCTTTGTTTCTTTCTGCTGAGTTTTGTATCCAAATAGAATTTTACTTGTGAAATATATTTTACAAAATTTTGAACACACAACTAATTAAAATAATAATACCCACTCAATGATTAAACTAGCACTTCACACGCCAGTGTCTCTCTCCTGCACTATATTTCTACTTTTCAATTCTCTGTCTCCCTCTCCTCACCTTTCTTCTTCTCTCTGCTTTCACATTCTTTCCTCTCTACTCAACTTTTTCACGCCTCTTCTTCTCTCTCTGCACTTTCACACGCGCAGATATACTGTCTCTCTCTTGCACACTTTCTCTAACCACATCACAAAATGCAAAGGCTTAACCCAAATATATATACTAAGCTACTGTCGGTGGAGGAGCCTTCAACAAGATTCTAGACAAATCATTCAACGGCAGTGGAGGCTGGAAACTGGAAATCTGAAGTTGGTTCCTGCTGATTCTTGATTCTTCTAGTATGGCGGTGGATATCACAACTTCTATAGCTAGAGAAATCTGGTGATTTCCATAAATTCGGTGCTGCATCTTCACTTTCCTCTTCTTCCCGGCGGACCCGGCACTTACCTGAAGTCTGAAGAAGCTCCGACGGACCCAGCACGGGCGGCCGCGGGGGCTGGCCGGGTGCTGGGTCCGCCCCTGCATGCCGTCTCTTGTACAACTTAACCTAACATCTATATTTTTAAGTGATAATTTGCTTTGAATATACAATACTGGGATAATACCAAACTTACTACATATTGTTGAAATGTTAAATATTTATTTTAGCCAAATTATAAGTGTTTCGCGGGTTTTGTCTCTAACAATTAAAAAATGGATCAGACGATTGTGTAAGGAACAGACATTTTGAGACGAAGTCCCAAAAATGGGTGTTTTGTTGGCGAAAATTTACAATTGGGAATAAAACAAAATGCATCCAAGGAGCGCAAGTACACGAGTACTAAAAGAAGAATTTTAAAGTTACACTAAGAAATTGAAATTACATATTCTCTGTTGAGAATTTTTTATTCGGCGTCTTTTCTTCTATGTCTTCACTTCCTTTTTATATTTCCTTGGCGACTTCTGGGTGATAAAACCGCTCAAAACTGCTCAATTGCTCTGTAACTATCCACTTTCTTCATGATGACCGATTTGTTGGGGAGAAGTTATCTCATAACCGTTGTCATTACTCTTGCCTTTTAACTGTCCATCTTTGAATCGTGGGGTATGTCGAATTTGTCTAATAACCGCTTCCATAACTGTTGGATTAGATGACCGTAACGCCTTAGATTCATCAAACTCCTGGGTGATTTGACGGTCTGGGTGAGGGCATGATCATCGCCCTGGGCGATCATACGGTGCTTCATTCGCTCAAATTATGGGTGTCTAGCAAGCTCGAGCGATGATGTTTTCTTTGCTTTCTTGGGCCTCTACTAGGTTCATCAATGATTCTATCTAGGCCCTTATCCTAGACTGCCGAATTGGGCTTCATTCTTTGGGCCTTTTATCTTGGGATGCACTTTTAGCTTGTCAACAATAGGATATTATAATTCTGTGTGCATTTCTGAATTAATGTACCAACTATTTCATTAATTAACTAAAAACGCATTTAAAAAAAAAAAGATAAGATGTTGGAAATAATTCCATTATATAGCTCCCCTGTTTGAGCCCAATTTTTGGGCAAAAATGTATTTTAAAATAGTATTTTGTTAAAGAATGTGTGGTTAAAAAATAAGATTTTTTTTTTTTTTTTTTTGGAATTTGCGTGTAAAAATATTTTATGAAAAAATGTGTGGTTGAAATGAATTTTTGAAAAAATAAGGGACCAAACATAGACATATTAATTTGGTAGAACTCTCGAGGCTACATCCTTGATGTGTTACAAGGACGGTGCAATGCATTAATTGTGTACATGCGCTTTATCTCTTGTTTGGTAAGGATTAAAATTACATTTTTAGTAAATTTTGATGAAATTTGCGATTGAAAAGTTGTGAATCCCGTGAAATATATAGTTGAAATTAAACGTTGAATTTAAAATTTGATAAAAATCAAATTATAATCCCAAGGAATAAAGTTTTTCCAAGTCTTAATTGCACAAGCACATTAAGGGTCCGTTTGATACGCTCTATTTTCCATTTTCCAACTTTTGTAGTGTTTGATTGACAAAATTTTTCCGGGAAAATATTTTCCAACTTTTCAAATTTTCCACCTTTTTGAGGAAAATAAATTCTTAATGTTTTGGTGAGAAAATATTTTCCAACTTTTCAATTTTTTTTTTTTTTTGGTTTTTGCAATTGGAAAAAATTCTAGACACAATGGTAAAAAAATTCACTTTTATTGACAATTTCCATGCAAAAAAAGCCAAACGAATGATATTCGGTATGGTTTTTTTTTTTCAATTTTTTTTTTTGACAATTGGAACAAATTCTAGACCCAATGGTAGAAAATATTATCACTTTAATGGACAATTTTCATAAAAAATGAAATCAAACGGATATCAAACTTTCAATATTTTCCATGAAAAATTATACCAATCAAACACATTTAATTACAATTTCCAACAAAATAATTTCTAGGAAAATCTTTTCCTTATAAAATATTTTCTTTCCCTAGGTTCTTGTTTAGTTTCCATTTTTAAAATTGATTTTTTCTCAAATTTGTTTTCGACCACGTATTTCATGAGATGTACAATTTTTATCAAATTTTCAATCACATATTTTATTTACTTCGTTAAGATCTATTAAACAATTAATTTTTAGTTAAACCAAATATGAGCTAAAGTTTATCAAGTATTAATTGGGCACGTGAACATTAAAGTTTTTGTTTAAGTGTGACCGATTGAATTTCGGCAAATAGATCAATTTACAAGCAACTACTAACTGTGCAACCATTTCTTATTATTTGTGGGGAAATAAGATTTCGCTTTCTCATATCCTTATACACATTTTTTGAGTTTGGAGTTGAATTGGTTGTTTGTTTCCATCATGGTACATATTGGGGTATATTTATACCTACTTTTTCATATTGTGCAGTAATTGTACAAGTTTGTAACACCCTATTGCCCAATTTTTTTTAAGCTGTATTGTTGGATGTGATGACAAATGAAGATTATACGCGTCTATTTAATTACATCACTGGTCATTGAAGTTTTGAGTAATTACGTTATTGATCACTAAAATTATTATTTTTTTGCGGTATTAGTCACCTAAGTTTCTAACGACACTGATGGTCACTCGTTTACAAAAAAAAAATTAATGAAGATGTTGCTAAGTGTTAGGGCGTACTCCAAAAAGTGTCACTTATAACACCAAGTCAATGAAATGGGAGAACTAAGAATTGAGGATTAAACACATTCAGATGATAGAATATAGTGCGAGTTTAATTTTGGTTAGATTTCCATAACTGCTGGATTAGATGACCATAACGCCTTAGATTCGTCTGACTCCTGAGTGATTTGATGGTCTGGGTGAGGGCATGATCATTCCCTGGGTGATCATACGATGCTTCATTCGCTCAAATTCTGGGCGTCTTACAAGTTTGGGCGATGATGTTTTCTTTGCTTTCTTGGGCCTCTTCTAGGTTCATCAATGATTCTATCTAGGCCCTTATCCTGGACTGTCGAATTGGGCTTCACTCTTTGGGTCTTTTATCTTGAGATGCACTTTTAGTGTGTCAACAATAAGATATTATAATTCAGTGTCAAGTTCTGAATTAATGTACCAACTATTTCATTAATTAACTAAAAACACATTTTTTTTTTTTAAAAAAAAAAAAAGATAAGAAGTTGGAAATAATTCCATTATATAGCCCCCTGTTTGAGCCCAATTTTTGGGCAAAAATGCATTTTAAAATAGTATTTTGTTGGAGAATGTATGGTTAAAAAATAAGATATTTTTTTTTGGAATTTGCGTGTAAAAATATTTTATGGAAAAATGTGTGGTTGAAATGAATTTTTAAAAAAATAACGGACCAAACATAGACATATTAATTTGGTAGAACTCTCGAAGCTACATCCTTGACGTGTTACAAGGACGGTGCAATGGATTAATTTAGAGATGACAATCGAGTCGAGTAGCTCGTCAGCTTGCCCGCTCAGCTCGAACTGTAGCGACCCACGAGCCGTTCGGGCTCGCCAAAAAACGAGCACGAGCATGAGCCGAGCACAACTCGTTTTTGACGAGCGACTCGTCCTTTTTTTTAATAGAAGGATAGTTACAAAAAAAAAATTCAAATCTCACGAGCCGAGTAGCTCGGCTTGTGGCTCGTGAGAGACGAGCTCGTAGGCCGAGCTGAGCTCGCCCGGAGCAACGAGCCGAGCAAAAGCTCGGATCGTTTTGTAACGAGCCACGAGCTCGGCCGTTGCCACCTCTACATTAATTGTGTACATGCACTTTATCTCCTGTTTGATAAGGATTAAAATGACATTTTTAGCAAATTTTGATGAAATTTGCGAATGAAAAGTTGTGAATCTCGTGAAATATATAGTTGAAATTAAACATTGACTTTAAAATTTGATAAAACTCAAATGTTAATCCCATGGAATAAAGTTTTTCCAAGTCTTAATTGCACAAGCACATTAAGTTCTTGTTTAGTTTCCATTTTTAAAATTGATTTTTTCTCAAATTCGTTTTCGATCACGTATTTCATAAGATGCACAATTTTTATCAATTTCTCAATCACATATTTTATTTACTTTGTTAAGATCTATTAAACAATTAATTTTTAACTAAACCAAACATGAGCTAAAGTTTATCAAGTATTAATTGCGCACATGAACATTAAAGTTTTTTTTTAAAGTGTGACCAATTAAATTTCGACAAATAGATCAACTTACAAGCAACTACTAACTGTGCAACCATTTCTTAGTATTTGTGGGGAAATAAGATTTCGCTTTCTCATATCCTTATACACATTTTTTGAGTTTGGACTTGAATTGGTTGTTTCCCTCATGGTACATATTTTGGGGTATATGTATACGTACTATTTCATATTGTGCAGTAATTGTATAAGTTTGTAACACCCTATTGCCCAATTTTTGGTAAGCTGTATTGTTGGATGTGATGACAAATGAAGATTATACACGTCTGTTTAATCACGTCACTGGTCATTGAAGTTTTGAGTAATTACCACTATTTTTTTTTTTTTTTTTTTTTTGCGGTATTAGTCACCTAAGTTTCTAACGACACTGATGGTCACTCGTTTAAAAAAATTTAATGAAGATGTCGCTAAGTGTGAGGGTGTACTCCAAAAAGTGTCACTTATAACACCAAGTCAATGAAATGGGAGAACTAAGAATTGAGGATTAAACACATTCGGATGATAGAATATAGTGCGAGTTTAATTTTGGTTAGATTTTGGGCTTAAATCGTTGATCCTACGGTAAACATATACACTTTTTAAAACAACGATTTTTTAATGACTATGAGTAATAAGTAACATTGTTTTGGTGACACACTTGCATTTAATGGCGTCACGTAAGATTTAAAGTATTTTTTTAATCCAAAGATCATTAATGTAATATTTTAAAAAAATTAAGTGACCATTATAGTAGAAACATATTTTCAACAACTATTGATGTAAATATTCAAAACTTTAGTGACATTTAGTGTAATTAACCATTTCTTATGCCATGAAGACGTGAAATAGATAGTCATTCATATCAAAGGTTGACGTTGAGCACGTGAAAGTAAGTATGGATGGACAACAGAACCAAAATCAACTAACGTAACATTTCTATTCAATTCTACTAAAAAATTTATGATTTTGGTGGTTAGAAGTTTAGAATCTAGAAGCGTCCGGTTCTGATTATGGTTCCAAAATAGAGAATCGGAACCAAGAACTGAACCTTACTACGTTTCTATTTTTTATATATAGTAAATTTATTTTTTCTTTACAAATTATAGTACAAAAAAATAAATTAATTAATTTCACTAAAGTCTTAAAGGGCAAGTGTAATTTACCTTATCCCCAAACTTCAAAGTCAAGCACTAGATCTAACTTACGGGTTTTACTGTCTACTTTTTTGATACCGAATTAAAAGAGCATAATTCGTTTATGAATAGATGAACTTTAAAATTATCCACCGTTCAATCCCATTAAAATTTCTATTTCACGATTTCAAAAAAGGAGAGGGAAACATTCTTTTTAGCAAGTTCTAATTTCAATTTTTTGGCTTTACGAGTTTGCTTTGCTTGATTTTATTTCATTTTCCTCTTTTTAAGGGTGTGTTTGAGCCATATTGTTTTGTAAGAATATATTCTGGAATAGTAGATTGATGGAGAATGTGTGGTTGAAAAAGAAGGAAAAATTATTGATGTGATGAAAAATATTATGTTATTGAGAAATGTGTGGTTGAAAATGAAAATGAAAATTTTAATGTGTACCAAACAGGGGTTTAACTTAGAAATGTCCGTTTTAAAAGTGCAATTTCGAGCAAATAAATACTATTTCGACGAGACGTACTAATTAATGGCAAACTATTTGAACTAATTTACTATATCGAGTTTAGGTGACAGATTAGGCGATGAAATTGTAATGAATTCACCATGTGACATGATTTGACTTTTGAAGTTTCATTTTATTATTCAGATTTCAAAGCTTGTTTGAATCCCATTTCATAATAGTGTTTTTGTTCCTGATTGGCTAGATGTTCGATTTGCTTCTTCAAGACCAAGTGTCACATATTGCAACTTGGCATAATAATAATGTTCATGATGACTATTGGAGATAAGGGGAGAACTTTGCTTGACATGAGTTTAATATTCGATCGCAATGGCAGAGAGTTCAGTGTTGAAAAGGTGACCTTAAAAATTGAATTTTGAGAAGATGCTTTGCTGAGAGTTTGTTCAATGAGTTAAGAAGCTTTCGACCAGGGAAGATGACAATCGGTATGTTTGGTTAGGAAACGTAGGAGTTGAAGACAACAGCATCAAGAAGTGACGTTGTAATTTCTTAAATATTGTATATTGAATTTACTTTCACGATTTACGAACGAACGATTCTATGCATTTGTATTCACTAAGGGTCCGTTTGATTGCAAATGTGGAAAATGAGTGGAAAATGAGTGGAAAGAAAATGTTTTACTGGGAATTAAATTGCTTAGAATTTGTTTTACTGAAAATTGTAATTAATTGTGTTTGATTGATATAATTTTCTACCTGGAAAATGTTGAAAGTTTGGTGTATGTTTGGCTTCGTTTTTTATAAAAATTGTCCATTAAAGTGATCATTTTTTCTACCAATACGTCTAGAATTTGTTCCAATTACCAAAAAGAAAAAAAAAAATTAAACAATTAGAAAAAATTACCATATTCTTTTGACTTTGTTTTGCATAAAAATTGTCAACAAAAATGAAAATTCTTTTTACAATGGTTGATAGAATTGGTTGCCGTTGATAAAAAAAAAAAAAAAAAAAAAGTGGAAAATGTTTTCCCACCTATTAGGTGAAAAAAACATTTTTCATCATTTGTGCATCAAAGGATTATACCTAGAAAAAGGGAGGAAAACATTTTTCGTGGAAAATTTAGCCTATCAAACAATCAAAAAGTTCCATGAAAAATTCTGCCAAATCAAACGGACCCCTAAATAAAATTATTCATTGTTTATTGCACTACATTATTACACTATGAATATTAACCCAAGCAAAACTATAAATAAATGACGAGAGTAACACGACAATCATACATACAACAATAGCTTCTCATCTCAAAGTATAAAGAAATAAACAATAACAGATTAAAGCGTAGTATATTGTGAGTACGACAAAGATGATAGAGACAACCCTCAAAGTGGTGATGACGTTGTATCCTCCATCGAGAAAACTTCATACTATGTATCATATTTTGAAAAGTTAGAGATAAGATTCAAGGTGATATCAATTTAAAGAAGCAACAAAGAATGATCGAGTCATATTTTAAGTACGTCTCAGAGTCGAATTATAAGCATCATGTATCATGAGGTTATTAATTTATTTATTATGTGAGATCTACATAGATTTTTTTTGTAATGTATTATCTTGCCCTCGTTTGGTTGGGATAAAATTAGATTTTTTGCCTATTTTTTTAAAAAATAAATGAAACGTTTGGTTAAAATATTGATAAAAATTATGAACCTCATATATGGTTGAAAATAAATTTGATCAAAATTGATTTTTAAAAAAATGGGCCAAACAACTGAACAAGGACCTTATAAGTTTAGCGAGTTATTAATTGGGGTACTTACAAAAATACCCTTAAAATTAGAGATGTTTTAAAAAATCATATGAAAAGTTTTTAGGAATTAAAAAATACTGTGTAAAATGAAAAAGTGACACAATGTCATTTTTTTTAATAAAAAATGTTACTTTTTTCTTTAAAAAGTGACAAACTAAAAAAAAGTGACAAAACTAAAAAAAGTAACAAATATCAAAATAGCACAATCCATTTGTGCAACACCAGTAATCATGATCTTAAAATAATTATCACGTTCAGGTCAATCCACATGTTGATCACGTAAAAAAAAGTGTCAATGAAAAAGTGATACACTGTCACTTTTAAAGTTAAGTGTCATTTTTTTATTAAAAAATGATATACGATGTCACTTTCATAAAAAATTGATGTTTGTCACTAAAAAAATTGATTGAAAAAATGATACACGCTAAAAAAAAAGTGACCCCACCAAATTGACATTGTGTTTGTCACTAAAAAAAAGTGACATTGCATCACTTTTTAAAAAGAAAAAGTGACATATTACTTTTTATTAAAATGTGATATATAACTTTTATTAAAAATGATGTTTATCATTAAAAAAAAGTGATAAATTTTAATAAAGACACATAAAAAAGCGACATATATTAAAGAAAAAAGTGAGAAAAATTCAAAAAAAGTAACAAACATAAAAAAAGTGACAAACATTGACAAAAATTAAAAAAGTGGCAAACATTAAAAAAGTGACAGAAATTCAAAAAAGTGACAAAACACCAATTAAAACATTAGAATGAGTTCAATAAAGTAACAGAAAAAGTGATATAATCAAAGCATGATCAAGTAACATTTGTTGCATGATTGTAATTCATTGGAATCAATTCAATAACGTGACAAAAAAAGTGACATAATCAAGGCATGATCAGGTGGCATTGGTGCATAATTGAGATCCCATTCTTGTATGATCATACACAAATTTGTCGGTTGTGACTAACCCATTTAAGGTTAATAATGCAAGGTAGAAACAAGAGGCAATACTCATGAAAAATGGATGGCAACATTTAATGCTAACCCATTCTCATGTATACATTTTCGACATAACGAAGCAGAACCCATTGTGATTGCTATTCTATCCAATAAAGAATGTCTAATTCACTTATCAAACACTTAAAAAAAACACTTTCTTTAACGCAAGAAGCAAGAAATTAGAGGCCACCACCAGCACCAAAGCCTCCACCTCCAGATGCTCCACCACCACCAAATCCACCTCTTCCCAATCCTCCACCAGCACTAGCACTAGCACCAACTCCATATCCACCACCTGCACCAGACATAAATATATGGCAGAGTTAGACTTTCATCATTGTCCCAATAAATCTAAATGCCAAAATGGTAGCACCACAACTGATTATATTTTTCATGGTAAAACCTTTCTTATCCCCAAATCATAACATGAATTCCCATTTTTTGACACTTACAGTGAAAATGAATACACAAATTCACTTTTGTAATGAGGCAATGCAAAAAAGTTGAAAACAAACAAGAAAAATAACAATTGAATTTATAATAAACATCAACAACCTCTTTTTATAAATGAAGAATAATATAAAAACATCATGATTATAAGTGGATTTTAACAAATTTAGAGAATTAAAAAGAAACACATTCAGTGATGGTAAATATACATAAAAATTCCAAAATAGAGGCTTTGAAAAGCAAATAATCCTAAAAGAATGAAATTTACAGTAAAATTAGTAAATTACAAAGGCCTAATTTCAACAAATGGGAAAAATGACCAAAAAATAAAGGATAACAGAAGCAGTGATATAGGATAAGACAGAATGACTGACTGCGGGTTTCAAACACTGCGGCAGCCAATTGTTGTCCGTTCAGATGTGTTAGCAGCAGAGAGTCGATTCAACGGCATCTTCCTCCAATCTCTCATTCCTTCCCCACCTTCCCCCAATCTCGATTCTGAATTTCGGAATCTCTCGAGGAGCCTGATGATGTCGAAGGATGTGGCGGTCGATTTAAAGATGAAGCAGGAGAGAAATATTAGCGACAGAGACCTGGGAAGAAATGATCTTTTATAACGTATTAATTACGTTTTAAAGGATTTAATTAATTGAAAGAATATTTAAAATCAAATTGGTTAATTTTTTAGGGCATTGAGCCTAATTTTCCCTTATTAATTTAGAATTGTTATCCCAAGTCGGACCTGCAAAACCTATTAGCCTTAGTTTGGCTCAATTAAAAAATTAATAATAGTCAAATTTCATTTTAAACCCTATTTTTTTTTAGTAAAGGTGAGTTTTCTGGAGGATGCAATTAAAAAATATGATTTTTTTTTATTTACGTGAAAAATATTTTATTGAAAGAACTTGTGATTAAAAATGAATTTGAAAAAAAAAATACGAATTTGTTTTTTTTTTAATAATGACGAGACTCAAACTAGGGCTAAATTATGGAAGTTCTACAGTTCTACTATAGATGAAAAATTACGTGCCAGTTTGACGCTCATTATTCCATATTATAATGAGAGGAATAATAATTTTTTAGAGAATGTGGTTGTTAGAAAGAGAGAAGAAAATGAATTATAATTTAATATCTGTTCGGTAGAGATCAAAATCAGATTAAAATTGAAAAATTAGCTGTTAATGTTGACTTTTATTAGACGAGCGAGACTCAATAACGACTATATTTTCAATTTTAATTTGATTATAATTTCTATCAAATGCGGCCTTAAGAGGGGGAAAAAAAATGGGGTCAAACGGGCCACAAATCGTTGTTGGTAAGAATCGGGGCCCCAATTTTTGTCGGCTAGTTTACCTGGATCACTCGCAAGCCCACAATTCAAATACGCTATTCGGAAGGGCATATCTGTCATTATTTCCATAAAAAATTCAGCCCTCACGTGAACCGTCAGATCTGAATTTTAGATCAAATCGTGACATAGAGCGCCTCCTCAAAATTTCAAATCCTGCTCTCATTCCATTTTCCACACACCCCACACACACACACACACACACACACACACACTAGAGTGAGATCTTTTTTCACCAACGGTAGACCACATAATACAGATTGTGAGGCACAGAATCAAGAATGTCGGGTAGACACGAGAAAGAGAAGGGGGTTAATGTCCAGGTGCTTCTCCGTTGCAGGTAGTGTATTTATACGATTTCAGGGTTCCGATTTTTCTTTTATTTTCCGAAATTTTTAGTTATCTGTGTAAAAATTGGTGAATTTTCAGACCGTTTAGTGAGGATGAGTTGCGGAACAACGCTCCGCAGGTCGTGACCTGTAGCGATTACCACAGAGAGGTGTCGGTTTCCCAAAATATCGCTGGGAAACACATAGATAGAGTTTTTACATTTGACAAGGTAATTTGCTGTAATGGGTTACTTATTATTAATTTTAATGACTAGAATTTATTTTTGCTTTTTGTATATTATTTTTTATGGTTCCGGATTAAAAAAAAAAGGTTTGGCTTGTTTCTATTTCTTTTTCAATGATGGAAGTTTTATAGGTTAAGAATGAAATTTTCAGTATTTCTTTGAAATTAAGGAGTGTTAGGTTTGCAAATTCATAAGGAGCTGTTCATGTTCAACTGATCTGGGGCACTTTCTTTTGTTTTTCAGCCTGTTCATCTTGGAATAGGTTATCAATTAATTAATAAATAAATAAAAAAACCAACTTTACCTGCAATGTAGGATCTCCCACCTGCTAAATCAATCCAGAACTCCATCTTGACATGACGAGTATTGATCCCCCTCTGCAGGAAGGATTCCTTATGTGTAAAATTAACACTTAAAATATTCGCAGTTAAAGTAAAAAATTTATATAGGTCTTCTTAGGTTGTATAGTAAAGACGTAAACCATAGTTTTCAAGAAACTAGCACTCAAGGATTCTGAAGCACAACACTTGGAAATCAGAATGTTGGCCTAATTTGTACTTTTCAAATACATTCTTTTTAGCCCTTCTTAGAACAATCTGATAATTATTAGCAATTCAGGTTTTCGGACCCAACGCACAACAAAAGGATCTCTATGAACAAGCTGTTGTCCCCATAGTTAATGAGGTATTAGAAGGTTTCAACTGTACTATCTTTGCTTATGGGCAAACAGGTACTGGAAAAACTTATACTATGGAGGGTGAATGTAAGAGGTCAAAGGTACTATACATTTTGATATGGTTTTACTTATTACTTTTAAGTGTTACATTGATTCCTTTTGTAGATTTTGATTTCTGATTTTCCTTTATCTTACAGAGTGGACCGAATGGGGAATTGCCTTTGGGAGCAGGAGTCATACCTAGAGCAGTTAAGCAGATTTTTGACACATTAGAGAGTCAAAATGCAGAATACAGTGTGAAAGTCACTTTCCTGGAGTTGTACAATGAAGAAATCACTGACTTGCTAGCCCCTGAAGAGATTTCAAAGATTTCCTTAGAGGAGAAGCAGAAAAAGCAGTTGCCCCTTATGGAAGATGGGAAAGGTGGTGTTCTTGTTAGAGGACTAGAAGAAGAAATTGTGACAAGTGCTAATGAAATTTTCACTTTACTTGAAAGGGGATCTGCTAAACGTCGAACTGCAGAAACTTTATTAAACAAACAATCTAGGTTCTAGTTTTCTCTGCTTTATTTTATCTTTTCAGTCTCTTTTTACTTTTGGAGACATTTATGACGTGTATATATCTTTTTTTGATATCAGTCGATCGCATTCTTTATTCTCCATAACGATACACATTAAGGAAGCAACACCTGAAGGTGAAGAGCTAATAAAATGTGGCAAATTAAATTTGGTTGATTTAGCTGGTTCAGAGAACATCTCTCGCTCTGGCGCTAGGGAGGTAATTTAATACTTATTTGCCTACGTAAGTTATGAATATGATAGTGGAGTATAAACAGTTTAATTTTTGTTTTTGTTTCTTATTATGTTGGTTCTACTGACTGCTATTACCTTTATAATGTTGCAAGATTATTTGGACTCCTTTTCAATTTATTCCTGAAATATGTTTCTAATTTTCAGGGCAGGGCAAGAGAAGCTGGAGAAATAAATAAAAGTTTGCTGACATTAGGACGAGTAATAAATGCTCTTGTGGAGCATCTTGGACATGTACCTTACAGGTTGAATCATGTAGAAGTTTTTGATCATCTGTTTTGTTAGTTCATTCTCAGTTAACTTATCTATCAACTTGCTATCCTACCCTGTTAACAGGGATAGCAAACTCACAAGGTTACTCCGTGATTCACTTGGAGGTAGAACCAAGACCTGCATTATCGCAACTGTGTCTCCGGCTGTTCATTGTCTTGAGGAGACCCTAAGCACACTAGACTATGCCCACAGGGCTAAGAATATAAAGAATAAGCCTGAGGTTTGGTGCAACTTTTCCTTTTTGTCATATTGAATTATTGATTGGTCTGGTTTTTTCTGTTTTAATGGATAATTTAGACGGTAATACATAATTCTTATTTTGCACCATTGCAAAACAATTCTTCACAAAACATTCAAGTCAAAAGATCTTTTGCCTTATCTTTTTGTAGGTGAACCAGAAGATGATGAAATCAACTCTGATTAAGGATCTCTATGGTGAAATAGACCGGCTTAAGGCAGGTAAATCTTCTAGTACTCTGCAAGATGTTTTCATCGATAATAAATACTTATGTTGGAAGTTCTACCTCCTCATCTTATATTTTCTGTCTTGCTCTTCTATAGAAGTTTATGCTACTCGAGAAAAGAATGGGGTCTACATCCCTAAGGAGAGATACTACCAGGAGGAGAGCGAGAGGAAGGTACTTTTCGAATGCTGGATCCTTTAACAGGATTTTCTTTGTCCTTTTGAATCATTTTAACTCTTTTGATTTGTTTAATCTGTGTTCTGCAAGCAACAAGCTATTGTATTAGTTGTAATAATTGTTCATTATTTAACATGATGAATTACTTTGCGGGCTAAATAATTTCTTATCAGTTTGTGATTTTTTTGTGAATATAACATATTTTCTCTGTTTCAGGCAATGGCTGATCAGATTGAACAAATGGGAGTTACTATTGAAAACCATCAGAAGGTCAGTTTGTCTCATGTTGTTAACTAGCAGACACATTATGTATGATTATCTCTAAATTGTTTTGATTGAATGGCTAAAGCAACTGGAGGAATTGCAAGCTAAATATGAGGGTCAGGTTCAACAGTGCTCTGATTTGAGCAACAGACTTGATGCTACCGAAGTAAGTTATTGTCATAGTGCTGTGCCTTGCCATGTTTTGGATTCATTTTTTGATTCTTATTTGGAGTTGTATGCAGAAAGACTTGAAACAAACCAGTGATCTGTTGGCAAATACGGAGAACGAATTGAGACAATGCAAGTATTCCCTCAAGGAACGGGACTTTATCATATCTGAGCAGAAAAAAGCAGGTATTTTGTGGTTTTGTAAAGAGTCAAAGTTTCATTCTTTCTAGCGCCTAAACCATCTTTCTGAATAAATAAATAGAGAATGCACTGGCTCATCAAGCATGTGTGTTACGGGCTGACCTGGAAAAATCCCTCAAGGATAATGCTTCACTATTTCTGAAAATTGGTATGTAATTTCAATGATAAATCCTTTTTTCTTAATTTTGTTCTGTGGATGGGCATAATGATTTTAATTATTAATTTGCAGCCAGAGAGGACAAACTGAATGCGGATAACAGGTCAACTGTGGACACTTTTCAGGCTGAGCTGGTGCAGCAGCTTGGTACTCTTTGTAACACATTGGCCACATCGATTTCTCACCAAAGCGAACACCTCCAGTGTGTTGAAAAACTCTGTAACTCTTTTCTGGAAGTACATGATAAGGTGTTTGTTTCATTTCATTGAGCTGTTATTTATCTTTCTTCCTTTTTTGGTAAATTTGTACTTTTCAAATATACTGCTATTTCCCAAAATCTTTTATTTTCTTGTAATTGTTAATTCATTTTCCAGCATAAGTTTCATTCTTATTTCTCTAAATTTTGCTCATAGGCTGCCATAAATTTAAAGAAGAAAGTAAGTGCTTCAAGGGCTCTGTATATCTCTCATTTTGAGGTTGTGCAGAATGTTGTAAGATTGCATAAGGCCAATACAAATGCTGCTTTGGATGAAATATCAGTTTTGGCTTCATCAAATTCATGCTCTGTTGAAGAAGTAAGATTTTGAAATTTACTGTTCCTGTCCTTTTATGTTTTTGGTGTTAATTGTTTAGCCATGCAGGTTCTCAACCCTTTTTGTTTGAATCTTTGATGTAGTTTTTAGCTGCAGAGTCTGTTGAAGTGAATTCAGTTTTCAGTGATATTCAGGAAACTCTATCTAGTCATCAAGGGGAAATGGCACACTTAGCCAGAGAGCTTCGACAGGTTTCTATATTTACTACAGTAACTCCTTTGTTTAGCAGCTTGTTTATTTCCCATTTATAGTTAATACTTGAATATTTCAATTTTTGCAGAAATTTAATGCTAGTATTGAGCACTTGATGGATACCTCAGAAAATATTCATGGATTTCTTGATAAGCTTTTGGAAGAATCAAAACAGTTTGAAGGACATGTAAATCAGGTTGACGAAATACAGACTAAGTGTATCGTTGAATTTCAGAATGCTTATGAGGTATATGCTACATTGCAATGTTAGTTACTAATTTGGAACTGTAACTCTATGTTGCCTTACATTTACGTTCTCCATCTTTAGGAACAATCTAAGTTAGATGTGGAGAAGCTTATTGCTGATATGACCTCTCTAGTCTCCAAATGCATGCATCGCCAAAAAGAGATGGTTTGTAACCTGGGTGTCATCATATTACTTAATTTTTGTATTTTTCGTTTTTTCCGATATCTAACCAATAGCTCATAGGTGGATGCAAGGCTTGGTGATCTCAGAGAAAGTATAAATGGGAACAAAGCTTTTGTGGATGGGCATCTTTCAAAGATGGAAAGTATTACAACAGATCTGAAACGGAAATGGCAGGATTCCTTCACACAATCAGAGAATAATTTTAACGACAATGCTGACTTCTCTGCTGCTAAGCATTGCCGTATGGAGTTACTTCTGCAAAAATGGTGCGAAACAAGTTATTTCTTTATTTTGGCCCCATATCTTCAATTTATATATTTAAAAAAATGTTGACCTGCTTTTCCACATACCATTAGAATTGCTGCACGTTTAGTTTCAATTCTATTTTGGTCTCTGTTCTTCTGTGCCTTGCCTATATTTGTTTATGAATCCTTTGTATGTTTTCTTATCCAGTGTAAACACTGCCGATACAGCTTTAGATAGGTGGCAAAGAACACAAAAATCATTGAACGACATGGGAAGTCAACATGCCACCATGATTGCTTCACATATCAGGTTGGTCAATATAGTCTTGCTCGCTTCTCCAGTTGTAACTTGTAAGTTCTAGATTAGTTCAATGTAAGAGCTGAGTTCACACTCAGTTTCTCATTGTCAGGCGTCTTTTGTAATTTGACCACTTGTGGTTATGTTTACTTTTTGCCTGTACATGTTTAAATTTTAATATTACTGCAATGGACACTTCTCTCACTGTTTTATTAGATAAAAGGACTTATCTAAGAACAGCAAATTAATTATTTTCTGAATCTTTATTTTAGGAACATGTGCAATAGTAACGAACAACATGATGCTGAAATTGACTCTGCAAGGGTTACAGTTGAAGAAGATATCACAAACAACAGTGAAGGCATCCTTAAGTGTTTTGATGGTTTGTTTTACCCAATTGAATCCCTCTCTTTCTACCACATTTTTCTATTCATTGTTAATTACATTTAAGGAAGTATCCGTTAATAGTTTACGATAAATTTAGTTTACTTGAGGGTTTTAAGCAATCATACACAACATATAACTCGCATTTATTTGTACAAAAGAAAATGCTAGCTTCTGGATTCATAGTACAAAGGAAATCACCAGTGTTGCATATAATGATGAGTTACATGTCACGTATTTAATTGTCAAATAGGATTGCTTGTCACTTGTGATTAGACCTTATATAAACAACATTCCTTTTAATTTGTTTTTCTTGTGAAAACTGATTTAGTTCTTAATTGCTATTGATTCATCTATTCTGAAGGGAGACTATGATTTCAATGTCCAGACCTTTGATGTTTCTTGCCTATTTTGTTTTCAGGCATGTCAGAGCAAGAGAGAGAATATGTTTCTGAAATTTTAACGACTTCTAGATTTCATTCTGAAACTCTTGAGATCCTTCAAAAAGATCACTCTCAGCAGTCAGCCTCTATCGAACAGCATGCCGTTGATACTTTCAGGCAAAAATATATGGTATGTTCAAATTATGCTTTGAATGGTTTGTACGATGTTATGGCTCTTGGTTTAACCCTTTTGTATTGTTTCATTCAATTCCTTTGGTTTGTTGTGGATAAGATATAGAATCATGTCACAAAATAGTATGTTCATAATAACAGAACTATCTGGATGGAATTGCCCTTTCACGATTTTAACTACTTCATTGATGCATAGGATTATGAGGTCACTGGCTCAACCCCAGTGAAATCTGAGCAGGATATTCCCAGTAAGGCCACTATCGAGTCACTACGAGCCATGCCAGTGGAAGTCTTGCAAGAAGAATTCCTAGAAAACCATTCAAATGAATCCCTTCAAGTAAAGGAATCAAAGCCTTCACTGATTCCTCGCTCCCCACTTTCACAGATCAACTAAAATAGTTTTGAACATGGTCCATTCGGTATTATCTTTATCTTAGTGTTTGTATTTTACATGTATACGTTTCTCTCCATCTGCAATCTACTTTGAATCCGAAGCTGGTGTGGAGATTTGTAATCCCATATTAGGCTTATGAATAAATCCCTCAGGATTTAGTAAAGGTTGTAAGCTTCTCATTTATACTTTCTTGTTTTATTTACGAAAGACACTAGGCATTTCAAGGTTATTGAGTATTAACGAGCCAATTAGTCTTTATTTACTGCTATTCAAACTTCTATTATCTGTTGAACTGAATGGAGTTGTATAACACTAGTGAGAATTTTAGGCTTTCGACCTGGCTAACAGCAATGGGTATAACCCTCGTATTTAGTTGTCATTGTTGACTTTGAAATCCTAAAAAAACTTTATATTCGAAGAAAGGTGAGGATGTCGTCAAGTCATTATACCTTTTATACCCTAGGCGATGCAAGTGTTACATAGCCAACACAAGGGTCATGATACCGATGTGGCTCTCGAGGGTGAGCTAACCCCAAAAATGCATCTTCAGTTCGAACTGAATATTGCAACTTATTTGCATAATAGTAATTGTGTCACCCATAAAATATTGGATTCGTTCCCAAATCTTGTGCACACTTTAAGCATAGTTTAAGCTTAACCAAGTGTGTTCTCAATGGCATATTTTTAAGTAACTTTAATGAATAAATCGTATATATATCCAAAGCCATTGATTAACTAACTTTGAACATAAAGTTTGATTTCAAATACAGTTTATACATATAATTAAAAAAAAAAAAAAAATTTAAATTACTTGATTATTTGTATACAATTTACTTACTTATTTTCAGCTTTAATTAGAAAATAAGAATGGCTTTTTTTTTTTAAAGATTTACTTATGTATTTATAACAAAACTTTATTCATAAGAAGTTTTTTAAGCATATGCTGGTTTTGTAATATATCCTTCTATTTGACCGTTAAATCTGTTAAAAGATGTTCATAGTTGTAACTTGTGAGTGCTAATCTAATGATTATGTACAGACGGCGAAATCTTGTTCCCTCAAACCATGGTTCTTATCGGTTTCTATCAATTTCCTCTGCTAAAATGAATCTTGAATGCCCATCCCAAAATCAAATTCTTGATCGAACAGCATTCTCCGATCAAAGTATTCACATAACCCAAACACCAAAATCAGAATTTTCACAGATACTGGAACCGGAATTTTACCTTTCTAGACTCGTCAAGTGTAAAAGTCTTGCACCACTTCATCAAATACAAGCTCAAGTAACTGTTAATGGACTGCTCCAAAACCCCATTGTTACTAATAAAATTCTTTATACATACACGTTGCACAAGGCTTTAGGAAACGCAAGTGCATTATTTAGCGGGTTTAGTAAACCAGACCCGTTTTCCTGGAGTGTTATGGTTGGCGGATATGCTAAAGCTGGTGACTTTATGAATTGTTTTAGAACATTTAGGGAGTATATAAGGTCCGGGGTTGTGCCCGATAGCTATACTTTGCCTTTTGTGATAAGGGTTTGCCGAGATACAAAGGATTTGCAAATGGGTAGATCGATACATAATGTTGTTTATAAGTTCGGGTTGATTTCAGACCCTTTTTCGACTGCAGCACTAGTGGACATGTATGCGAAATGTAAGGTTATCGAGGATGCAACACAGCTGTTTGATGGAATGCCGAAGAGGGACCTTGTTAGTTGGACTGTGATGATCGGGGCGTGTACTGAATGTGGGAATGCGGATGAGGCACTGGTTTTGTTTGACCGGATGAGAGCGGAAGGAGCTATGCTGGATAAGGTTGCTATGGTAAATGTCGTGAATGCTTGTGCAAAGTTAGGTGCGATGCATAAGGCAAAGATAGTTCACGATTATGTACAGAGGATGAATTTTTCGCTGGACGTGATCTTGGGGACTGCAATGATCGATATGTATGCAAAGTGTGGGAGTGTTGACTCTGCCAGGGATATATTTGATAGGATGAGAGAGAAGAACGTTATATCGTGGAGTGCAATGATTGCAGCTTACGGATACCATGGGGATGGCCAGAAGGCTCTGGATTTGTTCAATATGATGTTGGGGAGTAGGATATTGCCTAATAACATCACGTTCGTATCACTCTTGTATGCTTGTAGTCACTCCGGGCTTGTTGAAGAAGGTCTTCGACTTTTCTCATTGATGCAAGATGAATATGGAGTAAGACCAGACGCAAAGCATTTTACTTGTATGGTTGACCTATTTGGTCGGGCTGGAAAGCTCGATCAAGCCTTGAAATTGATCGAGGATATGAGTTTTGAAAAAGATGAGGGGCTCTGGGGTGCACTGCTTGGGGCATGTAGGATTCATGGTCATGTTGAACTAGCAGAGAAGGCAGCAGAGTCCCTCATTGAATTACAACCCCAAAATGCAGGGCATTATGTATTGCTTTCAAATATATATGCCAAAGCAGGTCGATGGAAAGAAGTGGCAAAGGTTAGGAAACTAATGACCCATCAGCGATTAAAGAAAATTCCAGGTTGGACATGGATTGAAGTAGATAATAAGATCCATAAATTTAGTGTGGGAGACCGTACTCATCCCCAGTCGAAGGAGATATATGAGGAACTGAAGCATTTGAGAGAGAAAGTAGAGCTGGCTGGGTATGTTCCTGATACAAATTTTGTGCTGCACGACGTTGATGAGGAACTCAAATTTGGATATTTATATGCTCATAGTGAGAGGTTGGCTATATCATTTGGATTAATCAGCACACCTGAGGGAACCCCGATTAGAATTACAAAGAATCTAAGGGTTTGTGGAGACTGTCATACATTTAGTAAATTTGTCTCTATAATTACACACAGGGTAATTATTGTGCGTGATGCCAATCGATTCCATCATTTTAAAGAAGGTGGTTGTTCTTGTGGAGATTACTGGTGAATGGCGTATTAAGGTAAATACTTGTTCCTCACTTTTTCAATGTCGAATTATTATTTAAGAACCGCTTTATGCCAACTCAAACTCCCACTCTCATTGACACAATGCCAAATATGCTTGAAATAAACCTTTACAGTTCTTCTACTCAATGATTATTAACTGGGCCTGAAGTATCAAAAAATGCTTGTGTCTGGGCCACACGTTTCCCATTCCTGGGCAAGTTCCACAGGTCCACAACCTACATCAGAAACAAGGTCTACATTATCAACTAGAATCAGTGAATTTGCCCTATGGCTAAAATCAGATTTCAAATTTTGGATTACTTCTTGTAGAGCATCACACTCGGCAATACCAATCTAGATATCACAAGTTATGGCTAACAACAGTCCCTCATTCAGTGCAATGGCTTCAGCGTCTTCTGAAAGAAAACTCCCCAGTACTGATATCGAGGAAGCAGCAATAACCAGCCCCTCATGGTTCCGTATCACAGACCAACACCCACCAACTTCCTGCCAGCTCTAACCGAGGCAAATGCCAAAATGAATCTCTCTGTCAGGATAAGATAGACGTATCCTTGCTGTGTTATTTCTTTTGTCAAGAACTAGAGGTCCTCGGTTGAATCGTGGCTCAGACAATATATCCTAGGTTTAAGGACCATGACTAGATACTAATTAACTTAATCAGAACTTAAATTAGATCAAACATTGCTCTTCGAATATTTAGAATAATTCAAAAATCCACATGGCTGTTTGGTTTGAAAATTTACTGCTACTCTTTGGTATTGTTTTATGACACTGTTACCCTGCTTCTATTCTAGTGAATTTACTATCTTCAATTCTTATAACAGCTGGTTGATGCCGCGCTGAAATTCTTAAAAGTTTTGTCACATATATTTTTCATGCAAGTCTTTAAAATAAAGTGAGAAGGCAACAATATAGCTCAACTGCATTTTTCTTTATTTAAATATAGGCGTTTTATGGTTTAGAATCTTTAACGAAAATGATTTAAAAAGATCATCATGTGTACTTTTTGTGGCTGAATTTTGAGCTTTTTACTTCCAGTCTTCCATCATCACATGCATTGAACATTTTGTAGCACTATACTTGTTTGTTTCAATTCCTTTTGATTTGTTGGGGGATAATATTCAGAATTTTATTGCCAAATATTCATTGAGTTTCAAATCTTGGAAACATGAATATCATAAATGAGATACACCCCGAAGAGTGAATCGACAAAATCGAAACCCAAAAAAAAAAAAAAAAAAAAAATCTGAAATGAAGATTAAATCTGGTTATCCTTTTTCCATTGCAGTTCATCTCTTAATGGTGGTTCATCAAATTAGGTGTATTCATGCTCCAAGCCTTCAAAGTCTCAATTTTGACAGTCTCTGTGCCATTGTTGAATGCATATAAATGAGCATTGTCATTGATCGCAAGAGTCGGGTAAACACGAGATGTAATGCAGGTCTTTCCTCTAGCACCAAAACTTTCCACTACCGAATGATCAATCTGCAAGAAACGAGCCATTTTCACTTGACAGTAAACAAAATTATAGCTTATTTTAAGGAAAATTGCAATGAAAGATTTCATACCAAACTCCTAAGGGAAAGCTTCTTGTGAGAAAGGTCTACATCTACAAAGCCTGCAAATGAGGGTCTATATGTTCCTGTCTCGTTATACGAGGAGGATCTGTGAATAAGATTAATCGAATGAAGTTAGCACGACATAATTAACAAAAGAAGAAACCAAAACCAAGTAAATATTCTAATAATGAAATCTAGGCTTGAACAGACCTTGACGCATCAGAGCACAAGAGCACTAGATGCTTGTCTTGATCCTTGAAAATTCTGAAAAATACAGGAGTGTATTCTTCTAAGTTTTCTGTAGCCAATGTTAAGAGCCCAAAAGGTCCTACTCCACCTTGAACCGTTGATCCCTTTTGACTGCAAAGCTTTTGAGCATCATATCGATCCCAACTGGGGTCGAATGTCTCTGCCTTGTCCAAGCTTTCGAAGGTGAAGACTACTTCAACATCAGCCTACCATATTTATGCAAGCATGCCAAATAATGAGTATCATATACATGTTGTGTTACGTAAAGCTTTGTTGCCTTAGTAGTTACATTATTTTCAGGAGGAAATAATGAAAGTACCTGTGCAGCTGTTATTCCTTTGATTTCAATTCGCTCTCCCTTCTCGACTTTCTTATCTCTTACTTCTACCCTCTTCCCTCTTAGAGCTTTTAGTTCTTCAATGGGCCATTGTAGCAATTGCTTGCCATTCGGATCGAGCACAATTGTTCTTGGAATAAGCTAACAAAAAATTCCAAAAAGACAGTTTAGTCGAGTAATCAAGAATTCTAAGTTAATTACTTGTGTTGAAACTATAATACCTGAATTCCAGCCCAACCCTTTTTTACATCATCGACAACAGCATCAGACTCATTTGCCCAACCCCACAAGATCCTTCTGTTCTTGGCAGGATCAAAAAATGATTTGGAGGCATAAAAATTGCCATAATCATACCTCAAGCCCTTCCAGCCATCAACCATATCTTTATCAGGCATATACCTATCCTTTCTCGTGTCATACTTACCCAAGGTATAATATTCATATCTAGTAACATCAAGGCTAACCTTCAACACATGCTTGACATTTTCCCCCACGACCGAAGTGTCTAATCCATTAGTACCTTGTACCGAGACTGGGAAGAAATCGGGGCATTCCCAATTCCCAGTACCAGCAACAGAGTGCAAAGGATGCTTGGCCTTGACCCAATGTAAGAAATCTCTACTCCTATACAAATATGCAATCCCTCTATGCTTCCTACGACCACCAATAGATATTCTCCAGTTGCCATCTCGGCCTAACCAGGCCGTTGTTGGGTCACGAAATGAGGTCTTGTTAATGGACTCGTCGGCCATCACTAATGGGTTGTTATCGGGTTTGATCCATACTCGGAGATACGGATCAGAGAGGTTGGCTGGTATTGCATAGTTTTGGACTTGTGTCTTGTTCTGATCAATGATTCCAGTGTACATTATAACAGGCTTGTTTCCTGGGAGGACTGTGGCTGATCCAGACCAACAACCATACTGATCAAATGGTTTTGATGGAAAAATCGCATGCTCTAGTTTTTGCCAATTAATTAAGTCCTTTGATACAGAATGAGCCCAAACAATATTGCCCCAAACAGCACCTTTGGGATTGTATTGGTAGAACAGATGATAGATTCCATTGTAATACATTGGTCCTGTTAAGAAAAGATTAATCATTATATTCGCATTTTTCGTGCTTGTATCAGACATAATGTACACAAGTCGACAAGAAAGACAATAACTCACCATTTGGATCTGTCATCGGTTTGCGTTAGCATCCACATATGTTCAAGAAAACAACAAGAAGTCAGTAAATAGTGTAAAAATTATCCAAATCAAAGTTTATTGCTTATTGCTTTAATTAAACTGACAAATGAAAATCAAACCTTTCAATAAATTGGACAAAAATTAAGATAATAAATTAAACAAAAAAATTTTGTACTCTTTTAAAGTGTATAAATTAATTTCCAATGATGTCATATAAATGAAGACAATAAGGCAATCCCAGAGTTGAACAGAACAGAAGACAAACGAAGAAACAAATGAGAGCTACAAATCTGTCTTTATGCAACAATTATTTTTAATTTATTAACTAAAGTCACCTCTCACCTATATAATTAATATCAATACCACTTGCACATGAAAGTACAAATATAGATACATACTAACTTTTAATTTCTTACATCTAACGTTTAGATGCAGTGGCTACAATTAACTTCAAAAAACAGACAAAGAGAGAGAAGAAAATCTAGTGTATTTTGGATATTGACGTGCCATTATCATCGACATGATGCAATAAAAATTATTTTATTCAATTTTATACGCACAACTTAGGTGGAAGGCAAAGAAGGCCCCCCAAAACAACCTTCTCTTTCGAGCTTTTCAATCAATCGATTCGACCCCCGAGAGTTGCTTTGCTAATTTCCCATCTCCTCTCGAGAAATAAGGTTGTCGGAATTATTCATAATAACATATTAGCCTCTAGTTAAATAGTCAAAAGGACCCATCCAGTATTTTGCAGAGATTCTGCATTTTTTTCTGCAGACTGAACGTACACCATGGAATTTTTTGTACACATTACCTGCATGCACTAATTGACCAAAGATTTTTCAATTGACTTGTCGACATGTGGAAACCTTATACTCTACACATTCAAATTTGGCGGTGTTTTAGCTATTAAAGTGCCATTAAATCCAAAAATAACAAGAATAATAATACCTATTTACATACTCCAATGAATTATTTTTTATGCAAAATTTATTTTTATTCTTTTTTCTTAAGAAATAATACCGCATAGTCAACTGTTCATCACCATAACACGGGTTTTTACATATTTCTACAACTAGAATATATCCAAAGAACGAGACGATCATCATGTGAGTACAGAAAGAGACATTAAATATTTCTAATAATTGAATGAGCAAGCTGTCTTTAACCCTATATTAATTAGTTTGAACTTTGACTTCACACGTATAAGAAAATAAATATATATTGTTTAAACCTAATTTTAAATTTATATAGATATTCCATGCTGATGGATTAGAAGGAGAGAGAATACAGACCGTTGATCCAGTTCATCCGGGGTTGAAAATGGTAGCCAGTTCTATGCACTTGCTTTACATTGATACGAGAAACAGATTGTAAGTGTAAATACTCTTTGTGCGATGCTTCAACGACGCCATTGTTGAATGCCAAGAAACAAAACAAGTAAACAGCGAAAACCCAGAAAAACCTATAATCTGCCATACTTTTTAAAATAAGTAGAAATCAGAACTTTCTTTATGTTATGATTATGAAGAGAGACTCTCTCTCTCTCTCTCTGTGAAGAATGGTGCAGATCTCATAGATAATGAACGAAGGTGGGTTATTTATAGATGAACCAGTCAACTGGTAAAGGAATAGAATTGGATAAGGATTGGATTAACTGCGGTTATTTTGTTTTTTCACCTGTTTACTAGATTCCTTATCTTTGGACTTTGAGATATAAACGGTGGGAGAATTCGAGGAGACGTACGTAGAACGGTAGAAGTATAGATCAAATATAATAATAATACACTTACAAAATTTAAGAATAAGTTAGTTATGTCAACAAGTAGAAAATATACTAATAACACATAAATTTTTACTTTTTTTTTTTTATGGGTTAATGATTTCGCGCAGTCGATCTTGCTAAATATGTCGAAGGGGAATTTTAGAACAAAAATTTCTCATAAAAACTATGTTAACTTTCAAGTATTATTTTATGATTGGTTTTGAAGATAATTTTAGTCCATATTAATACTATAAATTTTGATATTTTGACTTGAATATTCTTTATGGAGTTCCGTGATTAAATTTTTCCATAATTAAGTTTGACGAGTTAGAAGATACTTACGTGATTTATTTATTTATTTTCCCTAAGATATTGATATGCTCAATTGATGCTCGAAGCCAGGGATTCTACCACATAAATTCTCTATAGTCAATGAAAACATGAATAATAATTAAACCAGAGTAGTGCCACTTGTACAAAAATCTTTACAACTTAGGGGGCCGCTAGTTGACCATTTTGTGAACAAAGTAGTACAAAATTATGTACAATTCATTAAACAATTATCTTTTATTGTCAAGCTGGTTACTTGATTTGTCTACCATAGACCGTGGCTTGATTTGTATCGCTTATCAAAATTTAAGGTTAGTCATGGAAAGCTGCCAGTTTTTTTTAAATGGATTTCATATTATAGTTAGTCAAAAAAATTGTTTCAAATTACAATTTTAACTCGCGAGAAAATTTCAAGTCTCTATAGTTATTCCATTTAGGCATCTAATCCAAGACAGCTTCGTTGAATTTCAAAAAGTTAAGCCATCAAATCAACTGTTTCTAAAATCGAGGTTGTAATTAAGGTTACGTGGTCCTTCCTATCAAATTATATTTATTGATGAACGATATTTTAGAGCATTAATTCGTCAACCTTATTGATCACGAGATGAATATGTATATGAGTAATGCTATTTGCAGTCGCTAACTATATTTGAAAACTAGTCATGCTATGTCTATATGGTTCATGACATTTGGAAACTAATAAATCTAGGCTATGTTTGTAATTAATTTTAGAGCCAAACTTTTGATTCTCATAAGTTCTTTTAGATATTAGGTAAATTTAGGGAGGTGTATTCCATTGAGACTTTTGAATACTTTGATGGACTTCTTTTATGTGAGATAGAATTTATGTAGATTTAGGAGAATATTATGAAATTATCATATACGAGGCAATGATTTTCACCATTCTCCTTCATTTTTCTCCCATATAATAAAAAAATATTTCAAAAAGAATAAAAACTTACGACCTTAATTAAATAAATAATAATTATATATATATATAATAAATTTAGTATTCAGAATTATTAATATAATATACATTTAAAAAATAAAAATATATATTTAAGTTTAATTATAAATTAGTCTATATAAATTTTTATAATTTAATTAAAAATAAATATTTTCAGAAAAATGAATGAAAAAAGAAAAAAAAAAGTTATAAGAGTACAATTTAATTCTTTCATAAACCATGCAAATAAATAATAAGAGAGAGAAATTGAATAATAGAAATATAATTAATAGAAAAAAATAAATTTTAAGCACAACTCTAATATTCATTGAAGAGAAAGGGAAAGAGAAATATTGAAAACAAATACCTATTAATTTCTTTTTTGTTTTATGTGAAATTCTTTCAAAATTTTGTGATTAATGAGAGACAAATTTTGAAATTTTATTTTAGTATTTTATGCTTAAAAGTTAGTACCATGTAGACTTTTATAAAATTCTCTTAAAGTCATAAAAATTTGAATACCCTAAAACTTATAGAGACTTCTAAAAAGTTTTAATTGAATATACTGTGACTTTTAGAGATTTCTAAAAACTTTATAAAAATCTCAATTGAATACATTCCCTTTAGAAAAAATACTATAGAAAAATTTATACCATCGCCATGTGATTTTGAGAAGCGGCATAATAGTAGCTTATATAATTGCATTGTCAATTTTAAAAATAATTAACTAAATTAATTACTTTTCTTACCTATCTTTATTGAAATTCTAAAAATAAATTGAGATCCCAACTTATCGTAATTATGATATATTAAAGACAGTTTAAATTTATTTTAATATTTTTCTATTATATGAATTATGTTTTTATTTTGTAATTCTGTAAATTGAGATTTAGCCTATGTTTAGTAACCGTTCTTTCAGAACTCTTTTTTCCTCTCATAATTATTTTTAACCACATATTAACCAAGTATATAAGATAAACTATCTTAAAGTGTGTTTGATTGACTTTATTTCCCATGAAAAATGTCATTTTTCCACTCACGGGCGGAACCAGAAAATAACATTAGGATATACTGAAATTTAAAAAATTTCGAACGAACTTGCGCCATAAGAGGCTAAACTCATAAGAAAGAGTGTACGACACTCAATGAATAAATAAAAGAAGTCTAGATGTTGCATTCTAAAATGTCCCACTCGATTTTTTTATATTTTCTTATCAAATGGAAAATCAAAACATGGTTTAAAAAATATAAATTGAAAAAACCATGATCGAAATAAGCAAATGATACATATCCACTAATAAAAAAGTAAGAAATTATTTAATGAATACTATTCTAAAAAACTTTAACGATAAGTTTTTCGAAACAATTGAAAGCTTTGGTCGAAAGAGGCAATCAATAATACATTACTATATATCATTGTCTCAAAATATTATTTGGTGTGGACGCCATTCTTCTATATCACTTCATTTCATCACAAGTGAAGAATCACATCCAAAGGGAGAAAAATCGATTAAGAATTATGAGGATCCAAGGAAATTAGATTTAATTCATAACAATGTTTGACTCAGTTTCAAGAATATATTTATATATAGATCAATTTATAAATAAATAAACTTTAACAAATATTCTTTTATTGACAAGATAAAATTTAGAGCAAATTATTTATTTTGATCATAACGTCTATTTCATGATCAAAACCGATAATTTTTTTTATAAATATGAATAAGAAATATATGAAAACATACGTAGAATTATAGATTTAAGTACTTTTAAGCTTATCAAAACATATAGTGTCTCTAATTATTAAAATAAGTAATATATTTTTATTATCAATTATAAAATTTACTTAATTATCAAAAGTAAATTTAGTCAAACATGTATTTAATAAAATGCTGAAATTGATAATAAGATATTCTCATTTCCCGAATATCGTGAAAATCGTATTTAATAGTTGTAGTCTCTTTAACAAATTTGAATAAATGAGCATTGGACTAGGGATATAATTCAAAGTAGAGTTGTGCTAACACAAATATTTAGGTCAAAATTGAACAATTTATTTTAAATTTTCCGTATGGGCTGGGGGGCAGGGCTAGCCCAGCCTAGCCCCCTACTACCTCTGCCTCTGTTTCCACCTAAATTCATACTTTTGATTGACAATTTTTTTCATGAAAAATATTTTTCAACTTTTGATTATGTGATCATATTTTCTTCAAAAACAAGGAAAATAATTTTTTTTTTAGGAAGTGATGATTTTTATTTTCCGGGTAATTCACTATCTATTTCTCTCTCTCTCATTTATCCACCAATAAAAAATGAACAAATATAATATTTTTTATGTTGAAAATTAAATCAATCAAACACATTTAATTAATAATTTACATACAAATAAATTTTAGGCAATTGAATTTGTTAAAATTTATTATCTTTTCATATAAATTCCATGCTGGCAATGAAATGCACCCTTAGTATAATACAACTGGATTTTACCAATCTATGATAACCCTAATCTAATACAACTTAGACTATACATGATAACAGACAATTATTTTACAACTTTATCACTAACAAATTTAAAATTTATTTAATAATTCTTTCTCTTATTTTTGTATGAGATTTATTATTTGTTAGACTAGAATTAATATTTTACTCAATTTAATAGTAATTACAATTTAACTTTTCGTATAACTGAATTGAGAAGATTTTTTGGATCTGTCACAGTCATCCCTCCCTGGATTTCCACTTAATTCTGTGGGTGTAAATTGTATGAATTGGATTTTTAAAATTTCATAGCCTTTTCAATTTTCATACAATAAGCTGCAAATGAATTGACTTCTCAAATATGGAAAATGCAAATGCAAGAATTTCGAAAGAAAATAAAAAAAGTGCGCATATCTTCGAAGTAAGACTTTATGGATAAACTAAACCGTGTAAAAAGAAAAATTTGCTGATTCCAACTTGGTCCAAAACTATAGGATCACAGCAAGTAGACTTTTGGCATTCCCACATGCTATATATATAACGTGTACGATTTGTGCATTTGTATTGACTAGTGGAAAGATAAAAGTGTTGACGTTGTCAAGAATAATCGAAGTAGGGAAAGATAAAAGTACTGACTAGTGGAAGGCAATGTGCAACATATATTGACTCGCTCGGCACTTTGGCAGATCAGTGGGAGAGCTCTTGGACCTAGCTAGTTTGGGGCACATCCCGCGGTTTATCAGTCTGTGTCTTGAGGGACCAAGACGTACACTCCAGGATTAGTTGTCGAAAGTGGATACCTGGGTATCAAAAAAAAAAAAAAAAGAGCATGTTCTATATTATCAATTTTTAGCATGGACACGTGCCCAATAAGTTATTGTATTCAATTTGTTAAATTTATTTTTCCTTTTAATACTTTCACTGTCCGTTGATTATTTTCTATTTATTCTTGAAATCAACAGTTAATCAATTAAATTTTTTTATGTTTCTATTAAGTTTTGGAGTTTAATTTTAGCTTTGTCCTAGTTTGTCTAAAAAAATAGAAAGTCGTCATTAAGATTTTGTATTACCTAAAAATAAAAAGATGTTAGAAAAAATAGGGCGTGCATTGTTCTCTTGTAAACTATTTTTTTTTTTTTTTTAAATACCATGGTGAGTTAATACAATGACAAGAGAGGACTCAATCTCACATTAAGACAAACCTTAATAAATCTTGTGCGTTCTTGAGTCTATTTTCTTTATGCAATTTTATTGGTTTTGATGGTAGAATTATGATTCTAATTGAGTATTTTTTGAAACTCCTTATATATATATATATATGAAACTCCTGAATAGATCAATAAAAACTATTTTTTGAATCATCATTTTACTACAATCATCAAAAATTGATGAACATTTTGTATGAAGATTGTGTTATTTGAAAATATTGACGTACTAGGCAAAGATGAATTGATACAAGACTTGCAATCGGACTGAGCAGTTATACTCTTTTTCCTTCAATCAAGTTTTGTCCCATTGAATTTTCTTGACAAGATTTTAATAAGGCATATATTTTGTAATGTGTCATTCAAGGGGGAGTGCTGTAAATAATAAGTTTATTAGTGAACGATAATTGTACTCTTACAGCCCTATAAGTTATTACCATCATTCCCTATAAATATGAGGTTTTTGTTTTTAAAACGTAAAAGTCTACTGATTTATCTCTATTTTCTTTTCTTTTCTCTCAATTTATAACAAATTAAATATTTTACAATTTTATCTTTACCAAACAAGTTAAATAAAAGCTTATTTATTATTTATCTTTCTAAGACAAAAATAACAATTCTCAAAACAGGCCTAAATTATTCATTGACTTACCAGGAAGAATTTGGCTGTTCAACGGTGTAAACGTATGGCACTTGGCAATATTCTGTCAAGCTGTAGAATACATAAAAAGAATTCATGGCAATGCTACGTCTACATAATTTATTTTTACCTACACTTACAATAGGGTGTGAGGATCACATTTTTTAGAGTTTTTTATTCATGCGGGCCTTGAGCACATGTGAGAGGGTGTAACATTTTCGGTAAGAAAAATTTCAAAAGCAGTGTGTAGTAGGCTTAATCGACATTGTTGACCACCAAATGAATATATATATGGCTGCACATATAAAAGATGTCAGCTAAGTAAGTACTGGGAAACCTAATTTCGTACCATCACCGACTATACAACTTGCTCCATTTCTTGACTCGCTAGATTTTTTGCAGTAACTAATCGCTAAGAAGCTACTGGCTATTGTAGAAGATAAACGACAATTATTTTATAATTGTATCACTAACAATAATTTTTAATTTACTTAATAATTATTTCTCTTAGTTCAAATATGTTGTGGAAAATCGCTCCAAAATCTTCAAATCGGTGATTTTCGGGTTCAGTTTCATGTTACATTTATTTACCAAATAACCAATCAAAACAACTTCGACCCACAACCAATTAATTGCTTATGGTTGTTTCTCAATCTCACCCACAAGGGACAAAATATTGGTGTCGATTTGCAAGTCACAAAGACAATAAGAAAACAAGGAATAAGGCACAAGAAGGAGACCAAAATCAAGAAGGCGACCACCTATTTTTTTTTTAACACAAAGCAGCCATTTATTTTCTCTCCAAAGGCAGTCACGTTCTCTCTTCTTTTACACACAAATCACGCACAAAAAGGGCTAGAGCTAGACAACCATATATAGATATAGGCTGAGATTTAGTTGGACCAAGAAAGTGGTTAAATGAGCCATCCAATTAAGCATTAATTTGGATCGAGAGCAACGTTAATATCTTAAACTACTCTCGACGGTGTACGTTGTTTACGGATCGAATCTTTAGATTTGATTGTTGATAATCAATTCACCATCGATCGAGACGTGAAAATACAATAATTTTGACTTCCAAAAATAAACAAGACACGTGTTTATTATCTATTCGTAAGAACTCCTTCGCTCATCGACCATAGATCAAATATGAACTTAACCGCGTAAAAAATTAATATTTACCAATTTCAACTTGGTCCAAACTTATAGGACCACGACGTGTAGACTTTTCTGGAATGCCAAATTCGATTGCCATTGCCACATACTGTAACGTGTAAAATTTGTGCATTTGGATTGACTAATGGAATAGTGGGAGCATGCTCATGAACACACACAGTGGAAAGCCCTTTTCAATTTCTTGACATTTAGGAAAAAGATTTTAAATTATTAGTTAAAAAAATACTAATTATCTGCACGATTTGCAAAGGATTTCTTTAGCGTTTTTAGCAAATTAAATAACATGACTATTAACATACGACTATTAAATTATTTTTTTGTTCCATTTAGGAAATATGAGAGCGTATTCTATTGAAAAATTCTAACATATTTGGGGCCACACGTAATATATTAAAATGTGTGGTGCTATTATTTAAAGAATATTAGTCAAATTAAAGTGATCCAATAAAGATGAATTTTGACTAATGGGTATTAAATTTAATGAAATTAAAGTGTAGAGACTGAATGTTTGTTTCAAATTGTTGAAGAACAAATGAAAGATAATGACCTTTCATTATCTTATGATTATATGGGGTCATGGTCCTCAATTGTTGGCGAGTTCTTGAGTTCTCTACATCTCCATCAATAGAGAGCAAAATCTGAAGAGAAGGCCACCAATCAATTGGAGGATAACTCATTCAAGCAAAGAATCATACATTTATGGATCGATGTATGTTTTATTTTCTATTGATTTCTTGAATTTCAACATGGAGTTTAAATTTAGGGTGCGTTTGATACGCCACCAATTCCATGGAAAATGGAAATCATTTTCCATTTTCCCACTTTTCAGCCGTTTGATGCGTCTTCTTTTCCAGGGAATCCATTTTCCACTTATTTTCTAGGTACAATCATTTGATGCATAAAAGCTTGATTTTGTTTTCCCACCTATTAGGTGGGAAAACATTTTCCACCTTTTTTTTTTTTTTAAGTAATGGCAACAAATTCTATCAACTATTGCAAAAATAATTTTCACTTTTGTTGACAATTTCTATACAAAACAAAGTCAAACGAATATGATTTTTTTTCTAATTGTTTAATTTTTTTTTTTTTTACTTTTTGGTAATTAGAACAAATTCTAGACTCAGTGGTAGAAAAAATTATCATTTTAATGGACAATTTCTATAAAAAATGAAGTCAAACGGACTCCAAACTTTCAACATTTTCCAGGTGGAAAATTACACCAATCAAACACAATTAATTACAATTCCCAGTAAAACAATTTCTAAGCAATTCAATTCCCTGGAATTCATTTTCTTTCCACCCATTTTCCACATTTGCAATCAAACGGACCCTTAGAGTTTATATGATAAATGATTTGATTGTAGCATTTGTATTGAATTTATAATCCCTTATGCATTTTCTATCATATTCTATTATCAAGTTGTAGCATGGAGCCCAATAAATTATTGATTCAATTTTTCGAATCTTTTTGTATCGATTTTCCTATTAATACTGTCACCGTCTCGTGGATTATTTTGGATTTTGTTTTTCGATTATTTGCCCATTTAGGTTTCTTCAGGTTTAGAGAATCGTCGATCTTTCGTGATGTGTATTTCTTCAAGAATTGACACCAAAAATAATTAAATATAACAAAGATGTAATCATTGAATTTCTTTTATATATATATATATATTTTTTTTTTTTTTGAAAAAATTGAAAGTATTAAAAGAAAATTGGTGGTCCATTTTTTGGCAATAGCTAAACTTTATGGACGAAGATCAAGTTTCATGTGACTGAAAAAGCAATTTACACGTAAATGTTTTAACATCCAACCAAGTTACAACCTTTACAAGATTACAATAATGGCAACACCACTATTTTTGGATGGTAGCGATAATGGTGGTTAGGGTTGTCGGTGCTGGTTCGAGAGGTAAATTTTGTGGTGTTGGTGCAAAGAGTATCGAGCAAAATGTGCTCACAGTGTCAAATTTCGAATCACACATTCCAAAACCGATTTCGATGTATTTTTTACTAAGAAAATCTTTGAAAATGGTGTTTTTTTACACCAATAAAATAAAAAAATATTTTCTTACTTAAGAAATCAAAAATATTTAATTTACTTTCACAAATTATTTTCTATATTGGAGTGGACATAATAATAATAATAATAATAATAATAATAATAATAATAATAAAAAAAAAAAAGAGCCAAATATGTGAAAGGTTGATTAGTTAACGAGTAATGCTATTTAACCGAATAATACGTTTCATATCTAATGAATATGATCTTTAATTTATGTGACAGTATGATCACTATTAGAGCTGATTAAACTACCTCATAATTCATTCAAATCGCCAAATTGATCCTACTCGAGTTGATTTGGATGGATTAGTTCGATTTTTGGGTTGGTCTCCAAGGCCTCGATTTGATGGGTGAGTTTTTTTTTTTTTTTTTTTGGATGGAGTAAAATCCCCTTGAACCCCGAAAAATTCAATCGACTCGATTCAGTTTGGATGGTTTATATCTCTTGTTTGTTCGATTTCGAGTTGGGTCCACACCCAATTTAACCCAACTCGTGCCTACCCCTAACCATTGCTACATCGTCAAATGAATTTAGACGTTACCTAATTGCATTGGATAATCTAGAGTTAGGTAAAAATCGATTTATGTGATAATGAGATCGCTGTCACGAGAGATTATGTAGATTCTAAATGAATAACATAGCTCTAATAGAATATCATACGAAAAGCCGTTGATAATATTTTATTCAGAAATTATTTTTATAGGTTTCTTCTAACCTAAAATATTTCCTTTTCTTGGGTTACTCTTGATTTTGATCGCTGGATCATATATTTAACGTTACAAGTGATTAATATTATGTTTACATTAGAATGATTTATCAGAAAATAAGTGATTATTGTCTGACGTCATTCACGTTCATCATTTTTTTTTTTTTAAAGCTGGCTATGGCCCAATGTCTTCGAAAATTTTATTGACCATTTTGATTGATTTTGATTTTTTTTTTTTTTTTTTTTTTTTTTTTTTCAGCAAATCTCCTTCTAAAACAAGCATTCACCTTTTCAACGATGGAATTTTCTATTATTCAAAAATATGCTTAGTCAAATTTGGTTAGTTTGACTGAAAAGTTTCAGTTTTACCAAAGGAGTGATATTAGGGTCCGTTTGATTGCACCATGGAAAATAGGGTGGAAAGAAAACGAATTCTAGGGAAAATATTTGCATATAACTTGTTTTACGGGGAATTGTAATTAAATGTGTTTGATTGGTATAATTTTCCATGGAAAATGTTGAAAGTTTGAAATCCATTTGACTTCCTTTTTTATGGAAATTGTCCATTAAAGTGATAATATTTTCTACTATTGGGTTAAGAATTTGTTCCAATTACCAAAAAGTAAAAAAAAAAATTTTTTTTAAACAATTAGAAAAAATTACCATATTCGTTTGACTTTGTTTTGCATAGAAATTGTCAACAAAAATGAAAATATTTTTTACAATGATTGATAGAATTGGTTGCTATTGCTAAAAAAAAAAAAGTTGGAAAATGTTTTCCCACCTAAAAGATTGGAAAATATTTTCCACAATTCGTGCATTAAAGGGTTGTACCTAGAAAAAGGGAGAAAAACATTTTCCGTGGAAAATTTAGCATATCAAACAGTCAAAAAGTGGAAGTATGAAAATATTTTCCTACTTCCAGGGAAAATTTCGCCAATCAAACGGAGCCTTAGATTCTTTTACAAATTTATAAATAAATAGTTTATTAGTATGAATAGTAAGAAAATAGTAGAAGGTCCCACCAAATGTATTGATGATAGTGAATATTAGTTATTAATGTGTAGTTAAATTTAATATTTGATTTTGACTGATTTTTTAAATCATTTTTAAATTAGTATCTAAACGGATTATGTTTACTCTTTAATGCATGATATGAAAATCGGACCAAATTGATCGGTTCGAATTTTTTTATTTTATCCTCAAAACTTTGAATCAAATTCTAATAAATAATCAACCATTTGTGATAGATTTAAATAATGGAACAATCCGTATCACTTTTAGTGATCACGATAGTCAATACGGTTGTCTGAGTGGTGGGTGTTTTCATCGAGAATGTTGAAAACTTGCATGACATGTACTAGTTAGTGTATTGGGATGGACCACATTATTGAGAAATTAAACTATAGTCCGTCCTAAGTTTTGTTCTTTTATTTTGTAAACTTGCTTTAAAAAATATTTAAACTCCATAAAATTGACATAAATACACGAATATATAAATGAGAATTGAAAATAATGCCTTGAGATTAGGGGAGAAGTACTTCCCATCCATAATCTTTATTGAAAAAAAAATGATATTGAAACAAAAAAAAAAAAATCATATATTAAAATAAATCTCATCGATCCCACTAATTTTTTTTCCAAGTGTGTGTAAAGCCTACTTTGTAAGTGTCAATTTCCTAAAACAAAAATCATAATTTATTATATTTATTTTAGGATTTAAATATATTGTAATTTAAGTCAAAATAGGTTTAGTAAAGTCCAAGTTATAGTAAAATTAATGTGAGGTTGATAGAGTCCCAAAAAGTCAAAGAAATCTAAGAAGTAGATCAAAACATTGGCGGACCCCCCGGGGGGAGGGGTGTCCTGGGCCCCCACCCCCAACTTTTGAGATTTTTTTTTTTTACTTTTTATAAAATCACGTTTGGTATCGATTGAAATCTAAATTTTAATTTAAATCAAAGTTAACAATTAATTTTAATAAAATATTTCATGAAACTTATAGCTGTTTAACTTTTATCAAAATTTACTACAAATTTGATTTTAATCTCCACCAAACAGTGGCAAAATCGAAATAAATTTACATTTCGATGATATACTAATTTTAAAAAAAATTTAACGATTGTACGCTAATCGGATCTACAAATTACTTATGTTATTTCGAAACTTATTTCAAGAACTATATTATGGACAGATCGAATAGTCTAAATAGATATAAAAAATAGTTAAAGATGTTAAATATGAGTCTTAAAAAAGAAGTCTAACTCGCTTTTTTTAAAAAAAAAATTCAATTATTTCGTTAACATTTAATATTTATTATTTTTTCAATACAAAATTTTCAATATAATTTTCATCATTTTATTAGGAAATCCTCAAAAAATTTCGAAATTTTACATCTAAAAAAGTCATATTCATGTAAATTTTCAGATGCAAAATTACATAGTGTATGATTTTTTTGGACGTAAATTTTCAATTGTAAAATTTCTTCCAACTTTTTTACAAGTTAGATTGTGCCCCCTCTAACTTTAAAGTTATGCGTCTGCCCCTAGATCAAAATTCAAATTTGAAAAAGTTGAGATCGAGAAGGACGCATTTTCCCTAGCATGCCATCCAGTCGACGCTCATGCGATAGAAATAGAACCCATGTCGCTCGGTAGCACTAGATTGGCGCTTGAGCGACAGGTGAGTCGCTCGCCTTGTGCTTGAGCGGCGGGTCTACGTCCAAAATTCTGTTTTGTTTCAAATACTTGATTTTTCAATTCATTTTCATTCCAAACACTTTTCCTTATAAATACTAAACCTGATGGACGTTCCATAATATGTTGAATCAGATTTATTCCATATAGATCAATTATTTGATGATCCAAAATATTAATTAATTCTAAGATTCAATCACCACATATTACTGATCCACAAATTATTCCAAAACATATTTTGTTAATCAAGTCATATTATTTCACAATACACCATAGATCAAAACATACAAGATACACGCAGTCCAAAGGGTTAAGGTACTATACCAGGAGTTTGGAGTTGTTGTGAAGAGCACGCAATCCAAGAATGTCAAGGTTATATACTAGGAGTCGGGATTTGGTGTGAGAAGCATGTAGTCCAGTAAGATCAAGGATGACTACATGAAAAGAAGGTCGAGGGGACTAAATGTTAGTCTGATCTGGACTACATTGTAAGATGTTCGTTTATAGTGGATTATTGACCGGTAAAGTGCCCGGAGCTTTTGATCATTTGCGAATGATTTTTTCCATGATCAATTTGATGCATTCATACTACAAATTGTGGTAATTCAACATAATATAAATTGACGTGATTGATTAACAATCTAGAAACAATTGAAAAGTGTCTCGTTACTTTTAATTTTGTTGTGCACATTCTAGGGTATAAATATTATCAACATCGATTAGGTTAACTTTTCACTGTGCACCGTTCAGGCTAGTTGTTATCATTTTTTAACACACTCCATTAACAAAGTGTAGCAACAAGCAAAGGTTTGTGTCCATACTTTCGAATTCTGCACACAAGGCTCATAGACGACGATTATCTTTTTCGTTTACTTTGAGCTACCATTGAACTTACCACGATGCCTCTCTTCTTCGGCTGTATTTTTCCAGTTTTGTACAAACTTTGTGGCTGCTCTATGTACCCACTAGCGTATGAACTATAGATTTTGAATATTTAAAGTTTAAGAAAAACAAAAAAGAAAAAAAATGGAAAAGTGAAGAGCAAATGGATTTTAGATGTGGATTTAGACGAATGATAGAAACTACGTACAGAAAGTGGAGATATAACGAGGCAGAGTCAATGTAGAGATTTGAGATAGTTACGAGTTCGATCAAGAAACGGAGATGTGATGGAAACTAGATTGGTATAGAGACTTCGGAGTATCGAAACTTTAAGAGAACTGGAAAAATTTCCCAATCAAGATGGATTCCAATCTAACTGACTGACTGAGAGATACATAAATGAGCTTTGCTACAAGTACATGGGGGGATACATAAGGGTGTCCATTATGTACCCCCTATGTACCACTATTATTTTCCTACATAAATGCAGTGAATAATGAGATATGTCAATTTTATTATTTGAATAATAATTAATTGCTACTCACCAAACACATTCTACAAAGAAAAGAAAATAAACAACGGAAAGAGATATCTTCTACGCTCATATAACATGTGAAAGTATCGATATAATTACATAGAGTAGCCATCAAAAGCCTACCCTAACGGGTTGACCAGGCCAGGCTTGTAGTCCCTACAAGCCGTAATGCCCCCCTAAAGGCTGTGTCAAACTCCATAACTCTATAATAGATCCATTTAGAGATCGAGCATCCATGGAAGTAGAGATAGAGGCAACGATTATGTAGAATTGGGAACACGATTTGAAGCTAAAGGTCAAATTCTTGGACTTCAACTTCAAATATTTTTTCTCCTGCTTTATCACAGCCAATCTACTATTTTTCTTCCTTGCAGTGAACCAAGTGATGAATTTTGTGGGAGTGAATATTTTTGGTTTTAATACTAATCAAATTCTTTTAAGGAACATTCAAGCTCAAATTTATAACAAGGCGTGATTTACTTTGGGAAAAAAAAAAAAAAAAAAATTAGACTTCAAATGAAATTCAAGATTTAAGGGTCCGTTTGATAAGGGTGGAATTCCATGGAAAATGGATATTCCATTTTCCAACTTTGTTGGTGTTTGATATGCTTTATTTTCTTGGCAAAACGTTTTCCACCATTTTCTAGGTACAATCCTTTTATGCACAAAAGCTTGATTTTATTTTCCCACCTATTTGGTAGGAAAACATTTTCCACCTTTTTTTTTCTTTTTTGGCAATGAGAACAAATTCTAAATACAATGGTAAAAAAAAATTTCACTTTTATTGACAACTTCCATACAAAACAAAGTCAAACGAATGATATTCGGTATGATAAAAAAAAAAAATTCAAAATTTTTTTTTTCAAATTTTTTCTTTTACAATTGGAACAAATTTTAGACCTATTGGTAGAAATAATTATCACTTTAATGGACAATTTTTATGTAAAACAAAGTCAAACGAACACCAACTTTAAAAATTTTCCAGGTGAAAAATTATACCAATCAAACACACTTATTTAACAATTCCCTGGAAAACAAGTTTTAGGCAATATTTTCCCTGGAATTCATTTTCTTTCCACCCTTACAATCAAACGGACCCTAACGCTATATTTTGTAATAAATAAAAGAAACTCGAGAGTGTATTGTAATTATCAGAACATCTCAAAGAAACTCTCTAAATGCAAAATCTTTTACTTTGGAGGGTTATTTTTTGAAAATAAACTTTTAAGAGACTCTATTTTAACTTTTTAAAATAAAGAATGAGTCAAACTTACTCTCTATTCTTAATTTACGATGATTACATTTAATAAATAAATTACATATTTCAATACTTTGCTTTTTAAATTATTCAAATCATATTTAAATTGATTGACCATTTATATATTAAAAAATATGTTAAAAATTCAAGATTTATTTACAACCAAGACATTATTGGAATCCATTAATGTAAAGATTCAACTTTCTTTTCCATTAAATGATCTTGTTTCAAATGGGGTTTGCTAAAAACCACTTCTTGGTTTTGCCAGTTTTCTTCTTGTGTTCTTTGATATTAAACCATGGCGTCGAAGCATCCCACAAAGTTTTCGAGCACTTACAGTCAGTTTCGGCTGTAAAAGTCAAGGACTTGCACAGAACTGGCAACCACTTTCAACCTACATTGGATCAATGGTAATTAACATGGATAGTTTACATATTCAATTTCCAATCAGGCTATAGTGTTATCTTTGTTGGCAAATAGGTTGACATAATACCACATGATAATTTATCATTGGACTTCCTTAAACATTGTCATCATTTCCATCCACCTATGCATCCGTCAAAAAAGATGTTAAAATTCCTCCGATAAAGTAGCAAAATTCTTCAATTTCAGTTCAAACTTGTGCATATACATAGATATTAATGTGTTAAAACTTCTTTTACTGACTTGATGTTTCTTGGACTATGGGATACTAACATGAACAAACGACGGATCCAAATGGTAAGATTCTGTCTTTTCTTATGTTGCAACTTATTTCCCATTATGGTAAAATTAGCAAGTTTAGATCAAAACCCTAATATTAACATACCCTTTTTGTTGACAGGACCAATGTATTTCAACGGAATTTATCATCTCTTCTACCACTACAATCCCAAAGGTGCAGTGTGGGGAAATATTGTTTGGGCTCATTCTATGTCAAAGGACTTGATTAACTGGGAAAGATTAGAGCCTGCAATTTTCCCATCAAAATCATTTGATAAGTATGGTTGTTGGTCAGGATCAGCCACAGTCCTCCCTGGTAACAAGCCTGTTATCCTCTACAGTAGCATCATTGATAAAAACCAAACACAAGTTCAAAACTACGCAGTACCCGCCAATCTCTTGGATCCGTATCTCCAAGAATAGATAAACCCGATAACAATCTGCTAATAGTAGCGGAACAATCCACTAATAGTAGCGGACAAATTCGTCAACAAAGCCGCATTTCATGACCCTACAACAGCATGGTTGGGCAAAGATGGTGAATGGAGAACCATAGGCAGTAGGCACAAGGAAACTGGGATTTCATTGTTGTACAAGAGTAAGGATTTTATGAATTGGACTAGGGTTGAAACTCCATTGCACTCTGTTGCAGGAACTGGGAACTAAGAATGCCCTGATTTCTTCCCAGTTGCAGCGAAAGGTATAAAAGGATTAGACACTTCTGTTATTGAAGGAGATATTAAGCATGTAATGAAGATTAGCCTTGATGGCTCATGCTACAAGATATGACCATTACACGCTAGGCAAATATGACACCAAAAAAGACATGACTATTACACGCTAGGCAAATACTCAATTTAATGCCAGCCAGATGCAAACACAAACTATGCATGTGGAAGACGAAAATCAACTGCATGTGTTATTCTCAGTGGACAAAGTAGAAAAATGCCAATTTGTGCTGGGAAAAATAAAACCTTCTGACATTTAAAACAGCAGGAGAAGCTCAACTACAGAAAAGACGGGGGCAAAACTGAATAGTTGACTCATTCTGGAAAAGCAATCTGAAGATAAATTAAGACAAGGTATTTTTGCTTGTAATCCAATAAAAAATCAGATACTCTAGACGATCAAATGGCAACAAAACTCATGTTTAAGATATGAGCTGTTTGAACACAGAGAAGAATAACAAACTTGCAAAAGAAATTCCCTCATTCCATACAGCAAAAGTAGGCTTGCCAAGAAAATGACAAATTAAAGCCTTCTTCCCCTTCTGCCACCCTTTCTGCGAGTGCTGTCAGTGGGAATTGGAGTCGCATCCTCTGAACCAAGAGAAAAACAAATACGATTAAGCTGATAGACTTCCAGCAACAAATTACAATAAACATTTCAGACACAAGAAAATCTATTTGTTCACTACCATGTGTGCACAGGTGAATTTACAAATTACATACAAATCAACCATGAGCCAATAACACTTATATGTATATTAACAGCTTCTTCAGAGTGGATTGATGCAAATAGATGTCAAAATTACAAATCGTAGCATCTAATACAGTTTTAAGAACTTAATGAATCTGAGATAACATACCTATGCGACCAATCTTCATGCCTGTACGTGCAAGGGCTCTAAGTGCAGACTGGGCACCAGGACCAGGGGTCTTTGTTTTGTTCCCTCCAGTTGCCCTGAGCTTAATATGAAGAGCATTAATTCCAAGTTCCTGCAAATTCCAAGCTTCGACTAGTCAAAGTAAATCCAAACATTTCATATGTTGCATCTACTTGTAAAATACACATAGAAATCTTTCTCAAATGATAAGTTCAAACTCAGATAGCAAGGCACCAATTTAGAAGGAAAGACAAACCTTGCACCGTTGGGCAACATCTTGTGCTGCTAGCATAGCTGCATATGGAGATGATTCATCTCTATCGGCTTTCACCTTCATACCACCTGCAACCCCACAGCAAAGGTGACAAAACGAATAACTAAAAAACAATCTCAAGTTTCTGCAGCCTTCAGTAATTCAGAGACTTAAAAGGTAACATTTAATATAAATGGGTAGTTCCAAAATGAGTTATCGCTACACCAGGTTAAAAACAATAAAATTCATAAAAAAAAACCCAATTAGGCATTTTAATAAAGATTCATCATTAGCTGATTTATTCCTTTAGAAAGCAATCAATGGTTTGGCAATGGGCACAATAAGAATACCAAAACAGCCTTCCTGTTTGCAGGAAAACAAAAATCACCACATCAATAAGCGTCAAATGTAAATAACATAAGTTGAAAATAAATAAAATTGTAATTTTATTTCTGAAAACAAATAAGAACTGGAAGCAGGGCATCTGGTCTCTAAGGTGTTTTAGCATCACTGAAGAGCATTTAGACACTGAATTACCCATTTTTAAGTGAGATTAATCTATTGTTTAAATAACTTTCCTAAAAAGCTACTTTTTTTCAAGTAAAAATCAAACATTAATTTCAACTACACATTCATAACTGCTATCCATTTATTATCCACATATTTCGTGGGACCCACTACTATTCCTCCTTAAAAAAATGACTAACAATTTTAGGTCAACTATACTATTTGATTCATCCTTGGATCCCAAAAACATAATTGATTACATATTTAATTAGCTACTAAAGCAGAAGGATCATAATAATCTCTAATAAACTTTAGTAGCCATGAACATCAAAGCAATAATCAGTACCTGTAATACGGACCATGGTTTCTCTTCCTGATAAATCAGTCACATGCTGCAAGAGAAACTCCAAACAATTAACAATATATATCTAACCGTTCATCTTTACCCATACTCTGCAAATGTGCATAACAAACACGAGACAGAAACAAAAACTGTAAAAACTCACAATAAAGGTATCATTGAAAGAGGCAAAGATGTGTGCCACGCCAAAAACAAGCTCCCCATCCCTGGTAGCGGGTCCAAGGGTAACATTCTCTTCCTTGGGCTCTCTGGTTTTTCTCTTCGACTATTGACCGGACATACAATGATAAACAAGACGAGAATTAATGGGCACATCCACAAATGATTAAACAACGCCACCAAAACCCCATTATTCACATTGCAAAGAATAAAAAAATAAATAAAGTGCACTGATTTAAATTATTTAGCCAAAACATATTTTTTTCAAAAAAACTTACCAACCGTTTTGAGGAAAATCATATTATTTTACTAAACAAACAATCAAAAATACCCTCGAACACATCCGAATCAAGTGTCCAATGAAATGGCTATTCTATCAGCATTATAAGCAAATCCGTAATACTATCAAAATGTGATTATGCGAAAGGATAAAAACGTGTGGGAATCAGACGGCGACGGGCTTACCATGGCTTTGATTAAATCAACAACTGCGTAAAGGGCTTAAGCCGCCTTTTGAAACTCAGAACGGTAGTGGTGGAAGCCGGTGATGGATAATGAAACCGTTAAGCTGAGTTTTATATGTCTAGGGTTTGATCCGATGAGTAAAACGCGTGTACCCAGAATGCCCTTGTGTTATTCTTTCAATTACGTCGACCCATATTATTAAGGGGGATTTGCTTAAAAGGATCAGTCAACAATAATCTTTGATAAAATAGCTCATCTCAATAGTTTTTGTTCCAAGAGTCATTGGTCTATTAAATCATATATTAAAAGTCTTAAATGCTCTTAAATTGAAATGACTAAATTGACCACTTTGAAATTTAATATTTACCATATCCCCAAACATAAAACCCTCGTGAATTCCCACTTTCATTCTCGTTTTTCATACTCCATTTAAAAATTAAAACCAACGACAAAATGGCATGCTGCCTTTTTAAACGACTAATTGCCGTTTTAACAAATTTTGTATTTATTGTACTTTATCTTCCCTTGTATCCACATGAAAATTAATGAAAAACATATTTTAGAGTTCATAACCAAAATGACATGTCATCATTATAAACGATTTGATGACGTTTTAACTAATTTTATGTTTGTTTCACTTTATATACTCTCGTACCAACATAAAAAATCACCCGATAGTGATCAACAACATTGTTCCATGAGTAAATAATACAAATTTCATTATATTCCAATTGTGAGATAAGATGCTCAACAAATTAGTTAATTCAACATGTACAAGTTTTCTAAAATATTTCAAACTATGATCGACTAGTTTTTGAATGAAATTGAGACCTACGACCTAAAACGACATCTGATCGTTTTAGATGTATGGTTGACATTTTTACTCATTTAGTGTTCAGTTCTATTCATTCACGTTTGTTATGGATGAATGAATGTTAATTGTTGAATATAATCTTGAAATTGTGATGATTTTTGATAAATTCTGATAAGGTTTTTGGTAACTATAACATCACTGTTAGTTCAAACCAAAATGACATATGGTCGTTTTAAACATATGTCTGACGTTTTTACTCATTTAGTGTTCGTTTCAGTTCATTTACGTATGTAATCACATGAATGCTTAGGGATTGAAGTTTTATCTATATTTTGACGTCGCGGTTGACACATTTTTTGAAACTATAATGAGTCACTCCATAATCTAGTAGGAAATTACAATATACTTGGCAATAAAGAAAAACGTAAGTAGCAAGTGTGGTATCGAAAAGATAGCACGTGTTGTCGTTCAATATGTACGAGTCATGTATGATGTTGCAAATCATATTTGACTAATTTTAGAGTGAATCGATACCCCATGACCCAAAACGGAATCTAGTCATTTTAAATGTATGACTGACATTTCTACTTATTTATTATTTGTTTTGGTTCATTCATGCTCGTAACTACGTGAAAGTTTAGGGATGAGAGTTTTAACTCTATTTCGACGTTGCGATCGACACATTTATTCAAATTATAGTGAGTCACTCTATGGTAGTAAACTACATTACATTTGACAATAAAGAAAAACTAAGTAGCAAGTATGGTATCCAAAACATAGCATGTATAGTCGTTCAATATGTACGAGTCATGTATGATGTTTCAAACTCTGTTTTACTAGTTTCGGAGTGAAATAGATACCCCGTGATCCGAAACGACATCTTATCATTTTAAACGGAGGGTTATCGTTTAGTGTTTAGGTTTCAGGGTATAGGGTTTAGATTTTAGGGTATATGGCAAAAGAGAAAAACATGTAATTATTTACATGCCTTTTTAAACGACTAAGTACCGTTTTAACAAATTTTGTATTCATTTCATTTTATGTTCCCTCGTATCCACATGAAAATTAATGAAAAATATGTTTTAACCATATTTGGAGTGAAATTTAGAGTTCGTACTGTAATGGCGTGCTATCGTTATAAACGATGTGATGTCGTTTTAACTAATTTTGTGTTTATTTCACTTTACATTCTCTCGTAGCCACATGAAAATGAAAGTAGAAAAAATTTCACTATATTTAGAGTAAAATCGATAACCAACATTAAACTTCAAAGATCGATAAAAAAATAAAAAAATAAAACGACGTAGCACGCTTGATCATTTTAAATGTATAGATGACGTTTTTACTCATTTAATATTTGTTTTTGTTCATTCAAGCCCGTAACCACATGAAAGTTTATGGATGAAAGTTTTAACTACATTTTGATATTACGGTTGACACATTTGTTCAAACTATAGTAAGTCACTCCATAATTCGGTAGTAAACTACACTACACTTGACAAAAAAAACGTAAGTAGCAAGTATGGTATCTAATACATAGCACGTGTAGTTGTTCAATGTGTCCGAGTCATGTATGATATTTCAAACACAGTTTTACTAGTTTTAGAGTGAAATCGATACCCCGTGACCCCAAACGGTATCTGATCATTTTAAACGGAGCAATAGGGTTTAGGTTTTAGGGTATATGGTTTAGATTTTAGAGTATATCGCAAAAGAGAAAAACATGTAATTATTCAACATGTCTTTTTAAACTACTAAGTACCGTTTTAACAAATTTTGTATTCGTTTCACTTTATGTTCCCTCGTATCCACATAAGATACTCAATAAATTAGTTAATTCAACATGTACAAGTCTACTAAGATGTTTCAAACTATGATCGACTAGTTTTTGAGTCAAATCGAAATCTTGTGACCTAAAACGACTTCTAATCGTTTTAAACGTATGGTTGACGTTTCTACTCATTTAGTGTCCGTTTCAATTCATTCACGCCCGTAACTATATGAAAATTTAAGGATAAAATTTTTAACTATATTTCAACATATTGTTCAACATGTATAGTCTTGTATGATGTTCGAAACACTATTTTACTAATTTTGGAGTAAATTTGAAACTCCTTGATCCAAAATAATATGTTGTCATTTCATACGTAAGGTACCATCTAAGGGGTAGAGTATACAACCACATAGCATGCTTGATCATTCAATATGTACAAGTGAAATCAAGACCATGTTAACCAAAATGACGTAATATCATTTTACAAGTATGACTGCCATTTAAGGTATACAAAATATAGTACGTCTCCTACTGAAATCGACTCATCACCTAAAATGGCACATGAATGTTTTAAATGTACCACTGCCATTTTTTTAATTCAGTGTTCAGTTCGCATAATTTTTGCTCATTCAGCCCGGACAAGTCATCTACGATATTCCAATACTTGTTTTGTAGTGAAATCGAGACATCGTAACCCAAAATGACATGTTTTCGTTTTAAATGTATAACTGCAGTTTTTAGACTGGGTGAATTTGCGTAGTTAATAATATAATTTGTTTTTCCATCGCAAATATACAAGCTGTCATAAAAACTGCAACTCCGTTTCAACTCTGACTGGTCCAATGTTTGAATAAAACATTCATACAATGGAAAACATAACAAAATTTCATAGCAACCCTAGTCAACATCTATACACGTGTTCGTTTCGATTTATTCACGTCTATAACCACATGAATGCTTAAGGATGAAAGTGTTATCTATATTTTGACGTTGTGGTCGACACATTTTTTCAAACTATAATGAGTCACTCCATAATCTGGTAGGAAACTACACTATACTTGGCAATAAAGAAAAACGTAAGTAGTAAGTGTGGTATCGAAAACATGGCACGTGTAATCGTTCAATGTGTACGAGTCATGTATGATGTTTCAAAGCATCTTTTACTAATTTCGGAGTGAATCGATACCCCATGACCCAAAACGGAATCTAGTCGTTTTAAACATATGGCTGACGTTTCTACTCATTTAGTATTCGTTTAGGTTAATTCATGCCCGTAACCACATGAAAGTTTATGGATGAGAGTTTTAACTCTATTTCGATGTTGCGATCGATACATTCAATGACGGAGCTAGGGGGCAGGGGGCGACCGCCCCCCAACATTGTCCGCTGGTCCACTATTTCTAGTTAATTTGTAATGTATTTTTCAGTTCAAAAAAAAAATTTTGACTCGCCCCCACAAAATTTTGATTTTTTTTTTCCACTAATAAATATTGACCTAATAAACTTACCCTCTAAAATTAAACCATACAAAAATCTTAGACTTAAACAAAAGATTCAATAGTTACTTGAATAAATAAATGGCCAAAATCCAATTTAAAAGCTAAGTTCTCAATTTCCAGGCCCAACTAATTAAAACCCAATTCTCAAGCAGACCTAATTAAAAACTCTTACGGAATGACTAATTTCAGATGTCCAAGTCATTTCTACCATCTGTTATATAAATAAGCAGTTTACTTTTTGTCTTTTTTATGTCCATCTAACGTTCATGTTTTTAATTTGTATAGTGTTAGACACATAGATGAACATATTATTTTTGTATCGATAAACTGATTATCTTTTTGGTCAGTCAATCTAACCGACCTATTTTGATACTCAAAATCGTCGTTTTCAATCCTCTTAATTAAAAAAAATTAGGGGCTCCACCCCCAAACCCCTGAAGGGATGGGAGGGGGGGCCAGGCCCCCTCCACCCCCCCCCAAATTGAAAGCATGGCTACGTCCATGGATATATTTATTCAAACTATAGTTAGTCACTCTATAGTATTAAACTACATTGCACTTGACAATAAAGAAAAACTAAGTAGCAAGTACGGTATCCAAAAACATAGCACGTGTAGTCGTTCAATGTGTACGAGTCATGTATGATATTTCAAACACCGTTTTACTAGTTTCAGAGTGAAATAGATACCATGTTTTAGCAATTTTGTGTATTCGTTTCACTTTATATTCCCTCGTGTCCACATAAGATACTCAATAAATTAGTTAATTCAACACATACAAGTCTACTAAGATGTTTCAAACTATGATAAACTATTTTTTGAGTGAAATCGAGACATGTGACCCAAAACGGCATCTGATCATTTTAAACGTATGGTTGACGTTTCTACTCATTTAGTTTTGTTGAATAAGGGTATATGAGGTAGTTTATAAATTATAATTTAAATTATTTATTTTAAACATGTTTTTTTTGATCAAAGGCTAAAATCCCAAACTATATTATAGAAGAGACTATTTGACCCAATTACCACTATTATTAATCGCCACTACTATAAAATAGAGGATGAACCCTAAACTGTTCATTTTTTCACCTTCCATTTTACACTTAATTGGTTTTGTTCTGATTTTTCTACAGTGAGATAGCCACAAATATTGACTTCTCAATTTTAATTAAACCGACTCATAATAACAAATATCTGGTTTCTTCTCCTCCTTCATTTTCCGTGTGTGAACTCTACAAATAACCCAATGAAACCTAGAATTCTCGTGTACCACAGAGAGTTAGAGAGTTTCTACTTAACGTTATTGTAAGTTCTTATATAATAAGTTAAGTTTGCTATAAAAATATTTGTTTTCTGCTACTTTTGCTTAAGCTTGTTGTGACAACATTCCTTCGCTTAAGTTCGATATAATCTTTATTTGTTTTAGTCGTGTAATAGAAAACGAATGATTTTTATGCGGCTTTGATCTGATGGGATGTGATTTTATTTATAGAAAGGTTAATTTAATCTTTCTTGTTAGGAAAATTGTCAATTACTTACATTTTTTTCATGTTAGTTATTTGTTTGAATGAGAAAATTGTTCAGATTCAATTTGGTATAATATAATATATAATATATCATAAGAAGAAGAAGAACAGGGAAAAAAAATCTGTACAGCACGGAGACACCGCACACAGTGTCTCCGAATTATGTGGATACACACCCTCAGTGTCTCGAAAAAATTCAGAGACACCGTGTGCGCCGTGTCTCGGAGGCACACCATCATTGTCTCCACAAGATTTGGAGACACCATGTGTGTGTCTGTATCTCCGAATAATCCGGAAACACCGTGTGCACGGTGTCTCCGAATTATTCGGAGACGCTGCTTAAGTGTTTTTGTACAATTCGAAAACACCGAGCAGACGGTGTCTTCGAATTCTACGGAGCCACTGAGGGTGTGTCTCCGCATTACTGCTTAAGTGTTTCTGTACAATTCGAAAACACCGAGCAGACGGTGTCTTCGAATTCTACGGAGCCACTGAGGGTGTGTCTCCGCATAATGCGGAGACACGCCGTTTTTTTTATTTCTTATTTTTTTTATCAAAAAATTCTACTCATTTACATTTTATACAAATTCAAAAATATTAGAAAATATTTCTTTCCATACATACATGAAAACCAAAATTCCTTACAAGGGGCGTTGCCCTGAACCCCTACGAGGGACGCCACCCCTTCGACCCCTCGCAACCTGACCAGTTACGTCGATCACATTCAGGGTGTTACTCTCAAATATTTGATGAGATTTTTTCTTCAATATTTGCACGATTCTTCAAAAATAGAACCGTAGCGTGTTTAATATTATCAGATAATATTTTCATTTTTTTTCTTTAAACTTTCTTCCTTATTCAGCGTGTACTATAAGTATTTTGAAACGTTAGCAAGCTTAAAAATGATTAATATTGTCTCTATTAATTTCTTCCTTAAAACAAACTACACAAACTATAAATATAATTTCACTTATTCATAATTTAATTCAAAAACATTACAAAATATTTCATTCCATAGATACATGAAAACCAAAATTCCTTTCGGTGACATAGCTTCTTGGACAGGTGGCAGCAATTTAGAATGTGAATAGTCGGAGACGCTCATTTTTTTTCTTTTTTTTTTTCAAAAAATTCTACTCATTTATATTTTACACAAACTATAAATATAATTTCACTTATTCATAATTTAATTCAAAAATGTTAGAAAATATTACATTCCATACATACATGAAAATCAAAATTCCTTTCGGGGACATGGCTTAATGGACAGGTGACAGCAATCCAGAACGTGAATAGTCGGAGACGCCCATTTTTTTCTTATTTTTTATTCAAAAAATTCTACTCATTTATATTTTACACAAACAATAAATATAATTTCACTTATTCATTTAAAAATATTAGAAAATATTCAATTTCATACATACATGAAAATCAAAATTGCTTTCGGGTATATGACTTGTTGGACAGGTGGCAGCAATCCAGAACGTGAACTGTGTGGAGACGCTCCGTTTTCTTTTTAAATTTCTTATTTTTTTGTCAACTACTCATTTACATTTTCCACAAATTATAAATATAATTTCACTAATTCATAATTTAATTAAAAAATATTAGAAAATATTCCATTTCATACATACATGAAAACATAAATTCCTTTCGGGTGCATGACTTCTTTGATATGATCTGGGATGCGCCAACAATTATCAAGAATCCGAAACATGTAGGAGAGAGATTTGAGCCAAGTTCGAGATTTCAAAGAGATGATAAAAGCTATAAATTTACATGTTCAAGTAAAGGAGTCCATAATATCGAAGTTAACATGCCAAGGAACAAGTTTGGTGAATGGGGCGAGGTCGAAAATCAATTGGATCAACACGAAAGTTATTTACTGGTTTTCAGTCTCATATTGAGACCTATTTTTGACATGGTAAACAGTCGAATTGGAGGATTATGTCTGAAGAGAAGTTGTAGCCCTTTAAGTAATCTTTTCAACACACTTTGAATCACTTCAAACGGACGTCGAGAGAGGGAGATATGACCAAAATACTGAAAGCTGTCTAAATCCGAGAAAAACTATTTTGACGTGAATTTCCTTATTTTACTAGAATTCTAGTTTAGGTAAAAATTTTGTAATCTTTATCAATTATTCACATTTTTACCTTATTTTCTAGGTTTAGTATGAATATAATTTTCCTTTCATTGTAACAAGAACCTTTTATAATGAATCAATGAGAATTTTCTCTCTCGAAACTTTGCTTCAAAATCTTGTGTTCTTCCATGGACATACCGAACTTATTAAGATCTACATGATTCTTGTGGCGTTCAAAATATCGGATTGTTGGGTTCTTCATTGTGTAATCAAAGGTTCAACGTATCTCTGTTATCGTTGAGTTTTTTAGTTTACTTCGTTGGGTTTTAAAACCCAAAATCGGATCTAATTGACGTTTTTGGGTTCCACATCAATCTAGTTGTGGGTTTCATAGTCACCGTTGCTACGGGGTTCACATCATTCTTGGACAAGTGGCAGCAATCCAGAACGTGAATAGTTAGAGACGCACATTTTTTCCCTTATATCCCTGACGGTAGGGTTGGACCGAACCGAACCGAACCTAGCGGTTCTTCAGAAATTAAATACTCGAACGGGTATCTGAATCGAGAACCGATGTGTTCGGTTCGGTTCTCGGTTCTAGGCCAATCACCGAATAAGAACTAAATCTAAATAATTTTTTAAATTTTTTATATTGAATTAATTAATTTTTTTAATTTTTTCTAAACAAATTAGCAAATTAATTAGGTAAATTTATTTTTTGATATTTGTATATATTGAATTAATTTTATTGGATAGTTTGTTATTTATATGGTTTTAAATTGTGCTACGTCAATTTGTAACAGTTACGAATGAACATGTTATTAGTTATATTTATGTAGTGTTGTTGTAAATGTTAAAAAAATTAATTATGGTACGGAACTGAACAGAACCCGAACGGTTCCATAATTATATTTGGACCCAACAGTTCCATTTATTAAATACCCGAAAATTTTGGGTCGGTTCGGTTCTGGAGAGAATCGAACTGAACTGGACCATGTCCAGCCCTACCCATTGGGGGCGTTGCCCATGAACTCCCACGAGGGGTACTGCCCCCGCGACCTGACCGATTACGTTGATCATATTTAGAGTGTTGCTCCCAAATACTTGATGAGATTTTTTCTTCAATATTTGCACGACTCTTCAAAAATAGAACCGTACGTCTTTAATATTATCAAAAAACATTTTTGTTTTTTTTTCATTATACTTTCTTTCTTATTCAGTGTGTACTATAAAAATTTTGAAACGTTAGCAAACTTAAAAATGATTAATATTGTCCCCATTAATTTCTTCCTTTAACAATTTTTTGCTCACAAAAATTCTTCATTTTAATCTTATTAGAATATTATCACTATTCAATTTTACTAATTATTATATTAGATAAAACTTACGCATCGTACAATACCATTAATATTTGATACGTTAATATTACCTTAAAAATACTAAAGCCCTTCCATTATTATGGGCATACGACTAGTTTTTATAAATATATGGACTAGACAAAATTTTGGCACTTTATTACACTTAAATGTTTTCTAATTTGTTTTTAAAAATAAATAAATATTGAGGTTTAATTTGTATTGCGTACAAAACAAGAATTGATTGTTGTAGCATCAATCTTTTTTTTTTTTTTTTTTTTATAAATATATATGCCAAGTTTGTTTTGGATTAAAATCAAATTTTAATTTAAATCAAAATCAAACAATCAATATTAACCACATGTTTCATAGGTTTCACACCATTTCAACCATACATTTCAAAAATTTCTATCACGATGTATTAAAAATCTAATCTTAATCTCTACCAAACACCCACTAAAAAAGATAGAAATAAAAATCACTTTTTGCTTTTTTTTTTTAGTCATTTTTCATTTTCTTCGTATAAAAATTCGGTGCTTTGAAACTTTTAATTTAGTGACTGTTTGATAAAACATTGTTAAAATTTTATCAACGTTTTAATTAGATAACTTCCTTAGAACAAATTACATAAATTATAAATATAATTTCACTTATTCATAATTTAATTCAAAAACATTACAAAATATTTCATTCAATAGATACATGAAAATCAAAATTCCTTTCGGGGACGTGACTTCTTAGACAGGTGGCAGCAATCCAGAACGTGAATAGTCGGAGACGTGTATTTTTTTTCTTATTTTTTCGTTAAAAAATTCAATTCATTTACATTTTACACGAACTATAAATATAATTTCACGTATTCATAATTTAATTTAAAAACATTAAAAAATATTACATTCTATACATACATTAAAATCAAAATTTCTTTTGGGGACATGACTTCTTGGATAGGTAGCAGCAATCCAGAACGTGAACAGTCGGAGACGCACATTTTTTTTCTTATTTTTTTGTCAAAAAATTCTACTCATTTACATTTTACACAAACTATAAATATAATTTCACTTATTCATAATTTAATTTAAAAACATTAGAAAATATTCAGTTTCATACATACATAAAAACCAGAATTTCTTTCGCGTACGTGATTTCTTGGATAGGTAGCAGCAATCCAAAACGTGAACTGTGTGGAGACGCACCGTTTTTTTTAATTTCTTATTTTTTTGTCAAAAAATTCTACTCATTTACATTTTACACAAATTATAAATATAATTTTACTTATTCATAATTTAATTAAAAAACATTAGAAAATATTCAATTTCATATCTACATGAAAATCAAAATTCTTTTCGGGTACATAACTCTTTGATATGATCTGGGATGCGACAACAATTATCAAGAATCAGAAGCATGTTGGAGAGAGATTTGAGCCAAGTTCGAGACTTCAAAGAGATGATAAAAGCTATACATTTACATGTTCTAGTAAAGGAGTCCATAATATCGAAGTTAACATGTCAAGGAATAAGTTTGGTGAATGGGACGAGGTCGAAAATCAATTGGATCAACACGAAAGTTATTCACTGGTTTTCAGTCTCATATTGAGACCTATTTTTGACATGGTAAACTGTCGAATTGGAGGATTATGTCTGAAGAGAAGTTGTAGCTCTTTAAGTAATCTTTTCAACGCACTTTGATTAATTTAAATCGGATATCAGGAAAGGGAAATATGACCAGAATATTGAAAGTTGTCCGAATTCGAGAAAAAATATTTTGACGCTAATTTCCTTTTTTTACTAGAATTCTAGTTTAGGTAAGATTTTTGTAATTTTTATCAATTATTCACGTGTTTACCTTATTTTCTAGGTTTAATATAAATATGATTCCTTTTTCATTGTAATAAGAACCTTTTATGATGAATAAATGAGAATTTTCTCTCTCGAAACTTTGCTTCAGAATCTTGTGTTCTTCCATGAAAATACCGAACTTATCAAGATCTACATGATTCTTGTGGCGTTCAAAACATCGGATTGTTGGATTCTTCATTGTGTAATAAAGGGGTTCAACGTATCTCTGTTATCGTTGGATTTTTTGGTTCAAGTTCAAAATTGGATCTAATTGACGTTCTTGGGTTCCGCATCAATCTAGTTGTGGGTTTCGTAGTCACCATTGCTACGGGGTTCACATCATTATTGGACAAGTAGCAGTAATCCAGAACGTGAATAGTCGAAGACGCAGATTTTTTTTCCTTATATCCCCGTCGGGGGAGTTGCCCCCGAATCCCAACGGGAGGCGCTGCCCCCGCGACCTGACCGATTACGTCGATCACATTCAGAGCGTTGCTCCCAAATACTTGATGAGATTTTTTCTTCCAAAATCTGCACTAAGATCAAGTCATTATTATGATTAGGGTTCTAACTATTGGGCTTGCTGTTGCAGTTTGGAGGAGAAGAATCCATAGGAAGTACCTGTGAAGAAGAGCTTGAAGGACGATACTGTTCTTTAAAACTGTAATTTTGACTAAGTCCCTCTTCTTCCATGATTTTTTTGCTATAAAGTTTATCTTCTGCATCCCTCAAGAACTTCAATTTTGGAGGTGGAGAAGACCCTAAGTTATTGAATACTGCATCACTTTCCGATTCAAGAAATGGATTAAAACAGCCCTTTTGATTATGGTTATCTGATGATGATGATGGTGGTGTTAAAGGAGGAGTAAAATATGGCGGAGAAGTAACAGGAGTCAAGAAGGGAGTTTCATCAATGTTGTGAAGTAAATCGCTCAAACTTTTACTTCTTGATTGCTTTCTACTGATGTCAAAACTGGATCTTCCATTTTCAGATTCCAAATCTGACCTTGTTTCTTCTTCTATAGAGAAGAGATATCTTGGAATGCTATCTTCTGATCCAAAGGGATTGAACTGCAAATTGTTGTTGTCGTTTGAATTGGCATGAATTTCATGAGCCTGAGGCGTTTGAGAAATTGTCTCTGAGAAACTTATTTCTCGAGCACCAGTTGTACTCGAAGAAGATGGTTTTTTGCAACAAAATTTGTAGAAAAAATCTGTTGCTGGTCTATTCTGATAGCCATCTTCATTACTTCTCTTGATAATCCTATTTTTCCACCATAACAAGTAGTAAATCTCAAAAAGCAGAGCCAGCAAAAGACATCCAAAAACAAGACTCAGACCCAGCCCTACACCACTCAAATATTTCATCCTTTTTATCTGTATATATTCCTATGTAACTTCTGATGGCACAACCATATCTTAAAAGTTTCTTCCCAACTTCCCACCAATAATGTTTGGTTTCTCAAAAATGATCAGTCCCTCGCTTGCCTTTCTATTCTGGAGGCCAAAGACCCTGGCCGGAGTCGGAAAGGGCTTAAGAACAGAAATGATTTCGGGCCATAAAAGAAAATCTGGATAATTGAAGACAAAATGCAAGTATCTGAGAGAATACTTTGGGTTGTAAACTGAAGATTCTTTTTACTAGAGCCTTCAGACTTCAAAATGATTGCCCCAACTGCAATAAACAAAGCCCACAGAAAGAATAAAAGGTCTGTTTGTTAGGTGTATTGGTCTCCATGGATATTAATGTGAACTATCAAAGCTCAACAAGGTATAGATTAATTACAAGTGATTAGCCAAATGTGGACATTATATAGTCAAGTAGTATTTCAACATTAAATGACACGTGAACCACTTTTACACTTGTCTATAAATAGGGTCTTCTACATTGTAATATTAGCAAGACAATAATAATACAATTTATATTTCTTGACATGGTATCAGAGTCATTACGATTCTAAACACGTTAATCTTGAATTTCGTTCCCGGCGAGCGGCTTTTGAGCCGCTCGTCCGGCTAGCAATTTTGTTTTCTATTTTTGATTTTCTTTTTGGATCTGAATTCTTGATTTCGTTTCAATTTTACCTCTGTCTTCCATCTATTCATAGTTCGTTGCTTGGATTCCTTTCAGTGCTTAAGGTTTGCAAATTTTATGGGTTGGCATCACTTTAGGATTCTGGGTCGACAGAGTTTTGGTCAACAGATTCATCAGTTGGCATCATACTAAGATTTCTGCTTAATCAGCTTGAGCTTGCAAAGTACACATTCGGTGGGTTTGATTTCAGTTCGGAAGAGGCGTGATTTCTGCCGATTGGGTTTCTTCTTCAGGCTTCAGAAATTGTTGGATTGTTACCTTCTGTGGGCTGCCGTCTCTGCTCCATCCTCTGTCAGTTTTGTACCGACGACCTGACCATCGGATTGAGCTTTCCCAGTTGCTGCTTCGTGCGCGTTTCTGTCCCTATTTTGGTCTACTCTTGCTGCCTTTCATGTGTAGCTTCTCATTTGTAAGCTAGAAAAAAGATTGTATTGAGTTGAGACTAGATTTGGACAAAACTCTTAAATCGAATGGAACCGACTCGAATCGAACGAGTATTCAATTATTTTTAAGTTAAACACCCAAATGGATACTAAAATCGAGAATCAAAACGACGAGTTTGATTCAATTATCGACTACCAAATCTCAATGATTTTTTTATTTTTTTATTGTGTAAGCTAAATAAGTTTAAAATTTAAATTTAATTACGATATTTTGTAGAAGTTAAAATTGAACATATCATTAGTTGGATTAATATAACATTGTTGAAATGTTAAAAATTTAATTATGGTACGAAATCAAATCATTCGAGTTCCATAATCAAATTTGGACACGATGATTCTAGTTACTAAATACCTAAAAATTCTATTCCATTTTGATTTTATTTAGAACCGAACCGAACCGAATCATGTCCTTGCCTAAACAAGCTCCAAGAGCATATACAAGAAACTGAAGAATACCTTTTTAGAATGGAAGTTCAAGCAGTCAAGAGAAGGTAACTCTTTGTTCTACCTTACATTTAATGACTTAAGATGGAATACTTCTAAATGAAAATAGAATACTTAAAAGATTAAGTAATAGGACTTAGAGTATTGTGCTACACCTATGGCAGTTGGAATGACGGTCGATTCGGAACTTGTCACATACTACCGCTGTTGTCATGAACAAAGTGAGCCTATTTTCACAAGCACCGACTGACTGCCTACAATACGTAGATTGTGGGAGGACTGAGTCATACATACTGATTACACTGGAATTCAATGGATCTTGATCTTATTCTGCCCCGGCGAAGGTGATAGGATAATGGTATATAAGCTATTCATATCCTAATAAAGGTCTTAATCTCCAAATTTCACGAATAGTCAAATCAAATTCCTCGAGACCGGTGAAAACTTTCCTTTCCTTGGGCTTACTTCTAAATGAAAATGGAACTTGCGCCTTTTTGTGAGTGAGGAACATCCAAGTCCATAGCTAGACTCCTTCTGGATGAATAATTTGGATCACGATACGCATGGCTAAGCCAAAGGAAGGGGGGGGGGGGGGGGGGTGGTAATAATTTAAATCAAACTAGAGCTGCCCGCAATGAAATGTTAAGAGGAAATATCGTAAAGAACTGAAGCTGGCAGGGTTTCGGCAATGATGATCATTGGAAAGACTTGAAAATAATATTTATTAATATACTAGAAATGTACAATTTATTAAGGATTCAAATGAATGATAATTTAAGCATTAGTGGATTTGCTGATGCAGACTAGGCATCACGTCTAAATTAACTTCAAGCTACTGTGTATTTATTTAGGTGACAATGTTGAGTCAAAGTTACAGAGTGTTGCAAGGTCCAGCACTGAATCTAAATACAGGGCATTGGCTCAGGCAGCATTAGAGATTGATTGGCTTAAATAAATTCATGAAAATGAATCTACATCAAAAGTTAACACTCATTCTGTGGCATCCCATGAATGAAAGAGGAAATGGGTACAACCTTGCAAGCACGAATTATATGGATATAAAGGAGAGAACACGAGGTGCAATTCAGACAGGATGAGAATGGGGTTAAAATGACACGAGGAAAGATTGGACTTCAAGCTACTATTCAACACTGTCAGATAAACATTTTCAAAGTACACTCGCCAGGGAAGCTGAATGGCAGTCAGAATATCAATAAGCAATAATTTTCAACTTCACCAGGGAAATTTAGCCCTTAAAATTGGAGTTATGATTTCATCATCCCTGCCACCAGTAATCAATACCAAAATACATGTACCAAGAAAAAAAAAGAGAACTATTTTATGATCATCGGCTAGTCAGGATATCAATAAGCCTCGTTAATTGAATTCAAAGAGATATTCACCTCTCAGGCATCTAATTGTATCATCATCCTTGCCACAATCAATCGATAATCAAAATAATCAGAAAATATAAAAATTCGATTGGCATACAGTAAATTTTGAAAGTTGTCTCCCATCTTAAGCGGAGGCATTTGTAATGTAATTTTGAATCTATACAATCCTATAATTTACAACACCAAATGGAGTTCGAAACTACAGGAGAAATATAGATCCAAATGAAATTGAAATGCAGACTACGCCAGATGGGAAAAACGGGATCCCCAAAAGGAAAACCCTTACTGGGAAACCCATAAAACACACTCACGCACAAACATATATAACACAAAAATGTATATATCGTATGAGTGAGTGCGTTTAAAATTGATATAGCGCGGCTATGACTCGAATAGCTTCCATGGATGACAGTGGAAGGCGATCTTAAGGGCTGCGCGTACGTATAACTAACGATACCGTAAATGATTTTTTTCTACTATAATTTTGAATCGGAATATTAGATTAGATTTTTGGAAAAGATTTGTATGCAAAGACGACCATCCGCCGCCATTGATGAGAGAAAACCTAACCTAAGAGATTGCAGGGGAGATGGCTATTATATAAGGGCAGTGTGCCCTGTTTAGGTCGATGACCTTGGGCCAATTGGCTGAATTTAAACAGGCTTACACGGGTCTATTGTACATGGCCCAAGGTGCTCAATTATATTTTGAACGAGAAAATTTCATAATTAGGAGTTTTAGTTTCATCCATTTCAAATTTGAGATATAATGATTAAAATCTCAAATTTCAGATTTTTTAAGGTTTAAAATTTTAAATCTCAAAATTTTTAAAATCTTATTTATAAATTAATTAATTAAACATATATTTTATTGATTAAATATATTAATGTCACAATTCCATAAAATTTGGTCACAAATTCTATATAATTAGTCACAAATCACAAATTTTACACGTCACATATTATTTTACGATCACAATTCAAAAACTTATAGGTCGCAATTTGTTCATCGGTCACAAAAAAAAATTGAAATGTCACAAAATAATTTTATGGTTACAATTTAAAAAATTTATATTACAATTTGTTCATTAGTCACAAATCAAAAAATTTATAGATCATAAATTAGATTACGGTTTGAAATTTTATAGGTCACAATTCAGAAATTTTATAGGTCACAATTTTTCATCGATCACAATAAAAAAATTGAAACGTCATAACTTATTCATCTATCACAAATCACAAACATTATAAGTCACAACTGAGTAGATAGTCATAAAATATCGATTACAAAATAACAAATTTTAAGGTCACACATTATTTTTTGGTCACAAATTATCGAATTTTAAGTTCACATTTTGATAGTTAGTTACAATAAACGACATAATTGGTTACACATCAATCAATTTATTGGTCATAGTCAATCAAATCATATGTGACAACCACCAACACTCGTAATCACCACCTTACCACTACCACCGGCCGCATCACCGTCGCCAAAACCATCACCACCACATCTTGACAAAAAAATCATCGCTTCAAACACCGTAGCCAAATTTGTCATAACCACCATGCCAACAGTCAACATCACCACTCAAACACCGCTAAAATCACAGACCACCACCAACAACCACCACCCTAAAACCATTAAAATTGGGAACCACCATGATCTACACCGCTATAACTGCAATCTCCACCATTACAGCCGCCGATGTAGCAAACCACCACTCCATTAGGACGGATCGAGGCAGCGCTCAAATCACCGTACAAAACAAAATCCAAATCGGATTGAGGGGCGTTACAATCAAACCACAAAACAAAGCGAAACTCAGCAGATCAGCTCTACAACGGCGAGCAATGTTCTCCGCTGTGAGCGTTGGTGCCATGCCCATGCCCATGCGGTGCCAACAATGACGAGCGAGATGAGAGGTAGAGAAAATGGAAATTTAAGGTTTGGGGAAATGAGGTAGGGTGGATGGAGGTAGGGTCGCTGTCGCTAGAGCCAGAGCAGCTTTATTTTACTTGTCGATGTCGAAGCCCGACGGGAGAGAAGGTGAGGGAGGAGGAAGGTGAGGGATGAGGAAGATGTTGTATTGTTTTGGGATTTTAGGATTTTTAGGGTTTGGGTAGTATTAATAATTTGAAATAATGTCTGATTTTTATATAAATAAAGTTTATATCTGATTTTTGAAATTGAGTTTTAAAATTCTGATTTTGTGTAATTTCCACATTTTGAACTCTATTGTAGGTGTCTGAAGGTGCTCAATTATTTATAAATTTTATATACAGGTCTTAATATTATTATTTTTTAAAACTAGTGACAAATCTAACATTTTTTAAAACTAATTTAAAATTTGTACAATTTATACGAATTATAAATGAAATAAAAGTTACAACCCTCCACCTTTTTTTAGGCACGAGCCCTACTGCAATTAACGTAGGTGGAGTTAAAATTATATACGAATAAAATATTTCGTGTACATTTTTCTTGAAACAAATAAATTTAAAAACTATGTATTTCTTTTTAAAGTTAAAATTGGGTGAAATAAATTGATATGAAACTCAAATTTTTTACCTCATATGTATAGCATAAAAAAAATATATTCGTTTCAACCAAATTTGAATACTACATTTACTTGTCACGTAACAGCTAGCAGCTGTAGCTATCTTGTACTAGGTTATATAATATTTTTTAAAAAAGTTTTTGCAGGAAGTGTTTTTTTATTTGTTTTAGGCTCTGCTTTTTACGGGCCGAAAATGGCCAGTACCATGAGCCTTCGAGCCACGGGGTTGGCTTGGGCTCGAGCTGACCCCCAAAATGGGGCTTGACCCAAGCTTCAGCTCGATTCTTCCGAGCCATGAGCTGGGTCGACTAGAGATTTTTCAAGGTCAAGTCATGAGCTGACTAACCAAATTGACACCCTATCCCGGACTAACAGTTATTTTTTGTGGAAATTACACCACATACCCATCATATAATTAATATTTGAATATTACTTTTGAACTTTTAAAAAAAATAAAAATTCATCATTAATACTTTATTATCACAGTCAAATCAAAAAGTTGAAACCACAATCAATTCGTATAGGCAATTATATGATAGCTAATTTCACTCCCCCAAAGAAGCCATTTTAATTAATTCCCCATGTTGATAACCCCTAAATTAGGTTAATATCCCATTCCAACCTCCCCAAATCTACTCAAGCGATTGTGCATCTCAAGAACAATTATACAAATATTGTTCTAATTGCCATGTGTACTGAGAAATCTATTTCAAAATCCATAGATAAAGGAAAAAGTCCTATAATTTCTTTATTCAAACATCATCCTTCTAATTCAATTCCTCAATTAGGAAAGTTAGATGATGAGACAAATGTTCTAAAAGAACTTGCTACTCAATTATCTAAATTACTTTCTTCTAAAAACATCAATACTATTCATGAAATTGAATCTCATTTTGTTGATATTGAAGATTTTCAAATCAATAAATTAGGAGTTCCAAAAAAAATAAATCAATATTCCAAAATTCCTCCCTATCATCCTCAAAACACTCCTCCTGATTTGCTTTTTGAAAAAAAAAAAAAAAAAAATCTCAAAAAACTTTTGATGGTAATGTTGTCACTAAATGGAATATTCACGAAAGGACCGAATATCTTATTATCCATTTAATGGAAGTAATAGCTATACAAGGGACGACGTAGAATCTCAAATTTTCGTCCAAAAAAATCATACTCCATGTAATTTTGCATCTGAAAATTTACATGAGATATGGCTTTTTTTGATGTAAAATTTCGAATTCCTTATAAAATTTTCTAATAAAATGATGAAAATTACATTGAGAAAATTGTATCGCAAAAATAATAACTGTGAATGAAATAATTGATTCTTTATTAAAAAAAAATGCAAGTTAGACGTCTTTCTTTAAAATTCACGTTTGACGTATTTTTAACTATTTTCGATACTTGCTTGGATTATTCGATAAGCCCATAATGTAGTTCTCGAAATAAACTTTGAGATGACATAAGCAATTTGTAAAATCGATTAGCATACGATCGTCGAAGAATTTTTAAAATTAACATGTTATCGAGATTCAATTTTATTTTGATTTTGTCCTTGTTTGGTGGAGATTAAAATCAAGTTTCTAGTAAAATTTGATAAACGTTAAATAGTTATAAATTCCATAAAATATGTTATTTAAAATTAATTATTAACTTTGATTTAGATTAAAATTCAGATTTCAATCGAATACTAAATATGACTTTATTTATATAAAAAAAAACTCCAAAGTTTGGGGGGCACGAACCCACTGGGTCCGCCAGTGTAGCTATGTGCTATAAATCATGTGTGTCTAAAGGCGTCAATCCTAAATCCTCAACCAATATTTTGGTTATAGGATTTACGGGACAACTCAAACAATGGTGGTATAACTACCTTGATCAAGAAGATCGAGATGAAATTTATAAAGCCATAAATGATGAGAATTTTTTACTATTGATTCACATAAATTTAGGGTGTGTTTGATGGATGTTACCCCCTAAAATCAGAGGTTCCAAATCAGTGATCCACTTGAGCTGCCACACAAGCAACATGTCCACGTGGACAGCCACGTACGCCCAAAAATTAAGTTAACGGTAAACCAGTTGGAAGATATTCAGAAAAGGTTAAAAGGCCAAAGTCAACTAAAGTTATAGCTATCCGAGGCTCATTATGTACCAGCACCGAAGCTCCCATAGCCCTGCACATAGACTTGACGAAGATATCCAAGGCCCCTGCTACGGGAATCTCTTCAACGAAGGCTGACCTTGATGCAGCAGAATCCGATGCTACTTGTCTATGGATCTGGAGATCCTTCAGAAGTGATTGATGAGACATGTAATAATACTCTGTTCGTATGTCAGGCTATATTGTGTAGGACGGCTGACCCTTTATCAAATATTGATTGTAACGAATTGACAGTGATGTGAAGTTTGGGCCTAGGAGATGTAGCCACATGAATTGGATCCAACGACCACTACGCCGATCGAAGTAGTATAAATAGCTCATCTTTGTATGGAAATGTGGTTGGCATCTGTATTTGTGGAGAAAACACAAAATATATTCACATTGTGACATTTTCTTATAAGATTTTACATACTTGGTTCTTGACATATGAATCGAAAAACATAACCGCACATACATCGAGATTCCAATACAAACGTGTAATGATTTTGCATCATATCTATCCTTTCACATATTCCGTCATAAAAGAGAGATTTAATATGAAAAATCGACTGGATATTCGTTGATAGTGTAAATATCACTGTAATCAAATGAGGTCCGAACATTTTGTCTCTTGCCAAAAAGTACCTCCTGTGTCCATCCTAATCAGACTACCGATTCCATTCCGGTATAAATGCGCCAGATCCGTACTTGACGTGGTAAGAGTGAGCTTGGTATCTGTTGATTTCATTTTTGAGGTTAACAAATTGGCGCCGTTTGTGGGAATTTCTTACATTAAACCACCAAAAACAAGTGAGAGAAAAGTCAGATTACGTCTGTAGAGATTTGGTGAAAGAAGGTTATTGTCCTTGAAAAAGGAACGACTGAAAACCTGACACCCTTGAGGAAATGGACAAAACAGCTTGTTAAACAATCAAAAGATGAGTTCTACTGACGAAAATGCCCTAAGGAGAATGATGGAACAACTTGAAGAAGGGGATCCCTCGCGCGCTACCCTAGCTGTCCACCTACGATCTCCAATGCGTAGAAGAAGAGGTTCCAAGGGTGGAAACAGGGTCACAGCCAGACTCACTAGGGAAATGGCTACGATGGCTGCCAACATAGGAAATATCACTCAACAGAACCTAGCTATACAAGAAATGCTGATGAACATGCAAGGACATGGAGGCTATCAGGCTCCCCAGCACACCACCTCCAAGGATGTATTCACCAAGGATTCAACATTTTACCAAGGTGAAAACGAGGTCCAGAGTCAAAGGGTTGGGCATCATTATGGAGGAATGGAAGCTCCTTGGGAAAGAGAGATTGATGATTCATCGACCAATTACGTTGCAGGAATGCTACATGAAGTTCCATTCAGTTTTCCTCCGAATCATAAGCATGGAGATACGCCTCAGAGGTCTGCAAGTGTTTTTGATAGGATAAGACCATAGGCACCTAGAAATAGGCATGCCTGTCCTCCTTCAATGCCTAGGAATAGGTGACAGAAACCTCATCCAAACGAGGACCAACCCATGTACCATGAAGAGCCTCTGGTCCGACCCCCTAAAAATAGGCGCAAGAGGCGAAACCAGGCTAAGAATGAGATAGGAACTTCTCAGTTACCTCCCCAAGCTGTCCAAATGGAAGATGAGGATTCAGATGGGCCATAAAGATCTTGATGGCGAACATTCTCGTTTATCCGAAGCTATAAGAAATGCTCCAATGTTAAACTACTCCACATTCCCTAAAATCCTAAAGTATGATGGAAGAGGTGGCCCTACGAAGCATATGAATAATTATAAGACTCACATGAATCTGAAAGGGGCCACACCAACCATGAAGTGTAGAGCCTTTCACTTGACCTTAAGTGGAGGAGCGAAAATTTGGTACACCAGGCTACCAGAGGGGAGCATCCGAAGTTGGCCCAAGTTTAAGAAAGCTTTCTTAAAACGCTTCGTAACCAGCAAGGAAGGGGAAAGACCCATCTAAAGATTGCAGGATATGAGGTAACAATAAGGTGAATCTTTGAAAAGTCTCATTTCACGCTTTACTGATAAGATGACGTACTGCGTACAAGTCACGCATAGAGAAGCCTTAACTGGTGCTGTAATGCATCAACATCCAGCCAACCTAAGGCGCCAGCCAAGGGGTCGAGGTAGGGGACGAGGTGTTGAACCTAGAAATAGAGATGAAGCACCACAATATTGCACTTATCACTAGTCTTACAGACATCTAATGGAAAATTGTCGTGATGCTACAAGACACCCCCAAGAAACTTACTAAATAGGCCTAATCAACATTCTCTAAACAATGAACAACATCGACCCAATAGGGACGACCTTTCCGAAGGAAAATGACAATGAAAGCCCTAGAGACGTTCAAAGATAAAGGCGAGGTTCTCCACCAAATAACGACATGATCCTATTCGAGAAATTGACACCATCATTGGTGGATCCCATATGGGAGGAGAGTTTAGAAACTTTCAAAGGAACTATGCTAAGGAAGCAGGTGACCCGACTATGACTAGCTACATAGTGAACCAATCTCCGAATGGAAGAGCAGTCACTCCAATCACTTTTACACAACATGATACAGTGGGAATACATTATCCACACTATGATGCCTTAGTAATAAGTGTCGTTGTGGCTCGCAATGTCTTGAAAAAGATGTTAGTGGATAATGGAAGTTCGGTCAACATCATATTTGGCACAACCTTTGACAAGATGAAGGTAGACCATGAACTAACCTTAATGAGTTCCCCTCTATATGGCTTCATGGGAGATAGCATCATCCCAAGAGGCAAAATCACTCTAGCTATAGAGATGGGGTGGAGCCTCTGATTGCTCACAATTTCATGGAGTTTGTCGTAGTTGATAATTGCTCTGCTTATCACGGGGTACTTGGAAGGTCTGCCTTAAAGAAGGTATGGGCGGTCACCTCAATTCACCACTTATGCATGAAATTCCTAACTGAAAATGGCATTGTAACTGTTCGAGGTGATCAAAGAGGAGCTCGAGAATGCTACTCCAATTATTTGAGAAAAGCTGAGCCCAGAACACACGTTATCTTTGCTAACGTCAAAATGGACGACCTCCCTAGACAAGGGATTATCCCTGGACAAGGGGAAGATGTCTTCATGACTGAAGTCACTGAAGAAGGAAGTATCTCCAACACAATGCAAACCTCTGAACAAAGGACAACTGCGGAAAAAGCAGTCAGCTTGGAAGAACTGGATCGTCGCATTATTGACTAGGAACCTTTAACAACCCCAATGGAGGAGTTGGAGACCTTCCCAGCTGACCCTATGGATTTGACAAAACGCCAACAGGTGGGAAGCAATATCCCTCCAGAAAAGAAAGAGAAATTGAAAAGTTTCTTACTTAACAATCTGGATATGTTCACTTGGAAACACGGTGACATGATAGGCATCGATCCCAAGGTTAGTTGTCATTGCTTAAACATTGACGAAAAAGCCATACCTCACAGATAGAAAAGAAGGGCCCTCAACCCAGAAAGGTATGAGACTCTTAGGGACGAAGTAAAAAAGCTGATTGATAATGGTTTCATTAGAGAATCTATATATCCAAAATAGGTATCCAACCCAGTTCTGGTTAGGAAGCACAACGGAAAGTGGAGGGTTTGCATTGACTTTTCAAATCTAAACTAAGCCTGTCGAAAAGACAGCTTTTCACTTCCCAGGATAGACCAGTTGGTGGACTCAACCACTGGACATAAACTCCTTAACTTCATGGATGCCTACTGTGGGTACAACCAAATTCCAATGTTTCCACTAGACGAAGAACACACCTCCTTCATCATAAATAAAGGACTCTACTGTTACAAAGCAATGCCCTTTAGGTGGAAAAATGCAGGAGCAACATACCAGAGGTTGGTTAACAAAATGTTTGCCGACGTCATTGGTAAAACGATGGAGGTCTACGTGGACGACATGCTGGTAAAGAGTTTGGAAGCAGCGGATCACATTGCTCACCTCAACGAAACGTTCTACAATCTGCAAAGGTATCGAATGAAACTCAATCCCTTGAAATGCACATTTGGGGTATCATCGGGCAAGTTTCTTGGATACATTGTCAACAAAAGTGGTATCGAAGTGAATCCTTAAAAGGTCAGAGCTTTAATTGAAATGAGGTCGACTTAGAAGCCAAAAGAGGGCAGAACCTCACTGGATGAGTTGCAGCCCTGAATCGTTTCATTTCCAAAGCAACAGACAAGTGTCTACCTTTCTTCAAAATCCTCAAAGGACGGAACAAGTTCCAATGGACAAAAGAATGTAAGTTGGCTCTTAGGGACTTAAGAAGCACCTGGGTCAGGCACCTCTCATCTCCAAACCAAAGGACCACGAGGTATTGTACCTATACTTAGCAATAACCTTAGTGGCTCTGAGTTCAGTATTGATAATGGAGGAAAACAGTCATCAGCTGCCAGTATACTATGTCAGTAAGGCATTAGTTGCAGCAGAAACATGATATCCTGACATGAAAAAATTGGCCCTCACTTTAGTAATAGCTTCAAGGAAGTTACAACCATATTTTCAAGCTCATAACATCCATATCATGTCCAATTATCCTCTCAACCAAGTGCTTCAAAAGCCTGATGCTTTCGAGAGACTATTTAAATGGACCGTTGAGCTCAGCGAATTCGACATCACTTATAAACCAAGGGAAACCATCAAAGGGCAAGTCCTGGCTGACTTTAGGCAGAATTCACCCCTGTAAAGAACGTCGAAGAAGAAATGGAACCCTTCGAACCTCAAATTTGGAGGCTCTCAGTTGATGGATCTTCTGGGACACAGGATCAGGGGCAGGAGTTGTTTTGGTTAGTCCAGAAGGTCACAAACTAACATACGCTATAAGGTTCGACTTCAAAGCTACAAACAATGCAATATAATATGAAGCTCTTCTGGCCGAACTTTGTTTGGCCAAGGAATTGCGAATCAAGAGGCTCACAATTAGCAGTGATTCCCAGCTGGTAGTTAGCCAGGTTCATGGGAACTTTTCTGTAAGGGACAAAACTATGGCAACCTATTTGAAGTTAGTAATGAGCTTCGTCCCTTCATTCGAGAGGTTTCGATTAATGCAAATTCCGAGGTCTTACAACGCTCATGCTGATGCACTAGCCAAGTTGGCAAGTAGCAAGGATTTCGAATTGCTCGCTGTTGTTCCAATAGAACACCTGTCCAGACCCTCAATCGAGGTCAGAGAAATGGCGATGTAGATGGAAGATACGCCTATCTGGATGAAGCTCATCATATCCTATTTGAAGGACCAGACCCTACGTTCTCAGAAAGAAGAAGCTAAAAAACTCAGGAGAAGAGCTGTCCATTTCATTTTTCAGGACAACATATTATATAAATGCGGATTTTCATTGCCCATGTTGAGGTGTATTGGAAGGAACAAGCGGATTATCTACTCAGAGAAATTCATGAGGGCATTTTTGGCAATCACACTAGAGGATGGTCGCTAGCACAAAAAGTACTGAGGCACGGATACTACTGGCCTACCTTGAAAAAGGATGCGCAACAGTTTGTCAGTAAATGTGATAGTGCCAGCGATTCACCACCATCCAAAGACAACCTTCTCAAGAGCTAAATGTGGTTTCCAATCCTTGGCTATTTTCGAAATGGGGGATTGACCTAATTGGACCTCTGCCCAAGGGAAGAGGAAGCGCTAGCTTCGCTGTCATCGCTATAGATTATTTCACGAAATGGGTGGAAGCTTAGCCACTTGCGAAAATAACTGAAGCCAATACCTCGAAGTTTCTCTGGAAGAACCTCATATGTAGGTTTGGTATCCCCCATTCAATCATTTCAGACAATGGCCGGCAGCTTGATAACAAGAAAGTTAGAGAGATGTGTGAGGAATTGGGCATTACCCTCAAGCAAATGGGCAAGTGAAGCTATAAACAAAACAATCAATTATACCCTGAAAAGGAAGCTTGATGCCTCAAAAGGGGCCTGGGTGGACGAGTTACCCCATGTTTTGGGGGCTATTAAAACCACAAGCCGAACTGCCACAGGTAAAACTTCATTTTCCATGGCATATGGCCCTGTTGAAGTGGGTTTCCTATCTCATAGACGGATACACTTCAATGAAGTGAGTAACGATGAAATGAGGAGATGTGGGCTTGACCTACTTGAAGAAAGAATGGATGATTCCTAAGTTAAAATGGCTATGTATCTGATTGCGCCCAAAGAATAACGTGGTAGTTGTAGTGCTGCTTTGGAGCGTCGTATTCACAGGGTATTCATAGGGAGATGAAAAAATATTTAAAGGATAAAAAAAATGATGAATTGTTCTCTTAAATGTGTACTAAGATTCAATATTGAAAGGTGAAATTAAAATCAATAATTTTTAACAGTGAAACGTCAGAATTCCCTCAGTTGGATCGAATCATTCACATCAATTATTCAATTTTATAACTCAATTAAAGGCTTTCATCCCGACACTCCAATCGATAGATATATCGTGAAAATCAATTTAATTTACAAATGTAATACTAGAATCTAGACTTATGACATGTTCCTTCAATTTCATTGAAACAAGATCGAAGATCGACCATATACATCAAGCATATGGCAGTAATTAATCCGCCAATAAAGTGAAATTGAGATTAAAATTCGACAACTAGTTCAATCTAACAATAGAAGAAGCATGATTGGATCTATGAAGGATTTAATAATTGCTAAACCAATCTCAATAATAAATAATTGAAATTAAAACTCAACAAATAGTTTGATTGAACAATGGAAAAAGTATGACTGAACCTATGAAAAATCTTGTAAATGTTAAATTGAATTTAATGTAAATTCAAAAGAATGAAAATCTAAATTATAGCATTGTTTGACAATGAAAAGATCAAAATAAATGAATAAATGAGATGAAATCACCCATTCCAACCGAGTTCCTTTGTAGCATTACCAAGATCTTTAGTCCCTCATGTGTTTCTTGAGCAAAAATCAGAGTAAAATCATGTATGAAAGCGTTCTGGGTTGTATTTAGGGTTGAAAAGTCGTGCAAGATATGTTATCAAAGAAGTTTGAGTTGTAGAAGGAAAGTGGAGATTCAGGCTTTGAAGTATACCATGCGGTCGCAAGGTACAACTCCTTGCGGTCGCAAGGAACAATTGAAATGAGGCCTGTGTTGACCTATGTTTCAACATAACTTCACTTGTTTTGATTATAACAAACACTCTTACATTTTTAACACATCTCGTCTCTTGAGTTTTTCATGTATAAGTGATCTCAATCATTCAAATGGCTCAAATCGTCATCCATTGCAAATCATTGAAAAGTGATCCGAAGAAACCAAGATCTTTTGAAGAATAGAAGCTTAGAAAATGTTTTATCGAATGTTCAAAAATTATATGTAAAGGTATAACTTGTCAAATTTTAGCAAGTATAAAGTTCAAACTATTTTTATACATCTCATCACTTGCATAAAAATATTCTCGAAATGAAATTGATTTTGAAAAAATGAACTTGTAATTTAAAATCTCTTAAAACCAAAATCTATTCATTTCGTTCGACCGAAAGTTTTGAATTGGTCTGCCGAAACTCCAACGGTTTGAATATTTTATAACGGCTATAATTGGACTTCGATCGACTGAAAGAGATCAGCCGAAAGTTCCTGCAGCTTCACATTTTGCTCTATAAATACACATCTCTTTTGCATTTAATATAATCAACCTACAAGAGAATTTTATAGAGCTTATTCATTAAAAGATCATTGAGTTTACTTAGCATTTATTCAATCCATTTATTACAAGAATCTGTAGTTTGATTGAAAACTTGTTCTTCATCTATTTTATAAAAGATTCAAATTGTGCAAAGAAACATTAGTCTCATCTATTTTCTTATTCTTGACTAAAATTTTTCTTTGCCAACATTTGTCTAAGTGTAAATCTCTCTATATACTTAACTTTGTATTATTTGTTAAGAGAGATTCATTGGTTGAAAACCTTGGTACATTTATTTTCACTATTGCATCATTCATCAAAGTTTTGCAACTTAAAAACACTTGAGCTTAAGTATTTGCTATCGATTGAAGTGTTATCCTAAATTCTCTAAATACTTGAATTGATTATATCATTTTGTTTAGAGAGTTCCTTAAATTGTAAAATTGCATTTTAACGATTTCGAAAGCTTTGTGAAAACTCGATTGTAAGGATATGTGCTCCTTGTTGTAAGTCACCTAAGGATAAGTGCTCCTTGTTGTAAGTCGCTTAAGAATAAATGCTCATTATTTGTAAGTCACTTAAGGATCGGTACTCCTTGTTTGTAATTTACCACTTTTAGTGACTTTGGCCTTGCTCGTGACGGAGAGCATAGTAACGGTGACGTAGAACACTTTGTGTATCGAACCCCATTAAATTGGCTTGTCATCTTTAATTATCATACTCTACTTTGCATTGCTATTTATATTGTGTTAATTTATACTTGAATTAATTTATCTATTTGCATATTTACTGGTTATACTACATCTTGCAATTTACATATTGAGTATTGAATAAGTTTTTAGACTAAGTGTCGAAAAAGTTTCAATAATCAATTTACCTCCCTCTTGTTTAGTTATTCTTGAGCTAACAATTGGTATAAGAGCGAGGTGCTTCTTTTTAAAGATTTCACAATCTCGAGTAAATGGCTAACCATATCTCTCAAAGTTTTGAAGGGTGTTCTACAAATCGTCCTCCTCTATTTGATGGTACAAACTATAACTATTGGAAAACTAGAATGTCTATTTATGTTCAATCAATTGATTATAGTATTTGGAAAGTTATTGAACTTGGTCCTTATGAACTTACCAAAGTGATTAAGGTTGATGGAAAACCGGATCAAACTATTTCAAAACCTGGGGAAGAGTATGATGAAGCTGATAGAAGAAAATTATCCTTGAATGCTAAAGTCAAAAATCTTCTTTTTTGTACTCTTAACATAAATGAATTCAATCGTATTAGCACTTGTGATTCCGCACATGAGATTTGTCATACTTTAGAAGTCACACACATGGGCACAAACAAAGTAAAAGAAATTAAGATAAATCTCTTGTTTAAAGAATTTGAAAATTTCTTCATGAAACAAGATGAATCTATTTCTAGCATGATTACTCATTTTACTGATATTGTTAATGGTCTAAACGGTTTTGATCGAAAATTTACTAATGGAGAACTTGTTAGCGAAATTCTTAGGTCTCTTTCCGAAGAATGAAGCCCCATAAGAATGTTGATAGAGAACACCAAGGAGGTAAGCACGTATCCTTTGGAAGAGCTTTACAGAACCTTGATGACATATGAACTCAACAATGCCGAAATCAAGGAAACGACAAAGAAGAGCAAAGAAGAATCAAAAGAGCCAACAAAGCGCCAAATTGCCTTAAAATCGGCAATTGAGAAAGAATCAACAAGAAACAACATGAGTGATGAAGAACTTGATGATCTTGTTCTCCTTGTCAAAAAATGGAGAGACTTTCGTAACAACCGACGCTTCCAAAAGAAAGAAGAAAAGGTGAAGAAAAGAAGATTGTGTGCTATGATTGGGACGAACTCGAAAACAAAAGAATCGAATGTCCTAACAAGAGAAGATTTCTCAAAAAGAAAGCTCTACAAGCCACTTGGATGAAAGTGATAGTGAGGGAGAAGAAAACGAAAGTCAAGATGAAGTTGCAAACATGTGCTTCATGGCCATTGAAGATGAGATAAACACAAATGATACTCCTACTTATGATGAATTATCTATTTCGTATAATGAAATTATTGAAGTTTTTGAAAAACTTGCACTCAAATATTCTACTCTAAAAAAACATGTTTTACTAAAAATCGAGACCAAAAAGATTTTGGAAACTCAAAAGAATTTTGAAAAAGAAAAGGTTGATCTTGATTCCCTAAGTGAAGAAAATTTGTCTCTAAAAGGAAAAAAACTTAGATTTGACCAACATTGTGCATAAATTTACTCAAGGAAAGAAAAACTTCGACTTAATACTTGGAAAACAAAAATGTGTTTTTGATAAATGAGGGATTGGATACAAACCCTCTCTAAAGCAAAAATCCATTGAAAATTGTTTGTTAAACCTTCCAACATCACATGTAGTTTTTGCAACAAATTTGGACATGTAGCATTTAATTGCTTAACCAAAAAGAGACTACACTTTCAAGGAATTAAGTGGGTGCAAGGGTCCAGCCTTATCCCATCTTAGTCAAGACTCAAGTCAGCATATTATGGTTAAGTGCCTAGCCAAGGTCCTGTTGAGAGCAAAATTGGAACAAATAGATCAAGGAAACTTTTGCATTAAGATAAGTAGATACAGTTGGAGGCCCCAAGGCTTCACAAATATGGCGATCAAAGTAAATCTAGCCTATTCTTTGGGGGGGGGGGTGCTTGATTTTCAGTAGACGAGGGAAAAGCCACCTCCTCTGATGGAGCATCTGCCGGCACTACCTCTACGCAATCGTCTTTCGTGGGAGTTTGAGACATTTTCTCTTCAATGAACTCTACCTTTAATTCCAAGGTATCAAGGTCAGGGAACAACTCTTTCACCTTACTGACCACCTCGTTGTAAGCGAACTTCCTCCAGTAGGAGCCGAGGCATTGATACTCCTCAGTATGATGGAAGTTGGTAACATAATTCCTCATTACAATGTCACCCACCTCGATAACATCTATTTCATACATCCTACACTCACCGGCATACCAATCTACTTGTTTCTCCATGAAATCTTGGACATTCCTACTGGCATTTAGCTGAACGTTTGCCTTCTCCAGAGCATCGACGGTAAGCCTTTGATGGTCCTTGGAGGTCTCTAATTTCTTTTCTAACAAAGCCACTTCACCTTGTGATTCGTGAACTTCCAGCTTCATGGCTTCGATTGTAGAAAGGACGGAGGCTAACCTTTTCTCATTTTCAGCTTTCTAAGCCATCAACTTATCATCTTCGACTTTAACCCTTCTCAGTTCAGCATCAGTAATGTATAGCTGGGCGTTGGCCTTTTCCAAAGCCTCAGCAGTGAGCCTCTGATGGTTGTTTGAAGTCTCCATTTTCTTGATCAGTGAGGCCATTTCACATTGTGATTCGTGAACCTCTAGATTCACGGCTTCGATTGCAGAAAGGGCGGAGGTTAACTTTGCCTCACCTTCAGCTTTCTGAGCTCTTAACTCATCAACTTCTGCTTTGACCCTCTTTAATTCAGCCTCTGTGACATTCATTTTTTAAAATGAGGCCTTGTTCCTTTGTTGAATGTCGGCCAAAACTTCATGACATTCTAGGGCTTCCTTGGTACTTTGGCTCACCAAGGTCGCAGTAAGGTCCATTGCATCGCAAGTGGCCATATAGTCTTGCCACCTTTCAGTCCAGAACTTATTAAAAGCATCGGTGGCACCTCAGACCTCACTAGACAACATCTCTATCACAGTAGATTCAATGTGACTGTCACGTCCTCCCAGAAAGTTCCCAGAATTCCCTGAGGTCCTCTCTAATATCCTTTGAGGAGCTTCTGCAGCAGTTGAGGTAGTATCTTCAACATCACTGACCTCCTGAAGCTGCTCCTCAATTGCAGCATTAATAAAAGCTTGCAGTAGTTTAGGCTGCTTGGGAGCTACCTTCTCCCCATAAGACACAGTTGGTCCGAAGCTACCGGAACACCCTCAAAGGTGCCAATTTTCTTTTCTTTGAGGACTCTTCAGCTATTCCCTTGTCCTTATCAGTTGTGAACTGATTTTCTTGGAAAACCTCTTTCTCTGTGTTCTTCTCGGAAGAATCCCTGACAAAGCGTTCTAGCCTTGGCCTAGCCTTTGTAGAAAATCTTCGGGAGGTAGCACTAAGACGGCCATATTAGGTTTGGGATACTCCTTTTTGTGTGCCATTTATTCAAGTGTTGTGAAATATTTCTTGAATCCAATCGCCAATGAAAAGGAAATGTTCGAAAATTCGTTGCTGGAAAACTTTAAGAAAATGGAAAAGTGTAACAAGTAAAGTGTCGAAATGACAAGATTCTGGAATTTATATGAGAAATAAGATGAATCCCAGCCATTGGATCAAAGCCTTGACGATAAGAGGTGTCCAAATCTTCATACAATCTGGGCCCTAAAATTCAAATGGTTTCCCTTATCAACGCTCCAAATTGGTGCGTGTATCTCACGAAAGGGCATCAACATGTGGATGAATCCTGGGAGTCACGCAAGCAAATAATTAACCATCATTGTGCATTTAATTCAATACGGCTGTGCGTGTATTGGAAGTTAGTTCAGTACATCTATCACCTGGGAAACACGCGAGGCCATCGAATCATATGCGTATACTAGCATGCTCTGGAATGAACCAGTCTCTACTTCACAATGGCTTACAATGTCGGCCAGCCTTAAATAATTAAATCTTTCTCCCTCCCCATCAAGTCCAGTTCGCTACCTAAATTCCATGCATAACATGAATATATATGCCTAGAATTGGGGAATTGGGATGTTACAGTTGTGCATATATATGCCTGGAATTGGGGAATTGGGATGTTACATAGCAACCACTTCCAATCTTAGTGAAATAGGTGAATAGCCCCAGTGCGGCCTTGACCCAGGCAAGTGGCCCAGTAGCCTCGAAAACCCAAAAAGTTAAAAACAACTTCCGCACAGGAAAACTCAAAGTGAATAGACTAGTGCGGTCTTGACGCAGGCAAGTGCCCCAGTAGCCTCGGAAACCCAAAAAGTTAAAATCAACTTCCGCCCATGCAAACTTAAAAGAAGTGCTACCCCCTATTACCACTTCGGATAAGTTTTCAGATTAAAAAGTGTGTAACCTTCAAGTATACGCACTGTCTAAGTTATTGTGGGTTGAGCCTAGAAAGGTAACATCTGCACGATCAAATAGATCAATGTTTTATCTTAGTTAGCACTAATCATCTCTAAGTCGAACCTCCAGTACTTGAATACGTGATCTGTTTGTTCGAAAGGCAACAAGATATTAAAGATCAGTAGTTATTGACAAGCAACAACGAAAGAATTACAAAAGTTAAACATCTACATCAGAATCACACGATATGTTCAAAAGACAATATGGCCACAGCTTCGACAGGATTAGCCTTTTCAAGGTTAGCTGCATTGGCCTCCACATTGCCTCCCGCCTCCGTAGGGGTCTGAGGCTCCCCATCTTCCTCTCCGTCCTCCAAGAATTCAGCCCGTAGGTCGAAAGTTTGAACACCCTGGTTATGTACCTCCAGCCATTCGATTATCTCATTATAGGCATACCTTCACTAGCAGGTGCCGAATCGCTGGTAGTGCTCAGTGAGGTGGAAGTAGGCTAAGAAGTTCTGTTCAGCATTTTACTGGCAAGTTCAACATTGCTACAAACAGTTTCTACCTCTTTATTAGCCAGTTTACCTGTGAGGCCAGCTCTTCACTTTTCCATTTCAACCCCCGCATTCTCTTGGTTGGCCTTTTCAAGGGCTTCGACAACAAGTTTTTGGTGGGCATCGGAAGACTTTACCCGCTTCATCAAGGAAGCCACCTCACTTTGCGACTCATGAACCTCCTTCCTCAAAGATTCATTTTCTGCTGAAACAGAAGCGAGTTTGGCAGACCCTTCTACCTTCTTATTCTTGGCTACCTCAGCCTCGGCCTGGACCTTCTTAGCTACATCTTCAGCCTGGGAAGCTTTGCACATAAACTCTTTATTCTTCCTCTTAAGCATCTTGAAGATTGCCTCTGTCTCAATGGCCATGCCAAATAACGTTGTCGCCTGGACAACCGCTGTGGAGACAACTTTCACAGCGTTGCTGGTTTCAACAAAGTTTTGCCATTTTTCGGTCCAAAACGCGTGGAAAGTCGTCATGGCAGTTTGAATTTCAGGAGGCAACAGAGTGATGGCCTGAGGTTCAAGCTCAGCAAACTGCTTAGTCAGAGGCCCTTTTTCTGAGCCAGTAGGACCATTCAAGGTTTTATTTTTCTTGGCAGGCTCCTACCTAAGTGGTTCCACGACAACAGGACGTTTCTGCCCCCCAATGACAGCAGTAATAAAGGCTGCCAATAACTTTTCCCCAGCAGAAACCCCTGGGCGGGGTGGAGGGACGTTGGCGGAACTACCCACCCCGGTGTTGGATACCCGAACCTTCTTCTTAAGCTCCTCGACAACAGCTTTCTTTCCATTATCCGCTGGAGGAGGCCCACTCTCATTATGAGGCATAGCTTCCTTGCTGACCCTCTCAATTTTCTTCTTTATCTGACTTTTCCCAGTAGATGTGGCTTTTACCCCATTTCTGTTAGAGGTTGAAGTGGCAGCCATTATAGTTGCCATGTCGGGGGTGGGGAGCTTCCTCTTGTCAAAAGTTTCTGTGGAAAACGGGCATCAAAGGCAGAAGTGTATAAAACGATACACAAGCATACGCTATATTGGGATATCAATGAAGATCTCTTACCTCTAGAGGCTATCAAGTTTAGATCTTCGTAAAAATGGTGGGGAACGATTAGGTTATTGATTGGTCGAACTGATGAGGGCATACGATAGATATTTGATAGGACTTCCCAGTGACTCTTATCAAGCTCGAAACACTCAACAATTCATGAAAAGCGACAAGCATTGTGTTAGTATGACGAATCATCTAATAATTACAAAAAGAAACTACGAAATGGCACTCATTGGGTTCGGAGGAAGATGTTGGAACTTTGACAAAGGGGACAGTGTCACCCTCACACTCTTGCCACTTTCCTCGAACCCAGAACCATGTCTCCTTCCACTCCTTGATACATGATGAAAGACCCGTCACCAAAGGAGCATGTGCCCCCCATGGGCATATGGAGTACCAACCTATGGAATTCCCTTTGCCTAACGACCTAGGCTGGAAAATGGTTTGAAAAACATAAAGGGGCATGTCTTCGCCTAAGGAGGTCCGCTTCTAGAGAATATATGACCCAACTAATTGAGCCCAGGCGTTCGGAGAGAGTTGGTATCACAGGGACGAATTCCAAGTTAAAATACTTAGCCAAATTTCGACCTATGATGACGCTAAGTCACACTTAGTCAGCCATCTCGAATTCACATAACACACCCACACGAAGTAAAAGGAACCGATTACTCAACAATAATACAAGGCACGGGGGAAGACACTTAAGAATCACACAACACTCTCTATCTCAACCGGTCTGACCTTCAGTATTTATAGACAAAAAACGTATGCAGTTGACATTTCCAAGTGCCAAAGGAATAAACAACCCAATTGGCCCGAAACTACTAGAAATTGCATCCCTCAACTAGTTCTAGAAATTGCCCACACTTTCCACTAGTCTGGACTCCGAAAATCGCTCAAAACACGTGCTCTAATTGAACACCCGAATTTGTAGACTTCAACCCACAACATCAAGCTGGTTCAGCCCATGCCTTATCTGTCTGCAACTCTTTGCCCATGAACAGTAAGCAAGACCAGCCAATATCTTGCTAAGCTGCAACAATTTGATACCACACCAAACTGAAGCATCTTTCACACATTTTCCTTGCTCCGAATCCGAAGTGTGCACCATCAACACACCATTCCCACAATGTCCAGGCATGAGTGCAAGGTGTTCTCATGCTATTGCGCATGTCAACCCTTAAGGGGCTGACAAACCTTTCCCACAGAAGAGTTCGACGTCCTCTTCGGAAGATAATCAAGATACTACTTCACCTTGTCCTCAAATTGCCATAGATCAACGTCACATTCATAAGTTGCATCAATTCCAGTGCTATCTTTCCACAAAACAAGATAATCTGTCCTTTGATTCTTCTTGCTTACGCCCATAGTTCGATGCCCAATGATCTTTGCAACCTCATTTTTATACTATTTTCGAATCATATGAGGAGCTCTCTTTGCCTGCAATCGATCTCCCCCCATCAAACTCTCATTAAAGGCTTTCAGATAGCTGACATGGAATGTAGGATGGACTTTCAACCGGTCAGGCAGCTTTAACCGGTAAGCTACCCTTCCAACTCGTTGATCACTTTAAAAGGACCATCATACTTCTGGACTAACCCACAATGCACTGTTTTGTTACTTATCTTCTTCCAAATCTGAGGAGTCAGTTTCAACAACACTTTATCCCCGACCTGGAACTCCACATCCTGTCTGTTCTGATCAGCATACTTTTTCATCCGTCGAGCAGCATTCACAAGACTGTCCTTTGCCTATTCCACCATCTCATGTTTGTCTAGAGCAAATCGAAAAGCAACTAGACATACACTGCGTCCCTCTTCCTTCACAATTTCGAGAGGCGACTTGGGCATATGCCTCATAGTTGACTCTGCCGGACATATCCCTGTTGCAGATGATTGATGTAGATTGTAGCAAAACTGAGCCGTATCCAGTAAGGCAATCCAATTGTTCTGACTTGCTGTCAGATAATGTCTGAAATATTCCTCCAGCAATGCATTGATTCATTTCGTCTGACCATCTGTCTGCGGATGATTTGCCGTTGAAAATTTCAATTCAAAACCCATCATGTTGAACAATGTAGTCTAGAACTTGCATGTGAACCGTGAATCGCGATCGCTCACAATATCTTCGAGCAATCTGAAGTACTTCACCACATTTTTTAAGAACAACCCAGCAGCAACGTCCATTGTGCACACGTGCGGAGCTGGAATGAAAACTGAGTACTTTGAGAATCTGTCTACCACCACCATAATGGACTTGTACCCATCAACCTTTGGAAAACCCGCAATGAAATCCATGGAAATCAACTGCCAAGGCCTTTCTGGAACCGAAAAAGGCTCGAGCAAACCTGCCTCTTTCCTCATTTCTGTTTTATCCTGCTGGCACACCAAGCAAGACTTAACATATGCCTCTACCTCGTCACCCATCTTCGGCCAGTAATACGATTTCGAGAGAAAAGCTAACATCCTCTCAATGCCTGAATGCCCTGCCCATAGTGGATCATGCATTTCCTTCAACAATATTTATCTCAGTCCCCCACCTGAAGGCACATATAATTTGCCGCCCTTAGCATAGATCAAGTCGTCCTCGATCCAATACCGCCTTACTAAGCCTTTCCTGATTTCATGTAACAGCTTAGTATAAACAGCATCCCTTTTAGCCCACTGTCTGATTCTATCAAGAAAATCCGATTCGATCGTCATCAAAGCCGAAATATATGCTTCCACAGACTTTCGACTGAGTGCATCCGCAACGTGATTCTGTTTGCCAGGTTTATGAACCCAAGCAAAATCAAACTCAGCCAAGAATTCCTGCCATCTTGCCTATTTTTCTGACAACTTCTTTTGAGACCGAAAATATATATTGGCTACATTATCCGTGAGAACAGTGAATTTTGTTCCCAGCAAATAATGTCGCCATGTCTCCAAGCATTGAACAACGACAGTCATCTTCTTCTCATGAGTTGAGTATCGCCGTTCTACATCCTTCAATTTGCGACTTTCAATAGCGACCGGATGGCCCTCATGCACTAATGCACCACCAATGGCACGATCAGGTGCCTCAGTATGTACTTAAAATGTCTTCTCAAAGTTCGACAATTGCAACACCGGTTCAGTTGAAACAGCCTGTTTGAGCTTTTCAAAAGCTCTTTGGCACTCATCTGACCATTCCCATTTCCAATCTTTCTTTAGTAAATCCGTCAAGGCGTTCACTTTTTTGTAATATATTTGAATGAACTGCCGGTAGTAGTTAGCTAATCCAAGAAACGAATGGAGTTTAGAAACCTTGGTTGGGTTCGGCCACTCCATGATAGCCTTCACCTTCTTTTCATTCATTCTGATTCTCCCTTGACCGACCCAATGTCCAAAAAAATTGACTTCTGATCGACAAAAGGCGTACTTCTCCTTCTTGACAAATAGCTGGTGTTCTCTAAGCCGGGAGAACACCTTCTTCAAGTGGTTAATGTGATCACCCAGTGATCTGCTATAAATCACAATGTCATCCAAATACACAACCACAAATTCATCCAAGAACTCATACAATACATCATCAAATTGCAGATTGTGGCAGGTGCATTTGCACTAGAAATTCAAAAGAACCATAGCTTATCACGTAGGCAGTCTTTGATTCATCTCTTTATGCTATTCTTACTTGCCAATAACCCTCCCGCAAATCCAGCTTTGTGAAGAATGAAGCCTTCGTCAATCTATCAAACAGATCAGCTACATTTGGCACCGAATATTTGTTCTTCACAGTCACCTTGTTCAGGGCACGATAATCCATGCACATCCTCATGGAACCATCCTACTTTTTTTGGAACAGAACTGGGACACCGTAGGGAGCTTTCGAAGGTTGAATGAATCCAACATCAAATAAATCATCAAGCTGCCTCCTCAACTCTGCCAATTCTGACGGAGCCATTCTATATGGGGCTTGTGCTGGAGCTTTTGCACCTAGTTTAAATTCAATTTTGTGGTCAATAGCATGATGAGATGGGAGATTTCTTGGGAGTTCTGGGGGCATCACATCATTGAACTCGTCCAAGACCACCCTTGCAACTTGATCAGGTACCTCCACAATCTGATCTTCTTTGATCTCTACCAACGCAACAACAAATATCATCTCCCATTTCTTTATACCCGTCTTTAGCTGCTTTGCACATTGCATGCCATCCTGAATCTGCTTTCCTTTGTTCTTGTCAAGATATCTTGCTGGTACGAAACATGGACTCTCTTCATCTGCGATGTATAGTCCATTCAGATGTGGTACAACAGAAGCCTTTGCCTTGACAAAGAACTCAAGGGAACAGTAATCAAATTGCACTTTCCCTCCCATTCGCCCACACGAAAGGTGACTTCAGCCGATCTCTTCACTAGTTGTGCTACAGAATTCACAGCCTTTATTTTTGTAGTCACCTGAGTCATGCTCAAACCCAGCTTTTCCACGATTTTGGAACTTACAAAGTTTTTTGTAGCATCGGTATCCAACATTGCCAACACTTCCTTCCCATTAACAACAACCTGAACATACATCAAGCTGGGCTATAGTGTAGTGATAGCATTCACCAGTTGTAATAGATTCACCCGCGATGGACCATCTTTCGAGCTGTCATCACTGTCTTCCAATCTTAAGGCATTCAGCTTCTCCTTCTTTGGACAATCCTTTGCACGATGAGGACTGTTACAAATGAAGCATCCACCAAATGTTTTAGACTTGAGACCCTATTTACCATCTTTCGAATTGCGGCTCTCGAATTTCTTCTTCTTATCCCATTTCTTCCAGTCTTTCGATGTACCAGCCTTCTTCTCATTAGTTTTCCTCGGAATAGAGGAAGTGCTACCATCTTGTAGTCAACTAGACAATCCGTTGCAGACATTGTTGAAGGAATGTCCTTTACTCATTGCCTTCACAATTCTGCTTGAGCCCAACCTTGTAATCCCGACATAAAGTTGAAAATTTTGTCCTCCTCAGACATGTCCGGATATCTATCATTAGACTATTGAATTCCTTCACGTATTCCCTTACACTTCCCGACTGCCTTAGCTTCTTGAGAGATTCCCTTGCAACACAGGCCGTGTTGCAAGGCAGGAACTGATCCTTCAATTCTTTCTGCAATGTTTCCCGAGTTTGCCACCACAATTTTGCCTCTCCCGACAAATACATCGAAGTGATATTTACCTACTCCTTCTCTGGAATACGAGCAACCTTGAAGTACTGCTCCATATCCCATAGGAAGCTCTCAAACTCCTTGGCATTGCGAGCACTATTGAACTGCTTTGGTTCAGGAACAAGAATTTTCGAAGCACCAGTGACATCCCGAACAATAGTACTATTTAAAGCCAACTTTAGCAAGAAAATTTCACTCTCAAGGGCGTCAAAATGAGCCTTTGCGTTATCCGAAAGTTTTAGCAAATCCTTCATGAACAAAGATTGCCTTTTATCGGCTCCACTTGCAAACTCCTCGAATTGAGACCTTAATTTCGTGTGTACATTGGTATGTGCATGTACTTGTGCAGCTAGACTGCTGTACTGTTGGTCATATGAGCACTGATGAAATCCTCCAACATAGAAACCCAATCCTTGAGATTCTGATTTGCAATCATTTCAGTAAACGAAACCTAGCAACTGCAATGAGGCTCTAATACCAATTATCACAAGGACGAATTCCAAGTTAACATATTTAGCCAAATTTTGACCTATGATGGCACTAAGTCACACTTAGTCAGCCAACCCGAATTCACATAACACACCCACACGAAGTAAAAGGAACCGAACACAATATTTACTGGAGAACCTAACTTGTTTAAGACACCGAGGATCACAACACTCTCTATGTCTCAACAGGTATGGCCTTCAGTATTTATAGACCAAAAATGTATGTAGTTGACATCCCCAACTACTAAAGGAATAAACAACCCAGTTGGCCTGAAACTGCTAGAAACTGTATCCCTCAACTAGTTCGAGCAACTGCCTACACTTTCCACTAGACGGACTCCGAAAATGCCCAAAACATGTGCTAGACATGTGCTCCAATTGGACACTCGATTTTGTGGACTTTAGCCTACTAACAGCAAGCTGGATCAGCCCATGCCTTGTCTGTCTGCAACTTTTTGCCCATGAATAGTAAGCTGGACCAACCTATGTTTTGCTAAACTGCAACAATCTGACACCACCAAACTGAATCATCTTTCCCACGTTTTCCTTGCTCTAAATCCGAAGTGTGCACCATCAACACACCATTCCCACAGTGTCCTGGCATGCATGCAAGGCGTTCTTATGCCATTACGTATGTCAACCCTTAAAGGGCTGACAGTTGGGTAGGAGCCAGTTCATATAACCTAAGGACAGCTCGGAAGAAATGATGAATGGGAAGATGAAGTCTCGATTTGAGTAAATATTCACTGATGGCAACGCACCCTTGCCTCGGACGACAGGGTCGCTCACCAGGGGAGGAAGATAAGAGTTCAATATTATAAGGGATCCTATATTTCTCCTTAAGGTTAGCAAGGAGGGTCGGATTAGCATTTGATTGAATCTTCGTCGCTCCCCAAGTTACCCCGTAATCCTCACCGTCAGACCCTTCCCCAGACGTGGTTATACCCCTGCCAGCCTCAACAGCCCTAACAAGGTCGGCGGTAGGGATAATCTCAACCCCAATCTCACAACCTAGCCTGTGTACCCCTGCACTATCCTCCGAAAAAGAAAAATAATCCATTAATATAAAAAAAAAGGAGCTCTCACAACACTTACAAAATTTCTTAGGAAAGGGAAAATGATGAATGCGATAAAAGAGACTCGTTTCAATAAACTTTCAGAAAGTTTGGAAGGAGCCCCGAAGAACATGTGGAAGCGCAAAAGAAACTCAAAAGCAAATGATTATCGAAGAAGATGAAGGCTTATAAGTGGGGATTCATGTAAAGGTAGAAAGAAAAGAATTCTTCTTAAAAGCTATTTCCTTTTATAGGCATAAGAATTCAACCCCAGCTGTTGGATCAAGGATCTAAACCATCTAACCACACGATTAAAAGATGAAATCAGAGCCACATGTTGCTTCGGACGCTTCAGATTCAAAGGTCTGGATTAAGGTGTCAGATGCACGCGACCTTTTGCGTCGGAATACAAAGGGGAAACAGAAGAGACATCCATGATTACGTATTAAATGCGACGACATTCGCGTGTATTGAGAATTGAACCATCATGATTGTCATCCCTTGGAAACAATCAATAACGTCAAATCATTGAAGCACCATCTTTAAGGACTCATCGTGTTTCGTAAAGACGGTTTAAAATAATAATAATGAACACCTCGTAATATCGATCCGAGGCTGCTTTATCAGCAACAGACGTTCCCAACTTCGTTCATGAACTTCGGTTACATTACTCGTCCTGGACATTGAGAACGAAACTTCATAAACAAGTGGATTAGACCTGCAGTCTTCAGAAATGCATAAGGGGTTTTAGCAAGTGGGTTACCTCGAAAGGTTCAAATTTCTTTTCCTTAAAAGATCACCCGGCACCTGAAAGTCCATGCACTACATGAATAACCATGCATAGACTTGGGGAACTATTGTTACCTCCCAAAATTAGAGTTTCCAAATCAGCGATCCCCTTGAGTTTCCATGCAAGCAACATGTCCACGTGGACTGCCACGCATGCCCAAAAATTAAGTTGACGGTGAACCAGTTGGAAGATCTTTAGAAAAGGTTAAAAGGCCAAAATTATGGCTATCCGAGGCTCATTATGTACCAGTACAGAAGCTCCCATAGCCCTGCGCATAGACTCGACGAAGATATCCAGGGCCCCCTGCTACGGGAATCTCTTTAACGAAGGCTGACTTTGATCCAACAGAATCCGATGTTACCTGTCTATGGATCTGGAGATCCTTTAGAAGTGATTGATGGGACATGTATTAATGCTCTGTTCGTATGTCAATCTATATTATGTAGGGCGGCTGGCCCTTTATGAAAAATTGATTGTAACGAATTGACAGTGATGTGAAGTCTGAGCCTAGGAGATGTAGCCACGTGAATTGGATCCAATGACCACCACGCCGATTGGAGTAGTAAAAATAACTCCTCTTTGTGTGGAAAGGTGGTTGGCATCTGTATCTGTGGAGAAAACACGAAATATATTCACCTTGCGACATTTTCTTATAAGATTTTACATACTTGGTTCTTGACTTATGAATCGAAAAACATAACCGCAAATACATCGAGATTCCAATACAAACGTGTTATGATTTTGCATCATATCTATCATTTCACATATTTTGTTATAAAAGAGAGATTTAATATGGAAAATCGACTAGATATTCGTTGATAGTGCGAATATCGCTGTAATCAAATCGCCGAGGTCAACATTTTTGTCTCTTGCCGAAAAGTGCACCCCGCTTCTATTCCAGTCAGACTACCAATTCCATTCTGGTATAAACATGTCGGATCCGTACTTGATGTGGCAAGAGTGGACCCGATATTTGTTGAGTTTATTTTTTGAGGTCAACAATGGATATTATTAAGGAAATAATGTATTTTAAATAGTGATATGATGAGAAATATGTAGTTAAATAGTGAACAATTTGTGGTTGATAATGAATTTTGAAAACTTAGGTTGGAATTACATACACAATGGCATATACAACATAGAGTGGTTTCGTCGAGAGAGAATGGTGGGCGAAAGTTGTTTGAATATATATATATTTTAAATAAAGTATTCCAACTTGAGAACCCCTAAATTAACTTGGGAGTGTGAATCTGCTAAAATTTTCTATACAAATGTAATATTCATACCTTAAAATATAGAAGTTTCCATGCAATAGGCAGCGACTTAAGTGGGGGTCCATTGACTGACTTATGGTAGACCGCCTGACCAACCACAACCATTAGATGCTTCTACATTTTTGGGTGCATGCACTTTAATCACGCGGCTTATACGTACGTACATCATGGTGCAATTTGATTCATACTAAGTCTTAACTCATATTTCTTAAAATTCATTTTTCTCAAATTTATTTCAATAGCATATTTTATAAAATTCAAAACTTTAATAAACTTTTCAACCGTATTTACATTTTATCAACTTTTCTAATTTTTATCTAAACCAAATGGGGGATAAAATTGATTATAGAGATTTTGGGTCCCTCTTCAATCACTGTTTGACAACTATTATAAAGTGTTTTTTTTTTTTTTTTTGAAAAATGAGTTTAAGAATAGTGTTTTTTTTAGAACGTGTGGTTAATAAATAGGAAAAAAATTTGAATTTATGTGCAAAATATTTTATTGTAGAGATACGTAATTGAAAATGAATTTGAGAAAAAAAGAGTTCAGTACAAATGGTTGTCAAACTAGGGCTTAATTGTTGCTTTCTGCCAACAACCCATTTCTCCTCTTGCAATCTCTCCTACATCTCGTGACACAAACATTTTCACTCTTTGCTTCCTTTTCCCCTACGTCTCACCACACCCGCCCATGTATTGCATGATAAAGAGCCTTTCAAGATGCTCCCAAGCGCCTATTTGGTCAAGACTCTTGAGCTGCTAACGATATGTAGGTAGAACAGTATTGGGAGAAGCATCATGGGTAAGGAGACATAGGTGAGACACATGGAAAATGGGTTCATGATATAGTCAGGACGTGGCTATTTAAAGCGAGACATGCTTGACCGTGACAAGTGACATGCAAGTTGCGAATCATGCAACTATTCGGTTCAACTAAAAAAGTCGATTAAAATTTAAATTAAAGTTTATAATTAATTTTAAATACATAATTCATGAGGAGCTACAACTTTTCATAGAATCCACGTTTCATTAATTTTTATTAAAATTTACTAAAAACCCAAATTTTATCATAACAAGACTTAGTAAGAAAGCCATATGTTTTGAATCATTGTAAAGAAAATTACTATTGTACAATTTCCTCTAGAAATTCGACCCACGTGGGATTCACATATATATATGTGTCCACTATCACCCTTTTTCTATCCATCTACTCAAAACAGAGGGAATAAAAGACATCAATTTTTAAAATTGATTCGTACATACATTTAGTCAACCCTAATCAATAAATTTTCCACTAAAGCTTTTCAAAGATTCTACGTGTGGTGTGAATAATTGTAACTTGGCCCTCATTTTCCTTTATTTTTCTCCTGACAGAAGAGGGAGCTGAAAAAGGAAAAAAAGAAAAAAAGAAAAGAAAAAAAAAAGAGGTTTTAGGATGTATTTGATGTATATTTTTTAAGAATAAATTTTGTGAAAAATGATTTTTTTTAGAATATATAGGTAAAATATGAACAAAAATTATGAGTTTATTGTTACTTGGTCTAGATTATGACTTAATTCCAAAACCTTTTCGTGTTAAACGCCATAAATGTAGGAAGAATCCATGTCCTATTTAAGAATTATGTAGCTGAAGTCTTGCAAAGAAAATGACCAAAAAACTCACTTTAAAGAAAGTTCTATGAATGATAATCAAGGTAAGGACTCGTTTGGCATAATTTTTGAAAATCAATTGAGCTTTTGAACCTGTTTGACTTATTTTATGAAAGTGTTTCTAATAGAAAAGTTTTTAGAGAAAGTTGATTCATTATAACTTCATCTAAATGTACTTTTGGAATATGAAGTGCTTTTAAAAATTGGTTTTCAAACAAAAATTAAAATAACTTTCTTCAAAATCCCTTCTACATGAAGCAAAAGTTATGTCAAATGGGCTCTAAGTATACCTAAACTGAAATAATACTTTAGGAACCAAGAGTTTCCCAAAAAAATTAATAATAATAAAAAAAAAAAAAAAAAAGAAAGATCGCTCATTCTATTCGGTTGAATATATTAAGTCCAAAATATAATTGGCAATTTCTAAGTTTGTAATTGGCAATTTTCTTAGTCAAAATTAAGTCATAATTGAATTGTAATAGGAGTTTATTGAGTTATAATTAAACTCAAAATAAAAGTTATTGAGTCCTAATTAAAGTCAAAAGAGTTGAAGTTGGTAGTACAATCCTTGAAGGAGTCCAAGATGTACCCGAAAATTACATATGATCATTGAAATGGAATTATAAACCTTGAGAATGTCAAAAAATGTTATGCTCCAAATTCTCAACCGCAACTGCAATGCATTTTGCACATAGAAAATATTGGAATTTGGATACAGGAATTGTAGCTTTTTGAGTTAGCTTTCCAATACATTTTGAATCACCTCAATTAGTATCAAGAGAGAAGGATATGATAAAAATACTGACGACTTGACGTTCGTCTATCACTGGCTTAGCTTTCGAGCGTTGAGTTGACGTTCATAAATACATTTTACTTTAAACACTTGGTTTTTTCAATCAATTTTAATCCCAAGCACTTTTCCTTCTATAGATCCTACCCTACGTACGTTAAAAAATGTGTTGAATCAGATTTATTCCATAGAAATCAATTCTTTAATGATTCAAAACATTCATTGATTTCAAAATTCAACTACCACATATTACTTGATCTATAAATTTTTTTTATAATGTGTGTTGTTGATCAAACCAAACTGTTTCATATAAAACTACAAAATCAAAATGCACATGATCTTTTTATCAAGTACCATATCACCTAATCCATTGGAGATAAATCGATATTAGGGATCAGAGCTATTTAAGAAACACAAATTGAGGAGGACTAATGTGAGGTACCAGAAGTCGGGATCTGGTATTAGGAGCACGCAATATAGGGAGGCTAAGGTATAAATCAGGAGTCGAAAATTGTTTTGATGAATGATCACCTTTAGTAGAATCAAGGAAGACTGCAGAAATTGAGGTCACAAGTTCTACTTGGGTAAAAGGGTCTGGACCGTACTGTAAGTTTGCTTCAATTTATAATCAATTATTGATGGCAAAGTGCCCAAAATTTTTACCCAGGGTTTCTCTGTGATCATCTGGTGTTCTTTATTGGCTTAATTATTGATTGTGGTATGCAAACTTATAATAAATTGACTTGTTTGATCTAACCATCTAGAAATAATTAAAAAATGATTTGTTTTTAATTATAATGAAATTTGACTGACTTATAATCTAAAGAAAAAAAATTGTTGAACAAGGGCTTAATGTCCTCACAGTGTAGTCTAAATTTAAATACATTAGATTCTTATTTGATTCAGCTAAAAACATATTTTAAAAAATATGATAAAAAATGATAAATGTATGTTTGAAAAATGAATAATATTATCTAGTACTAGTGATAATACAACACTATTTTAGACGATCACATTCGATAGATTGAATTAAATGAGTCATGTGACATTGTATAAAAGTGAATCTATTATCTAATATCATGTAGTTGTCATGGTGTTGGTTTTGAAGAGTTTTGTGGGGATTAAAATTAGATTTTTAGTAGATTGTGATAGAAGTTTTGAAATGTGTGATTGAAAAGTTGTGAGACCTATAAAAGTGTGATTAACATTAATTGTTTGACTTTGACTTGGATTTGGATTAAAATTAGATTTTAATTCGGACCAAACATGACATATCATCACTCTTGAGCAAAGTTCTAAAAGACGTAATGCGTGACGACTGACGATGTGTGGAGACCGAGTTATGAGTTAGGCGAGTTTAAGCGAGGCATATGCGTAAAAAAGCGTAAACATGCGTTTTCTTGTTTTAATATTATTTTAATTTTTAATCAATTAAAAATAATATTTACTAAACATTTAAAACACGTTTATAGGAACTTTATACATTTTTTTCAAAGTTTCCAACAAAAATATAAGTTTCAAATTTAAATACAAAATAGTAAGTAAATAGCATATGAACTTAAATTTTATCTAACTCTTTATTGGGCTCCAATTCAATAATCTCTTCTTCATCTAATTCATCATCCGTGTTTTCTGATACAAAATCCTATTTATCAGGCTCTCTTATATCATTTTCCACCCGTAAATAATTTTTATTTTAGTAACTCGGGTATCTTAAGAAATTATCTACCGTAAATAAGATTCATTGGTCACTTGACTTTTGGGTTCAAATGGTTTTTTTTGATTTTAAATTAGGACAAATGGAAGAAATTAGCATTTAATAATTTTAACTTTAAAGAATTGGAAAAAAAAAAAAAAAAAGGTAATACGCGCCTAGACGTGCTTTAGTGGTCAACAATTGTCGTTGACCGCTAAATAAGAAGCTAACCCACTTGGTTTGGCGTTTTGGTCACACCTCACGCCAAAATCTAGGCGCGCCTTTTAGAACACTATTGAGAAATTGATAAAAAATTGTGGGTTCCATGGGGTTGAAAATGACTAATTCCAGTATGTGCCAAAATGTGAAAATACCTGAATGCATGGAAATGGAAAATGGATCAATATTAGCAGTTTCCATGGAATTGAAAAATTGGGAAACACAGTTTGTTTCCAGATTTACGCGTCGAAACTTTCAAGACCACAATTCTCTCTATAAAAACAGTCCACTGAAAACCAAGTCAGTTAAAAGGAAGAATGCTATTTATATACATGTTTGTGTTTCAACTTTTAACTTGCAATGGACGATCAGGTGGCACCAGGTTTTAGGTTCTACCCTACAGAGGAAGAACTCGTTTCTTTCTATCTGCACAATAAGATTCAAGGCACAAGACTACTAGAAATCGACAGGGTTTTACCATCTATTAATATTTATGATTACAATCCATGGGATCTTCCACGTAAATAAATTCTTTTATTGAACTCTTTCACCTTCTTGTTATTTACCCTACATATTACTAGGGTCTACATTATTTAAATATATTAACTACGTATGTTTTTCAAGGCTTCTTGGATTGGAAAATTCAGCATGTGTTTCTTTCTTGATGTTGTGTAATTTATGCGTCAAAATGAGTAAATTACAAGTTGAGATTCATATTGAGGTGATGCAGAATTTTAAAACAGATTTAAGGTCAACATAGAACGATAAAGCACTACGTACACGAGACAGATTTTGACACTAATGTCTCTTTGACTGCAAGAATTTTACGCACAGGCACACGCACTAATTGACGTGTTGGGGGAAAAACCCAGAATTTGCAGGAGAGCGTTGTCGTGGAGATCTAGAGCAATGGTTTTTCTTCGTTCCAAGGCAAGAAAGGGTAGCCCGTGGAGGAAGACCTAACCGGCTCACGGCACAAGGATATTGGAAAGCATGTGGATCTCCTAGTTTTGTATATTCTTCACAAGATCGTACGATCGGTAAGAAGAGAACAATGGTTTTCTATGCAGGAAGAGTTCCACGTGGAAGAAAGACTGCGTGGAAGATGAATGAGTACAAAGTGATTGGATTAGCCAAGGCTTCCTCCTTAACTGCAGCAAATCCACAGGTCATGTATTAATTCTTTTCAAAGAAGTTCTTTTTTCCTCTGCAAAATCTTTCGTTTTTACTATCACATATATGATAACACATGTTTCTAGGTTTATATCCTAGCTAAAGTTTCACTTTGGAAAGCTGCAAGTGGAAAATAAATATAATGAAGAAAGAAGAACATTTTGTTTCTTTAGTGCTTATGAAAATATTGGGCTAAACCCTAAATTTTTTGCTAGATTATACACTTCGTGTTTATCTTTAATTTTAGCCCTCAACTGTCAACAATCCTGTTTTGTTCAAGATACCCAGATAAACTCCTACATATTTGTTAGGTGTGGAAGCTAAATAATTTGGAAATCTGAACTTTATTGATTATGTTCTTTTTCTCTAGCGTCACTTGATAATATTTTTCTCCCTTTTTGGGTTTCTTTTATGCAGTTAGGAGAAGATCTCAGTTTGTGCCGAGTCTACAGAAAATCGGAAGGCGCGAGGGCATTTGACAGAAGGCCGATGCCACATGAAATGGTGGAAGGCAACCAAGTAGTGGCGGTTCACCGCCAAAATGTGGCAACAACATCTCAACAAAACCATCCACTAGATAGAACTATCTACTTATTTGATAATTCATCCACAGAAGATCAAGCTAATGTTAATCCTTGTCAGTCCATGGAAAGTACAGTTAACAACTGCGATATGATTTTTGAAGATAATGGACCGTCGTGGGACTGGGAACAATATAATTGGTCTGATTTTGGAAACTTGTAATTTGTAATGATATATAAGAGAATGTTGTTAGTTTATGGAGGGAACTGCCCTCCTTGCTTTATGTTTAAAAGATAATTTGTTAGATGTGTGGTTAAAAATTAACGTGAAGAATTTTTTTTAAAAATCACTCGCAAATAAGAGATTTATGTTATTATAAACATATCTTAAAAAGCTTCATAAGTCCGTGAAAAGATAATTTTATGTTGGAATTACAAAGCCAATGACACATGCCATGACGTTTGTGAAGAAAAATTCTTTCTAAGAGACCGTAGTCGGTTTGACGAATTTGGCTTAGAAAAAGGTTTTTCTAGACTCACATGCGCGTCCCTTATTGAGAAAAATTGAAAAACTCTAGAACATACAAGTCAAAAGAAGTCAATATCTTTAACATTTTTTTCTTTAATTATTAAATAAAACTGAATATATTGTTTTCAACTTGAAAATGATTGCCTAATTAATTTGCTCCAACAGTGCTGTACGTACCGAAGCAGTAGAAACAGATATTTTACTCACATGGGGCGGCCCCATGTGAGTGTTTTAGCAATTTTCTAGCAAATCCATTTTTGTACAAATGGAAAAGTTCTAATTTGCTCACTATACATTCAAAAATAAAACTATCTTAACCATATTGAAAAAGGGAAACTACTATTTTTTTTCTACACAAACCTGTAATTCAAACTCCATTGACTTCAAAATGATTTGCAAAATTATAAGTGAGCGGCCATTGACTTGAATCGCCATATTTGCGGATAGGGATGTCAAAAAGACTCGTCGACTTGGGCTTAGCCCAAAAAAAGCCCGAGCCGAGCAGGCTCGAAGCTCGGTTGAACCGAGCCGAGGCTTAGGTCGAGTCCCATTTTGGGGCGTTGGTTCGAGATCGGGCCTTCCCGTGTCCAGAGTCTTTTTCGGCCCATCCAACTGGCCTGTTAATAAGAATTTTTAAAAAATATATATATAGCTAACTAGCTGCATGCAGGCATATAGCTAAAAGTGCAAGCAGCGCTACAGTTGTCTGCCAACAAGGAAAAAAAAAAAAAACTCGAGCAGGCTAGGCTTGACTCGGTCCACTAAGGTTCGAGTCGGGATATTTTGGCCGAGCTTTTGCTCGGCTTGATTCGGGCTAAAAAAACTCTTAACATTTTTGGCTCGAGCAGAGCTCGAGTTTCGAGTTTCGGCTCGACTCGTTGAAATGGCTAATTTACGAGCTATATCTTTTACATATTTCACGGTGCATTTTGATTTTTTGAACCTTACGCCGAAAGAAAGAAAAATATACCCTTTGAATCTTTCACCATTTTTTTAGAAAATTGCAGCAACGGTACTAAACCTTTCACTTTTTTGCAGAATTTGCCCATACCTTTATTTTATGTCAGCCACGGTATCAAATCTTTAAAAAACTCGCAGTTCAAGTCCGAATGGATGGAAACCGTGAGTTTGACTGTTAGTTGACTCCAAAAAATTATTTTGATCAAATCAACAAATTGCAAAATGGTAACTACATTATTTTAACATAAAAAAAATAAAATAAAAAAGGCACCACTATTCACCCCTACCCCACTCTACTCATTCCCTCCCAAACACTAGATTAAATCAGCTGTGGAATCAGCCGCGCTGTCGCAAATTGGTCTAGCCGGCCTGGCCATCATGGGACAAAACTTAGCTCTGAATATCGTCGAGAAGGGTTTCCTTATCTCCGTCTACAACAGGACAACCTCCAAAGTCGACGAGACCCTAGATCGAGCCTACCGTAAAGGTAACCTCCCTCTCTTCGGCCAGTACAACCCAAGAGATTTTGTCCTCTTTATACTGAGAAACGCAAGATTCAACCCAACTACACTTAGAGGGGGGGGGGTGATTAGGTGTAAATGCAGAATTACCAAATTAATTAACAAGCAACAAATCACGAGTTAATTATGTCTAGGTGATTATGCCTATCTTTGAATACCGTAGCAATATTAAAACAATAAATAAAGCAGTAAACAACACTGAATTGTTCACAGAGAAACCCAACGTGAGAAAAAATTCGGGCGCTTTGCTAGTCAAAGATCCACTATAAACTGTCAATTAACTTACAGACCACAAGTAAAGTTGACGATACAAGCTTTTTGATCTCCTGCCTGAAGTGCAAGTCAGCCCTCCCGGAATGTGCATACGAACACCGATCCCAACTCTTCTTTGTAAAGCAGTCATCCTGGAATGAGCACACGAACTCCAATCCTGACTCTTTACGCTGTTTATCTCCTGTAGATCTTCCCAAAGAACTCCTTATTCTTCAGTTCTTCCTTGATCCTTAATCCAGCATAGTTGACGACACAATCTTGTAGCATATCCAAGTGAACAAGGCAATTCAGTGTTTGATTCGACTTTTTGATGTTTTCACAACTAATGTCGCATGAACAATGGAGGGTTTGAACTTTTGGTAAGATGAAGCATGAATTCTCTCAAGAATGTAATGTGTTCAACCTCTCTACAGCAAAAGACGTGGTGCCAATATTTATGTGTTGGACGAAATAGGTTGTATGGGCCAAGTAAAATTCTCAAAAAAGGAAAATTAGGTCTGACCATAAAAACGTTGCTCGAGCAAGAAGGATGCTTCGCTCGAGCGATAGTGGGGCGAATGTCGAGCGGGGCAGTCTCTGATTCCTCCGCTCGAGTAGCACTTCGGCGTGAATCCTTCTTATTCCAAACATTGGACCCCGAACCCTACGCTATCCTACCAACTATGAAACTTTACAATTCAGTCCTTAAACTATTATAATTGTTCAAGTTGGTCATTTTGATCACATAATTGCCAATAAAAAAATGTAAAACTAACATATACAAAAGCCCTGGTCGGTAATAATCTTAGTTAAAGCCGGCGCACCCATTGACCAGATTATTGCGGCTCTAGCAACACATATGGAGCCTGGGGATACGATTATTGATGGAGGGAATGAGTGGTATGAAAACACTTAGAGGCGTATATTGGAGGCGTCGAATGTTTGGGAGGTGATTCCACCGTTGGTGGGGGAAGTGGTGGTCGGCAGTGGCGGTCAATGGCTTTTGGTGGGGTAGGGGTGGTTTGTGAAGAAGGTGAATAGTGTTGCATTTTTTATTTTTCTTTTTTAATGATAAAATTATGTAGTTACCATTTTGCCCTTTGTTAATTTGGTCAAAATAATTTTTTGGAGTCAACTAACAGTCTAACTCACGTTTCCATCCATTCGGATTTGAGCTGCGAGTTTTTTAAAAGTTTGGTACTGTGACTGGCACAAAACAAATGTTTGGGCAAAGTCTGCAAAAAAATGAAAAGTTTGGTATTATGGCTGCAATTTTCCCCTTTTTTGTTGGTCGAGAGCCTTACAGTGTTCATGAGAAAGAAGTGGCTTGCAGGGCTGTGATTTTATTGAATCCAATAACAAAATCGACGATGATGACTTCAAGATTGATGACAAGCACCCGATTACACTGCTTTAAAGTTAGGAAGATCTTTACGGATATCGAGAAACTTAGGAAAGTATTTTTGAATTATGCAGAGACAAGTAGGTTTGGGGATGGGATTGAAGGTGAATAATCAACAAATAGCTCAGTCTTAACATTCTACCTACGATGCATCGATTCCGATAGGATACATGTCGGATACGTCGACAAGCGATTTTAAAAAAAGTACAGACACAACACTTCATCGACATGTTGATTAAATTATTAAAAATTATTCATTTATATAATATAAATTTAGTTTTATACTTGTTATTAATTTTTCTTTTTGAAATATTTTAAACATGAGTACCTATTTTTTATTTGATAATAATTTTGAATTAATAATATATAATATTTTTAATATAAAAAGAAAAATGATTACGATAAAATGTCCGAAAAGTATTGATATTGATTCTACTATAACTGAAGTGTCTATGCTACATAGCACTCTACCCATGCATGCACTATTGACAGAACAAGTAGGCACTGCGCACCTACAAATATCTTGCTGAAAAATACTTTTGAGAGATTTAAGGTAGGTCCAGAGTGGAAAGACAGAACCTACACAACTGAGCTGAAGGCCTAAACATACGTTGAATTATACCTTTAGTGACCACGAGGACAATACAACACAATAACGCCCCTTCATCTCTGTATAACTGTATTACTCTAAATTCAAAAAAGAAAAAAAAATCTGATAATTGCTTCTTTTTCTTTTTTCTGGTCAAAAAAGATAGAGAAAACATGAAATTCATGAGACACAATATCTCTAATGAAATGTAGTCTAACATCAATGTGCTTGGTACGTTCGTGAAAAATATGATTCTTATATAGATGTATAGAAGACTGACTTTCTAAATATACTACCGCATAATCATTTAGAACACACAATTCATGTAAAAGGCCTCTAAGCCATAAAGCTTCTTTAATAAGTTTTAGTAGTAGCAATGTATTCAGATTCTATAGTGGATAGTACAACTATGTGTTGTAACTGTGATTTCCAACTAACACAAGAATTAGACAAAGTAAACACATAAGCAGAAGTGGGTTTCCTGTTATCCTTATCCCCAGCATAGTCAGCATCAACATATCCCTTCAGTTTAACACCATCGTTATTAACACCAAACTTTAGACCTACATTACAAGTATCCTTTAAATACCTTAACAACCATTTTAAGGCTTCCCATAGACATATACCTACTAAAAGTGCTCACAGTGAAAGCTAAATCAGGTGTAGTGCAAACCATCAAGTACATAACAGAACCAATCACATTTGAATATGGAATTCTACTCATGTATTCTACCTCATTTTCATTACAAGGAGCTTGATCTTTAGATAGTACGAAATGGCTAGCTAAAGGTAAAGTAACAGATTTACACTCATGCATGCCAAATTTCTTTAGCACTTTAGAAATATATGATGATTGATGCAAAAACAAGATAGAATTTGACCTATCTCTTTCAATTTCCATACCTAGGATTCTTTTAACCTTACCTAAGTCTTTCATGTCAAATTCACCATTCAAACTTGTTTTTATATCACTTTTACATTTAGATAATGAACCAACTAAGAGCATATCATCCACATAAAGCAATAAGAACACATAGTCGTTACTTGCATCATTATGTTGGAAATAAAGGTAATGATCAAACTTACTACGATGGAACCCTATAGATAGTACAAAAGAGTCAAAACGTTTATACCACTGTCTAGGCGATTGTTTTAAATCATATAAGGATCTTTTCAGAAAACACACATAATCAGGTTTTAATTTATCTTTAAAAACTCTCGGTTGATTTATGAAGATTTGCTCATCAAGTTCACCATGTAAAAAAGTAGTTTTCACATCAAGTTGTTCAATTTCCCAGTCAAAATGTGCAACCAATACAAGTATGACCCTAATAGTAGTGTACTTAATAACTGGTGAAAAAATTTCATTGTAATCAACTCCCTCCTTCTGAGTGTATCCATTGGCCACTAATCTAGCCTTAAACTTTAAGAGTTCAGATACGCTATTACCCTCTTTAACCTTAAAAACCCACTTACAGTCAACAGTAGATTTATTCTTAGGTTTTGGTACTAATCCCAAGTTTGATTCTTCTCTAGAGAACTCATCTATTTTTTCATTGCCTTGAACCATTCTTTAGATTGGTCACTTTTCATCGCCTCTTCAAAGGTCTTTGGTTCCCTATCAGCTAACTCGGATCGATAACCGAATCTCACAGGTGCTCTAGTCTGTCTCCTCTCTCTATCCCTAGCTAAGTTATAGTCTGCTAGAGGGTTCTTTTCTTCAGGGTGTTCTTCTACTATTACTTCCTCTTTGTTCTCAATATCAGGTTGTTGTTCCTAAGTCTCCACCTCACTCTGTATAACAGTGATAGATGTGCTAGGTTTTTCTAACTCCACCTCTAGCTGACCACTCTCTTCACCTTGAATTTCCTCACTCACAGGTTCAGATTCAGCTTTCAAACATGGCATTTCGCTCTCATTGAATGTGACATCTCTACTCACAATGATTTTAACTCCCTTATGACTCCTATCCCACAACCTATACCCCTTGACACCTTCTGGGTAATCTAGAAAAACACAGTTTCTAGCTCTCGGTTCGAGCTTTTCCTCACTCTGATGAGAAAATGCAGTGCAGCTAAAAGTTCTAAGCATGGAGTAATCACTTAGTTTACCAAACCATTTTTCATGCGGAGTGTCACCATTCAATGTAGTAGATGGAGTCAAATTAATCAAATAACAAGCAATCATAACACCATCGCTCCAAAAGGACTTTGGGACTCCAGAACTTAACATCATGCAACGCACTTTATCAAGTATAGTTCTATTCATCATTTCCGCTACCCCATTCTGTTGGGGAGTATAAAGAACCGTTTTATGCCTTGTTATTCCACTTTTCTTGCACATATTATCAAAATCAGTGTTACAAAACTCTAGGCCATTATCAGTTCTCAAAAACTTGATCTTCTTACCAGTTTGATTTTCAACTTGTCTTTTCCAATTATTAAATCTATCGAAAGTGTCGGATTTATCCTTCAAAAGATAAACCCACACTTTCCTAGTGTAGTCATCAATAATAGACGAGAAATACATATTCCCACCTGGAGTGGGAGTACTGGATGGATCCCATAGGTCCGAATGCACATATTCAAGCATGCCTTTAGTTTTATGAACAGTCGATGAGAAAGTAGTTTAGTAATGTTTACCAAGCACACAATGGTCACAAAAAGACAAATCAGACACACAGGCATTTCCAAAAGCACCATTTTCATTAAAAAGCTTAATCCCCTTAATACCCACATGTGCAAGTCTATTGTGCCATTTTTGTGTGTGATCAGACTTAGCGGAAGAGATGGAGGAGCTTAAGCCTCTCATCACTTCCCCAGTGGTTATGTAAATATCATTTTTTCTAACACCCTTAATAGAGACAAGTGCACCCTTAATCAATTTCAAAATTCCATTTCCAATTTTACCAGTGAAATCAGATTTCTCAAGTCCTCCTACTGAAATTAAGTTTCTAGACAATTACAATTCAGGGATATATCTAACATCTTTTAAAGTATGCACAAAGTCAATATCAAACTTTAAATTAATATCACCCATGCCAACAACACTGTAAGCAGAATTGTCACACAACACAACATGCCCATCATTCGATTCATGCAAATTTTCAAACCAATCTTTATGCGATGTCACATGAAAAGATGCACTAGAATCAAGAATCCACTCATGAAAATGAGAATGGGCAGTTAAGTTCAATTCAACAGGAGAAACATCAGGACTTGTAATCAGATAGACTTCACCATCACAATCATCAGAAACAGAAGATAAGACATTCACCTTATCTCGATCTCCCCCATTTTTCTTGTTTTTCTCTTTATAGTAATCCTTTATAAAATGTCATGTGTTCCTACAGCCATAGCATTTCATTTCCTTAGTCCTAGATTTGACCTAGGTTTACCTTTGCTCTTCTTTCTATGTCTATTACTACTAGACTCACTATCATGACTGTTTTGCCTAAACTGAGTTTTACCCCTCATCATGTGAATCTCACCACTTTTCTTATCATGTTTTTCAGCTCTCGTCTCCATCTCCTTACTTCTAAGGGAGTCGACGACAGTTTCGGGCGTCAAAGTGTCTCTACCGTACTTAATAGCATTTTGACTTCACGATAAGTATCATGTATAGCATTTAGCAAAATGATAGTCTTGTATGTTTCAGACACCGACTCACCACAATTAACAATATCTTGAACAAGTTTGTTAAACACATCCAAATTGTCATCCAATTTTTTTGAAGAATCCATTTTGAAACTGAAAAAACGCTCAAGTAAGTAAAGTTTGTTGGGAGTAGATTTTAGCAAATACAGATCTTTCAACTTTTTTCAAAGTTCTTCAGTGATTTTCAGTTTACCCACTTTTCTTAAAATATCGTCAGCCAAGTGTAAAATAATAGAGGTGTAAGCAAGCTCATCAGCCTTTTCTTTTTGTTCTTTTGAAAAATCAGCGGGAAAACTGTCATCAATGACTTTTGAAACTTTTTGTTGAACCCAAATACCCCTCATTTTCTGTTGCCAAATAGAAAAATCACCTTTTCCAGTAAAAATCCCCAAATCAAAATTGCGCATTGTCATTTTCAAACAAGAAACACAAAGTCACAATTAAGCCACACAAAGCAGACATAGGTTCGTAAATATACACCGTTTTAGATTCTCATGGTTTCGCAAGATTCACGATCTTAGATCAAGGGAATTTTCAAACTGGTAAGGTCTAGGTATTCTAGAGACTTATCAAAAGCAACCGAGAGATAATAACAAAACAATTTCACTCATAGTATATCAGAAAATCGATAATATGCTGCAATTAATCAAAAGGACAAATTTCAATCACGTAACGAACGAAAGAACAATTAATTCCTAATTTCTAGCACAAGCAATGATTACCCCTTCATGGTGACCCCAATCCTAATGTTACCCCACATGATGACGCGCTAGTGCTGAAATTAACAAGAGGATCAGCCATTTACCAGAGTGGATTTGTCTGAGTCCGTAATTATCGAGAGTCACGAATTTACTGCTTTAGGGCCATAATTTATGGCCTAAAGTAGTTCAGTAAATGTTTTGCAGTCTCGACCGTCGAACAACCAGGGGTAAAATTGTCCAACTTTTCATGCGTAACCTGAAACACTAAAACAGAAATATTGGTACGTTTAGGAAATCAAAGTGATCAAACTGCCTAAAGGAACCTCCTCCAGAAGACGTCATACATGCCCTCACGCACAGCCCAAAGCCTCTGCGCATGGGCTTCACGCGCCGCCGGCGAATTTCACGCGCAGGCCAGTCAGCTTCACCTCTACCTGCAGAGGCCTCCTGTGGTGTTGGTTTCTTGAAATGGTCACTAGTTTAACCGGAAAATGCAAAAATGCTCTTGGACAGATTGAAGAAAACTGTCCAGATTTTTTGCAGCACCTTTTCTGCGATTTTGGGCCTGTTCTTGGTCGATTTTTGGTCTGAAAAATCACAACCTAATGCTCTGATACCAAATGTGAATAATAATACACCAATTGCACCAAGAATCATCGGGCCCAGTCTCTAAATCGACCATCACAAACATAAACTACCACAAACCAACACTTCCCAATTTGGTTGCTCCAACCAATGAATAACCCACAAAGAGCTTGAGATGGAAAGGATAAAGCCAAGAAGGTTAACCACAAAGGCTAACTGAAGAAGAAGAAAATCTCACTGTCAAGGCACAAAGCAAGGCACACGGTCACGAAGAAAAGGGAGAGCTCGACTTCTCAAGGCACTAAGCAACGACTTTGAATTTTTTCTCGTACCTAGCAATAGTAATGGGTAAGTATAAATAGGAATAGGATGGGCTTTTAGGTTAAAAGAGAGATTAAGCCCAATAACACATAGAAGTGGGCTATCAACCGTAAGAGCCATCCTAATTCGGGTTGGGCCATGAGCAACCCTAATTAAATTAGGTTGCTTCGAATGACCCAAGTGGGTTACGTGGATAGTTACATTAATTGTGGTGTCGATATATATTCAGTCAATTGGTCGATGCCGACTGGATAAAACAAATGAGACTTTCATCATCGTCCAAAGATGTCGTTTGACAACAAATTGCCTAACACAATTAAATATAAAAATATTAATTAATATATAAGAATTTGAACTATTTCTCATAACAATGTTGATATGTGTTAAGATAAACCCAAAGTCTACAATTTCAAGAATATATTTAGTTTTTGTTTGGTAAATCTATTTTTTGCTAATTTTTTTTGTCAAACTTCATTTTTATTCACACATTTCATTTCACCCACAACTTCTATCAACTTTTTAACTACACAATTCATGGGATCCATCAACTTTACTTGCTAAATTTTAAATCAAATAGCCTCTTAGGCCATGTTTGACATGACAAGTTTTCCATGAAAGACGGAATTTTTTTTCCCATTTCCCATTATTTAGAATGTTTGATAGGAAACATTTTTTAGGTAATTGATTTTCCTTGCCACATTTTCTTGTTTTTTGAGGTAAATCAATTTCCACCACTTTGGTGGAAATTGGTTTTCTACGCAGCTTTTTTTTTTATTTATTTAGCAATGAAAACAAATTATATCTCCAATTGTAATAAATTATATTCTTTTAATGGACAAATTTCATGAAAAATAAAGCCAAACGAACACCAAAAGATCCAAAATTTCAATATTTTTCAGGTGGAAAATTATATCAGTCAAACACAATTAATTGACAATCCTCAATAAAACAAGTTTTAGACAATTTAATTCCATAGAATTCATTTCCTTTTCACCCGAATTTCATTCCTATAATCAAACGGACCCTTAAATTCTTTAGAACGATGACCATGAATAAAGAAAAAGGGAACCGATTAACTTGAGATTAGGTATCTATGTATCTTATTTCACTTGCCAAGGAAGCACATCTTGACTTCATCTTTCTGCTAAACTCCCATTTTTTTTCCAACAAAATTTGTCTTGTTAGTTGAAAAATTTGCTTTGCTAATAATTGCGAAACCTTATCAGGTTGAACCCATGTCGGATAGGAGAAATGTGCGCAGTCCAAGTCTTTCTCTTCAATAAAAAATGACCCAACGTACAATGTTTGAAGAAAATATAAACATAATTGAAGTATACCTAAGTACCATTATATCCCGCAAAGTTAGGGAAGTGATTGGGAAGATTCATCACGGGTGACGTTGAATATTAGAAAAAGCTAGTCTGACTTGATGAAATAGAAAAAAATATATATAATTATAATAATCTAAAACCATATCTTAAAATTTCTATATGAAATTTGGTGAACTTGCTAGTTATAGGTATCGTAAATTTAATTTAATTAATTTTGACATACGATTGGATTTCCTATGACTTTATTTTTTATTTTTTCCTTTTTTAGTTCAATGCACTATGGAACAGAGTTTAAAAAAATTGGAATGCCAACATTCATACTATTTATATTATTTAATTTTAATTATTATTATTATTTTCATCGTTTGCGGTGGATTGACCAAGTCTAACAGCGTACATGGTGTGGAAAAATTAAATGGGAATACACGCAATTTATTTCCTTCACTATATGCGCGTGGGTCGAAATTTCCAGGAACACCAATAATCACTCCATATTTTCTCCCGCATCTCAATCAGCTGCTGCTCCTTAGCCACAATCAAAATCCTCTCCTTATAAATGCAGACAAGTAAAAGTAAGTTTAACTCGTCCACCGAAAAACAAGTACCGAGTTAAGAACAAGAGGAGAGGTGCAACGAGCAATGGATGATCAGGTGGCACCAGGTTTTAGGTTCTATCCTACAGAGGAAGAACTCGTTTCATTCTATCTGCGTAATAAGCTTCAAGGCACAATAGTAGATGACATCAACAGGGTTATACCAACTCTTCATATTTATGATTACAATCCATGGGATCTTCCACGTAAAATATTTATATTGTTTCAATTCTTGGTTTTATCCATTATTTTTCCTTTTGCTACCAAATGTTAATTAATTAATACTGCATGATCTTTACACACACATGAACTTCTTCTTCTTTTCCTTTCTTGAGCTTCGGCAGTTTAAACCAAAATTTAAGCTTTGCCTATGTCTGCTTAGTTTTTAAGGCTACAACCAAAATCAAGATCATCCAAATTGTTCTACACTTATAAGATATACACGTTTAGAATTTGGACTTGTTTTGTTCTCTTGTAATTCAAAATGAGTAAATTACAAGTTGAGATTCATATTCAGTTGACGCGGAACCACACAGCAAGTTGGGTCGTTTGGATCATGTGATTTTATTCTTTTACTGCAGGAATTCTATATAATATACTAATGTTTGTTTAGGGAAAAACCCAGAATTTTCAGGAGAGCGTTGTCGTGGAGATCTAGAGCAATGGTTTTTCTTCGTTCCAAGGCAAGAAAGGGTAGCCCGTGGAGGAAGACCTAACCGGCTCACGGCACAAGGATACTGGAAAGCAACTGGCTCTCCTAGTTTTATATATTCTTCACAAGATCGTGTAATTGGTAAGAAGAGAACAATGGTTTTCTATGCGGGAAGAACTCCACATGGAAGAAAGACTGCGTGGAAGATGAATGAGTATAAAGTGATTGAATTTTCTGAAGTTTCCTCTTCAGCTACTGGAAATCCACAGGTCTAATTAGAAAATATTGTATTCCTTAATGATGCAAAAGCTGTAATTTTAGTATCAATGGAATAAAGGGTACTAAAGCATTTGTAACCATTTTATTGTGAGAATCTTAAAATTGTCAAAAAGGAATGAAAAATGGCCTAAACCCTAAAAATTAACTAGATCATATTTCATGTTCATCTTTGTAAATCTGTCTTTTGTTCAGGACATTGGTATAAACTTTAATTTAGTGCTTCTCCTCCTCTAAGCCTACGTCCTCAAATCATTCTAATAGTAATAATATGCTTTAAAACGGATGTACGATTCTGATAATTTCATAGTGGCGCTAATTTGTTATCTTTTCTCTGGTTTCCAATTTCATGCAGTTACGGGAAGAGCTCAGCTTATGCCGAGTCTACAGAAAGTCAAAAAGCATGAGGGCGTTTGACAGAAGGCCACCGCCACCGGATGAAGGGGTTGAAGGCCAGCAATTAGTGGCGGCACACCACCAAAATGTGGAAGCAACATCTCAACAAAACCATCCAGTAGCAGATAAAACTAATTACTTTTTTGATAATTCATCATCTGAAGATCACCATATTGCTAATAACATCTTGGATATGGCTGTTGAAGAAAATGAACCTAGCTCATGGGACTGGGAATGGTTTGATTTTACAAACTCATGAATAGTCAGGGGTTGTGATTAAGCGGAGATGATACCAGATAATTTCGATACCAATTTATTGAAGAAAATACGAGGTTATAGACACAATATAAAATGAAGATCACTGGCAAAGAATAATGATTTTATTATAATCTGGAGAAAGAATATAAAGATTTGTGTTTACAATATTTTTAACTTTTTCTAAATCATAATGAAGAGCCAAATATATAGGGAACAAATAGGAGACGCCCAAACTCTAAGGGCTTGTTTGATAGCACGAAATTTTCTAGGGAAGTTGAAATTCGTTTTCATTTTCCATCTTTTAAGCTGTTTGGTAGGCTAAATTTTTTATGGAATTGGTTTTCCGGGCTACTTTTTTTTTTTTTTTTTTGGATAATTGGAACGAATTCTATTCCCAATTGTAACAAATCATATTCCTTTAATTGACAATTTTCATGAAAAACAAAGTCAAACGAATGATATTCAGTATCATAATTTCTTTTTGCAATTGGAATAAATTTTAGACCCAATGGTAATAAAACTATCACGTTAGTGGACAATTTCTATGAAAAATGAAGTCAAATGGACACCAAACTTTCAACATTGTCCTGGTGGAAAATTATACAAATAAAAAACAATTAATTACAATTCTTAGTAAAATAAATTCTAGGCAATTCAATTCCCTATAATTCATTTTTTTCCACCTAAATTCCACATTTGCAATCAAACGGACCCTAATAGTAGAATTGTAGTTGAAGTAGAATACAAGAAATGAAGTTCAAAACGAAACAAGAGAAAAAAACAGCATTGCGGCGTCGCAATGCCACTCTCCGAGCATGGTGGGTCGGCGCTGTGGCGTTGGCTCCCTGGTTCTCTTTTACGCTGGTGGTACCTTAGCGCTACAACCCCGCGCCCAGGCATCCTGTCTCTGTCCCAAATACCGTTCAAAGATATTTTTCTTTGTTCCAAAGTTCTTCAAGTTCAACACACATTTCAATGCTTAATTGGACTTTCAAATACAATTTCAACTAGAATTCACCAAGTAAATTTGAAAAGGATTCTACAATAGCATTCCAAATAAAATTCTTCTTAAAGCGCATTTTAATTAAAACTCTCAATTATTTTTAATAAAGAATTCGAGTCACATCGAAATTCTAACAAGTGTTTTGTAGTAGTACTATTTATACATTGATCCTTAGAAGAACATTATTATCTTCGCAAGAAATGTTTTGCTTAGGATCAAGAAATAGGAGGTTAATCTTAGCAAGAGATTCTGGCTTGTTGCATCTTGAGAGCCCGCTATGTTCGATGTAGAATTTTAGTAAACGAAATTGATAAAACTGTAGTAACATAAAAGTTTTAACCTTTCACGACTAAAGTTAATTTTAATTTTTCAGATTTTTTTTTTCAGTTTTGATTTTAATTTTCATATTTCTGAAAACTGTAATGTGTGGCGAGAAGTAGAGGTCAAGTTTCGAGCTAGTGAGGATTAGGTGTAAAAAGTGTTTCCTAATTTTAATATTATTTTAAATCTTTAATCAATCTAAACATCATTTAATAAAACATACAAAGTATAATACTAAACGCAGTTTTAAGAGGTTAACAAAAATAAATATATTTTTAAACTATAAACAAGATATAATATAATAGTGCTTATTGAAGGAAAAATGATTAATTAATTTAATGAAATATAAATAACCATTTATTCAATGGTACAATACATTAAAGGGAAACCAAAGGTACGATACACTATAATCAAACTAAAAGAATTCTTATCCATAACAAAACTCCACAACAAAATCTTTGAAAATGTTGAAAAATTAGTGGGTAAATAATTTTTTGGGCATTTCAATCCAGTCGGCTAAAAGTTGAAAATGTTGAAAAATATATAATAATTAAAAAATAATACCAATAATAAAAATTAAAAAAAATGCTGGCCTTACGTGGTCAAACAAGGGCAAAATTAGAAGTCTTAATTTTGGAGAGCAAGTTATATTTGAATGATTTGATTTGATTTTAATGAATATGATGGTTGAATTTTTTTCACTATAAAAGGAAGATAATATTCATTTGAGACAACTAATAATAATACTCTCTATACATTTCATATTATATTCTTATAATCTTGGCAACTAAGCGTGAGGCTTGTTTATTCTCTCCTTGTGGTCGTGCCCATAAAAGCAAAATCAACTATGAGTTATAATGATTTTATCTTGAATTCATGCAGTGTCAAAGGTACTCGCATAGAGGAAAGTCACACAACTTTAAGATGGCGAATTTCGCAAATCTATTAGACCTACATTTCTTAACTCTTAACTTTCTATTTTATTTGTTATTAACTCATGCTATTTGTTGGTGATCGAGCTCGAGAAAAGTAGCCTTAAACCCACACTAGGAGGTTAAAACACATATACTTCAATAAATAATCAGAAGTAAAAAATTAAGCTAGATCGATCATACTCCAACATCATAGATATACATTGGAAAAACACCCCGCCAGTTACATCATATCACCTCATACCCAACTAATCGCACGTGGACACTTGTCACCTATGAGATTAGCACCTCATTGTTTGTCAGTCAAAGGGAAGTAAGGATTATTCAAGAAGTTGGTTACGACTTGAAAGTGATGATGGGTTGACACGCTAACCTAATGGGCCAATAAAAAAGGGGTTTTGATATTCATTTAGGGCCACATAAGCTCTGGACAAGTAAGGGGTGCCACACGCGCACAGCTAATAGGGGGTGACATATGCGCCCCGGTAGTCACAGGGCCAACTCTAGCAAAACCTATTGTTGCTTGACGAGATGCAGTGTGGCCAAGTTACAATCAAATGCCACCATAACCACATGTAATTTACTCTTATGCGGAATCCAAAAAAAAAAAGTTGAAAAGCAATTTTTCACTATTCCTGTAAGAAAGGTATCTTTAGCAAAACCCATAAAAACCTCCATTTAGGATGGTAGCACACATTTCAAGGTTGACATTGTTGCTTGACGAGAGACCATGTGGCCATATTACAATCAAATGCCACCATAACCACATGTAATTTTCTCCTATGTAGAATCCAAAAATAAAAGTTGAAAAGCCATTTTTCGCTATTCCATCAAGAGATCTCACTCTAGCAAAACCCATAAAAACCTCAATTTAGGACAACACACATCTCAAGGTTGGCACTATTGCTCGAGAGATACAGTGTGACCAAGTTACAATCAAATGCCACCATAACCACATGTAATTTACTTCCACGCGGAATCCAAAAATAAAAGTTGAAAAGCTATTTTTCACCATTCCGATAAGAGAGCCATTTTAAGTTGATTTAATTTGCCACGTCATTTTTAGTTATCAATACTATTGATTATAAAAAATATGCACAAATCATGTTGATAAAATTAGATTTGTGGTTAAAAATGAAGTTAGACCAATTTTTTATAACCAAATACCCTATAATGGAAAATAAATTATCATATTTTTAAAAAATACAATATAATGAAACATCATTGCTTTTAAAAAAACACAATATAATGAAACATCGTTGTTTCAAGTAATTAAAAGTTGAAGAACAATAAGTTTTGTTTAAAATGTTATAGAATATAGTATTACGTCAATTTTTTTTCCTGAAAAACTTTCCGTGTTCTGGGAAGTGTTTGTAATTACTCCATTGTTACATAAATCAATTTGAATATTAACGAGCAATAATTTATTTGAGCTTGTCATGAATGTCGATGACTACTCGTCATCTAAATTTAGCAAAGTTTTGGCGTCTTCTAAATAATATACAATATAGACCATACTTGAGTAGAGCCAAAGGGGTCCTCTGAGGGGGTCTAGACCCGCAAAGTTTTATTTTTTTATTTTATTTTATTTTTCTATTTAAATTTGAAAATAGAACACGATTAAAGAAAAAACATTTTAGCTTATAGTTTACTAATCTGTTTATATTCTAATGGTAAAATTTCTACTTTTTATCAAGAAGACAATAGGTTTTGAATCCTTTCGGACACAATTTTATTTCGAGAATTTGGGAAATCATCCCCAACCTCTAGTACCTATATGAAAATTCAATCATACCTTTTAAATCAAAGTTTCATTACAACAAGTGGTTTTTTAGGTCATTTATTTATGACGCGTATTTCAGGCATGTCGTAAAAATTCTATTTTGACGGCGTGCCAATTATTTAAACCATTTACGGCACGTTGTAAATGGTTTATTTTTATGGTGTAATAATCGAGCATGCCGTAAATGATTTATTTTTAATTTTTTTAAAAAATAAATTTTCGGTGTGTTTATTTTACGCCGTAAAAAGTGCATGCCGTAAAAAATTATCAAGATTGCGAACAGGAATTTTCCTTTTTTTCCTTTTTTTTTTTTTTTCATGTAACCAGATTTTTCTTTTTCTTTTCCTTCTTTATTTTTTATGTTTTTTTTTTCCTTCCACGTCTTTTCCTTTTCCTTTTATCCTCTCCAAACTCCCGCATTTTCTTCCTAGTTTCTTCTTTCTTCTTCATTTCCACTAATCTTTCCTTTCTTTGCCTACATCTTCAACTCGTTTCCAAATTTTCATTGGAGATGTCATCTTCATCAATGACTCGTTTATTGCAATCTCAATAGCCGACCCAAACCCTTCTCCCCTTTACAATCTCATTAAAATTTACCCAAACAAATCTTTGAAAGCCCAATAATAATTAACTAAGAGGGGGTGAATTGGTTTTTGAAACTTTTTCAAAAAAATAATCTAAATTCAAACAAGTAAAGACTAAATAGATTAATTCAGATAATAAACACAAATATAAAATCGAAGTAAAAAGGATAAATGATGCAAACGATATAATTGTGGAGGTTCGATTCGAAGCAATGATCTATGTCCTCCGTTATCATGCTCTCCAACATGAGCAATGCTTTTTCACTATATTGATTGACTTATGGTGCAATTTGACTATTTACAACGCTTCCGGTGACTGACAAACAAGGAGCATCGATCCTTATATAATGTTGAGTTTTACGGGATCTCAACATGATCCACACTTTATCAAATTGATTTTACAACTAAATTTTTCTCTTGATAAATAATATAAACAAATTAAGTACTAAGAGAGGCTAACACTTCAATGAATAGTAATAAATAATAGCTCAATTATTAGATGAAAAAATTTGATGAATATGATAGTAAAAAATTAGATTCAATTAATCAAAGTGTTTCAATGAGAAGATGAAGAGATAACTATAATGTAGGTTCAAAAATTTTCTCAAGAGATATCTTTCTTTTAATACATGATTGTAATAAATTAAGTACTAAGAGAGAAATAAATTTTTTTGATGAATATGATGATTTTACAAATTTAGTTCAATCAATCAAAATTTCAATATGAAGAAAAAGAAGAAGAAAATTTTATGCAATGTAAGTGCATGAATCTTCTTCAAAAATATATCTTTCTTTCAATAATTTGTAATGAATTAAGTACTAAGTGAGAAATTAGAAATTTTGATGAATATGATGTTTACAAGTTTGATTCGACAATCAAAGTTTTTGTTATGAAGAAATGAATATAAGTTCAAAAAATATTTTTCAAATGAAAAACTTTGATGAGTAGATTTTTAAAAGTTAATTGATCAAAAGTTTTTCAAAACTAAATGATTTGATAATAATAAATGAGATGCGAAATCAATATAATTTTCCTCAAACGTATCTCATTTGAATTCTCTTAAGTGATAGAATGAATGAAAAATAAGTTGATATTTATAGAAGGGAAAAACATCAAAACTTTCTGTCAATTCGGATGATCGGTCCGGTCGATCGCCAATTTTCTGATGACCAAAATGACCGTTTGTACAGTTAGAACGGTCAAATTTTGGACCGTTGGAGAAGTCAGGTCGACCACCCCGACATATTTTTGTAAAAGATACGACTTAAGTTAAAGTACACTTTGAAAGATCAATCTTACTTTTGATTAAAAATATTTTATGCAAGTTATATGAAAATAATTTTTTTGTACACAAAATGATTTTTGATCTATAATCATTCATTACTAAAGATCAAAATGTTATACCTCTACATATGATCTTGAAAGTCTAGTCTTTGATCTTGTTTCAAAATTTCTATCAAATTTGGCTCTTAAATTCTTGATCTTGTTCTTCTTCATGAGCCCAATTTGATAGTCTTGATTTTGATATTTTAAGCTCTTATCTCGAATGATTTGACTTGAATATTTAACTTTCACTTTGATCTTCATTTCAAGTCCAATTTATGATGTGTTGATTTTGACAATGTTTGATAGATTTTAATGTTGAACTATCATCACTCAAAATCAATTGTTAAAAATAATATTATTCTTGTTTGTTATAATCAAAACATTGAGAATGAAATTAACCATAGGTCAACAATTTTTTTCATTTTTGATTATGACAAAGAAGATGATTTGCAATGTAAGATTTGAACAATTAATATCATATTGATAAATGAATATATATTATAAATTTATCATATAATTCATGTTCCCCATATCTTTTACAAATCAATAACTACACATTTGAAGCATATAAATGATTTCCCCAATTTCCCAATTTTCATATACTCCAAGCATATTATATTTTCAAATCAAAACATGCATAATCATCATCTCACTTCATATTTTTCCCCTTTTGACATAGGCAAAAATGTATAGCATTTAAGATCAAAAGACAATCATAGGGACCAAAAATTTTCCTTTTTTAATATTTTTCTAATCTATCTTACTCAATCTCTCCGTTTTGCATAAGCAAAATGATAGCACATATGAGAGGATGAGTGAGACATGTAAGATTAAAATATTAAATCAACCATAAAAAATAGTAATATATTCCCCTTTAATTAAGCACAAAATGCCAAATATATACAAGTTTGAATAAGAGGATAATCATATCATTAATAGTAAAATAATAATTAAAGCATGAGTGATGAGATGACAAAATTATAATCATTTGGGTAAAATTTATATAAGCTCCAGTCAATTATGCACATAGAATCATATGACAACATTTAGTATGAATTATTTAACCACCTACTTCGAATTCATCGATAATTCCTAAACCTCTTAGAATATATGCAAAACCTATCAAGTGTTAGATGTTTAATAAGAATATCGGCCAATTAATTTTCCTTATTCACAAGTTCTAATATAATATCCCACTTTTGGGTACTTTTAGAATACCATAGACGTAATATCTTAATGATATTAAGATATCTAAAACTCGTTTTATGACACTAATGTGTGATTCTTGAGAATTGAGTTGAGATCAAGCACATTATCACACACCAAACATCATATCGAGTTTACTTACGATTAAGTAAAGAAGAGATCCGATCATACCTTGATATTTTGTTATATTTATGGAAGTATCTTGATCATCTAGTTTGATTGATGAGCTCATTAGAGTGTTCATTGATTTTAACTCTTCAATTTCAAATTTATTGAGCATGTTCATGATGTACTTTGTTTGACTCCATTAGTTAGGAAGAGATTGACCATTTCCTTGTTTTGATCTTGAATGTTCATTTGTTCGAATGAAGTTTTCAAATCTACATCATCATCAAGACATTTCTCGCGATCAAGTAAGTTAGTTTCATCAAATGTGACATGCATAGATTCTTCAACGACTAGAGTTATCTTGTTAAAGACTTTAGAAACTTTGCTAGTCAATGAGAAATTTAGAAAGATTCCAATATCGGATTTTAAATTAATTTTTTTTTTCAAAATTTTCTTTTGTATTCAAAATGAAGTATTTGCAACCAAAAACTTTAAAATAGTTGATATTTGGAATTCTATTTTTCCAAAACTCATTGTTGATTTTAGTTTATTTTCGACTAACTAAAACTCTATTTACAATATAGCAAGCGGTGTTAACGGCTTTGACCCAAAAATATTTTAGAATACTATTTTCATTTAGTATAGTCCGAGCCATTTTTTGCAATTACTACACAATTTTGTTGAAGAGTTCTAGGAGACGAAAAATTATGTTGATAGCCATAATTTTTTGCCAAAATCATTAAATACAATATTTTTATTTTGAACCTTTTTACAAAGTTTAAATAATTCAAAGTTTCATGTTTTAGGTTCAAAAATAGGACTCGAGCGAATTTAAGAAAGGTCATCAGCAACGACGAAAGCATAATTCTTATCATTTGAACTTATGATTTTAGATGGCCCAACATGATTCATGTGAAGAAGTTGAACATGTTTTGTAGTTGAAGAGTATTAATTAAGTTAGAAAGAACTCTTCACTTGTTTTTCCAAAATCACATGTATCACAAATTTTCTCTTTTTTTAAATCTCAAATATGACATACCTTTAACAAAACAATTTTTGAAAATATTTGAAAGTAGGTGTTAATGCAAATATGATATAATATCCTATCCCACAATCAAACATCTTTTAATGTGATAAACATTTTTCTTTCAAACTCAATATTTATGACATAAACATCCTTATTTTGGCTTCCAATAAACAACACTTCTTTTGATGTAACATCCTTAATATGACACTTGGAAGAATAAAATTTGATATGATAACATTCATCACACAATTAACTAAAACTAAGTAGATTACGTTTAAGGTTATATACTAAGAGAACATGTTCAATAAATGGAGATGAATGATTACCAATAATTTCAATGTCAATGATTTTTCTTTGGCATTATCATCAAAAGTATCGTGACCATCATCCTTTATTTTGAAACTTGAAAATAAAGTTTGATTTGCAATCATGTGCTTTAAGCATTGACTATCCAAGGTCCATTTGCTCCCTATTTTCGTTGGTACTTACAAAAATAATTCAATTTTTTGTCTTTGGTACCCATACATCATTGGGTCTTTGATTGTCAGTATTTGTGGACTTTGTAATCCACTTGTATTTGTTTTCAAAATGTAATCTCTTTTTGATAAAACAACAAAAAGCTACACGTCCATTTTAATTGAAAAAATTACATGTGACATTTGAAATATGGGAAGTGGAAGTTTTAACAAAGAAATTTTTAAGAGACTTTTGTTTCAAAAATGGTTTATATCCAATTCCTCCTTGATCAAAAACACATTTTTGCTCACCAAGTATTAAATCAAAATTTTTCTTGCATTGAGTAAATTTGTGAATAATTTGAATCAAATATAAAATCTTTTCTTGTAAAGAGGATTTTTCCTTAATTAAATAATCGTAATTGACTTTTCCTTTTTTCACAATCATTTTGAATTTCCAAAAGTTTATTTACCTCATTTTTCAATAAAGAATTCTTCTTTGTAAGGATCAAATGATTTAAAGCAAGTTTTTCAAATTTCTTAAGAATTTCATCATAATAAGTAGACAATTCATCATATGAACAATTTTCATTCGAATTTACCTAATCGTTAATAACCATGAAACACATGTTGGCACTTTCCTTTTGACTTCTCAACGTTTTCTCCTTTGTCTCGATGCAATTTATCTCATACATCATCAATGTTCCATAGAGCTCTTTCAATGAATATGTATTGATATCTTTGGTATTTTCTATCAACATTCTCAATAGGCTCCATTCTTCCGAGAGTGACCTAAACATTTTACTTACAAGATCACTATTAGTAAATTTACGATCAAATCATTTGAGGACATTAACAATATCGGTGAAACAACTAATCATATCAACAATATGTTCATTCTCTTTTATGAAGAAATGTTCAAAATCTTTAATTAAGAGATTTATCTTTGTTTCTTTCATTTTGTTAGTTCCAATATGAGTAATTTCTAAAGCATGTCAAATATCATAAGCGGAACCATATGTATTAATACGATTAAATTCATTTTTATCTAAAGTATAATAAAGTATATTTTTGGCTCTAGCATTTAAAGATAATTTTCTCTTATCGTCTTCATTATATTCCTCTCTAGGTTTAGAAATTATTTAATCCAGTTTACCATCCTCTTTTATAACATTTTTAGGCACATAGGGACCAAATTCAATTACTTCCCAAATATTATAATCTATTGATTGAATAAATATTGTTATTCTAGCCTTCCAATAGTTATAATGAGTACCATCAAAAAAATGTTGACAATTTGTAGAATACCCCTCAAAATTTTGTAAAATATGGTTAGACATTACTCAAGATTGTAAAATCTTTAAAATTGAACACCTTGCTCTGATACCAATTGAAAGCTCAAGAATAACTAACCAAGAGGGAGGGGAGCTGAATTGGTTTTTAAAATTTTTTCGAATAATTAATCTAACCTCAAACAAGTAAATACTAAATAGATTAATTCAAACAATAAGTACAAATATAAAAACGATAAGTAAAAGAGATAGAGGATGTAAACGATATAATTGTGGAGGTTCGATCCAAAATAATGATCTACGTCCTCCATTACCAAACTTTCCGGTACGAGCAAGGCCTTTTCACTATATTGATTGACTTATGGTGCAATCCAATCCTTTACAACGCTTCCGGTGACTTACAAAAAAAGAACACCGATCCTTATACAATATTAAGCTTTACGGGACCTCAACACGACCAGGGATGACAATTCGAACTGTGAAAATCGAAAACCGTGGTTAACTGAACCGAATGGGGCGAAAAAAATCGAACTGATGGTGCAATGGAGCGGTTATGGTTTTGATTTTAATGAACTGCTTCATTTAGGGGCGGGTATGGTATTTAGCTATGGTGTACCGAACCGAACCGATTACCAAAAATTTGGACAAATGAACTTTCCATTATTATTTCTCAAAATTAATTGGGAATTTTTTTTTTGGCTTCCCAAAATTCTGGCCCAATTAATATTAACTAAAACTTAACCCAATAAGCAAGGCCCAACCCACTGCCCAATTGGCCAATTCAATGTCAAATTGTCTTACTATCCGTATTATTAATTAAAATTTAAAACCCTTGCTCTTCGTCTCTTACCCAACCCAGCTAATTAAAGTAGAAGAGAAGACCAATCCCTAAGCTTCCACCCAAATCTGTCGCTGATGGTCGAACTCACCAGTTCCGCCACCATTTCCTGACCTGAGTTGTCCGAGAAAGAAATGGCAGAAGACCTAGTTGATGCTCCTGTACAAAAGGTTTCGTCGTCGTTTTTTATTCAGATTAAACGGGTGTTTGATTTTTATTGCTGATTTTTTTTGTACAGATTATAACTGGATTATTGCTGATTTTTTTATGCACAGATTATAATTCCAAAAAGAAAAATGGGTGCTTGATTATTATTTTAATGCCGTAAAGGTTTTATTAGGGATGATTTTATATAACTGTGAAATTTAATACCGCAAAGGTTTTATTATGGATGGTTTTATTTATGTATTAGCTGTCCAAGATTCCAACTTGACTTTCATATTTTTTTTATCTGAGTGATTGAATAGAGCTCATCTTTGTTTCAAGCCATTTGAATTGCTTTTTGTTTTTCATGTTATTTTTCTACTTTTTGATTAATTCTATCATGAATCGAGCTTTTTTTTTTGGTGTCGAAGATATGAATTGATGAGTCGATTTCCATAGTTGCTCTTCTTGTAGCAAACAATTAATAGGTTTCTTGAATTCAAAGTGAGAATGAGAACAACAATTTTGCCTAGATTAGACTTTAGTTTCTGTTCGCTTCTTTATATAGCTTAGTTGTTAATTTTTTCATGCAATCTTAGGTGGCTTCTAGACTATGATGTTCTATCCATACATTTAAGTTCATGATTGGTAAATAAAGATGAACACTTTAATTTAATAAGATTGTGTCAATTTTATTTAAGTTCATTCGTAACTTGTGTAATAGATTGAGAGTGAATGTCTTGACCTATGTTGATGATGTTGTTTGTTAAATTCGAATTTTTCCTTTTGGAAGTTGGGATGTTTGCATTTTCTTTTGGGATATTGTTTGTTAAATTTACTTAGTATTGTTTTTATTGGTTTTTCTTCATAATTTTTCTCAATTTGACATTTGGAATTTGGACTTATAAAAAATAATTTATTTTCGTGGTTATTAATCGAATTGAACCGAGATATGAACCGAACCGAGGTGAACCGATTTATGTGGTTATGGTGCAGTTATGGTATGACAAAAAATTTGGTGGTGCGGTTATGATTTTGACCGAACCGATCCCGAATCGAACCGTTGCCATCCCTAAACACGACCCACACTATTGAACTTTACGGGACTTCAATATGACCTACATGGTGACTTACAACAAATAATATCGATCCTTATATAATGTTGATCTTTAAGGACTTCAATACGACCCATACTTTATCAAAGTGATTTTACAATTAAATTCCTCTCTTGACAAATAATATAAACAAATTAAGTATTAAAAGAGGCTAACACTTCAATGAATAATAATAAATGATAGCTTAAGTATTAGATGAAATTTTTGATGAATGTGATAGTAAAAAATTAGATTCAATCAATCAATGTGTTTCAATGAGAAGATGAAGAGATAAATACAATGTAGGTTCAAAAATATTCTCAAGTGATATCTCTCTTTTAATAGATGATTGTAATAAATTAAGTACTAAGAGAGAAATGAGAAATTTTAATGAATATGATGATTTTATAAGTTTAGTTCAATTAATCAAAGTCTCAGTATGAAAAAGAAAAATTTATGTAATGTAAGTGCAATAATCTTCTTCAAAAATATATCTCTCTTTCAATGAATAATTTGTGATGAATTAAGTACTAACTAAGAGAGAAATTAGAAACTTTGATGAATATGATATTTACAAATTTGATTCAACAATCAAAGTTTTTGTTATAAAGAAATGAATGTAAGTCCAAAGAATGTTTTTCAAATGAAAAACTTTGATGAGTAGATTTTCAAAAGTTAATTGATCAAAAGTTTTTCAAAACTAAATGATTTGATAATAATAAATGAGATGAGAAATCAATATAATTTTTCTCAAAAGTATCTAATTTGAATTCTCTTAAGTGTTAGAATTAATGGAAAGTGAGTTGGTATTTATAGAAATGAAAAACGCCAAAATTTTCTGTCAATTCAAATGACCAGTCCAGTCAACTGTCAATTTTCGAATGACCAAAATGATCGTTTGTACAGTCAGAATGGTCAAATCTTGGACCGTTGGAGAATGATTTTTTTTTTTTTTTTTAGATATGATCTAAGTTCAGGTACACTTTTGAAAGATCAATCTTACTTTTGATCAAAAATATTTTATGCAAATATATGAAAATAATTCTTCATGCACAAAATAATTTTTGAGCTATAGTCATTCAATACTAAAGATCAAAGCGTTGTATATTTACATATGATCTTGAAAGTCTAGTCTTTGATCTTACTTCGAAATTTCTTTCATATTTGACTCTTAAACTCTTGTCTTGTTCTTCTTCATGAGCCCGATTTTATAGTCTTGATTTTGATCTTTTAAGCTTTTGTCTCAAATGATTTGATTTGAATGCTTAACTTTTACTTTGATCTTCATTTTGAATCCGGTTTATGATGTGTTGATTTTAGCAATGCTTGATAGATTTTAATATTAAACTATCATCACTCAAAATCAATTGTTAGAAACAATATTAATCTTGTTTGTTATAATCAAAACATTGAAGATAAAATCAACCATAGGTCCACAATCTTATGAGAACATGTAATTATAAATTTTATGTTTTCCTTTATGGGTAATCCGATTTGCTACTGTTTTGAAATTAGGATTGGATTTGTATTTCTGATTTGTAGTTAGTCTTGTAATATCTAATTTTTAATTTCAACAATGTTGCGTGGTAGTTTATATGTTTGTTGGAACGTATAGGTGAAATGATAAGTACAGTTAAAAGGAAAACTTTTTGGATGGTGAGCAATTAGAACCCTAGGAAACAGTTTACATCAATCAAGGCATTCGAGGCCAAGCTCTTGGAAATCTCCCTAGCCACTTCGAATGGTGTAGTATTCCATTTCTTACCCTCCTTAACCTTCCCATCCAGCAACGTAATCCTGTTAAAAAAAAAAACCAAAAATACAAAAGTTAAAACTAAAAAACGAAGTAAAGAACACAAGGGCAAATTTTAGGAATAGTGATTGCTGGATGGGGTCAGAAGAAAGGATAGACATTGGAGTTTCTGCAAGTTTTGGATGGACTCAAAGAGGGAGATTCGTTTGGGGATGACGTCTTGCAGATAAGATTTGTCTTTGGAGTAAGCTGTTGAGCCGGAGTTGGAATTGGTAATTCAACAGTTTTGAGTTATCCATTGCAAGACTTGACTTTTTTTTGTAATATTATGATTTAGTGCATCATGTACTCCTTGGTAATGAATGTTGGAGAGTTTGGGTTAATGAAGTGATTGATAATGTCAGCGTATATCGTTTTCCTGCGATTATTTCTAGTATGGAATCAGTCAATCATCCACTTTGGGATCTTATTGAACAAAAAGGGTGATATTGTTCCTCCATTGATCAAGAATTTCGATTTTCGGGAAGAATTTCTCAATTCTGACACAAGGTACTTATTAGATCGAATGTACTTATTCGATCTAATAGAATGATTTTGCCGTATCCAGACTAATACCAATCCAAGCCATTTCATGAATAAAATGTGACCAATTAACCAACCAACAAAACTACTTGTTACAAATAACATCTTGTTGTTGCATCGAAACATATAAATGTTGACTAATCTGGTGAGATTTTTCTTCTTGAAGATGCATTAGAAAGTACAATTGTATGGCCAATTAGGTGCATCGAAAAGGATTCATTGTAATAATAACAAATGTATACTTAACTTCTTTTTTATTTTAACTCCATTTGCATTAACATTCAGTCTTAATTGTCCAAAATCAAGAAGTTGATGGGTGGCTTATTTGAATTGAAGATCGGGTTTTTATTTGGTTTTCAAAATGATTATTTATATAAAATGACTTAAGATCATGATAGCATTTGAAGGAAATTATCTCAGTGATTGATGCTTATATTTGTAGTTCTATCTTCTTTTTCAAAGAGCTCTCGTGTTATTTATTGTTATGTAATTCATATGGATTTCTTCACACATGCCATGATGAAGTTTTGTAAGGGGTTGTCTTTATGTGTTGATGTTGTACGGCTCTATATGTTAGTATTCTAGCTGTACCCTTAATCAATTTTTGGAAGGTATGGTGTTTATATATGTATTTTTGTTAGAGTTCATATGTTAATCAAATTCTCTTTACAGTTTTACTAATAATATACTCAAATAATTACTTGTCATATGTACTATGTTGATTAGATAAAAGTTAATATATTTCTTAATATACTTTTGATTTACATGCTCACTCTAAATTTATTAATTATATCTTTATTATTTTTTGTGTGCAGTGAGTTGTTATTTTGTGGGATAGCTAAGTTGTCGGTCAAAGAAGTTAACTTTGATATGATTTAATCATTTTTTAAGTAGTAGTCTTTTGAGAATTGTTGAGATGATTTTTACATTGACATATTGTATTGAACTGTATTCAATATTTCTATTTATCGAAACAATGGAAAACTTGATTATTTATGTATTAATTTTGTTTTGTAATTATTATAGGTTTGTTGGTAATCAAATAAATAAACAATTTTAAAAAATTAAATTGATGTTTATGGCGTGTTTAAGCATGCTTTAAATTTATCTTATGTAAGCTGTAAATTTAGTATTTTATACGACGTTCGGAGACATGCCATAAAAAGTATGTATCACATTTTGCGGTATTCATTCACTAAACGCCGTAAAATGTATTAAATATACGGCTTACATTTTAACATTTCGTAAAAAGTGAGATACTTTTTATGACGTTTAACTAAATGCCGTAGAAGTAATAACGGCGTTCTCTAGATGGCGTACTCTGCATGCCGTAAAAAATGAACTTTATTGTAGTGTTTTCAGTTTTCATACTTAAGTTCCATTTGGATATTTAGTTCTTTTTACATAATCTCATTAACATTGTCATTAAATTGTCCTCACATGAGTTGCAGGAGCTCATTTTGTATGCGTAAAGTTGACAAGATATATTTGATACATAACCTAATATTTCATAATAGTTTAATTCATTTTCAATAGCTTTATAGTTTGGAAAATGCTTCTTATACATGATTATTTATCTAAAGATAAGGTGTCAAAATATAATTGGAAAAGTTATTTGATTGATGTGATTTGAATTCAATTAAATCTCACAACATCATGTGCTGATAAATCATTATATAAATTGTTATGTATTTGTAGTTCAAATGCTGCTCTATTTGCTAGCTACTGCTCCATAGTCAACCATCAACCATTATTCAGCCCCAAACTAAAAATTCTAGCTCCATCATTAATATAGTTATATTACGTTCATTCTTCGACAACTGTTACCTGATTCTTCGACACTGTATGGCTAAAGTTTGAACATTTCAATCTTAAGCCACAAAATTAAAGCACGAGATTTGCCCCGGTTTTGGGGGCTGCTTTTTGGAATATTCAAACGACAAACTGTGTCACATACGTGGGACCAAATGTTCATATAACACGCTATATGCGAATTGACAATTCCAATTTCCATGCAAAACTACTCGCCGCTGATGGAGAATGGGCAAGGAAAGTACGTAGAAGAGAGATGAAGAAAGAAACAAGGAAAATAAATTCTTCAAAATGTTATGTATCGAGATATGAGTTTGACCATTCTTAAGCGATTTTACATGAAATGGTCAAATAGGAAAAAGGCCCTAAAACAAATAAATGGAAAATTGTAAGACCCTGACGGTAGAAATTATTGTAAGTTCGTATTGTAAGCGATTTTACTTTTCTTGTTATTCTTTACAATATTTTTTTTTTTATTTTTATAATAGTATTTTAAGACATATTTAAATACATGCTGCTAAACAAGAATATAATGATCAAAATTTATTTTTCCCACTTTCTTAATTTATTTTTATTTTTTAAAAAACCCAATTTTTCTTAACTATAGGTCTTGTAGTTCATTCAACAATTATATGATTGATCGTTTAATTAGCGTGTCCTCACAATTAAGATGCAGTATATCAAAATAAAAATTTTGGTGGGTAGGATAACAATCTACCCACTGATGATGTGGCGATCAACAATGCCTTTGGTTGTTTTTAACCTTTTGTTTTCCCCTTATTGCTCGTGCACTACCAACACCGTTAGCAGTGCTTGTGAACGAGGAACAACAACGAGACAATGACGTCTGAACATATCAGACACCAACTAAGAAATAGATGCAGAAAACTAGAGAGAGAGAGAGAGATCACAACGCTGATGTGCCTGTCGCAGTGCGCTTGTCACCGGTGATGTGCATGTCGTCGGTGACGTGCTTGTCGCTGGTGATGTTCCTATTGTCGCGCGACAATCGTCGATGCTGGGTATGGGTGGGGGAAAGGGCGGGCGTGGGCTTGGGTTTGGGTGTAAAATTAAATTAATAATATTAAGATGTTTAAATCATCTAATTTTTGAACAAAAAATCTCAAGATCTGATTTTTGAATTGCGAATTTAAAAAGTATGGATAGGTGTAATTTCTCGAGTATGGACCTTAATATCATACTAAGTCTTGTGGTTCCATATTAACAGGTTAATTTTTCTTAAGAGGGGTAACACGAACTTTCATATGTTGGCTAATTATTTATCATTATTCGATATGAGATTTATAACATGTTGTAAGGTGGTGGCTTTTTTAGTTTTAAAATGAGTGCACTTGATTTAGTTTAAGTCAATGAATGAAATTCACATCAGTTAAATATGAAAATATTAACCAACATATAAGAGTTTGAATTATTCGTTCTAACAAAATTGACATTTTAAGAGAAATGCCAAGTTTGTATATAGATCAGGGTCGCTTAAACTCAAATAAGCAATTCGACACAATTAAGAGCTTGTTTGAGAGAGAACTTTTTCAAAAGTTTTAAAAAAATAATTTTCACGTGGCCAAAATTTTTTTCCAATTTTTTAACCACATTCTCTAAAAAAAATAAATTTCCAAGATAATCTCTCTCAAATAAACACTAAGGGTCCGTTTGATATTCTCTATTTTCCAACTTTTCAATTTTCCATTTTTTTGAGGAAAATAAATTCTTGATATTTTGGTGGGAAAATATTTTCCAACTTTTCAAAATTTTTTTTTTTTTTTGTTTTTGCAATTGGAAAAAATTCTAGACACAATGGTTAAAAAAAATTTCACTTTTATTGACAATTTCCATGCAAAACAAAGTCAAACGAATGATATTCGGTATGTTTTTTTTTTTTTGGCAATTAGAACAAATTCTAGACCCAATGGTAAAAAACATTATCATTTTAATGGACAATTTTCATAAAAAACGAAATCAAACGGATACCAAACTTTCAATATTTTCCATGGAAAATTATACTAATCAAACACAATTAATTACAATTCCCAGCAAAATAATTTTTAGGAAAATATTTTCCATGTAAAACATTTTCTTTCTACCCATTTTCCACATTTCTATCAAACGAACCCTAAGACTCAAACGAGCCCACATATTTAGAGATTGGTGTATTCAAACAAGCCACTATCTCTGGAGGACATGTAAAAAATAAATTTTATATCAATTAGTTATTAATTAATATATAAGAGTTCGAACTATTTTTCAGATGAATTGTGTTAAGATACAATCCCAAAACTATATTTAGTGCTCATATGGTAAAATTAATTTTCGTTAGAAAGTTGATCAAACATTTTTAATTACACACTTTATTTCACTTTTAAAAAATCTACATTAATAGATTCTTTAAGAATGATGACAACGAACAAAGAAAAAAGAGGACCGATTAACTTGGGCATCACGGATATATGTACCTTGCTTTACTTGCCAAGGAAGCACATCTTGCTTGACTTCATCTTTCTTCTTGACACCCATGTTTTTCCAACAAAATTTGTCTTGTTGGTTGAAAACTTTTCTTAATCTGCTAATAATTCCAAAGCCTTTTCACGTTAGAAACCTTATCGAGTAGGTAGAACCAATGTGACAGAAGAAATGTATGTAGTCCGATTCCTCCTCTTCCATCAAAAGTGAGCCAACATACAATGTTTAAAGACACGTTGGTGATAAAAACAAAATTAATTAATGTGATATTTAATATATTACAGACCTATCTGTTACTGCTATAAATCACAATTCGGACCGTCGTATACACTATTCCGTCGAAATGTTTGACTTTATTGTGTCTGGTGGAGCAAAAAAAGGGTAAAAAAATTGTTTTTTTGGTTAAAAAAATCTCCTTCAGACATAGCCTATATTGCCGTGGAATTGATGAGAAAACGAATGAACCGTAAGAAAAATGCATGAAAATTGACCAATTCAACCAGTGTTCACTGTGTTGAAAAATAAAATGGGAACACAATTTATTTCCTTCTCTTCATCTCTTGTATGCGGGTCGAAATTTCCTAGAACGCCAATCGTCACTCCCCTAATTTCTCCCCCATCTCAATCTGCTGCTGCACCTTAACCTCCGTCACAATTCTCTCTTTATATATACACACACGGGTAAAAATGAGTTTAACTCGTCCACCGAAAACCCAGGACTGAGTTAGGACCAAGTATTTCTAGAGAGAGAGAGAGTTGCAACGAGCAATGGATGATCAGGTGGCACCTGGTTTTAGGTTCTATCCTACAGAGGAAGAAATCGTTTCTTTCTATCTGCGTAATAAGCTACACGGCACAAGAGTAGTGGACATCGACAGGGTTATACCAGCTCTTCATATTTATGATTACAATCCATGGGATCTTCCACGTAAATAATTTATATTGTTTCAATTCTAGTTTTTATCAGTTAATCTTTTTCTTTTCCTACCAAAGGTTAATTAATTAATACTGCTTGACGGTTAAATACATGAACTTCTTCTTCCTTTTCCATCCTTTAAGTTTATTCGAAGGTGGATAAAAAGTATTTTTGACGAGTTTGAACTAAAATTTAAGCTTTGCTAGTTTTTGAGGCTATAACCAAAATCAAGATCATCTATATTGTTCTACACTTCTAGGATATTTATGTGCAGCCCTTGGACTTGTTTTGTTCTCTTCTAATTCAAAATGAGTAAATTACAAGTCGAGATTCACATTCAGTTGACGCGGAACCACACAGCAAATTGGGTCATTTGAATCATGTGAATTTGTTCTTTTACTGCAGGACTTCTATACAATATACTAATGTTTGTTTAGGGAAATTAAAATCCAGAATTTGCAGGATTGCGTTGTCGTGGAGATCTAGAGCAATGGTTTTTCTTCGTTCCAAGGCAAGAAAGGGTAGCCCGTGGAGGAAGACCTAACCGGCTCACGTCACAAGGATATTGGAAAGCAACTGGATCTCCCAGTTTTGTATATTCTTCACAAGATCGTGTAATTGGTAAGAAGAAAACAATGGTTTTCTATGCAGGAAGAGCTCCACATGGAAGAAAGACTGTGTGGAAGATGAATGAGTATAAAGTGATTGACTTTTCTCAAGTTCCCTCTTCAACTGCTGGAAATCCACAGGTCTAATTAGAAATTAGGATTGTATTCCTAAATGATGCAAAAGCTGTAATTTTAGTATCAATGGAATAAAGGGTACTAAAGCACTTGTGGAACCATTTTATTGTGAGAATCTTAATATTGTCAAAAAGAAATGAAAAATGGCCTAAACCCTAAAAAATAACTAGATCATATTTCATGTTTATAATCTTTGTATAATCTGTCTTTTGTTCAAGAAATCGGGATAAACTCTAATGTAGTGCTTCTTCTCCTCCAAGCCTACGTCCTCAAATAATTCTAATAGTAATAATATGCATTAAAACGGATGTACGATTCTGATATTTTCATAGTGGCGCTAATTTGTTATCTTTTCTCTGGTTTCCAATTTCATGCAGTTACGGGAAGAGCTCAGCTTATGCCGAGTCTACAGAAAAACAAAAAGCATGAGGGCGTTTGACAGAAGGCCACTGCCACCAGATGAAGGGGTTGAAGGCCACCAATTAGTGGCGGCACTCCACAAAAATGTGGCAACAACATCTCAACAAAACCATCCATTAGCGGCACATCGCCAAAATGTTGAAGGCCACCAACTAGTGGCGGCACACCACCAGAATGAGGCAACAACATCTCAACAAAACCATCCATTGGCGGACGCAACGAGTTGCTTATTTGATAATTCCTCATCAGCTGATCATCATATTGCTAATAGCACTATGGCTGTTGCAGAAAATGAACATTGCTCATGGGACTGAGAATGGTTTGATTTTACAAACTTTTGAACTGACGGTTTTGTAACATTACTATATATACCTTGATCAGGCGGACATATAGCAAAATTTTCTAGTTGTTAAGATTCTCATAAGTATATGAATCTATGATCTTTGCAAGAAATATTTTATTGAGGATCAAGAATTTCTTATTTTTACAATTAGGAGGTTAATCTTTTTTTTTTTTTTTTTCAATTTAAATTTGAAAAATAAAACACAATTAAATAAATATGTTTTAGCTTACAAATTATTTAATTGTTCTATAGCCTATTGGTAAAGTTTCTATATTTTATATAGAAGACAAGGTTTTGAATCCTCTCGAGTCTCGATCATAATTTTATTTTATTTTTCTTTTTATTTGTAAAGTTTTTGAAATCGTCCCCAACTTTGAGGACCTATGTGAAAATTCGATTCAACCCTTAAAATCAAAGTTTTCAATTTCCTTCCTTAAGTTTCATATTTTAGTTCTTTTCACGTAATTTCATTAATATTATCACTAAATTTCCCTCATATGAGATTCACAAGCAAATTTTTGTACGTGTAAAGTTGACAATATATACTTTATACGCAATCTAATCTTATATACAAATGTTTTATTAATTTTCAATATCAATAAGTTTATTGTCTCTTCAAATGTCGCTCTATCTTTTAGCTACGACTACATCATTGACCGTCGATTATCATAGCATCATAAACAATTGTAGAGCTCCCAACTAAAAATTCTAGCTTCACCATTAGCTATATAGTTATATTACCTTCATTCTTTGACACATGTTTCCTAATTGTTCGACACTATGTGGTTAGCGTCATCTTTCCTTTTCCATTTTTTTTTTCCCCTTTCTATCTACTAAAATTTATCAAATCTAAAGGAAAATGAGTTTTAAACCTATCCATTTTGTCAACACTAATTCTTTTCTATTTTCCACTAAAACTTTTCAAAGATACTCCATGTGTTGTGTAAATAATTGTAAGGAAAGATAAGGTTCTTTTTTTTTTTTTTCAAGTCATAAAAGATAGTGAAAACAATAAAAAAGAAACTAATTTCATCTTAGGAGATTGGCATGGAGAGAAAAATGGACAAGATTTTCATTACACAAACATTAAGGAAAGATTGAACAGTCCGGTTTTGCAGCAGTACAAAGGTTTTTAGTAGTTAAGATCAGAATTTTATGATCTTTGCAAGAAATATTTTATTGGGGATCAAGAATTTTAATTAACAATGGGGAAGTTAATCTTAGCACGAGATTCTGGCTGGTTGGTTCTTCAAGCCCGCTATGTTTGATGTGGATTTTTAGTAAATAAAATTGATAAAAGTGTTGTAACATAAAATGGTTTAACCTTTCCAAATTAAAGTTAATTTTATTTTTTCAGTTCTTTCTTTACTTTAATTTTTATTTTTTAATTTTGATTTTAATTTTCAGATTTAATAAAAAATTAGAAATCTTAATTCCAGAGTGTAAATTATATTTGAATAATGTAGTGTTGAATTTCTCTAAAAGGGAAATGATATTTCATTGTTTTATACAATTTGAGAAAAAAAGGGCTATTCATTTCATACTATATTCTTATAGTTTTGACAACTCAATATAATGATCGTAATTTCATTAATTGTGGTCGTGTTCATAAAAGGAGAAACGATCTGAGTTATATGAATTTTATTTTGGAGTCTTATAGTGCTGAAAGTACTGGCACCAAGGAAAAATCATACAACTTTAGAACAACAAATTTCATGACTCTCTTAGGCCAGTCTATCTTAACTCTTAATTTCCCGTTTCATTTGTTATTAACTTAAGCTACTTAGATTGTTATTTATTGATATGAACCAACCTAATATCAAGAACGTTTTGATATCACTTGTTGAGAAATTGGTCAAATAATTAAAAACGAAAAATATGGACAATATGAAATTTAAAAAATCACACAGCAATCAAGAAAATTGTGACCGATGAGAATTTATTATACCAAGAAACAAACAATTGTCTTACAAGATTTTTATCCTCTCAATCTAATCTAAACAATTCTCTCTTGTTTCTAATTTATACAACAATAATCTATTTGTTATAATCTCTCTTGAGTCTTGTCTTTTCACCTTATGAAGTGTCTATATCTTGTGGAGTATTTATAGAAGTCAAATCTCGAAATTGTAGATGAGGTAAAGTCCAAAATTGTGTTGAAACCAAAACAAAGCATGATTCTTCCCATACTGGTTGTGCCAAGGCGCTACACCACCCTAGCGCCCTGGCTCCCAAGGCTAGTGATAAGTGTTTTTATACACTTATTAGGCACTTTCACAAGCTATTTGTTGAAGAAATTGAATGAATTCCTATTCACAATTGTGTAATTATGGTGTTTGTAGGCCAAAATTTCAAATTTGTGGATAAATGAGTTAAAGGAAGGAAAAGATAACCAAAAGTGCAAACATAAAAAAAAAAAAAAGACTTTGGAGACCAAATTGGACAAGATCAAAGTTGAGGGACTGACTAAATCAAAATTCATTTTTTTACAGAAACTTGGCGCCTAGGCACCACTTTGGGACCATTTTTGACATCTCTTAAAACTTCAGGGACTGGAGCTGCAATATTAATTAAGTTTGAATTAAAACACCAAAATCTGGTCTTTTGCTTTTTTTTCCCAGGTTGCTCTCGCTGTTGGTTTCCTTCTTTATTTTTTTCCTTCATTTTTCTTTTCTTTTTCTCTTCATTTTTCTTTGGGTTTTACTTGATATTTTGGAGATCAAATCAAGAGCACTAGGAGATACATTAAGGACTTGGGCAATGATTTGGAGAAATCAAGTTCTAGCTCTACAAAAGAATTTTATCTTTAATCTTTGATTTTTCTTAGTTGTGTTGTCAAATTTGTAATGTATTGGTATATATATATTCTCTTTTTTTTTTTTTTTTTTTTTTTGTATAAAATTAGCTAAGTTTATTGTGTTGGAATTTATGATATAGCTTAGCCTAAATTTCATTAATATCAATATATTTATTTATTGATGCTTACATTACCATTGTCTTTGTGTATTAATTATTGTGTTGCATTTCCTTCATTTATTTGGCCAATAGATGAATTTGTTAGGTGGTTTGTGCAATTATTGAGAAATTGTTGTGTTTTCTAGGCCTAGATAATTACTGCTCTAGATTGTTTTAGGTGATAGATATATACTCATAATCCTAGGTGACCATTTGAGTTATTTTCACCATCACTTAATGCAATAGGTTGGGTTTTTATCAACATAGAGATATTATGGATAAACTTAATCGATTAGGGTTAATTTCACTCAAGAGATGTAATTATCTAAAATTAGAGAATCGGGTCTAACATTATATTTTGGTGATTTGTATTTCCGCGTTATTGTTGAGATATTAATGAAATGAAGGTTAAGCGAAGTCGTAAATTCCAACCCATTTGAAATCTAAAAATCCTACAACTTTCGCAACTTTTAGTTTAAAGTTAAATCATTTTTATTTTCAATTCTAATTTTAAAGAGTTTAATTGTGTGAGTCTTTATTGTTAAATTGAATCAATTCTCTTGTAATTGGAAGAAACACTCTTAGAGGGATTGACTTGGACGCAAAAAGTCCATTTTACTACTTGATCGCGACCCCATGCACTTGCGGTGTATATTTTTAGCAAACCAATTTTTGGCGCCGCTGCCGAGGACTGTTTTAATCTGATTACTAGTTTAGTTGTTATTAATTTTAACGATTTTTATTTTTATTTTTATTTTATTTTACTCATTTAGTTTCTATTGTGAGGTTGACTTATAAATTGTCGTTTTCCTTGGTCTTTGATTGTGTATGAATCAATCGCGAAGTCTCGATCTTGCCAAATTTGATCCGAAAATTGAAGAGACTTTTCGAAGAAGGTTAAGGGAACAACAAGTGAGAAGGCAACAGCTTGAGATGGAACGACAATGAGGTAATGTTGACCCTAATGTTCAACCCAAACATGTTCTTAGGGATGGCGTTCCTTCGGGCTTCAATAATTAAGCAGGCGTTCTTCCGGGCTTCAATGAAGAACCGTCCTATGGTGGAAAATCAATCGGGTATCATATGTCCTTCTTAAGGGCATCCGAACTTCCAACTTTGGCCGGATGTTATTAATCTTTTCTCCAACACCATATCCTTCTATGAGATAACTGATGAAAACCCACATGCTCACACTGCGCGGTTCATGGAAATTGTCAGCAACTTCAATTATGATGATGTGAATGTGGAGGCTATCCGGGTGAGGTTATTTGTACACACTTTAAAAGTCAAGGCAAGAGAGTGGCTTGACACTTTACTATCGGGGAGTATCACGGGTTGGGCGTAATTGGTACAAAACTTCACAACCAAGTTCTTTCTACATGCTCGTGTAGCTAAGGTCAAACATGATATAACCATCTTCCAACAACTTGATATAGAAAGCTTTCATGAGGCTTGGGAGAGGTTTAAAGACACGCTCAAAAAGTGCCCAAATCATGGGATTACTATAGCACAACAAGTCTAATATTTCTATGTCGTTTTAACTCTCACTTACCGTTCAAATGTGGATTTATCTTCAAATGGGGCAATCCAAAATAAAAGCATTCAGGAAGCATACGAATTATTTGAAGTCATGAGTGAGCAAAGTATTATGTGGCCACGTGTGCAAATTGGAGCTAGTGGAGCTCATAAGAGTGAAGCAAATTCTCTAGTTTTAGCTAAGATCGACTCTTTAGCAAGAAAGGTAGAAGGGCTTTCTACATCTACATCTGGCTCTCATTCTACTCATATGATACAATCTCTGCCTATTTGTGATATTTGTGGAACAAATCACCCAACTCCGGGTTGTCCATTTATACCTGGTAGTTCGGTATCCACCGAGTAAGTGGCATATGCTCAAAACTTTCAACGCCAAGGATACAATTCTTACTCTCAAACTTATAACCCCAATTGGCGAAATCACCCAAACCTCTCTTATGGGAACAATCAAAATGTGCTAAATCTGATGCCACAATAGAAGAAATAAGGTTGGGAAGAGGCTATTACTAAGTTGGTGAACCATCAATTGCAATATCAAAAACGCAATGATGCCTCTTTGAAAAACTTGGAACATCAAGTGGGACAAATTGCCTAGCTTCTCTTCGAAAAGCAATAAGGGGCGATTCCTACTAACATCAAAACAAACACAAGAGAGAATGTACAAGCCATTACTACTAGAAGTGGGGTTCAATTGCCCGAAATTACGGTACTACGCCCAAAGGCTTAAGACAAGAAGGTACTAATTGAAGAAGACGAGGTTGTGCAAGAACCAAAGGCATCAACATCAAAGGCTCCAACACCAATCAAGACCTATGTACCTCCCTTTCCACAAAGGCTCCAAAAGCATAAATTGGATGTTCAATTTGGTAAATTTTTGGAGGTGTTCAAGAAGCTACACATAAACATTCTATTTGCTGATGCACTAGCTCAAATGTCGAGTTATGCCAAATCCATTAAGGATATTCTTTTAAACAAAAGGAAACTTGAAGAACATGAGACAGTGATATTAACGGAGGAGTGTATCACCATTCTTCAAAACAAAGTACCACAAAAAAATTAAAGATCCAGAGAGTTTTACTATTTCATGCACTATTGGTGATTTAAATTTTAGTAAAGCTTTGTGCGATCTTGGGGCTAGCATTAATTTAATGCCCTTGTCTACTTTCAGAAAATTGGGGATGGGAGAAGCTAAGGCCACCACCGTATCACTGCAATTGGTAGAATCGATCAATTAAATATCCTTGGGGTGTCATTGAGGATGTGTTGGTCAAAGTGGATAAGTTCATCTTTTCGGTTGATTTCATTATTCTTGACATGGATGAGGATCGTGATATCCTATCATTTTGGGACGACCATTTCTTGCCACCAGTTGAGCTCTGGTTGATGTGTAAAAGGGATAACTCATTTTGAGAGTGCAAGATGAACAAGTCACATTCAACATCATGAAAACCATCAAGTACCCATCGGAACCCGATTCATGTCTTCGAATGGATGTTATTGATCATATGGTTGCCAACTCTCTTTACGGGCTTTCTAAGGATCCACTTGAAACATTCCTTGTGCGTTCTTCAGATATCAAAGATGGGGACCCAAAAGTTGAGCGCATGGCACATTATTTGAGGGATATACCTTCTCGCTCTTACAAGAGGACACAACATTTTGAGGATTTGGAAAAGAACTCTTCACCACCGCTACCATATCTTCAACAAGCCCTCACACTTGAATTAAAGTCTCTTCCATCTCACTTGATGTATGCCTATTTGGGAGACACATCCACACTTCTGGTTATCATCTCCACTTCCTTAAGTGAGATGGAGGTAGAAAAGTTACTTAGATATTGGGAACATAAGGAGGCCATCAGGTGGACGATTGTAGATATTCGAAGAATTAGCCCTTCAATATGCATGCACAAAATCCTTATGGTGAACGATTTTAAGCCATCAGTAGAGCATCAAAAGCGATTGAATCCAAATATAAAAGAAGTGGTGAGAGCCGAGGTCGTAAAATGGCTTGATGCAGGCATTATCTATCTAATTTCGAATAGTCCATAGATGGGTTCCGTTCAAGTGGTGCCAAAGAAATGAGGTATCACGGTGGTGGAGAATGAACTTATACCTATGAAACTCGTCACTGGTTGGAGAGTATGCATTGATTACTGCAAGCTTAACAATGCTACTAGAAATGATCACTTCCCTCTTCCCTTCATTGATCAAATGCTTGAACGGTTGGTGGGGTATTCTCACTATTGCTTTTTAGATAGGTATGCGGGCTATAATCACATTCTAATAGTCCCAGAGGATCAAGAGAAAACTATATTTACATGCCCATACATATAGAAGGATGCCATTCGGCCTTTGCAACGCACTCGCTACTTTCTAACGGTCTATGATGGCTATCTTCTCTGCATGGTAGAAAGATGTATTGAGATCTTTGTGGATGATTTCTCAATGTTTGGAGCCTCATTTGATGGACATTTGAGAAATTTTGAGATGGTGCTAAAGAGATGTGAAGAGACTAACTTAGTGCTTAATTGGGAAAAACGTCATTTCATGGTCCAAAAAGGCATAGTTATTGGCCATCAGATTTTTCTTAAGGGGGTAGAGGTTGACAAGGCAAAAATTCAAATATTGAGAAATTACCTCCACCAACCTCGGTGAAGGGGATTAAAAGTTTTTTGGGACATGCTGATTTTTATAGGAGATTTATTAATGATTTCTCAAAGATCACAAAACTACTTTCCTCCTGCTTGAGAAGAACATTACTTTTAATTTTTCCCAAGAGTGTCTCTATGCTTTCAACACTCTTAAAGAGAAACTCATCACAGCTCCTATAATTGTAACTCCAGATTGGAGTCTTCCATTTGAGCTTATGTGCGACGCTAGCGATTATGCCGTTGGAACGGTTTTGGGGCAAATGAGAGATAAAATCTTGCATGTTATCTATTACACTAGCCGGACCTTGACCGATGCTCAATTGAACTATGATACTACTGAAAAGAAGATGCTTGCAGTGATATTCGCATTTGATAAGTTTCGGTCCTACCTGATTGGCTCCAAAGTGATTTTCTATACCGACCACTATGCCCTCAAGTATTTGTTGGCAAAGAAAGATGCCAAGCCAAGGTTGATTGGATGGGTACTCCTCTTGCAAGAATTCAACTTGAAAATTCAAGATAAAAAAGGGACTGAAAATGTTGTTGTCGATCATTTGCCTCGACTTGAGCAAATCGAAGAAATGGTGGATGGGAAGATAAATGAGGTATTCCCTGGATGGGAAGATAAATGAGGTATTCAAGATAAATGAGGTATTCCCTAGCTAGTGGCATAACTCCCTCGGGCCTTTCTTACCAATAAAGAAAGAGGTTCTTTGTCGATATCAAGCATTATTTTTGGAAAAGATCCTTTGTTGTTCAAACGGGGCCCATATCAAACTACTCGGAGTGCTAGAAGACGAAATGGAGCAAATACTTGAGTAGTGTCATTCCTCTCCGTATGGTGATCATTTTGACACCGTGAAAACTGCATCTAAGTTACTTCAATCTGGTTTATATTGGCTTACATTATTTAAGGATACTTACACACTTGTCTCCAAGTGCGATAGATGCCAACGAAGTGGTAATATCTCCAATCGCAATGAAATGCCGTTGAGTTCTGTATTGGATGTGGAGATTTTTTTATGTGTGTGGTATTGATTTTATGGGGCCATTTCCTTCTTCATTCTCGAATCAATACATATTGGTGGCGGTTGACTATGTGTCAAAGTGGGTAGAAGCGGTAGCTTTACCTACTAATGATATTCGAGTGGTAGTAAATTTTTTAAAGAAAAATATTTTATCTCGTTATGGCACCCCCCGAGCCATTATTAGTGATGGAGGTAAACAGTTTTGTCTTCGACTCACTGTTGATAAAATATAGAGTGAAGTATTGTGTGGCCACTCTCTATCATCCCCGAACTAGTGGCCAAGTTGAAATTTCGAATCGGGAGTTGAAGAGTACCTCGAGAAAAGATTGGTCCAAGAAATTGGATGATACATTATGGGCTTACCGTACTGCTTTCAAAACACCAATTGGTATGTCTCCATATCAGCTCTTATTTGGAAAACGTGTCACCTCCCAGTCGAACTCGAGCATCGGGCCTATTGGGCTATCAAAGCATTGAATTTTGATGAAAAATTAGCTGATGAGAAAAGATTGCTTCAATTGAATGAACTTTATGAACACTACCTCGAATTATATGAGAGTGCCTGGATCTATAAGGAAAAGACGAAGAAATTGCATGACAAACACATTGTGAAGCGGGAGTTCTTTGTTGGGCAACAAGTTCTTCTTTACAATTTTCGACTCCAATTGTTCCCTGAAAAGCCCCACTCAAGATGGTCGAGTCCTTTCACTATTGCTAAAATATTTCCACATGGAGCGGTTGAACTTCATCACGAAGAAAATGGGAACTTCAGGGTTAACGGGCAATGGTTGAAACCATACTTTGAAGGTGATTTTTCGAAAGAGAATTCATCCATTCCTCTTGTTTGATGGAAAGATTTTTGAATTGGTTGAACTAGGTTGTGAGTTGTGTATAAATTTTTGTCAATCATTTATTCTCTTCTATCTCACTTTACCACATTGTAAGATAAGTTTGGGGGTGGTCGAGCCGGTGAAGGATACTATCTAGAAGTGTGAGTCCATGCATGTTAAAAAAATATTTATGTGGAGTGTCTTTTGCCAAGTATAAGTTAGGTAATGACCATATGCTAGGAATCTAAGCCATGTTAAATTGTGCTCAAAAGAATGATATTGCACTTATTGAATCTTGGGTCTCACTTCGTAGCCTTTTGACTCGAGTTATTAACTCCGTTGGGGTATCTCAAAACCCAATACCCTTTGGTCTAAACAACCGGAGAGCTATCGACTTAAAGCTCGCTACAAGGGTCAAGAAGAAAGTTTAAGGGAGTGAGGTAAAACATGAGATTTGACTTTAAAAAACTGTTATTGTGCAATTGTATTTAATATTTGGGCTTAGATAACTAGTGGGTCTGAATCGCTTAGTATAAGCTTGAATGTGGAAGCACTCATTAGTGGAAAATTATCATATGACTAGATGTTGAGATTGCTGGTTAGACCTAACTGAACTAGAGCCAAGTATTTTCTTAGCATGTGGAGTGGTATAGTAGAATTCCACACCTTGACCTTCCCCCACATAGGATAAGAGGAAAGAAATGCATATTTGTAACCTAAAATACAAATTTCCAACAAATTTTAAATCGCTTAAAACGCATATTTGTAACCTAAAATACTGAATCAAACGTTAAAAAAACGACTAAACTTAATAGGTTTGATAGGCTTTTATCAATATAGAGATATTGTGGATAAACTTAATCGATTAGGGTTAATTTCACTCGAGAAAGATGATTAACTAAATTTGGAGAATAGAGTCTAACATTGTATTTTGGTGATTTGCATTTCCGCATTATTGTTGAGATATTAATGAAATGAAGGTTAAGCGAAGTCGTAAATTTCAAACCATTTGAAATCTAAAAATCCTACAACTTTCGCAAATTTTAGTTTAAAGTTAAATCATTTTATTTTCAATTCTAATTTCAAAGAGTTTAATTGTGTGTGTCTTTATCGTTAAAATGAATCAATTCTCTTATAATTGGAAGAAACACTCTTCGAGGGATCGGCTCGGACGCAAAAATTCCATTTTACTACTTGATAGCGACCATGTGCACTTGCGGTGTATATTTTTAGTGAATAGCTAGAGCATTATTTTTCTTTCTTTCTTTTTTCAAGGTGCCACGACCTGATGCCCAGACACCCCGACTCTATCCCAAGTGCTTCAAAACACTAATTCATCAATTCCAAAAGTCCTTAATTCAATGATGTTGACCTATGGTTGATTTCATCCTCAATGTTTTGATTATAACAAATAATATTAATATTGTTTCTAACAATTGACTTTGAGTGATGATAGTTCAATGTTCAAATCTATCGAGTATTGCCAAAATCAACACATCATAAATCAGATTCGAAATAAATAGCAAAGTGAAAGTTAAGCATTCAAGTCAAATTATTCGAGACGAGTGCTTAAAAGATCAAAATCCAGACTATCAAATCGGGCTCATGAAGAAGGTCAAGATCGAAGTCAAGCTTAAAAACAAATGTCAAGAAAGATCAATATCAAGAGTTTAAGGGCCGACGGAAAGAATTTCGAAGCAAGATCAAATACTAGACTTTTGAGATCATGTGTAAAAGTATAACACTTTGATCTTTAGTAATGAATGATAATAGCTCAAAAATTATTTTGTACACAAAGTTATTTTCATATCACTTGCATAAAATATTTTTGAGCAAAAGTAAGATTAATTTTTCAAAGTGATACTTGAACTTAGATTACATCTTTAAAAATAAAAAAAACGGTCAAAATCAACTATCAATGGTCAATCAGACGTTCGATTGACCATCCGAACGTCTCGATAAACCGAACCATCCGGACAAGGCGTCTGGTTTGACAGAAATGATTTATGTCCATCCGGACGTCCGAATACGTCTGGTTCATCCTCAACGGTCATTTTTTTTACCGTTCTAACTTATTCAAACGGCTAGTATTTTAGACCATCCTGACGTCCGGATGCCTTGGATGGACAGAGTTTTTGGCCGGTTTGAGTACTATAAATACATCATTCATTCTTCACTTGAAATAACTATTTCTTGAGCATTAAAGTGAAATTTTTATTGATCTCAACTACCTTATTTCCAATCCTTAGAAGATCAAAAATATTTAATCTTTGAAAAACTTTTGATTGATTTTATCTTTGAAAATTATTTCTTTCATCAAAGTTTTTCATTTCTCTTTGTACTTAACTTATTTATATCTATCTTAAAAGAAAAATATATTTTTGAAGAAGTTCTTGACATTTACATTGTATAAACTCGTCTACTTCTTCATATTGAAACTTTGATTGATTGAATCAAACTTGAAAATTCAATTTTATTCTCAAAGTTTCTCATTTTTCTCTTACCACTTAATTTATTATAATCATTCATTAAAAGAGATATTTTTGAACCTACATTGTATTTATTTCTTCATCTTCTCATTGAAACACTTTGATTGATTGAATCTAAGTTTTGATTAGCATATTCATCAAAGTTTTTCTAACTTAACACTTTAACTTCATTCATTGCTATCTATTAAAATGTTAGTTTACATCTCTTCTTGTACTCAACTTTGAATTTATCATTCATTAAGAAGAAAAGATTTCATTTGTAAAATTTATTTGAATTGTGGGTCGTGTTGAAGTCACTTAAAGATCAACATTGTATAAGGATCGATACTCCTTGTTGTAAGTCATTGTGTGGGTCATATTGAGGTCCCGTAAAGTTCAATAGTGTGGTTCGTGTTGAGGTCCCGGAAAACTCAACATTTGTAAAAGAATTGGTGCTCCTTGCTTGTAAGTCACCGGAAGCGTTATAAAGGGTTGGATTGCACCATAAGTCAATTAACATAGTGAAAAATGTCTTGCTCGTGTCGGAGAGCTTGGTAACGGGGGACGTAGATCATTGCATTGGATCGAACCTCCATAACTATATCGTTTGCACTCTCTATGGCTTTTACTTAACGCTTTTATCTTGTGCAAATTACATTGTTTAATTTATTTACACTTATTATTTGATTGATGCACTTGCTTGAACTTGCTTACGATTATTAAATTGTCAACTTGTTTTTAACTTACGTGATTCTAGTTAATTATTCAAAAAAGTTTTAAAAATCAATTCACCTCCTCTTGGTTTGCCAATCTTGGGCTTTCAATTGGTATCAGAGTAAGGTGTTCAGTTTAAAAGATTTCACAATCTTGAGTAATGGCTAACCACATCTTTCATAATCTAGATGGGTATTCTACAAATCGTCCTCCTTTATTTGATGGTACTCATTATAATTATTGGAAGACCAGAATGACGATATTTATTCAATCAATAGATTATAATATTTGGGAAGTTATTGAATTTGGTCCCTATGTGCCTAAAAAGTTATTAAAGAGTATGGTAATCGGATCAAATAATTTCTAAACCTAGAGATGAATATAACGAAGAGGATAAAATAAAATTGTCTTTAAATGCTATAGCCAAAAATCTACTCTATTGTGCTTTAGATAGAAATGAATTTAATCGTATTGGCACATGTGATTCGGCTTATTATATTTGTCATACTTTAGAAATTACTCATGTTGGAACTAACAAAGTAAAAGAAACTAAGATAAATCTCTTAGTTAAAGATTTTGAAAATTTCTTCATGAAAGAATGAACATATTATTGACATGATTACTTGCTTTGCCAATATTGTTAATAGTCTCAAAGGCTTTAATCGTAAATTTACTAATGTGAGCTTGTAAGTAAAATGCTTAGATCACTCTCGAAAGAGTGGAGCCCATTGAGAATGTTGATATAAAATATCAAAGATATCAACACATATACATTATAAGAGCTCTATGGAATATTGATGACATATGAGCTAAATCGTACCAAAACAAAGGAGAAAACGTTGAAAAGCAAAGAAGAGAAAAAACACCAACTTGCTTTTAAATCTATAGTTGATGAAGGCATTTCAAGTGAAGATGATGATCGTGATGAAGATGAGAGTCAAGAAAAAATCATCAACATGTGCTTCATGACAGACAATCAATGATGAGATAAACCCTATTGAAAAACTCTCTTATGATAATTTATCTTCTTCTTATGATGAGATGTTAGAAGAATTTGAAAAACTCATCCTTAGTCACTTTATTCTTAAAAAGAAACATCAATAACTAAATAGTGAAATTGAGAAAATTTTGGAAACCAAAAAGGAAAATATTGACTATGATTTATTATATAAAGAAAATTGCTCTTTAAAGAAAAATGTAGAAGATTTGACAAAAATTGTTTTTAAATTCACCCAAAGAAAGAAAAATTTTGATTTAATACTTGGTAATAAAAAATGTGTTTTTAACAAAGGAGACATTGGATATAAACCATATTTGAAACAAAAATCTTTAGGAAATATGTTTGCTAATTCGTCCACTCCCTCTATTTCAAATGTCACATGTAATTTTTGCAATAAAAATGAACATGTAACTTTTTATTGTTTTATCAAAAAGAGATTGCATTTTGAAAGCAAATACAAGTGGATTCAAAAATTCACTAACACTAACTATCAAGGACCCGATGATGTATGTGTATCAAAAACAAAAAATCGAATTATTTTTGTAGGTTCCAAGGAACATAGAGAGCAAATGGACCTTAGATAATGATTGCTCAAAGTACATGACCGGAAATCAAGTTTTATTGTCAAGTTTCAAAATAAAGGATAGCAGTTATGATACTTTTGGAGATAATGCGAAAAGAAATCAATGACATTGAAATTATTGGTAATCATTCATCTCCCTTTATTGAAAATGTTCTCTTAGTAGATAATCTTAAACGTAATCTACTTAGTTTTAGTTAATTGTGTGACGAATATTATTATATCAAATTTGATTCTTCTAAGTGCATTATTGAGGATACTACATCTAAAGATGTGATGCTTATAGGAAGCTGAAGTAAGAATGTTTATGTTATAAACGTTAAGTTTGAATGTGGAGAAAAGTGTTTATCAAGTTTAAAATAAGCTACTTGATCGTGGGATAGAAGATTATGTCATATTTGCATGAACCGACTTTCAAATATTTTCAAATATTGTTTTGTTAAAGGTATGTCATACTTGAGATTTAAGAAAGAGAAAATTTATGATGCATGTGATTTTGGAAAACAAGTGAAAAGTTCTTTTTTCACATGAATCATATTGGACCATCTACAATCATAAGCTCAAATGCTAAGCATTATGCTTTCATCGTTGTTAATGACCTTTCTAAGATTCACTTTAATCCTTTTTTTAAACCTAAATCATGAAACTTTGTAAAAAGGTTCAAATGAAAATATTGCATTTAATGATTTTAGTAAAAATTTATGGCTATGAACATAATTTTTCGGCTCCTAGAACTCTTCAACAAAACGGTGTAGTAAAAGAAAGAATCGCATATTACAAGAAATGATTAGAATCAAGCTAAATGAAAATAGCATGACAAATATTTTTGGGCCGAAGTCGTTGACACTACTTGCTATATTTTTTTATAGAGTTTTGATTAGTTGAAAGAAAACACAAAGCCTTCCTATGAGTTTTGGAAAAATAGAATTTCAAATATCGGTTATTTAAAATTTTTGGTTGCAAATGCTTCATTTTGAATATAAAATAAAATTTTGAAAAATTTAATTCAAAATCCGATATTGGAATATTTCTAGATTTTTTATTGACTAACAAAGCTTATAGAGTCTTTTACAAAAGAACTCTAGTCGTTGAAGAATTCATGTATATATTGATGAAACTAATTCTTTTGATCAATAGAAAGTTATTGATAATGTTATAGATTTGGAGATTCTTTTTGAGCAAATTAAATTCTAAATCAAAATAAGAAAGATCCTAAAGATATTGAAGATCCACATGAGGAAGAAGCAAATGCGCAACAAGATGTAGAAGAATATTCCAAAGAACAAAGTGGTTAATCTCTACCTAAAGCATGGAGCCAAATAAAATACATCACGAAAATGCTCAATAAGTTTGAAATAGAAGAGTTGAAATCAATGAACTCTCCAATGAGCTATCAATCAACCAGATGATCAAGGTTTTTACATAGACATAACAAAATATCGAGGTATGATCGGATCTCTCCTTTATTTAATCGCAAGTAGACTCGATATTATGTTTAGTGTGTAATTATGTGATATATTTCAACACAATACTCAAGAATCACACTTTATTGCCATAAAACGAATTTTAGATACATTAATGGCATTAGGACATTACGTCTATGGTATTCTAATAGCACCGAAATGTGGGATATTGTATTAGAATTTGTGAATAAGGAAATCAATTAACCAATATTCTCATTTAACCTTCAACACTTAATAGATTTTTCAGATATTCAAAGAGGTTTGAGAATTATCGATGAATTTGAAGTATGTGACTAAATTGAATTCATACTAAATGCTCCCATATGATTCTAGGTGCATAGTTGGTTGGAATTTATAGAATTTTTATTCAAATGATTTTGCTTTTGTCATTTGCATCACTACTATGATTAATATTTTACTATAAAGTGATGCTTATTCTTTTCTTAAATTTGTATACATTTAACATTTTTTGCTTAATTGAGGGGAAATATATCATTCTCTTATGGTTGATTTAAAGTTTTGATCTTATATACAATAATATTCCTCTCATATGTGCTATCATTTTGCTTATGCTAGGAGGAGAAACAGAGTAAGATAAATTTTGAAAAGTATTAAAAATGGGAATCTTTTATTGTTTCCTATAATCGTCTTTTGATATTAAATGCTATACTTTTTTTGCTTATGTCAAAAAGGGAAAATAAAGAGAGATGATTATATATGCTTTGAAATAATATGCTTTGAATATATAATTATTGATTTGTAAAAGATAGGTGAAATATGAATTGCATGATAAATTTATAATATATATATTCCTTTATCAATATGATATCACTACATTTTTATGTTATGGTTGACTTTCTTCTTGTATTTCTTTTTGCCTATGTCAAAAGGGGAAAGATAGATTAGATGATTATGCATGATAGAGGGATGTTGACAGGGGGAATATATGTATGCAACTTTATTCTTTATCAATTTGTTTAATTTGTACATTGCAAATCATCTTGTTTGTCATAATAAAAAATGGAGAAATTGTTGACATATGGTTGATTTCATCCTCAATATTTTGATTATAACAAATAAAATTAATATTGTTTCTAACAATTGATTTTGAGTGATGATAGTTCAATGTTAAAATTTATCGAGTATTGCCAAAATCAACACATCATAAATCGGATTCGAAATAAATAGTAAAGTGAAAGTTAAGCATTCAAGTCAAATCATTCGAGACGGGAGCTTAAAAGATCAAAATCAAGACTATCAAATCAGGCTCATGAAAAAGGTCAAAATCGAAGTCAAGCTTAAAGCCAAACATCAAAAGAGATCAATATCAAGAGTTTAAGAGCCGACGGAAAGAAATTTTGAAATAAGATCAAAGACTAGACTTTTGAGATCATGGGTAAATGTATAACACTTTGATCTTTAGTAATGAATGACAATAACTCAAAAATTATTTTGTGCACAAAGTTAATTTCATTTCACTTGCATAAAATATTTTTGATCAAAAGTAACATTGATTTTTTAAAATGATACTTGAACTTAGATCAAATCTTTAAAAATAAAATTTAAAAAAAATGGTCAAAGTTAACGGTCAACGGTCAATCGAACGTCCGGTTAACCATCTGAACGTCCGATTCATCCTCAACGGTCATTTTTTTTATCGTTCTAACTTATTCAAACGGCTAGTATTTTAGACCATCATGACGTCCGGTTGGACAAAGTTTTTAGCCGGTTTGAATGATAAAAATACCTCATTCATTCTTCACTTGAAATAACTTTTTCTTGAGCATTAAAGTGAAGTTTTTATTGATCTCAACTACCTTATTTCCAATCCTTAGAAGATCAAAAGTATTTAATCTTTGAAAAAGTTTTGATTGATTTTATCTTTGAAAATCATTTCTCTCATTAAAGTTTTTCATTTTTCTTTGTGCTTAACTTATTTACATATTTCTTAAAAGAGAAATATATTTTTGAAGAAGTTCTTGGTATTTACATTGTATAAATTCTTCTACTTCTTCATATTGAAACTTTGATTGATTGAATCAAACTTGAAAAATCAATCTTATTCATCAAAGTTTCTCATTTTTCTCTTATCACTTAATTTATTATAATCGTTCTTTAAAAGAGAAATTTGTGAACCTACATTGTATTTATTTTTTCATCTTCTCATTGAAACATTTTGATTGATTGAATCTAAGTTTTGATTATCATATTCATAAAAAAATTTCTAACTTAACACTTGAGCTTCATTCATTGCTATCTATTAAAGTGTTAGCATACCTCTCTTCTTGTACTCAACTTTGAATTTATCATTCATTAAGAAGAAAAGATTTCATAATATGATCCGGGATAGGCAGTCACTTGGGTCGATTTTTGGAATCCAAATTGAAGAAGTTGACAAGCTAAAGTTCAAGTTTTGTGAAAGGTTCGGGAGCCAAAACGAGTTGGATTCAAGGTTTGAAAGACATTTGGAAAGAAAACGACCAACGTGGACGAAAATGGCCATAACTTTTAGCTCGGTTGTCGAATTTTCACCTATGAATATATTCTGAAAATGGCACAAAATTTTGCACAAGGCTACGTGAGCTCATGACACTTTTGGGCTTGTGATCACACAGAAACAGGCTGAGGACAATTTGCTGAGAATTTTAATTTTACCCGAATTTCCTTATTTTGTTAGAATTTTAGTTTAGGTAAGATTCTTGTAATCTTTAAAGTGATATTTTCATTTTTTTATATTTTCCTAAGTTTAGTATAAATAGAAAACTTGTTTTCATTGTGAAGAAGAACCTTTTTAATATAATGAAATATTGAGATTTTCTCTCTTTTTGTTCTTGATTGAACATGTCCTAAACTTATCAAATATTGTTATATTTATGGCGTTCAACTCTTAGAACTTATCAAAGGATTAGACACTCTTTGTGGCGTTCACAAATCGAGGTTCATTGGTTTTGTAATCAAGAGGTCATTCAAACTTTGTTTTGGTTTGATTGTTTGACTCAATAATTTGCAACCTGAATTTTGGTTTTCCTAGCTTTTTCAATTAATTCTATGAGTTCCACGCTGATCCCGAACCCGGGTTCGCGTCATTTGGTATCAGAGTTTGGGCTTCAGATTCAGGTTATATATTTTCTTTTGTTTTGTTCTTGTGTCCAGTAATATTTTTGAATTTTAGATCCAGAAAATTTCGAAAAAGAGTCAAAAGTTGTTTTTGGGCTAATTTAGTATCCAAATTAACTCTTGTTTCTTTTGTCAGTTTCGTAATTGATTTTCGAGTTTACCAAAAAAATAAATAAATAAAATACTGTTCATCCATATGGTACTGTTGTCCGAATTTTTTTTCGATTTATTTGGGGAAGTTGACACTATCATATTATCTATCCAAAATCCATTTATATTCATTCCAATACAAAAAAAAAAAAAAAAAAAAAATTCAAGAACCACTTTCTTAAATTTAAATATCATTCATCCAATTGTCCAATTCTTTTCTTGAGTCTTCTTGATTACGCCTTCGTAAATGATAGATTATGATTAAAGATTTATTTTTCAAACTTGGTGTTTTGTGGGTAGTACGGTATGCAGTTTGGCTATTGATAAGGAGTACATATCAGACTTGGCTAGTATCACGATAGTGCAAAAATTGGGATTACGTTTGTAACAACACCCTAGGCCCTATAGGATGACTTTGTTGAAAGAGTGTGGGAAAGTAGATGTGACCAAATGAGTTTTATTGAATGTCACCATTGGGAGATATAGTGATGAAGTTTGGTGTGATGTAGTTTCATTAAGATCCTCTCATATCTTGTTTGGACGACCTTGGAGGTATGAGAGGAAGGTTATTTATGATATGGAGATGAACATATATATGTTTCTTTGGGATGGGGTAAAAATCACTCTAACTGGGTTGACATTAGAACAATCATTTGCAGACTGATGGAAGGTGAGAGGTGAAGCAGAATGGAAAAAGCAAAAGATGGAGTTGACCACACTTAAGGAGAACACCGAAGTTGAATTGCAGGAGGAGTCCAAAAATAGGGAAGTTGAGATGAATGATGATGGATTGAAAAATGCAGTTGATGTTGGGGAAAGTGAATCAATTAAAGAGGAACATGAGTAGGCTGGTAATGCAGTTAATATTGGGGAGAGTTGACCAATTAAAGAGGATGAGCATGAGCAGTCGGGTATGAGAGTTGTAGAGATTGTTCAGCAATAGAGTGAGAAAATAATAGAAGAATATGTTGAGCAAATTGTTGAAAATATTGTGGGGAATGAAGATCAGAGTTTTATTGTTAAGCATGATATGGTGGAGACGATGCATTATGAGTACGAAGACCCATATCTTATTGAGAGAGAAGTTAACAAATTCAACCGTATTTTGCTTAATTCCTTCTTTCAGGTTGATCATTATACGTGGGAGTTCATACAACAACATCTATGACTGATTGTGTTTGTGCTGCAATATATCCATAACTACAAAATGAATGGGTACCGTGTATTGATCATATGCCATGGAGGAAAGAATTTTCCATTTGATCCAGGTGGTGCAGTGATGAGTTGTATAGCAGACTGATTATCCCTTATGCGATCACAAAGCAAGGACTCGGGACGAATCCTTTTCGAAGAGAGAGTGGATGATATGATTCGGAATAGGTAATCATTTGGTCAAGTTTTGGAGTCCAAATTGAAGAAGATGACAAGCCAAAGTTCAAGTTTTATGAAGGGCTCAGGAGCCGAAACGAGTTGGATTCAAGGTTTGGAAGACATTTGGAAAGAAAACGGGCAGCATAGACGAAAACGACCATAACTTTCAACTCGGTTTGTCGGATTTTCGCCCATGAGTACATTATGAAAATGGCATGAAATTCTGCACAAGGCTACGTGGGTTCATGGTACTTTTGGGCTTGCGATCGCACAGAAATAGGTCGAGAACAATATGCCGAGAATTTTAATTTTACGCAAATTTCTTTATTTTGTTAGAATTTTAGTTTATGTAAGATTCTTGTAGTCTTTAAAGTGATATTTTCGTTTTTTTTCATATTTTCCTAGGTTTAGTATAAATAGGAAACTTTATTTCATTGTAAAGAAGAACTTTTTTGACATAATGAAATATTGAGATTTTCTCTTTTTGTTCTTGATTGAACATGTACCGAACTTATCAAATATTGTTATATTTGTGACATTCAACCCTTAGAATTTATCAAAGGATTATATACCCTTTGTGGCATTCACAAATCAAGATTCATTGGTTTTGTAATCAAGAGGTCATTCAAACTTTGTTTTTGTTTGGTTGCTTGGTTCAATAATTGTGGGTCGAGATTCTACCGTCTACAACCTGAATTTAAGCATTCCCAGCGTTTTTAATTAATTTCGCGAGTTCTACGTTGATCCTGAACCCGGGTTCGCGTCATTTGATATCAGAGATTGGACTTCAGATTCAGGCTCTATCTTTTCATTTGTTTTGAGTCTTTTGTTTTGCCACTTTCCTTAGCCTAACTCGCACCATTATTAAAAAATATCGTGCTTAGCTTATGTTTTGTGCTTATTTGGCAAAAATAAAAATAAAAATTAATTAGTGACCATCTAATTAAAATTAAATTAATTAGTGACCCACCAATTAAATTAAAATAAATCAAGATCAATCAGTGACCCAAATGTAGTGACACTATAGTCATCTGCTTCTTCTCTCTTGCTAGAAAAATTGATTACTATCATCATTTTGAGATCAATTCAGGGTTCTTTTCAAACTTCCAACAGGTAAGTGTTGGAGTTAATGATTTAATATATACGATTTAAATGTGTGAATTGAAAAAGTTTTCAATAGGTGCATCAATTGAATGCGACTATTGAAGTGTAAAAAGGTGCATAACGAAAAGTCATTGTAACGATGAAGTTCAAATGATCAGCCACTTTCAACTAACGCAACAGAAAGTAAACGTGCAAAAACAATAAGAAAAATATAAAGAACAAAAGATTTTTCATCCTAAAGTAAGAGGTTCAGAACTGGAGTTCCTAATCCCCTTTTGAATTTTCGCCAACCGGAAGGAATCACTATATTAATCGGAACCAAACACTGTTCAGAATACACCAGGCACTCAGACGAAATCATCCAAGATTACGTCAAAGAAGGAAACACCCTCAAACTAATCGAAACAACAATCTACTCAAGGATACAACAATAACCTTTTACAAATCAGTCAAGATCTATACAAGAGACTATATAGATTATTGATCTAAAAGAAGGCTTCCAATTTTTCAAAGTGCAGAACAAAGAAGACGAGAGAGTACATAGAACACAAAGAAAGTTCGAGAGAATGAACAACCAATCCATTAAACTCAAACTATAGTATATGAGAAGTCTCTAGATGGTCTCCATCCAACAGTCATTGGGGCGACTCTTGGCGACATCTCATTCGTCCAACTATTAGTAAAAACGCATAAGGAAAACACCCTTATAACCGGATGAAAACAGAAGTCGCCAAGTTATCTAGTAACAACAATCCAGTCCAACAAGAAATAATCCAACAAGCAAACAAACAGATAGACCCAACTCAATAATACAATCAGGTTCCAACAACATCATCATTGTGCTATTTCTCCACAATCTCTACCTTGGTACAATGATTCCAGTTCATCTATAGTTAGAGGCAGATTAAGAGGGGGGGTTAGGCTAGGCTATAGCCCAGCCTTGCCCCAGCCCAAAAGCAAATTGGCTTGTAAAAAAATAGAATATTTAGCGCAAATTTATGGTGAAAATAAAAAAGAATAAAAATTTAGTCTAGTCAAAAAATTAATTTTAGCCAAACTAACTTTATTCTCAATACAAACTCAATGTTCAATTATTCAAATTTAGTTTAAGACTCTACAACAATTACATATTTATTTTATTCATATTCACGTTGCATAAATAACTCGTTATTCATACACAAATATATATAACTAAGTTTAAAGAGTTCACTTATAATCAAATTAGTTTATTATATAACAAATAATTTTTATTGATTAAAGATAAATGACTAATTTAAATAATATGTAAGTTCAGTGACCGTTTGTGAAATTAACCCATTTTTCATATATTACTTATTTATACTTGTGCGTTAAGAATTTATTTATTTCAAACATGAAATGGATGTTATTATCAAAATAAGTAATATGTTATACATTTAATTTTATTAGTTAAAAATATATTTGTTAGAATTTTGTTATAAGTTTCCAAAAATATATCTCGACATACATTATTACGAGTGTCATGAATTTAACCTTTTAAATTAAATATGGTGTGATATAAAGTATCTTTTATGGTTGAGATCATCGGGAAAAAGAAAAATTCAGCCCACCATAACATATCCTTCTGGCTCCGCTCCTATCTATAGTGATTTCTCCATCATGGAATCATTTGCTCTTATTCCTAACACACAAATCAGCAAGTGTTATTGTTCAACTAGTTTAAATAGTCCAAAAACTTATTTAAAGACAGCACTTTGGTACCAATATCAACAAGGTTAAAATAAGTAGAAACTTTCTCAAATTTTACAACACCTTGTGAGATAAAATCTCTAATAAAATGAAAGTTCACATCAACATGTTTTGATCTATTATGCAAAACATGATTTATACTCAAATAAATGGCATATCAGCTATCAGAATACAAAACAATATCTTTAACAAAACCAAATACATTTAAGAGTCATTTTAGCCAAATTCTCTATTTTATAGCATCTGTTGCAGCAATATATTCAGATTTAGTTGAAGATAATGCAACAACTTTTTGTAATTGTGATTTCCAACTTATGCAAGAATTGTACAAAGTATAGACATAAGCAGAAGTTGATTTCCTATTGTCTCTATCACCTGCATAGTTAGAATCAGTGTAACCTCTCAAGATAAAACCTTCAGATTGTTTCTTATATTGAATTCCCAAGTCACAAGTTCCCTTAATGCATATAAGAAGTCATTTCATTGCTTTCCAATGAGCTTCACCTGAATTTGACATATATTTGCCCAATACACTTATTGAGAATGCCAAATTATGTCTAGAACAAACCATTAGATACATAACAGGCACAACTGCATTAGAATATGGCACTCTTTCCATTCTTTTGAACTCATCTTCAGATTTAGGACATTGATCCTTTGAAAGTTTAAAATGATTTGTTAAAGGTAAACTCATACTTTTAGCATCAAATATAGAAATTTTTTTCCAACAATTCCAAAACATAAGATTTTTGACATAGACTAAGTGTGTCTTGCCTTCTATTCCTTTTAATTTCAATATCCAAAATTCTTCTAACAGGACCTAAGTTCTTCATTTCAAATTTGGATTTCAATGTTTTTAATTAACTCTATTTCATTTATGTCATGGCTAACTAAGAGCATATCATCAACATAAAGAAAAAGATAGAGTGAATTTTCACCATCACTTTTTTTGCAATAAAGACGGGTATCAAAATTACTTCTTTTAAAACAAAGTCCAAGCACAAAAATATCAAACCTCTTGTATCATTGTCTTGGAGTTTGTTTTAAACTATATAAGGACTTTTTAAGAAGGAATACTAAGTCAGAATTTTTGTTTATTTTAAAACCTTTTGGTTATTTCATGTAAATAGTTTCATCAAAATCTCTATTTAAAAGGACAGTTTTAACATCTAATTGATTCAGTTCCCAATTAAACTGAGCTGTTAAGGCTAATATTACTCTAATGATTGTAAATTTTACAGTTGGTAAAAAAATTTCATTGAAATCTATTCCCTCATTTGGAGTAAAACCTTTAGCCACTAGTCTAACTTTGTATCTAATGTCATTGTCATTTTGTTCCCCCTTTTTATCTTAAAGATCCATTTACAATCAATAACCCTTTTTCCCTCAGATCTTTTAGTATAAATTCACGTCTTATCCCTTTTAAGAGATTCCATTTCATCTTGCTTTGCTTCAAGCCAATGCTTGAAATATTTGCTACTCATAGCCTCATTAAAAAATATTGGTTCATTTTCAATGAACCCTTGGACAGTAAGCAAAGACACTTCATCATCAAATCTCACAGGTGGTCTCACTTGTCTTTTTGGCCTATCTCGAGCAAGTTGATAATCATCTAAAAATTGATTTGTTTCCAAATGAGTTTCAGATTGTTCAAACTCATCATTACTATGAGTTTCAACATCAACATTTCCAGTCTGAAAATTAGGAGGTTGATTATCAACCTCAATTTTAGTCTCTTCTCTATACTCTCAGTCTAACTTAAAGGTCTAAAGTTATTATCATTTTTCAAACAAGGTAGATCATCTCCATTCAACATAACATTTTTGCTTATAATTATCTTATATCCTTTGGTTTTCCTTACCCCACAGCCTATACCATTGTACCCCTACACAATAACCCAAGAATACACACTTAAGTGGTCTAGGATCCAATTTCCCTTCAAATTGATGTGCAAAGGCTACACATCCAAAGACTTTTAAATTGCTAAGGTCAACAGGTTTTCCATTCCACATTTATTTAGGAGTTTTAAAATGTATAACACTAGCAGGGCTTCTATTAATAAGATAACTAGCAGTTTTTGCAGCTTCCCCCCAAAATAGCTTGGGAAGACCAGAACTTAAAAGCATGCATCTAACTTTTTCAAGTATAATTCTATTCATTCTTTTAGTCAAGTCAATCTGTTGTGGAGTGTGTGTAACAGTTCTGTGTCTCAATATACCATGTAGTTTACACAACTCATCAAACTCATAATTGCAAAATTCAAGGCCATTGTCAGTTTTTAACACTTTAGTCCTTTTATCAGTTTGGTTTTTAATCAAAGTTCTCCAATCTTTAAAAGCAACAAAAGTAGCAGATTTAGATTTTAAAAGAAAAATCCATTTTTTCTAGAAAAATCATCAATGACCAATAAGAAGTATTTAAAACTTGTATGAGTAGGCACAAAAGTTGGTCCCCAAAAATCAGCATGCAAGTATTGACACAGATTTATGCATTCTTGGTAAAAATGGTAATCTATTATGCTTTCCTAGAATGCAATAATCATAAAAAATGAGTTTTTCAATGTTATCTTTATCAAATGCACCTTGTTTTTTTTTTTTTAAATCTGCAACCATTTTTCACAATATGATTCAATCTCTTGTGCCATATTTGTGACTTATCATTTGAAACAGAAATTGCTGCTGAAGTGGAGTAAAAAATGTTTTGTGTTTGCAAAATGTAAAGTTCATGTCTCTTGGGAGCTTCAACAATTAAGTTAGAGTCTCTTAAGATTCTAATGTATCATTTATTAATCATAATGTCATAGTTTAGGTCATCTAAAACACCTAAAGAGATTAGATTTCTTTTAAGGTCAGGAACATACCTAGTCTTTTCTAGGACTAGAACATTATTATCATTTACTCTTAAAGTGATAGTTCTTATTCCATTGACTTGACATGACATATGATTATCTATTAAGACTTGACCACCATTTACATTTTCAAAATCAGCAAACCACTCTTTATTAGGACACATATGAAAAGTACATCCTGAGTCAAGAATCCATTATTAAGTAGGTTGATAGGTAATAACAACATAAACATCATCAATATTTGCTCGATTGTTGCAGGCTAAAGCTGCATCACCATCAATTTTAGACTTATTTCTATTATCACCAAGTCTTTTAGGATAATCTTTGATAAAATGACCTTCCTCTCGACAAGTAAAAACACTTTTTACCTTTAATCTTCAATTTATCTTTCTGATTTCCTTTCTTCTCATGTCCTAATTTCTTATTGAAGTTACTATTCTTGGGATCAAACTTAGACTTCAACATTAGATTCATACCACCAACAGAATCTTTCCTTTCAAATTTTAACCATAACGTTCTTAAGACATTAATAATCACATTAGTAGCTAGAGTTTTCCTACCATATGCAATTGCATTTTTAACATCTTTATATTTATCACCAATTGAATTCAATAAAATCACAACCAGCTGTCCACTTGAGAGTTTATCATCACGTTTGGCTAGGTCATAGGATAATCTATTAAGGGTGTGTTTGAGCCATATTATTTTGGAAGAATGTATTCTGAAATAGTAGATTGATGGAGAATGTATGGTTGAAAAAGAAGGAAAAGTTATTGATATGATGGAAAATATTATTTTATTGAACAATGTGTGGTTAAAAATGAGTAGAAAAATGAAAACAAAAATGTTAATGTGTACCGAATAGGGGCTTAAATCTATCAATGTTAGTTTCAAGATCAAGAGATGGGTTCAGTTTAAAATCAAAAAACTATTTGAAAAGATAAACCTTATTAGGCATGGTTTTATACAAATAAGTGGTTTCTAATTTTTTTTCCACAATTCAGCAGTAGTCTTTGTTTATCCAACCTTTCTAAGCACATCGTCACAAATGTAGAAATATAAAACTCCAAACAGTTTCATCTTGTTCAGTAACTTTACTTGATTCAAGATCAGTTGGCTATGATTCATCAATAGCTTTTGCACATTTTTGTTGAAGTAAAAGGGCTCTCATTTTCTGGCGCTAGAGAGTAAAGTCTCATTTATCATTAAAAACTTTCAATTCAAATTTTGAAGAAGGCATAATAAAATTTGAACAAAAGGTTAAAGAATGCATATCATGTAGAGCACGCTAGAGGTATGTACAACAAGTAATAATTCAAATATCAACACTCAAGAGACAAAACTGAATTATACAGAGACTGTAGAGTTGTATATACAATGTTCAAAATTTCACAAAGTTAATTCCACGAAAGATAGTTGCAAAGCACTTCTTAAAACACAAGAACTAGTAAAAATTATCACAGTTTGCAATATACAAAATTAAAGAACATATGCAGAAGTTTTATATCAAAGTCCTTGACTCAAAATCAAGACAATCCTCAGATTCCAGACAACTCTTATAGTTTTTAGACAAAGAAATTGTCAAGAAGAGTCCCAGACCAAAGTTTTCAAAAAACGTTTTGCAAGAAGACTTTAAAGCATAAGCAACAAATTTTTACAATAAGCACATGTTTGGTACACATTGAAATTTTCATTTTCATCTCATTTTCAACCACACGTTCTTCAACAAAATAATATTTTCCATAACATCAATAATTTTTCCTTCTTTTTCAACCACACATTCTCCATCAATCCACTATTTCAGAATATATTCTTCCAAAATAATGTGGCTCAAACACACCCTAAATGTGAAATCGGAACGAACTCACCAAATCCCTATAGGGTTTGAGGAAATAAAGTACAAATTGAATCAGGAGTAACACTTTAAGATCTGCACATATCGAAGCCAAGAACCACTGCATGAACACTCTAATACCACTGTAACAATGAAGTTCAAATGATTAGCCACTTTCAACTAACACAACAGAAAGTAAATGTGCAAAAACAATAAGAAAAAGATAAAGAACACGAGATTTTTCGCCATAAGGCAGGAGGTTTAGAATCGGATTTCCTAATCCCCTTTTGAGCTTTCGCCAACCGAAAAAAATCACTATATAAATCGGAACCAAACACTGTTCAGAATACACCGGCACTCAGATGAAATCACCCAAGATTACATCAAAGAAGGAAACACCCTCAAACTAATCAAAACAACAATCCACTCAATGATACAACAATAGCCTTTTACAAATCACTCAAGATCTATACAAGAGACTGTACATATTATTGATCTAAAATAAGGCTTCCAACTTTTCAGAGTGCAGAATAGAGAATGTGAGAGAGTAGAGAGTTCGAGATAATGAAAGAATGAGCTTCCAGTCCATCAAACTCAAACCCTAGTATATGAGAAGTCTCTAGAAGGTCTCCATCCAATAGTCATTGGGGCGACACTTGGCGACATCTCATCCGTCCAGCTATTAGTAAAAACTCATAAAGGAAAACACGCTTATAACCGGATGAAAATAGAAGTCACCAAGTTATCCAGTAATAACTGTCTAGCCCAACAAGAAATAATCTAACAAGCAAACCAACAGACATGCCCAACTCAATAATACAATAAGGTCCCAACAACACCATCATTGTGCCATTTCTCCACGGTCATCATCTTTTGATAGGGTGCAATATATACCATCAATCGTGAAATGATGCGGTCTAATATTTGAAATTAATTTGTACCAAACGATACTACCATTTGAATAGACACATGAAAATTTATAAATAAGACCTCCTAATTTCATTTTTTCCAATCCAAATCAATTTCATATAATTGATTTCTAATTTTTCCTTCTCTAAATTATGCCAAAATAATTTTTAATAATTTTTTAGTTTTGTGTTCAATATTTAGTATTTGATATCTTCTATTCTAGATAAGTACAATCAAGCATTATCTCGTCCGGAAACTTAATATTGTGCTATATGTATTTTGGAAGAAGCGTTGTATTTTATGAGACGAACGCCCATCTGATCTTGTTAGCATAGTGCATAAACGAAATCCGTCTAAAGAAAATTTGTATTATGATACCTTGCTTCATTTCGTCTCCTTCTAATTTCCACATTTCAGTAAGTCGATAATTTGTACGTATCTTGATTTTGGTAAGTCAAAATTCTATTCTATATTTTACATGCGTAAATCGCTAACGGAATATAAATTATGTATCAATTTATCCAAAGATTTATGCATTGCGTACTTTAAAAGTTGTGTCTATTTGGAAACTATTTGTGGTTCGATAAAATTGAAAGAAAGTTGTACATATTTATTCAAGAAATAAAATTAGTGGTTTCTTCTAACTATGTCTGGCAGTTGGGGAACTGTGCATGTGCATATGGGAGAAAATGTGTTTTCTTTTGATTGGAAGTCCTTCTGCTAAATGGACGGACGGCAGTTTTGAAAACAATCCGTTACTCTTGTTTTGTTCTCAGAATTTGTTGGGACCATTTCATTCGAATATCTTTGAAATGTTGGGGAATATTTTGAATTTGTATGGACTATAATGTCGTTAGAGAAACTTCAACATTTGTCCTTTTGTGCCAATTGCTCCAACATTGCATACATGTCCTTTTGGAGGAGGCGCGTTTAGGTACACGAACCATATGGTTAACTGTTTTCTGGTAATTGTATCGATTGCCAACTCTTGTGGATCAATAAATTAGTTGTCCTCATAATTCATTTTGTAACCCGACAAAATGTGGTGCAATGTATTGACTGTGGTAAAATTTGAATGGTCAAATTATAGTTGGGTGAATCACACTACATAAGGGTTGCAATTTCATTAAATGGAAAAATATTGATTTTTTGAATAGGTAAACGTATATAAAAAAGTGTGTCGACTTTCATGTAATGTTTACATTCCAAGTCATTTTGTATCTTCATTAGAGGTTGAATAAAATTATTTATAAATATAATTAACGGTACGATATGTAATATAATTAGATGAATATTATGTAGATAAGTTAAATCCTGTCAAAATTGTGGGAGTATGATTGGTTGCATTATATTCCTAACCAAAGTTTGGATGCAACCCAAAATTTGGGGGATGGGGGGGGGGGGGTGGCATTGCTTTCTTCAAATAAGAATATTGAGATATTCAAAGAATATTTGGAATGATAAATTGTACCATACTGAATACCTTTTTAACTTCATATGCGCATGATATTGAAAATTGGATATTCTATCCAAGGGTTCAATATGTTTTACTAATGAGAGTACTTATTTCGTGAAAATCCTCAATATAACTTGAGAATTGAAAGAAATTAGAGTTTTCAAATAAGAAGGAAGCATGATGACTTCAAAGATGTTGGAAAGATTTTCTAATCGATGATCATTTGTACTTGTTATATCATTTGATGGAGATAGTTAGCTACGATTGGAATGTCACATAATGACCTGTACAAAGATAAGTCTAGACATAAATATCATAAACATAATATTGTTTGGCAGTTGCTCTCAAATTGAACATTACCGATTTTTATCGACCAATGACCTATTGGATCCGTTTATAATATGTATCTAGAGAAAATATATTGCATATCAGGGAATTGGTGTAAAACCTAAACTAATAGGTCAGCTTGATGAAAGCGTAATATAGAAATTGGATATCTCTCGGACTATGTTCAATAGGAAAGTTAGTTATGATTGACTTGATAAGAAGCACCTCATGGGTTTTAACTCTTCCCATTTCTATGATACAAATAAGTGTTGCTTACCAAAGATTGGTTAGAATTAACTATGCTTGATCTTGTATATAATACAAGTGCAGTATTGTAGTATACTCTTTATAGAACATCACATATGTGAGTACAAACTTGATCGTATCTATGAGAATTTCACTTTGGACGAATTATCTAGCGCACTTGTAAAACTAAGAAGCTTTAGGGCTAAAATAATGAACACAATAGAGAACAAAAATTTGATATGAAAGATAATATGTTTGATCTTTTGTCTAGGCTTACGATAACATCGGACAGTTCAAAACGTTGCGTACCAAGTGAATCTAATAGACGCTTATTAAGGAAGGTTCAAAGTGAAAGCTATCAATCCTGATGCATTATATTTCAGTTATACTTTTCGTCGTCTTATTTGTTTTGAATCGACTTCTTTTATTCATTTTGGGATTATTGGAATTAATGATTTAATATATACGATTCAAATGTGTGAATTGAAAAAGTCTCCACTAGGTGCATCAATCGGATGCGATTATTCAAGTGTAAAAGGTGCATAACGAAAAGTCATGACATTTTGATAGGGTGCAGTCTATACGATCAATCATGAAATTGTGCGATCTAACAGATGAAATTAATTTGTACAAAAAGATGCGACCATTCGAAAAGATACATGAAAATCTATAAATAGGAATCTCCTAATTATATTTTCTTTACTCCACATCGATTTCATATAATTGATTTATAATTCTTCCTCCTCTAAATTATGTCAAAATAATTTTCAATTATTTTTTAGTGTCGTGTTCGATATTTAGAATTCGATATCTTCAATTCTAAAAGAGTACATTCAAGCATTGATTCATCCGAAAAAATTAATATTGTGTAATATTAATTTTGGAAGAAACGTTATATTTTGGGAAATAAACGTTTATTTGATCATGTTAGCACCAATGCAAGAGTGAAATTCGTTTTAAGGAGATTTGCATTCGCATGCTTCGTTTCATTTCATCTCTTTCTAATTTCTACATTTCACTAAGTCGATAATTTGTATGCGTATCTTGATTTCGATAAGTCAAAATTCTATTCTATATTTTGCACATGTAAGTCGCAAATTTATTATATTTGCATGCACGTATTTTTGATTAACAGAATAGAAATTATGCACCAATCTATCCAATAGTGAGTTGATAAGAGTTTCGATTTTTCATCCATTTAAAAATTTGAATAGTTAACTTCAAGAAGCCCCAATACGGCCAAGGTTTCCAACCTTAATACGGGGGAAGATTATGAATAAAAGGGGAATTCAATTGATTTTGTTATTACAAAAAATTGCACAAGTTTGACCAGTTGAAATTGTAATTGTTCAAAGTTTGTTTTGTTGATATTGAAGATTGGACTAAATTATACAAGAACCATGGCTGCAATTGCTTCTTGCTTTTGAGATACAAATCAGGTATATATACACGCGGTTGTGTATAACTTTAACTTTTGGCACTTGGGTTTAATTATAATTGTCTATTTGGTTGCTCGGAGGAGTAAAATATTTGGGTCGATTGATTGTAAGAATGAAATTTGGGTGGAAAGAAAATAAATTCGGAGAATTGAATTGTCTAAAACTTGTTTTACTGAGAAGAGTAATGTTATTCATCCTTAGTGGGGTTACAAACACAGTTTAGGTGACTCTACGTGCTAGGTTAAATGAAAGGTGAAACTAAATGACTTGTTTAATTTCATCTATCATTTAATGTCACATTAACGCCACATAAACTGTATTTGTAACCCCAGTGTTGATGAATAGCATTACTCTACTGAGAATTGTCAAATAATTGTGTTTGGTTAATATAATTTTCACTAAAAATGTTGAAATTTTGGATCTTTTGGTATTTGTTTGACTTTGTTTTCCATAAAAATTGTCTATTAAAAGGATTTTTTTTTTTTTTTTTTTTTTTTTTTTTTTTTTTTTTTTTTTTTTTTTTTTTACAATTGTGGACAGAATTTGTTTTCATTGCCATAAAAAAAATAAAAAATAAAAAACCATTTTCCCACCAACCAATTCAATGAAAACCCGGAAAAAGGAGTCATGTGGGGGGTTGGGGGAAAATGTTTTGCCAAGAAAAAATTGGCTATCAAACAAGAAAAAAGTTGTAACTTGGATAATAACCCTATCAAACACGCCTTACTCTTTTTGGATTTTTTTTGGTTTAAAGTTCCTCTTTATGTGGGATTATTTGAGTTTTTTATGCACAATCTTCTATTCTAATGAGCTAAAAACACGGTCAGTTAAATGCTTGATGGCAAATAAAGAATTAAAGGTAAATGGCTTTGCAGGTTTTGGTGGAAGAAAAATACTCTTACGGAAATATTTACCCTGAACAGGCCTAATTGTCGAAAAGTGAAGAAAGGGTGCTGCGAGTTTGGGTAATTTCAAGGCTGTTGTAGATTTTGATTAGTGTAGTCTGAATTTTTTTATTTTTTTTTCAAAAAAAGAGTTGGGCCCGTAGCACGAGATTTTCTAGGGAAGCTGGAATTTGTTTTCATTTTCCACATTTTAGGCTGTTTGATAGGCTAAATTTCCTACCCAATTCTTGGTTTTCCTTGAAAACCAATTCTCACTTTTTTTTTTTTTGGAACGAATCATATAATCCTTTTAATTGACAATTTCATTAAAAATAAAGTCAAATGAATGGTATTAAGTATGATAATTTTTTTTAAAAAAAATATTTGGCACTTGGAACAAATTCTAGACCCAATGGTAAAAAAAATTATCATTTAATAGACAATTTCCATGAAAAATGAAGGTAAACGGACACCAAGTTTTTAACGTTTTCCAGGTGAAAAATTATATCAGTCAAACATAATTAATTACAGTTTTCAGTAAAACAAATTCTAGATAATTCAATTTCCTATAATTCATTTTCTTTCCATCCAAATTCCACATTTGCAATCAAACAGACCCTTAATGTTAATTGTCAAATGTGTTCTTGATTTTCTTCCTACTCTCTAGTTGCTCTTTTCTCGGGAGTCTTTCGAGAAAACAAAGGTTGAAAACATGGTTTAGATAATCCAGTTTTTCTTATAAATTCATTGGATCAAACATGAGAACCTTAATTATTTAAATTATTTCTACTTGTAGGTGAACAAGTGTAATTTTATTTATCAGGAAAGATGTGACTTTAATTCAAACATTCACACCCCAAGTTGTGGAGAAACTTAAGCAAAAAATTGGACAAGAATTTGAAATAATTGAAGGTAAACATGAGTTTTATAACACGTGCAAGAGAAGTTTGATTTAGTATTAGATTGTTTAACGGTAAGAAGAAGTCGAACACGAACAAATCGTTTGGAAACAATTTGTTTACTACAAAGGAGGAGGGACAGATGATAAGTATAAAAGCAAATTTAATTAGGATGCTGAATGGACATGTGAAAGACATCGGTGTTAAGTTGTGGAACCTAATTATCGCTACTGAGTATATAATACATATGCGGATCGACAAAATTTCATCAAGGCTAGTTTAGGAATCTCGCACTTGTAATTTTTATTTTGTCATAATTTGTCTTAAAAATAGGGAGTTTAATATTTTGTATCATCATCAAAAAGAGATGCGGTGAGAAAATAAGGTGTGCAAGTTTTTTTTAATAAACTTCTTTTAATCATATTGCATTATTGTAGCGACGGACGATGTCGTAGTTTCATATTGAAACGAAGTCTTATAAATATTGCGTATTCTTGAATGTCAGTCTAGGGATCATTCGGATGGATTGAAATCATTTTTAAATTGGATTGTTAGTAGCTTTGTGTAGTTTTACAATCACGCACTCACAACTCCAATGAGAATTCACTAATTAAGATCTCATCTGCATATTTGAAATGCTAAAAAAAAAAAACCTTGGTACAACCATTATCTAAAGTAGATGTATCGACCAATCAACATATAAGTTTAATGGAGATTGGATATGGGGGTCCTCAAAATATTAGATGTACCGAAATAGGCATTAGAAATTATAAGAGAGATTTAAGAGACGAAATGAAGAAAATTGATGTTGAGTTATTGATTGAATTATATATATGCGATGTTTTTTTTGCTCTATTAATCAGAATCAATCATCATCGTCATACAATAATATTTGGATGTGTTTTCAAATGACTGGACAATAGAGTCATTTGTTTGGTTATTCAATCATTGGTTGATTGCTATGTCTAAGGGTGCACCCTAAAGATCTTCACATACCAAGATCCTATAATGACGAGCAATTGTCGAAGTTCTTCCAAATACGTTTCATCTCTATTTTGCATAGCATATTCAAAATAATTTTTTTTGAAAAATTGAATACAATAATTTATCAAGACAACTATCATTTAAAGACGAACTTTATTTTATATTTAGAGACTAGTAAAGAGCTTGAAAAAAGTTGGATAAATATGTTATAGTCTACTAAATTGATAGACTCACCAAATATATGAGATGCGTGCTAGATGGTTCCTGTATTTGTTAAGCATATTTTTGTAACGGGAATGTTCTCATTCATTCAGATACGTTTCGAAGAAAGACTCATTAAGTACACCAAATGTATCAATAGTTAATGGTTAACTTTTAACATTAATGAAAAACTAGGGTTGCAATCCATGTGGCAAATGGATGCACAAATGTCAAAAGTTTATACAAGAAAAGTTTTCTTGAACTTTTGAAGATGAGAATTTTGAAAAGTCAAGTATGCATTATGTAAAGATGAATTAAGAGTGACTTGTACTATTGAAATGGTTGATGAATCTTCTAAACCAATATCTCAAAAAATTATTTATGAATGTGAAGAAATTCTACGTAGAAATATTTCAATTGTCAACTCAACATATTCTTCATAGTGGACCAAAGTACAAAGATTGGTCAAAGTTTGGGTCTAGGATAATGAAGAACTAAGTGACATTTCAAATCAATTATTGATGTTGAGATATTCTAAACTATTTCAATTGGCTTTTATTGTGATTGATGATATATCTCTCACTGAGAAATAAGCTAATCTCTTGGTGAATAGCCATGGTCCTTCTTCCTCTGCTGCTCTTCACAGGTTGGCACCCTGTATAGTTTAGTCCAGTCTTCGGGTTAATTATCTCAATAGTCATTGAACTTTGGCCAAAATTTCCACCATGTCACTGAACTTTAAAAACTACGTGGTTAGTCAGTGAACTTTCGAAAAATCACCTCATTGGTCACTAAACTTTAAAAATTACCTCATTGATCACTAAACTTTGCAAAACGTTTCTCAGATGGTCACTGAACCCAGTGACTATTTGGGAAACTTTTTGCAAAGTTCAGTGACCCCGTGGAAATCTTTTGCAAAGTTCAATGATCAATGGATGTGATTTTTCGAAAGTTCAGTGACTTGGTGGAAACTTTTGATAAAGTTCAGTGACTATTGAGGTAATTAACCCCCAATCTTCAATAGTCAACAAATTAAAATTTGAACAATTACATAATTTTCTGCAGATTTCATAACAATAAGAATTACAATTTTCATAACTGATCAAAGTTTTGCAATCCTTGTATTAACAAAATCAACTGAATTCCACTTTATTCCAATTCTTCCCCCATTTGTAAAGTCGAAAACCTCGGTCGTATTTGGACTTCTCGAAGTTAACTAATCAAATTTCAAAATTAAAAAAACCATTATCAATGAGAATTAAATAAAATAAATGTCTAAACACATACTTGGATGATACTTCAAAGAATAATATTATTGGTTGTATTACATGTATATAACAACTTACATAATGATTTACTAACAGATGATGTGACGAAATTTTATTAGATTAAAATCACATTAATCAAATAACTTTTTCACTTATAATTTGATATCTCATTATTATGTAAAACATTATGTAGAATAAATATTTTCCTAATATTATTTAACACTACTGACGTTGCAAGACATGTCTTCGGACGCTAAATGAAAGACACAAATAAATGAATCACGTAATTCCATTTTTAATTTAAGCCAATCAAATAATGCCACCTAAATTTGTGCTAATCGTAGTACCAATAATGTTAAATAACGTTCTACTTTCTCCTTTTTTATTGACGAGTGGTCAAGTCCAGGGCAACGAGTCCATACATTTGTTGTCCCAACACTCTTATCTATCTCCTAGTTAAAACATTATGCATCGCCAAATGGAAAAATGGGACTTACCAAACATGAAAAATAAGCATTTTATGTTGTTGATGAAAGTTAGAAAAATTGCTCATGTGAAATAAATCTCAATTAGCTACAATTTTTTGGGCATGGATTAGAAAATAATAAATTAATTATTATCAATCCTAATTTCCAGTACACTTTTATCAAATTGCAATTTCAATATATCAAAACAAATTACTATTCTAATACATGCTATGATTAAATTTTTATATATCTTTCGTAACTTATTTATTTTTTAAAAAAAAAAATTCAGTGAGAAAAAGAATTTTGAAATTTCTATTAACGAAATAAATTATTATAGAAATGTAAAGTTTTATTGCCTTATAAGCAAAGCCAAACACGTCGTAGTCCACCTTAAGCCCGTCCGCGGCAGACACTTTTACATGTGGCATTTCAGCAAATAAACCGACACATAGGGGCAATCGAACAAGTCCAAGACAGTATATGGTGGGGGTTCTAGCAAAGAGACGAACTCCAGGGGCTCCGAAGCTTCGGAGACATCAAAATCTCGTTGTTGCTACATAGAGCCCCCAAACATACACTGGCACGTATATATTGCACACACGCGCTACTGTGTGTTTCTGTGTTAAAGCCTTGGAATCTTTACAAAGTAAGCTCTGCGTCACTTCTCTGTTTTCCTTTTCCCCTATTTTTTCCCTTTTTTCTGTATTATCGATCAAATTGGTTAATTATGTAGATTTATATGTTTTTGAGCTACAACAAGTTGCTTTCGAAAGATGTAAGACTAGCGCTTTTGTGAAACATGGGTTTGCAATCACTCAATGGCACAGTTACACGCTACGAAGAATTAAGCTTTATTCCCAATTTTCCGAATCAATGTTTTCTAAGAATGTCAAATGAATTAAGTTTTTAGGATGATTTCTGGTTGAATTAGTTTTAGTGTTTGTAAGTTTAGTGCATCAGTCTTGTGAATGACATTTTTGTTTAGTGTTTTTGGCAAGATATGTCCAATGTTCGTCAGTAAATTCATTCTCAATAGTTGCCACTCAATAAATGATATAGAATCTTGGTATTGTTAATTTACACACTTATCCTTCATGGTCTAGTTCTCACTGGCATAAAGTATATAGCATAGCTGATTTTATAGTTAACTTATAGATCTTTTAACACCTTTTCCTATCAAGGGAAAGTTCTGAACTACTTTTTGTCTAGCCTACGAAATTAACTGGTCATTCTCTACGTGTAATTCAACCTACAAAGTTTACAACATTACAATCTGTTGTATTTCATATTCTATTTCCTTTTTGTTGTGTAAACAAATCGTTGGTTTAGCTCCATGATCATATTTATTTCTAGTATGGTTAAATTGACATGGCTTGTAATCAGTCATAGTATTTCATATTCTATTTCCTTTTTGTTGTGTAAACAAATCGTTGGTTCCATGATCATATTTATTTCTATATGGTTAAATTGACATTGCTTGTAATCAGTCATAGTTTGCTTCGACTTGAAACCCATTAAGCTACATTTGGCATGTCGCATAAGGTTGTATAAGAAACTTAGTATAAAATTATAATGGATATGTATAAATAAATCATATTAAGGTGGATAGCGTTCTTTATTTTTTCATTCAAAAGATAGTCATTGGTACTATCATCTTCATAACATAATGTAGAGGTTAGAGGTGAGTTTATGCCGAATAATGATGATATAGTAAATAACATTCTTTGAATGAAAAGTCAATGGGTACTGTCTACCGTAATACCATCTACCTATTAATATCCATTATAATCTTACACTAAATTTCTTATACGGCATAATCCAGGTGCCAAACGTGGCTTTAGAGTCTAGAGTATTATTCCCAAATAAAAAATCATGATTTTTTTTTTTTTTGCATGTCTTATCTCACCAACTAAAACCATACTATCTTTCTACTTCTTACTGCACCCCAGATCCAATGCAATTTGTGGATAATGGGGACACCCCAACAGAATAATTCACAAACTCCCTGCAGATTGGGACATTTTGAATATCATTTCTGTAGTTTCTAAAGATGCTAGTTTTCTTCTTCTTATTTCTTTTGGGTACTATGTGAGTAAATATTTGGTGCAGGTTTATTTGGTAAAATTGCTAATTATATGAGTATTTAACCTTTATACCACAGTGTTTATGGTCCTGAACTTGTTGAATATGGTTTGGTTAATAAGTGAACAGTAGTGTTACATTAAGTTCAGAACCTTTGAAGATACTAAAGGGTGGTCCTCTAGTTCCACAATTGATAGTTCTTTGGTTACTGTTGACGCTCCTGAGACCCATACTTAACCCCATGATCATCTTTAGCGAATTGCATAGTCCTGTTTACCCCTAAATTGAACAAAAAGCGCCATGAGTTCCAGCTATCTCAAAGCTGTTTTTCACCTGTACATTTCCAGTATAGTCTTGTATTGAGTAATTATCATTTCAACGTATATAATGTAAGTTTACTGTTTTTTAATATTTCATGATCAATTTTTTACCCCTCAAAATAACACTAAGATTGTATAGTTTATGGTATTGGGAAGAGAGCGGAAATTTAGTTGATGCAGTACTAGTTGGGATAGTGTGGACAAACTTTATTTTCCGTGGATTCTAGTTATTGTTCTTGTTAATGGAAGGATATTTTTTTATGTCTGAAGAAACAGTTGATGATTTGGAACTATGGAAAATAGTCTGTTATATAATTTTGTTTCTTTTCTGTTCTTACCATTTATTATCCCATCTCAGGAATTTGTTTTTGCTCATTAAGTCACATGGCTTGGACAGAAAACGATGTTGGCAATGAAAAAGGAAATGACTCAACTGATGATCATGTCTTCTCGACAGAAGGGCAACCTTCTTCTGCCAGCAAAAGCTCTATAGGCATTAGTCAACCTAAGAATAGTTTTGAAGGGAAAGATGCTTTATCCTATGCAAACATTCTCCGCTCCAGGAATAAATTTGTGGATGCGCTTGCTGTCTACGAGAGTGTGTTGGAGGAGGATAGTGAAAATGTTGACGCCTACATTGGCAAAGGGATTTGTCTACAAATGCAGAACTTGAAGAGGCTTGCATATGATAGTTTTTCAGAAGCTATCCGGATGGAACCACAAAACGCATGTGCGCTAACGCACTGTGGTATCTTGTATAAAGATGAGGGTCAACTGGTGGAGGCTGCTGAGGTAAGGATGTGGTGTTTATGTTACTGCTCCAACTTAAAATAAGCATGGTGCATCTCTGATGTAATTGGTTTTGCAATATTATTTTTTATCATATTCTGAACTTGTTTAGTCAATATTTTAAGTTGTTTTACTGCTAGAATGAATTTTTTTTTTTTTTTGAAGTATTCAAAACAAATTTCTGACTAAGTGGTGCAACCTTAGTGCTTGTGTAATAAGAAAGGGTGATTTGATATAGCCTTAGAGCTTGTGTAATAACTAATAAGAAAGGGTAATTAATGCTCTCTTTACAAATTTTTAATTTCTGAGTTAAAAGTGTAAATTGATACTTGATGCAATTTTCCTCTTCTGCTGTGTTTCTTCATTTCTTCTCTATCTTGGAAGTTATCGTCTTTTTGTAGGCAACCAAACCTATAAAAATCATACCCTTATCTTAGTCTTCACCTCTCTTTGGGCCTTTAGGACGATATACCTGTTTTGATTCTCTCTAATCACTCTCCTTCTGCTGGGTGATGCCAGCTTTAGTGTAGTAAATTTCTGGAGAGTGTTTTTCACACTCTTCATGCATCTATGGTAAACAAGACATAACAATCTTTTGATATATCTTTTAGGAATACAACAATTATGAGTATACCTCCGATATGAAAATATATCCTATGCTTGGGATTGGTAGCAATAAATGAATACCTATATTTGTAATTTGCTATTCTCATTGGGGTTTATCCTGGAAAGTCCTGAATGCTGTAGTGATAGTTATTCATCTGTAACAAGCCTCGTGCCATTGATTTAGCATTTAGAGCTTATTCGGCACTTTGAATTGTTGATAGGGGTATCCAGTTGTCCATTTTGCTGTATGACTTTCCGTTAGTCATTATTCATGTTTATTGAATTTCTATAATGCAGATGTATCAGAAAGCTCTAAAGGCTGATCCTTGTTATAAACTAGCTGCTGAATGTTTGGCAATCGTATTAACAGATCTTGGAACCAGCTTAAAGCTTGCTGGTAACACTCAGGATGGTATTCAGAAGTACTATGAAGCTATCAAAATTGACCCACACTATGCTGTAGTTTCACATTTCTCTGCTTTCTTTTTTGGGATTCCAGTCACTTTGATTTTGCTATTCAGGCATTGAATTTTGATATGATAGCTTTCTATTGCAGCCTGCTTATTACAACCTTGGTGTTGTCTATTCTGAAATGATGCAATATGACACTGCTCTAAACTGCTATGAGAAAGCTGCTATAGTGAGACCCATGTATGCTGAAGCATATTGCAACATGGGCGTTATCTATAAAAATCGTGGGGATTTGGAGTCTGCAATTGCCTGTTATGAGAGGTTCCCAACTTATAATTCATCATTTTCTTCTTTTTTTTCCCAAATATAATGGTAGGAAGAGTTTCCTCCACTTGATGTCATTTTGACTCTTTTCTTATTTGTATATACAGGTGTCTTGCTGTCTCTCCAAACTTTGAGATTGCAAAAAATAACATGGCAATTGCTTTGACTGATTTGGGCACAAAGGTTTCATACATGGATATTTCCAGCTCATTTACATTTTTAGTAAACCAAAGTAGATACTTTATTATTACTTGAATTGGACGTGTTCATTTAGTATATTTTCACACCTCTTCTGTTGCGCAGCAATTGCCTTGTATTTCATTTTTCTGAAAACAGTGATTACAGAAGCCCTAAACTTTTGCAATTGTAAATGCACGCCTTATGTTGCTGTAACTTTTTTCGAATTTGTGCACTTGTCTTCATCAACAAGTGAAGTTTGTAATATGAACAACTTTTGGGTTTCTCAGGGCAATTAATTCAGTTCCTCATTTTATAAGAATTGGGAACCTGAAGGACATTCCCAAAATCATGTGAATCAATATTTTCCAGCATTCTCGTACATTACTGACCCTTTTTATATCATTAAACATGATCTACTATTAATAGGGTTTTATGAAAAATAAACATACGCTCTTGTATCACTGTTATTGACATGGGATGATTCTGTGCAGGTCAAATTGGAGGGTGACATCGACCAAGGTGTGGCATATTATAAGAAAGCACTGTATTATAATTGGCACTACGCTGATGCCATGTACAATCTAGGGGTTGCTTATGGAGAAATGCTGGAATTTGACATGGTAATTGGGTATAAAAATCATGTCATCATGCAAACTGCCAACTGTAAAAGATAATCTTGTAATAAAATGCTTCCAGGACTAGGAGGATGTTTCTTATCTGCTTATATTTTCTTCTTTATGTATATTACGTGGCTGTATCTTGCCATCTTCTTGTAAATAACGTCCTACTTTTGCAGGCAGTTGTATTCTACGAACTTGCTTTCCACTTCAATCCCCACTGTGCAGAGGCATGTAATAATTTAGGAGTGATATACAAGGATCGGGACAACCTTGACAGAGCAGTAGAATGTTACCAGGCAAGTTTAATTCCTTTGGGTCTTTATAAACGAAACAAAACGTATGTTTCAGTTTTTTTTTTTAATTTTTTTATTATTATTTTTTATGTCTTTGCAGATGGCTTTATCAATCAAACCTAACTTCTCTCAGTCATTAAATAATCTTGGAGTAGTCTACACTGTCCAGGTTCTGTATCTATAGTATTTCACATTTACTTTCCTGAAAGACCATATGCCCGGCTGGTAAAATTCATGGCATTTGTGACTGTGCACAGGGCAAAATGGATGCTGCTGCCAGCATGATAGAGAAAGCCATTGCTGCAAATCCTACATATGCAGAAGCATATAATAATTTAGGTCTCTCTCCATCCTTCATCTCCCTATGTCTTGACAGTTACCTATCCACATGAATAGAAAGGCTCTGTGTTCTGGTCAATAAGTTTCTTTTGCCTGAGTGGCAATACTGAATTGTATCACCTTTAAGGGATTGATTGATGTCAATGAAACTTATTGCTTCTAAAGTTAGTATCCATGCAAAGTAAACAAATTCTTTCATTAGTTCAGGCTACCGCATTGATGAAGAGACACCTATAATCAAAATCACGTTTTAAATTTTTTGCTGCCTGAAGTGTTAGATCATCTATTACTTTCCTTCTAAATTTCTGTTGGAAATTCCTTTTTATTTGGTTACTATGGGTGTGTTTGAGCCACATTATTTTGAAATAGTAGATTGATGGAGAATGTGTGGTTAAAAAAGAAGGAAAAGTTATTAATGTGATGGAAAATATTATTTTATTGAATAATGTGTGGTTGAAAATGAGTAGAAGAATGAAAATGAAAATTTTAATGTGGCTCAAACAGGTGCTATATTGTTTCAGTAATATATTGTTTTTTTAATGTCTAGGGGTTCTTTATAGAGATGCAGGGAACATAGGTTTGGCAATTGACGCATATGAACAGTGCCTTAAAATAGATCCTGATTCTCGCAATGCAGGCCAGGTATTGCTTGTTTAATTTGTGAGTGTTGAGTTTAGATCATTTTTTAGCCTTTTTGCAACTCTTTCATGAATCTCTCCGCTCTTTCCCAACCCTTACCTTCCATTCAAAATTAAGCCCCTATTTGGTTTGGCTAAAAATTAGATTTTTAGTTGATTTTGATAAAAGCTGATGGTATGTGATTGAAAAGTTGATAAAATTTGTGGTCCCATAAAATGTTTGGTTGAAAATGAGTTTGGAGAAAAATGAGTTTTGAAAAACTGGGACCAAAAAGGGGCTAAATGTCCGGTTCGCTGCATTTCTGGAAGTGCTACTACAGCTATATTTTTTGAGTTATATTCGATTGATTATGTCTAACTAACATGGCATTGAACATATTTTGAGTTTTGAAAAAAATGGATCAGCACATTATTTCACTGATCTAATTATAAGTTTCTGCAAGCCCCAGTCCCCCAATATATCTAGAAAGTACAGCCTAGAGGCAAACAAAAACATGAGCACAATTGCTGTAATCGAAATTGAAGGCCTTCCATACGTCTTTTTAGTGGTTTCGAAAGTATTTTAAATTAGTTCTTAATCATGTTTAGCAAATTATGGTTTCTACATCTCTGATAGGTTTGCGGGATGTTTCTCTAATGGTATGCAATTTCAGTTCTTAGGATAGGTTGTGTAGGGGTATTTGGACGTCATCTTTGTAATTTTTCTATTTTGTTTGTATAGTTATGGGCTTCATTCTTACAGTATCTCGGGACCTAAATTACATTCTTAGTTCGTGCAAACAGTTTTGCTCATTTGACCATATTTGCAGAATCGGTTGCTTGCAATGAACTACATAAATGAGGGAAATGATGATAAACTATATGAGGCACACAGGTATAGTATTCTAGCTTGTTTGTATAATTTATATTTTTTATTAGTTGCACATGGAATTGAAATAATTTCTCTTTTTGAGTGCCTAAAATCTAATTTTTCATCCTGTATGTGCATTTGTGTTTTACATGTATACAGAGAGATGCCATTTGTATTCTGCTATTTTGTGTTCCTTCTTTGCTCTCCTTTTTCTTGCCACCTTAGAGGTTCTCATACTATACTAAAAATGAGAAAGACTGGAATACGAATCCAGTATAAAAATGAAAGACCTGCCACCTTGAAGAACACCAAGTATGATTTCATTATGTAAATCAGTGGGAAGACAGGTTCACAGATACTCTACAGCTTTTTGTCCGCACTTAGTACAAAAAGAGAGCACGATATATTACATACAAATGAATTGACTATATACATCTTGCACCATGAATGAATAAGCTGTTGATCATCTTATATAGACAACAACCAGTAGTTGATCAGTATTGGATGTTTTATTTTTGAAATCCTGCCCCCACACACATGCACATGTAACCTTGTATTTTGAAATCAACAGTAAATATTTCCTATTTTGTGGATGCTTGAAAGATGTGCATTTTAAAATTTTGAGGTTGCCTGATTCAAAACTATAATTGCAGGGACTGGGGTAGGCGCTTTATGAGGTTATTTACACAGTATAAATCATGGGACAACACAAAAGATCCAGAGAGGCCTATTGTAATCGGATATGTGTCACCTGACTATTTTACTCATTCTGTATCGTATTTCATTGAAGCCCCACTCTTCTACCACGACTATGCAAACTACAAGGTGGTTGTTTATTCTGCAGTTTTAAAGGTATAATTACATATCAGCCCCCTCTCTAATCCTGTCTAAGTTGTGCACATTTTTTGTTTACTATAGCCAGCCATTATTTAGCTCTTGTTTGGTTCAACGAGGAAATCTAATTAAAATTTAAGTCAAAGTCAACAATTAATTCAAACACATATTTTATGGAATCCACGACTTTTCAACCAAACATTCAATCAACTTTCATCAAATCAACTGAATTTTTTATTTTTATCTAAACGATACTGGACTTGTTTAAAAAAGCTACATGAGGCTTACGCCTCAAATCTTGCCTCATGTGAGGCTATCATAAAATGCCCATTTATGGGGCCTCAAGACGACTAAGTTGTTTCCTGTTTGTCTTGCATTTTCTGGACATTATATTACTTGCCTTAGCCTTTTGGACTATTTTTTATTTTATAGATTCATTTTATACTTGTTTGCAAGTTAGACTTTTAATTTTGTTGTTGTTGTTGTTATTATTTTTACAAATTTCTTAAATTGTGTATGATTTATTGTGGGCATATATTTGTTTTTCTTCAAAATATTTGTTCGTCTATCTTGAAGCTTATGCCCTGAGACTCAGTAATTGATTTAACCTTTCTGAACGTTGATGCCAGCTGTTGCGTTCTTGTTGACTGACAACAATTTCCTAGTCGTAGGTGCTGTCTTTTCCAATTTTATTTTGAAACTGGATTTAAGTTTACTGCCAGTTCCAGTTGTTTGAGATGTGATTCCGGAGCGAAGTCAAAATTATTAATTTAATGATTGCCACTTATGATGCTACAGGCAGATGCAAAAACTAACAGATTTAGAGACGGAGTCTTGAAAAAAGGAGGGACATGGAGAGATATCTATGGGATTGATGAGAAAAGAGTTGCTAGCATGGTTAGAGAAGATATGGTTGATATCTTAGTGGAACTTACTGGTCATACAGCAAACAACAAGTTGGGTATGATGGCTTGCCGACCTGCCCCTGTTCAGGTATCTTTGAGGCAAAATAAAAATAAAAATCTTCATATGGACAGGATCATTTTTCTTTATAATGATGGTAGACCATGTCTTTCAGTAATTTCTTTAAGGCAAAAGAATTCAACATCAATGAGTATATCTAATCAAGGACTAAGGAACTTTGATATATTCTATACATAGTAAGCCAGATCTTTTGTAAATCCAGAGCTGCAATTGTATGTTCATTCTGTTTAATCTTCTACTTTGTCCAGAAAGTTAGCTTAAACAAAAAATTTCTAATTGCATACTGATCCTTGACCTTTCAGTTACAGGATATGTTTAACATATTAATTCAGTGCAATCTGTATTACAGCATAGTCCCCTTTTGGTGTTGACTTTCTTGTTTCATCCCTATTTTGTTCCGTCTCCATAATTCTTGTGGTTAAAATTAAGTAGCAGATATTCTAACAATAACGGAAACAGAGCGGTGCAGTGATTATTACGACTCTGGGTAGGAGCCGCAGTGAGAGTGCATGGCATGTTTGCGTATAATTTACTCTTGGCATCAACCAAATACTTGACATCCATCAATTTTCGTGGAAGGATGAAGAATTTTTCCTTCTGAAAGTTCCAATGGACCTTCCTCTTGTTTTTGGGTGCTATGAGAAAGATAAAATATAAACTCATGTTATTCCTAGCCTGGTGGCGAAGGTTTGGTTCCCATGGATCTTTTAGAGATATTAATTGATTGGCAGACAAGGGAGTTTATTGAAAATGAGGCTTACTTGTTGATGGTGATGACGTGATGCCTTAGTGAGCGTTTATATGCTTAATTGAGGAGTTTGTCGAGTGGATTTGATGTAGCTCATTGTTATTACTCTTTCGGACCTTTCATTTACTTGGCTTGGCTTTATGATAGGTGACTTGGATTGGCTACCCAAATACCACTGGTTTGCCTACCATTGATTATAGGATTACCGATGAGCTAGCCGATCCTCCTGATACAAAACAGAAGTAAGTGACACAAGTCTCTCTCAAAATTTTCTTATAATGATCCTACTGAAAGCTGGATCCTAGAATTAGCTTGAATTAATTTTTTATGCAAATCATCTATTAATGGCAGGCATGTTGAGGAGTTAGTTCGATTACCAGAATCTTTTCTATGTTACACACCCTCCCCTGAAGCAGGGCTTGTGTCTCCAACTCCTGCTCTGTCCAATGGCTTTGTTACATTTGGTAGTTTTAACAATCTTGCAAAGGTATTGATGACCATATTATGATCTTTTGTGAAAAAATGCAATAATACGAGCATCTGTAAATGAATTTATTTACTTTATCAGTAATGATAGCGTTCTTACTTTTCAAATGATCTGTGAACATCAGATAACACCTACAGTACTGCAAGTCTGGGCAAGAATTCTATGTGCTGTTCCAAATTCCCGGCTTATTATAAAGTGTAAGCCTTTTTCCTGTGATAGTTTGAGGGAGCAATTTCTTTCGACACTGGAGAAGTTGGGATTAGAATCTCAGCGTGTTGATCTTCTGCCTTTAATTCTTCTCAACCATGACCATATGCAAACGTATTCTTTAATGGACATCAGGTAATATCTTTTGTTCCTTTAGGCACATGATGACGGAAAACATTGTGTCTGTAGCTTTTGATGTCTATTGTTAACAGTTCAAAATCTCATATAGAACTGCATTTTCATGATAAATCATGTGCAAAGTTCTATTCCTGTCCATAAAATCTTAGATGAAGCCAAAATCACATGGAGTCATGTGGTGTGACTTTGGTGTGTGCATGTTTTCACAATGCTTTTGTGTATGTCACTCTTTTCCCCTCTGTTTGCAATTTTCCTTCTGAATTTTTCTCTTTCTATTGTGCTGTGTTATCACAATAATCCTTGATCTTCCTCTCATATATATATATAGCCCCTGTTTGACATCCATTAATTTCTATTTCTCTTTCTCATTCTCATTCTTCATTTCAACCACACATTCTCCAAATAAAATAATATTACACACAAATCAAAAACTTTTCATCACTTTTCCACCACACATTCTCACATCAATCACTATTCCAAAATTTCTATTTCTCCCAAAATGGGTTTCAAACAGAGGCAAATATGTATATATATATATATATATATATATATATTTTTGTAAGCTAGTTCATTGAGGCATGCAGAAGCCAGGTCATCTTTTTTTGTTTGCTAAGGAGACTGAAAATGTCTTATGATCACATACACACCCCAAGAACTGTTAACTAATAACACAACTCTTGCATGATATATTCCATTTCTGCATTTTTTTTGATAGGTATTCCGTAGATTCTGCACTACTAGATTCTTTTGTGTAAATAACATGTTAAGGTTAATGACAACATTTTTCTATTTTGATGTAATTCAAAAAATAAGAAATTGACAATTGTTATCTTTTGTAGCTTGGACACTTTTCCTTACGCAGGAACAACTACCACATGTGAATCTCTTTACATGGGAGTTCCATGTGTTACCATGGGAGGTGCAGTACATGCCCATAATGTCGGCGTGAGTCTCCTCACCACAGTTGGTACGAATCTTTTCTCTACACATGCAATAAATGCTGTTCACTCTCTCAAGTTTCAAAGAATTGGTGACACATACCTGATACTTTTACAATCCACATTATCCATGTGTACCAATTGATTCTTATATCTAAACCCGCAATTACTGTGTATATGTTTATGGATTACCCTTAAAACCATGAACATCCCTCCAATATTATTACTTCCTAACAAGGAAATGATGAAAATGTCATCTGTCTTGAATGAATCTCACTTATTTGGTACTTCTAGTTCAGGCAACATAGAATGTGACTTGCATCCTAATTTGTAGTGACTGCTTGATAAACCCTATTGTTTGCATTACAGGATTGAGCAATCTGGTTGCCAAGAACGAAGATGAATACGTGCAGCTGTCACTACAGCTGGCCTCCGACATTACTGCCCTTTCAAGGTTGAGAATGAAACTGCGGGACCTAATGCTGAAGTCTCCTCTTTGTGATGGATCAAAATTCACCCAAGGCCTGGAGTCGACATACAGGAAAGTATGGAGGAGATATTGTACAGGGGACGTGCCATCTTTGAGGCGTATGGAATTGCAGCAACAACAGGTTGTTTCTGAGACAACTGTCAATTTTGCTGACCCAACAATTGTGAATTCTGAAAATAGCCCCCTTGGACCAATTAAGACGAATGGCTTTAACCCAGGGTCATCTTCATTTGGCAACGTTCCAGCTGGAAAGGAAGCAGTTGAATGAGACAATTAAGTAATTAACACAACACACCCATTTGTTTATCAAAGAGATCTCTGGTGAATGACTAAATGATCCAGAGCATCAACAAGAGTGCTTTGACAAGTTTCAAACAAAATGTGCAATTATTGTAGCCTCCTGTGATATAAATTTGATGGGGTCTTTGACAGTAATTATCTGCCATTTAGTGCTCTTAGGTAGAAATTAGTTTTGGAGAAAGATTCTAAAATTAGACGTGTAGACGTGCTCAAATATATATTTGCTCAAGAGATAGAAATGTAGTGTACTAGGCATGACGGGGAGGATAATGGACTGTAATACAAATGACAAGTCCATCTACCCCTTGATTAGAAATATGGTTTTTGTAATATATAGGTATAAGGTGATGTTTTCCTCTGAAATTTATTGGGTTTTTCGAAATCTTTGTTTAGGTGCTTATGGGCAAAATACTACTATTTTATGCTCTGGTACCCAATTCGGTGAATCTAGTTTTATGGTTAAAGACTTGAAGCAACAATGTGCAAGAAGCGTGCTGACATACAATTCAATAGTTTGAATTTGATATTTTTGAAAATAAACTTTGAAGTACATTTTCCTTCTGTTGAAATATGATGTCTATTTTATAGCTTGTGTGTGTGTGTGTGTGTATACTTTTGACAAGTTTTAACTTCTAAAACATGACAGAGATAAAATTGTATTATTTTCTTAAATTTGTAAGGATTATGTACATGATATTTTATCTTACAAAATCACCGCATTTGATGCAAACACTTAATACAACTGAAGCCCATTCTCCTTCACAAAACTGAGATCAACACTCAATCATCCATCTCCTCATCTTCCACTTCGAACTGCCTAACCGTTTTCTTCTATTGAACCGCCACCATGCCCCGTTTGACAATAAGGCCCGGTTTGATACCAATAATTTTCTAAGTTCCATTTCTTTTCCTTGAAATGGATGAATTTGTTTTCCTTTTGTTTTGTTGTTTTTGATTTTCCAGTTTTTTTTTTTTTTCTTTTAATAGCAATTGGGAAATTTTTTAGACAAAATGGTAACAAAATTATTACTTTTATCGACAATTTTCATGCAAAATAAAGCAAAACGAACGGTATTCGGTATGCTATTTTTTTATTTTTTTTGCAATTGGAACAAATTATAGATCCAATTGTAGAAAAAATTATCACTTTGGACAATTTTCATTAAAAAAAGTTAAACGGACACCAAACTTTCAACATTTTTTAGGCGAAAAATTATACCAATCAAATACAATTAATTACAATTTTCAGTAAAACAATTTCTTGACAATTTAATTCCCAGTAATTCATTTTATTTTCACCTATATCCACATTTACAATCAAACGGACCCAAAAAGTGGATGGAATGAACAATTCCGCAACAAAACGTTTGAAATAAGAGTATAAATATCAAATTGAAAACGATAGGGACCATTTTAGCAATGAATATAAACGTTACCATTTCTGCTAATTACCCTAATTAATTGTGTTTGATTGGTATAATTTTCACCTGAAAATTGTTGAAAGTTTGGTGTCCATTTGACTTTATTTTTCATTAAAATTGTCTATTAAAGTGATAATTCTTTTTACAATTGGGTCTAGAATTGTTCCAATTGCCAAAAAAAATTCATACCGAATACCATTCGTTTGGCTTTGTTTTATATGAAAATTGTCAATAAAAGTGATCAATTTTTGTACCATCGTGTTTAGAATTTTCTTCAATTGCAAAAAAAAAAAAAAAAAATAGCAGCCACGAAAACCAAAACCAAAAGAAAACTTTTTCCTTCATTTCTTGGAAAATGGGTGCGTGAGTGGAAGGGAGATAATGAATTCTCAGCAACTTTTTTGCGATCAAACAATGAAAAATGTGGAAAATGAAAAAAGTTTTCTAACTTCTATGGAAAATGAGTTGTATCAAAAATGACCTCAGGGATTGCATATATTTGGAACTTTGAAGACTTTTATAAACATTTTTTAATTGATGATTTTTTTTATTTTTTATTTTTTGTGAAATTAATGAACTTTTATAGACTTGTATTTAATTAATGGAAGTATTTCGTAAAGTTTTCATTTTAAAACTTTTACATACTTTTATAGAATTCATTTGACTTTAAATACTTCATTATATAATTCATTTGGATCTAGGGCAACAATGAAAAATTCACATAAAGGGGTGGAAGTTCGATCCCCCTCCCCTTCATCTAATAAAAAATATTTTTAAAAGAGGAAAAAATTTGAGTCACCTTAATTAGATAAATAAGTAATCAAAATATATATAATATATATCTTTGATTAAAAAAAGTCAAAACATATATAATATTTAGTATTGTCAATGTGTGAAACCTTAAAAAAGTAAACAATAAATCAATATATCTAAAACTTAATTACAAAACTACTCTTTTTTATATAAAATCTTATAAAATTTAGTTACAAATTGACATTTTACATTAGTATAATTAATTGTCAATTAATTGTATTTGATTAGTATAATTTCCCATGTGGAAAATATTGAAATATTGGATCTTTTGATGTTCATTTGATTTGTTTTACATGGAAAATGTTTATTAAAGTGATATAATTTGTTACAATTTGGAATAGAATTTATTTCCATTGTCTCTAAAAAAAAATTGAAAAATTATTTTCCCACCAAAGCGGTGGGAAAACCAATTCAAGGAAAACAAGGAAAATTGGTCATGTGGAGGAAAATGGAGAAAACCAATTCCAATGAAATTTCTTCCTATCAATGTAAAAGAAGGAAAATGAAAATTAATTTCCACTTTTCATGGAAAATTGGGGATTTCAAACATGGCCTAAGAGAAGAGAAGAAAAATATCAAAAGACTAAAAAAACATTAAAAACATTCTTTTACTAAATTTTATTTTCATATTTTCAAGTTAAAAGTTAGTACTTTATAAATTTTTATCCTTAAAAAGATTTTAATTTAAGTTAAAATCAATAATCAATTTTAACAACATATTTTATCAACTTTTATTAAAAATTAATTTTAATCCACACTCATTTTGAATATCCCATCCTTTATATAGCCACTTCACCCGCATTCTGCCGCCTTTACAATAGCCTATTTTTCTAGATTAATTCTTACAATTAATTAATCTGATTTATTAATTCAAAAATCCAAAGGCAAAATCTCTGCATTTGAAGACAGCCTGCCAGCGTTTAGACCTTGATTCAAGTAAAAACAAAAACCCTAAAATGTCTTTTCATTTATAATTACTTAATCTAAATCAATGCAAACAGTCAGAAGAGCGATTGTAATTGGCAACGGTTTTGCGGGTGCAGAAAATCAGTGCATCGGTTTGGTTCGAGCTCTTGGTCTCTCCCAAAACTACACTCTTTATGTAAGCTCTTTTCCTGTAAGCGAAAAGAATACAACTGAAGAATCACAAATATATTTTTGGCCATTTTTTAAGTTTTTTTTTTTATTATTATTGATTTTATGTAAATTATACGTGTTATAAGTATTCAATTTGGTGTTCATATTTTCGGCTTGATTACACTTCGATATGTTTACTAGATGATTTTTTTAATTTGCTCGTAGCAGTGTTAATTTTTTGTTTGTCATTACACACGTAGCGCGTTACTAGGCCCAGAGGAGGAATCAATGAGAGGTTCCACTGGTTGCCTGTTACTGTCCACAAAAGGCTGGAGCAGATTGTAAAGTGGATTCGTGGATTTTCACGAATCCAAGGGAAAAAAGTGGTGCCCCTTCAAGATGGCGAGAAAGGTAGTATAGGTTAATCTACATTTCATTTTGATTATTAGAACAGTTCTCATAGTGTAAAATGGCCCTGGAATCTTCTCTAGATGAAAATTTATCTTTTCTTTTGGTGGTGGCTTAAATGGTATGCGTTCAGATATTTTAGAAGCAGATGCAAGGCATATTGCAAAAGTTGCTCGAGAAACATTTGAGAGGTATGCATTGTTACTTTTCTTATTGACTTCTGTTCCAAAATTTCATTTTGATTTTCTCTGTTTGATTATTGATTTGTTTTCTTGAATGCGGTCTCCATTCTATGTGTCCAGGTACAATCCGAATACATTTGCACTTAAACATAGGGAAAGTTGCACATTGCGGATAAATGAACAGAAGTGATAATGCCTTTCTTTTTGCGTAATATTCTATTCTCCAAGGAACTTGCTAAAACATGAAGCTACATGCCAAGCATTCTTTTGTTCGACCTTCGGTAATGGGTTTTTTGTCTTCATGCATATCATAGAGATTATGATTTTTCATTTTTCTGAATGATAAGAAAGTGCAACATCGTATGTTTGTGATGTGATGGTTTCTTTGTAATATGATGCTTGTACTATACCTAGATCTTTGGATGTAAACAAGATTTTTATATTCTCATGGAATCTAAAATTTTGTTGCACTCCTGCTTCTCCATTCCTTCTTCAGTGGTGATCTGTTTTATAAATAAACTTACCAGGGATGATACTTCTTAAACTTGACTGCACATATTATGATCGACATACAGATATTTGCATGTGTATATCTGTTGGTTCTAAGTTTTTACTTTTGTAACTTTTTAGGGACGGTCCCATATTGGTGGTAGCATCTGGCCGTGACAGCATTCCTGTTTCAAGTTCTATTAAACAGTTAGGCCCAGAAAATGTCTTTGTTGTTCAGGTTAGATGAGACTGGGCTAATATGGAACAATTGCCATTCACTCACTGCTGGAATACGGATCTGACATGGAATTGTTGCATAATGCTTTGCAATCCTAAGTTAAGAGAGATAAAATTAATAAAAAGTTCTTGCCACGTACTTGACTTGGTACTAAATTCATAAATGGTTTATCAATTATCAGTGTGAATAGAATGTATTGTGTTCTCTGCTTTCGATTTTCTTTTGCATATAAAGGGTACTATATAACTCAATTTTGTTTCTGATTTTCCAATGTTTAATAACTAAACATCTTATTCCAGAGTACTCTTCAATTTTTCTTTCCAAAATCAGTGTATCATTTAGATTTTATATGTTTTAAAATGTCTGTCTCTTTTACATTTCTATATTCTCACTCACAAAAGCATCTTCAGATGCGGAGAAATGGATACAAAGTTAATGTCAGAAACATCTTTTGCACTTGTTTTTAGCTGCCTAATTTAATTTTTTGATATTTTTCCAAACATTGTGCAATTTGAAAGATAAGTTTGCATTTGAGGTGTTCAGTATAGTCATAACTCACAAGTCATTGAACCAGGCCTTTGAGTTTACACATTGGACTCTGATATCTTGTACAATATGCTTTCAGATACAGCATCCTCGGTCACGTCTACACAGATTTGATCTAGTGATCACACCTCGTCATGATTATTACCCATTGACGCCTGAGGCACAGAGACAGGTCCCTTGGTTTCTCAGAAGATGGGTAACACCTCGCAAGCCTCCTGACAAGCATGTGGTATGATCTTCCTTGATTTGATTAAAATATTCTCTAATGGAGAAATTTTGGTGGTTATGTGCTTTCTTTGATTTTAACGTGGATAGACTTTGCCAATCTAAACACTTTTACTTTAGGTCCTTACCGTGGGAGCCATTCACCAGGCTGATTCTGTTGCGTTGAGAAGTGCAGCTTCTTCTTGGCATGATGAGTTGGTGCTGTTACCAAAACCGTTGCTGGTGGTCAGTGTTGGAGGGCCTACAAGTAAGTTATGCACTTAATCTTGCGAAGATCTGTTTTCCCTCCACATGTTAAAGATGTTGACTTTTAAAAAATAAAATTATGCTATTGCCCACCAATGGATTTTGACAAGTAGAGGTCTCTCCACTCTTGTAGAGCTCCATGTGATGTTTTTATTAATGATTTTTTTCAAAAGTTGGAATTTTCCCCACTTTAATCACAATTCATTGTTTTTTGGCCCACCATTGCCCAATTTCCAAATTACCTGGGCACTAGGTCCAATATCGAGTTGGGTCTTCACTTAGCCACGTTATTCTTTGGTGGTTTACGCACCTAGTCTCAAGTTTTGATATCGAACTAACCCATTGGTGCAAATAGTTTATTGGAGAGAATTGAGTGATTTAGGCCCTAGAGCTAGAAAAACTGATTTTGACCCTCAATCTCGGAATCCAGTCTTCTCTGCACTAGAATAGAGAAAGAGATGAGAAAGATATGGGCCATATGGCCAAAATGTTCATGTTTTACCATGAAAACCGACCATTAACTATGAGTACCTATTTTTAAATAGCAACCTGACGCAAAAATAAATAATGAAAGCAAGCCCACAACTTTGAATTAGGGATTTTGTAGCAGATAATCAATATATGTAGGATGGCTGATAAGATGTTTCTGTTAAAGTATAAAATTATCATGGGTAAAGTTTTCATTTAACCTCGTGCTGTCGCACATCAATGGAATGGTTGAGATTTTAATACATAGTGTTATTGCTTCTCTCACTCTGTTAGAACCACCGACACTGGCTCACCCACCGTAAATTCAGTAATGTGATACTATATGTAAACCAATGCTTTTCTATGCGACAATTATGATTTTCTTTTTATCAATTAAAACTGATGAGTGATAACATAATGACTTTTCTTGGTCGGGTCACGTTGGTTCATTCATGCTCTCCTCACTCACCTTATGTATTAGTCACACAAAAATCAATGCAGTCAACTTTGCTCACATCCTTTCTCATAGGTCGTTGCAAATATGGTGCGGAGCTTGCAAAGCAACTAGCAGCCTCCTTGCTGAATGTTCTTCCGACTTGTGGGAGCCTCAGACTATCATTTTCTCGTCGAACACCCAAAACTGTATGTATTGCTTCTCACAGTCCCATTTGGCAATTTATATAACTGTAAATGCTCATTTGCGCTGTAACAAGCAGGTTTCTGATATCCTTGTGAGTGAACTTGGCAAGCATCCTAAAGTCTACATCTGGAATGGTGAAGGTACTCATTTCTCCTTCTAATTGTTTTTATATATATTATTACTTGAGAAGTAATGTTCAGGCCTGCTGGGTTGCCACTGATGTTTCATAAAATGTTCAGCCAAGGACTTGTGACACATGGTAGGATACTTAGCACTTAGCAGTCGATCAAAACTTTAATCTCTCCAAACGTTGAAAAAACTTGTTTCGAAAATTTTTGATTTTACACATCCTAACAATGTTGCATCAGTTCATCACCTTGTTCCCGATTCTATGAATCATATGATATGAATCTTTGTGACTCTTTTCAGATCCAAATCCGCACATGGGACATCTGGCTTGGGGTGATGCTTTTGTAATCACAGCTGATTCAGTAAGTATGTTGAGTGAGGCTTGCAGCACAGGGTATGTAACAATTATGTCTATGATTGCAAAAACTATCATTTTTTAAAATTAAAATTTACAGTTAAATATTCTGTTTCCGTCTTTAAGTTTTTGAATTGCAGGAAGCCCGTTTATGTATTTGGGGCCGAGCTGTGTACATGGAAGTTTGCAGATTTCCTCAAATCCCTGAAGTATAGAGGAGCAGTTCGACCATTCACTGGTAAAGAAAATGTGAGTTGATTTTGCCTTGTTTTGCTATTATTCGTGGACGTCAATTTAGGAAGACAATTTTTTTTCTCTCTCTCTCTCAAAGATTAGGAGCTTTCTATACATTCGAGATAATGAAACTAAGAGAAGCCTAATCTGAACTCAAACAGTTCCACTCGGCACTCACCACTTTTTAGTTTCTTGTTTCTGCTCAGGATTGAGGTTCAGTCATCTTGTTCTTATTCAAAGAATACTTGTGACCTTACTTAAGACCACTCCTTTTACTTGCAAATATTGTGTCTTCAAGTGAAGATGTGACTTGTCTTCATTTATCATAGATGACCAGTAAGCGAAATCTTATGGCTGAAAATTTGACAAAAAGTCAAATTCTACTAGATTAACAAATATACATATCATGACAGTAGCACATAATGCAAATTTCACATTATCATAATTTAAAACTTGATTTCCAGATTGCTGAGAGTTGGAATTATTCTCCACTAAATGATACTAAGGAAGCAGCCGATGAAGTCATGAAGGCGCTCGCAGAACGTGGGTGGAGATTGCAATGATAATGAGCTTTCACTTGACAAACGTTTGGTATGCAGGACACCACACGATAGGTCGATACAGAGATAAATATTTCACGTGTATCTTCTTTAGTCCGGTCGAGGATACCAACTATGGCCATAGTGGATCCAAATGGAATTTTGTTTCTTGAAATACATATGGTGTACCTTAGGCTAACAATAAAATAATCTTGATTTTGAAATCAAGGTGATTTGACCATTTGACGATTGATTGTGAAATAATACTTGGTTATTAATTACTGCTTGGATGATTAAATGTTGAATGGTGCAAGAAAGATGAACAAATGAAATATTTGCGGCTAAGCAAGTCCTTAAATAAATAAAAACAAATGATCAACCAGATTGAACAGAACCAACGTGGGAATGAAGCGCCATAGTTTATTGTACAAGATGCATGCTGCAAATAAAATATATATGGAGACACCAAATATGTTAGTTCTTGGTGGATTAGAAGGTATATATTGACTAATCATCCTAATTATTTAATTTCTTGATATTCTTAATCCACCATTACTTTAATTTAAGTCAAAATATACTATACCTGCCCCAGTTTCTGTGGTATATTATGTCCTGGAGATTCAAATAAGAAGTTAAGCAACAACTCTTCTTGCTCCATTATCTCTAAAAACCAAATCTTCTCACTAATCACTATATAAAGATCCATCTCACCCCCTCTATTGGCATTCTCATTAAAAGCCCTGAGCTATACTAGCAGCAATTAAAGAAAAAAGAAACAACTCTCTCTCTCTCTCTCTCTCTCAAAAAGATATGGCGAAAAATGAGTCGACTACTATTGATGTTGTGGAGACTAGTAAAGAAAGGAAAGGAAAGGCACCCCTTTTGGGGGTGGAGCATGCAAGAGGAGGATATAAGAGAGGCATTAGCATATTCGACTTGATCCTTCGAATAAGTGCCTTTGCATCGGCTTTAGGAGCAACGGTTGCAATGGGAACGACTGAACAAACCCTTCCCTTCTTCACTCAATTCTTCCAGTTCCAAGCAAGCTACGATGATCTCCCAACTTTCTCGTAAGTGCCCTTAGGCTAGAATTTTGTTATGGTATTGAACTACCTCATTTAAAAATTTAATTTGTCGAAGAGCCACAAACTTATTTTCTTAAACTCAAACATCTGATACTAAGTTGAACTATTTCGTCTAAAAGTTTAAGCTGTTAACAAGTAAACTCACTTATTTATCCGAATTATGTCACATGCAACTATTGCACATACTTTGCAGTTTCTTTGTGATCGCCATGGCAATTGTCACAAGCTACCTTATTCTCTCCATTCCCTTCTCCATCGTGTGCATTGCACGACCTCTTGCAACAGGCGCAAGGCTAATACTGATTATCTTTGATACTGTAAGCTTCTTCTAACATATAATAACAATTACAAAAATTAATCACATCGAGTTATCATTAAAATCTTTTGGTTGTTCATTTGTTGTAGGTGATTGTTACTTTGACTACTTCTGCAGCAAGTTCATCCGTAGCCATTGTATATTTGGCTCAGAATGGGAATTCAAGTGCGAACTGGCTTGCAATATGTCAACAATTCGGTGATTTCTGCCAAAAGGTTAGCGGTGCAGTGGTGGCATCCTTCATCACAATGGTTCTCCTCATCTTTATGGTGGTGCTGTCAGCCATTGCTCTCAGAAAACACTAATTTACAAGATTGTTGTTATGTGTTGATATATATTTTCACCTTTTCTTTTTCTGTTATTTTCTGGTTCATAATTTCCATGGTTGTTTCGTGTTTTGTGGATTGGATTCTTTATGTAAAATTAACAAATGTATATCACATTTGTACGTTGCTAAATTTCATATAGATTCAATATGCTACAAAGCCATACATACATAAAAGTTGAGGATGTAGATGCCAAGATTCAAATTTTAGGAACCTATATGCACAAAATTCATAGGTCAAGAGCCATAGCTGCAATTTCCCCCTAATCATCACCAAATTTTGTTTTTATTATACTAGTGGAGATCGTGCGTTGCATGATTACCGTTATAATTTTAGAAAGGATTTTTGTTAAAATGACAAATTATTTCATAGATGTAAAATAGAATGAAAGGAAACTTTACCAAGGTGTTACTTTTTAGACCTTTCATCGATTGAGGAAAGAAGGTGGATAATCTGAGATTTCAAGATTCCACCCCAATTGAATTTTCAACTGATATACGACATTCAAGAGGTACAAAAACACATAAAGACAAAGGAGAACAAAATCGAGTTAACGGGAGGAAATATATATTAGGGCTTATATCAAACCCCCCCCCCCCCCCCAAATCATGAAGCAACTCGACACAAATTGGAAAACCCTGAAATAAACACTCAAGAATCACAAAGACATTGCAGCGAACGGATTGCACACGGAAGACAGCGAGCAGGGGAGAAAACAGCAACGCATAGGGACAAATTCTAGTGCCCAAGCACTGGCCGAGACGCTAATAGTAACGAACAAAAATGACCAAATAATAATAAACTAATAATCACCACCATACTTAGGATTTATTGCAAAAAATTAGAGAATGGCGAGAGGAAAAAAATAGAAAAGAGAGGAGGAAGAAGTGTAGGGTTGTGTTGGAAAAGCAGAGTAAGTCAATAGGGTGGTTGTGTGTGAAATGAAGTGTTAGACCTAGATACCAAGGTAAACAAGGCAAGAGATTCAACGAAACTTGGAACCAAAAAATCGAAATTAATAGCTAATAATTGTGCATATTAAAAATTTCCTTGAATCAAACTTACAACTCAACAAATTCAAAACTAAACTATAATTTTCTATTAAATACAAACAGATAAAGATACATCAAACGAAAGGAACAGATGAGAGGGTTGGAGAGACATGCTTCCACATCAAGAATTAATATCATGACATTAAATCGGAAATGTACAAAATAAAGAGAATTCAGCCATACATCACTTCATTTTATTTATTTACAAAATATGAAGATAAAACCCCAGTTCATTTTATTTATTTACGAAAGGAACAGATGAGAGGGTTGGAGAGACATGCTTCCACATCAAGAATTAATATCATGACATTAAATCGAAAAGGTACAAAATAAAGAGAATTCAGCCATACATCACTTCATTTTATTTATTTACAAAATATGAAGATAAACCCCCAGTTCATGACAGAAATCTAGCCTTACAAACTAAGATGAAATTGATCACATATTCCAATACTTCTATATGGTACCATACATCAAAATCCATTGAGTCCAAGAACAAATATTTTCTTCTTCAAAAAGTTTGCTGCTGGGTTTAATTCACAAATGATTTCTATCTTCATCAAAAAATCAAAACCAACTTGATTTTCTAGTTTGAACTGGTGGAAGGCACATTTACTTTTGAGTTGGATCCACAAAAATACCAGGGGCGTCTTCAACAACTTCTTCAACAGTAGGTTTGTTGGATACTATCATCTTTTGTTTCTTTAATTGCTCAATGCTTTCTTTTTCAAACACCAAGTTTCTTCTAGCGGGTACATTGGTGTGAGGTGAGACATTCTTCCTCCTTGGTTCATATGGAAACATCATTGGAGATGCCTTTGTAGGCCCACAATTACTATCCAGAATGTATACAACATCAAACCTTGGTTGGTTCGTTTTGGGATCCAATGTTCCATATTTTATATAGATGAAATGGTCTTCAGTTACATCATTTGAATCCCGACCATTGATGATATTTTCAAACTGTATGAAAATAAATGAAGAGACTATCAATATGTTTCAGTAGGAAACATTAGCAAATGTAATATTATAAGGAATACTTTACCGTTATACAATCCTTCATCAAAGTGTCAACTGGAATATGCATGAATTTTTCAGCTAATTCACCAAATAATGATGCAGAAATAGATCCGATATTATCAGCAATATGAACATTGCATCTTTCTCTGGCAGAAAAATACAGAATAAGTGTCATTGACATTTTAAATGTACAATTAATTAGATTATATACATAATAATTATTGCATTAAATTTGGTATTAGAAAATGAGTTATTACTTTGGAATTGCTTTTGCATGCATGTATTTGCAATAATTGCAAGAATACATTTCATTCAACTGAGCAAATGACATCCAGCCACAAGTGTCACAAGCCATATACCAAAGTGATTGAGGTCCTGCCTTCAATTCCAACTGACCTTTTATCCAGAATGGTTTGCGCTATGAAATGTAAATAAACATGTGATAGATAATTGAAGAGATTGTAAAGATAATAAGTAACAGTTTTAGTTTTACTTTTAGATAAATAATATACCGTCAATGAGTATTCTGAAATATCTTTGATGTTAATGATTTTGTTATCTGGAGGTGGAAAAAGATTGGACGTGTTTGGCAAATCATAAGTCTTTTGCATGATCATTTCTGTCAGTATGTCTTTGTTTCTTTGAACCCTTGTATAGTATCAAAATGAAGATAAAAAATAAAGGGAAAATGCAAAATGAAGTTAGTTTTTTTAGTGGAAAACAATAAATGGAAAATGTATGAAGTGTGAACTCACCATTCTCTAATTTCAGCAAGTTTTTCAAATTTAGGATTAATGAGGATAATAGTAGATAATGACATCCCTGTTAAGAATGAAGCAAGCTTATACTGAAGTTAGATTTTTAAAAAAGCAGAGCTTATAAAAATGATGATTAAATTGAGACATTGTTTACCTTTGAATGATGTGACTTTCAAATGGTTACCAACAATCATTAGTTTTTCATAAGGCAGTCAGTAATTTCAAAGCCTTCATGGTCGATGAAGTTGTCCCATATAGTGAGAATAATTGCTTGCAATCTGCAAATAGAGATATTAGATTTCATGTCAGTGAACATAATAGATAAACTATTGTATTGTCTGCGAAGATTTATATTCATCTATACATAACTTTCATTGACAAGGACAATGTCTTGGACAGCTGCATCTGCATTCTTGTTGCTTGGAATCTTTCGTTTTGGCCTAACATCAACAGCAATACCAACATATGTTGCATAGGGAATTTGAAAAAGGCTGATGCATTAAGTAGTAGCTTCCAAGTATAATGTATAGCAAAATTCTGGAAAATGACTAAACTAATAGTAACTATTACCTATTTCGATATCAGCATCTATGTAGTTTTGAAGTTCATCAAATGGTGTAAACTGAAAGCATGACTCTACAAGAGGACTATGGTCTTCATTTGATTCTTCAATTCGAGTTGAACCACTAATTGTCCATTGTGTATGTCCACATGTTGACCTGAAGCGATCATCCGTGTTTTTGACATATGCGTTGGAAATTAAGTAAGTCTTTGATGGCACTAAGGTGTTTTCCAGAGCTTTGATATTCTGAGCAAATATGGTTGCTTGGACTTTGTTTTCCTACGTTAAATGATAGGACATTAAACATTAATACACACACATTTTTTTTCCTGACATTAAACATTAATATACAAATATATAGATGTGCAAAGAGTCTAAAAACATTACCGCAGTATCCATTAACCAAAGGTGCTGATATGTTCCATTTCCCTTCTGTGATGTTCTTGAAGTTGTTTTTTCTATAACCACCACTTTACATGTCCATCCTAGTTCTCTTGGAGCAATATCAGGAATCAGTTTCAGTTTGAACGCCATTTCAATTGCAGGAGGACAACTATATTTGAAAGAAGCATCCAACATTGATTATTAATAATGTAAAAGAAAAGCAAACTAATGAAAATAAAGGAAGCACCATTCACCTTACCTTGTATTCGTGGTCTTTCTTCACTTTTATGGTGTATATATTGTAGGTAATAATATGTGTCTATATAAAGATATAAGGCATGCATGTATGCAGAGATAAGGTGGTAGAGTTGGTAGGTAGACAGAGAAATGGTATGGTGAAGTGGTATGGTGAATATAAAATTCAGATTGACTGTAGACACAGACCATACTGTCCTTTTGTTCACAGTAAATAAAGTAAACTGTGATGATTTATATATTTACTTTTACAATACACAATCAAAACAATTATAATAAAAGTACAACACGTGAGGAAATATTATTTTTAAAACCAGCAAGAGGTAAGTTATTAAATTAACAAAATAACTTGCATCTACGTCAAAGCAAATCTGTAGTAACTCGAAAATTACCAACAAATGGTATGGTGAAGTGGTATGGTGAATATAAAATTCAGATTGACTGTAGACACAGACCATACTGTCCTTTTGTTCACAGTAAATAAAGTACACTGTGATGATTTATATATTTACTTTTACAATACACACTCAGAATAATCATAATGAAAGTACAACAAGTGAGGAAATATTATTGTTAAAACCAGCAAGAGGCAAGTTATTAAATTAACAAAATAACTTGTATCTACGTCAAAGCAAATCTGTAGTAACTCGAAAATTACCAACAACCCATGTCTGTTACACGGTCAGTGACATGGTGGAGACAAGATAATGGAACGACACGGAGAAACATAGAGACATGAAGCGGCGCGACACAAAGACACAACACGAAGTCACAACATGAGGGCACAAAGTTTAGTTCAAACATACAACGACATTAGAATCTAAAACTAAAAAACAAATATGCAAACATCACCAATTATTTTTAAAAAAGTAACTTTCAAACAAATCAAATATGAAATTGAGGTACCTGTGGTCAGCATTCCTAAATTTTGTTGCTAACGTTATGTTCTGCTGCAAGAGTTTCACAAAACTTGGAAAAAAAATAAAACTAATAAATTAGAACCCAAAACACACAACAAAAGCATGAAATGAAAATATTTTAGGTACATAAAATAAAAGTAATAAATGATGGAGTAAACTTAAGGCTGAAAATCGAAAAGTTCCACACATAAAAGCATTCTTCAATACAAAAGCACATACTTCAACTAAACTTATGTAACTCATATAATTAACACAATGGCATATTGAATCCATCATAAACAACACAACAAAAACTAATTTGCAAGTTCCGAAACCATTTCTCACCTTATTCTTTCATCCTCTAAGGGTAATGTAAAAAACTGACCAATAGTAAAAATGATTCCAGTTTTATAATAATCAACTAAACCATGTCTATTACTTAGTCACATTCCACAATTTATACAACATCAGTGGCTTATTACATTCTTTAACTTTTGTCAAACGTTTCTTCAAAACTCCAAGTTACAACGACCTCTCAATAATATGAAATATAAACATAGTTTAGGCATTTTTTGGTCGATCTCCTAAGAAAAACCAAAAAAAATGTCCATCCTGCTGTAAGAGTTTCACACAACTCAAATCAAAGATAAAAGTAATAAATTAACCGCAAAAACAAAACAAAAATATGAAATGAACTTAGTTTAGGTATTTTTTGTTCGATCTCATAAAAACATAGCAAAAAGTGGAATATCTAAAACTAAACACCAAAATGGGTGCCCATCTTAATATCTTGTTCAGATCATTTTCAAGACCGCAATCCACTATTAAAAATGACAAATAATCAATTCAGTAATAACAAAAGTATAGGTCAAGATTAAGAAAAAAAATCTGAAATGAAACCGTAGTCTTTCCAGATTCCCGAATGTCCTATCGATTGCTTGTACCCTGTACACAAACCGAACAGATTATCAGCCAGTACACTAAACTCGAACTCCAATCTTTAATAACAACAAAATAAATTTTCTTTTGCAAACCATAGAACCTAAATTTTAACAGAAATAGAGTATTCAAAAGGGAATCACATCCATTCGAAAATCAACTGGTGAATGAACCATCCAGGAAAGAGAAAAATTGCCATCAATTTAACATATTCAGATAATGAAAAAATTTCCAAACAATCAACAAGGAATTCTTTGCAAATATGTATAAACAAATATATGTTTTCAGGACCAAATTGGACTTGACCCAGGGCTTGGAGAAAAATATTTTGATACCATAAATATTAGTATTTTTCCTCCGCTAAGACAGAAGAAGAAACACGAGGGTCAAGTAACTTGGTCATTAGCCGTTCGGACATCTTTTCTACACATATCAGTCCCAGCTACAAGCTATTCTAGATTGAGAATCTTGCTCAATTAATTAATCTAGTCATTGTTTCAATATATTGGCGCGAAAAGGAAACAAAAAATACAAAACAAAAATTAATAAACATAAAATGTGTGTGAAATTGTACAATGACTAACCTCAGACGACGAAGAAGACACCAGAGAGTATGAAGAAATCTGTAACATAGTAACTTAAGCATGAAGAACCCACAAGGTATTTTTTTTAAATAACAACGCAAACATCTCAAATCGAGCGAGAAAAATAAATTTAGATGCTCACAAGTAGGTCAGGTGATCAACTACTTCACTTATGGTTTCTATTGATTTGAGTTACAATCAGTTTTCTTCTGGTAATATACCAGCAAATATAGGGGAATCCAAGCCACCAAACAATCTTCGGTTGCAGGAAAAAAGTTATTTAGTTTAGTACAGATTCATTAGGCTCTTATGATTTAATCACTGAAATAACATGGATCGCAATTCTTTAATGGGCCAAATTCTTACCTCTTTTGGGTCTATACCAGAATTCTCAGTCACTTGTCAAGGATTAAACTCTATGTTTCAATACCAACAAGTCTGTCCTTACTCGGGCTAAATTTGGAACTCCAAATAAGCTTTTGAATTTCAATAAATAATGTTTGAAAAGCTGTTATTATACCGAAAAACCCACCAGCAAATTTTTTTTTTTTTAAAATGTAAACATGTAAACTCGATAATATAAATATGAACCCAGAAAATCTTAATCCATAAAAATACCAAAAATCAAGCTGATCACGGATCCCATAACGGGCGTCGGATGCACTAAACACCAATGATCTGTCAAAAAAATATTTTGTTTTTATAACTACATTTATCAACATGCATTAATCCTTTTCATCAAATTACCTAAAACAAAATTACCAAGAAACCGAACAAATCTTTAAACAAAAAGAAAAGGAAAAAAGTATAAACCTGAAATTGAAAATTGAAGCTACAGAGGCGAGTTGGGGTAAGTTGTTGGTCTTTGTCTCTATCATCCCTTACGTTCTCTGTATATCACTTAGAAGATCGGTATGAACTTGAAACAGTTCAAAAGATTTTCGACAAATCATTACTCGAAAATATTTTTTTTGAATCATAATCAGCATGTCAGATGATATGATAAAACCACTAACCGGCTTTTTCTTCTTTTACAGACAAGCAAATAATGTTTCAAGACCATAAGAAACTGCAGAATTCAGTAAACATACACATCATGATAACACAATTGTCGGTCGGTAAAAAAGCTACATAGCAAAATTGTCGTTGATCTAATCTAATTAAAATAAGATACTATGAAATTAAAGAGTACTTAGTTCAAAATCAAATATAAGAAATAAAAAGACAAAATTAATAAGATGATATACCTTAGTAATCATGCAGAAGAAACTGCAGATAGAACTTCTTTATATACAACATTCTTTGTACAAGTGTAATGGCTCTGCTTATCTTCATCTGGTTTCATAAGAACTTTAACACATTTACTACTTTTTGCTCTTGATAATGCCACATAAAGTTGTCTATGTGAAAATACGGGCTCAGGCAAATATAATCCAACAAAATCAAGAGTTTGACCTTGGGCTTTATTTATAGTCATGGCAAAGCATACACGAACTGGGAATTGAGTTCTTTTGAACTGAATTGGACTCATATCATTTTCAAAAGGTACAAATGGTATACGGGGTAGAAAAACTCTCTTGTTTTTATATTGACCAACAACAATTTCAGCATCGATTATGTTTCGATCAAATCTTTTACAAAGAAGCCTAGTTCCGTTGCACAAACCTTCTGATGGATTTATATTCCTCAATAAAATAATAGGGCAATTTGTTTTCAAAACTAATTCATGCGGTGGAACACCATTAGGAGTTAAAGTATTGAAAAAATCTTCATCAAATGATTGTGCATTAATATTGATTGCTTCATCAAAACTATAGTATTTAATAGAATCACCGGGGAACTGTTCTACTAACATCGCATTTATAAAATCAACATTCTCATTTTTTGGACTTAATATGATTCTATTAATCATAGTCTCACTATTATCTGGATAAGTATTTAATTCAGGGAATACAACATCTGTCAACTTTCTTATGGAAGTGGTCTCATTATCATCTGTAATAATCATTTCACCTGGGAATTTAATCATATTGCACGAATGTAAAGGTTCAATCCCATTTCCAATTCGTAGTAAATATTCAGCAAAAGGCAAATCTATTTTAGCTCTCATATTTTGAACTAATTTGATTTTTTTATAAATGGCCATAAGTATGAATTCACAAGTGTTGCATCAATAATATCCTCTTTTTGTCCCTTAGGAACAACAGGTAATATTTGACGGAAGTCGCATCCTAGAACCACTACTTTCCCTCCGAGTGGAACTTTAATTTCTGTTATATCTTGTAGCATCTCATTTAAGGATTCAATAACTGTTTTATTTAGCATAGGAGCTTCATCCCATATTATTAATTGTGTCATTCTCAGTAATTCAGCTAAAGATGATTGTTTACTAACTGAAGTAGTTGATTTACTGTTAACTTGAAGTGGAAGTTTAAATCTTGAGTGAGCAGTTCTACCTCCAGGAAGTAATCCTGCTGCCACTCCAGACGAAGCAGTAGCCAAAGCTACCATTCCTTTAGATCTTACCGCTGCAAGTAAAGAGCGATACAAAAAGGTTTTTCTTGTTCCTCCAGGACCATCAATAAAGTATACGCCATTGATTTTCTTGAAGACATCATTTAGAATTATATCATATGCTTTTCTTTGTTCTAAATTTAACTTTGTTTCACTTAACATATCTTCTTCTGAAACTATTATCTCTAATTCGTCTACAATAGTTTTCGCAAGATGATTGTTTTCTTCGAAGGAAATATGATGTTCAACAATTCCATAAGCATTCAAATTCCTACCCGAAAGTTGTAATATTTCATTCAAATCACTTAACACTTTTAATTCGGCTACTTTTGTATTTAAACCTTTGTTCACATAATCTTCTATCATATATTGCTTAAAATGATTCCATAATTTTCGGGGATCATGAGGATCACACAATGTTAAAATTGTAGCAAACAATTGACGCAATGTTGATGGCATTTAATATTGTGAAGCTTCTTGTAAACACATTTCACAATCAGTATCCCCATTAAGCAAACCATGTAATAATGCAGCCTCACGAAATGTCGAAGCATGAATTCCATTAACATGTTTCAAATCTTCATAAGAAATAGCTCCCTTAACATGGTTTAGCAATTTTCTTAAATAATACCTTTCTCCTTCTATAATATTTACAGAAACAATTCGTCCTATTGAAAAAACTTTATTTTTTCTTTCGCACCAGGATTTACATTGTGAATTCCACACAAAATGTTCTGGAAATTCTCTGTATAACAAAGTTCGCGCTTTAAAATTACTAATATTCATACGAAAGTATTCTGTCAACATTGATCTTTTGTAATAATCTTTTTTAACAATTTCTTCTAAATTATCAAATTCTTTGTATGTAATAGATTGATAGTTTTCTAAGTGCAATTGCAGAGCAATAACAGATGGACTCATATCATATAAAACAAATCCAAAAATTCTCCATACAGCTTCAGGTGGAGAAACCCATCTAGCTGATTGGTACATTTTAATTTCATCATAAACAAATTCGGGATCGTTATCATTGACAGTAAAATCAATTTTGTCGTGACCTTTATAAACATATTTATATAAATACTTAACAGCTTGAATTGATGAACATATTTCAACATTAATATGAGAATTATACTTTGTTAATAAGTATGCGTTGTATGGAACACCCCACCTGTTATCTAAAAAATGATTTCTAATCTTAACTTTTTTCCCGTTATTAGGTCGTTTATATTTAGGGTAACATTTCTCATCAATAATTGTGTTCTCACCGAATTTTTTTGGATAATCAAATTTACATTTATTTTTATTATTCATACAAACATTGTTTGGATTTAAAATACCACATGGACCATGCATCATATGTTTAACAACAAGGGAATGTAGGTAAGGATATTGAATCTCATCAGGGATCTCAGCACTAACAAATCTATCAACCAATTTAGGAGATACAAGCTTACATTCATTTTTTAGAATTAGCAAAAAATGCACATGTGGGAGCTCTCTTTTTTGAAATTCTATAACATATATATGTGCGGCAACCTGTCCAAATATTTTCTTTTTCAAAATATCTTCCTTTAACTCTTCAAGTTTTGCTCTAAAAACACGAGCTATTAAATCAGGTCTATTTTGAGCTTCATCATTATACTTCAATTGTTCCTTTATTTCACGCCAATTTGGATTACAAGTCATTGTTAAAAATATATCAGGCTTACCAAATCTTTGGACCAAAGACATAGCATCCATATAACGTTTTCTTAAATCTCTAGGACCACCAATAAAAGATCGAGGCAAAACGATCAAACGACCAATTTTATTACCTCTTGTTTCACCAATTTCAAGACTATCTACAATTCCTTGATATAATTCAGCTCGAAGTACACTCTGATTATGGCGAAAGTAATCTAATCTAGATGTTTCAATTTTTACATACATGTCAACAACATATTGTTGTAATAACCTTCCAGAATGTAATAATATTGAAGTTGTTGATAATCTCATTTGTAATTTATAACAATAATATTCTCTACATGATACTTGCATCCTGATTTTCTTATTTTCCATCACTAATTTTTTTTTTTTAAAAAAAGGTTAATATTTCATATAAGAATAAGAGGAAAAAAAATCACAAAGTAATCAAGAAAAAAAAAATTAATAAAGTAAAAATTTTAGACATCATGAACTAACCTAATCGTTCTTTCTCAATCAATTCCTCAGGTGACGAAAAGTTAACTGCATCAACAACGTCTTCATTTCCGCAAACAAAATTTTCTTCATTTTTTTTTGCTTTTTTTTCCTTATTTATTCGCTGAATACCTTGGTGCCAACCTGTTTCACCATAAGGAAATAAAAGTGGGTATTGCAATGGGTCATAACATCCATAATAATATTGTATTCTATTGTGATTTCCATCTTTACAATGAACTATAATATCACGCATATTAACCTCATCATCATGATCAACCCAAATAGCAGCAACTTGTGAAACAGTGGGTGCATTAAATGTTCTTTGATCAACACTTGGATTACATCGGAGACGAATAGAACGATTTTCTAAATCAGGAATATTTCCCAAAATTCTAAAAATGTTGTGTACGGATTATTCTCTAAAATTTTCATCAATTTAACAATAAGAGGTTCAACTAACCATTCAGAAAGATTTAATCTATTTTGCACTTCATTATCGGTATCGAAAAAGTAAAGTTGCAAATGAGAAGGACGATTGTCTTTTGGAATAATTTCATTTATGAAATGGTATATCTGCCCCTGAATTCTAAATGTATAAATACCATTATAGTTTGTGCATAATGTTTTATCATAATTCACACCAAATGATGTCATAGAGAAATTACAATTATAGCTTCGCACCATTTTTCTAAAGTTTCAAGATTCTTTAGAATTTGAAGTAAACAACGTATATAATTCTAGAGGCACTTCATTTGTTTTCAAAAGAATTTGCCCATTTAAACAACAAAATCCCTTTGTTTCTCTAAAAAATTTTAAAGCACCACAAAATTGACAAGTGGTAGTTTCAGGTAGCACATAAGATTCTGAGAAAAGATTACCATCATAATGTCGCTCATTTGAAGACCCTAATAACGAAAAAAAAAAAAGGTAAATACTTAATAGTGTAATATACATGAATATTACATTTTCTTAAACCAATTGTACAATGACAAATTAAAAACACAAATAGCAATAAAAAAAAACATTGTAGAATGATTCTCACCAATTTGTTTTCCGGTATTTACTCTTTTTTCTTTCCATTGTACATCATGTGTAATTTCTGTTACAGTAGTAATCTTTCGAGCTCGCTTAATACTCGATTCAGCTACAACCGAATCCTCTGAACCTATATTTTAAACGGAAAGAACGAAAAAAAAAACTTAATTCACAATAATTTAATTTATAATTGACATAACTAAACTTGCAACGTTAAATAAAACGAAAAAACTAAAAATGAATCAAGAGAATCAATAAAATATAGATATGGAAACGAACCAGAGGAAACAGTTGGAATAGAGGGAATTTCCCTATTCCATAAAAATGCCTGACTTCGCCTTGATGAACGAACAGATTGCCCACATTTATGCGAATGCTTTTTTCCTTCCATAAAGGCGCTGAAACTATTCTATAAAAATAACACACTAAGTTCCTTTAAAAAAATGTACTTAAAATAATGCCAAAAGTTAGCAACATAAATGAGAATAAGAGTGCACTACAGAAAATTATTTTTGAACAGAGACATAGGAAGTATACATGACAGAAATTTAGTGAAAAGAACAATAATAAATAAGGATTAGTAGAGTGGCCACTAATCTCATCCTCAAAACAATTCCAATAAGTCTTCAAATATTAGTATGGCTTTATTGTCTCAGACATTATGCAAATGAATTCCAACTAACAATAGAAGAGCACAAACATAGCAGATTATTATTTATGAGACTAACTTTCATTTGAATTCACAAGCATAGATTTCCATAATGGACAATTAATTAAGATGACAAAATCTCAAGTCAAAACAACCAAATCAACTTTTTTATAAAGTACATTATTAAGAACATATATAATCTCAATACACAGAAATGAAAATCAATTACAACTGTGACAGATAAAAATTAAAATTTGAACTGGCGATTTCAAGATGAAGGTTCATTCACCAAGCGTATTCTAGTTAAAAAATATACCAAAATTCATCAGAACTGAGTGAAAAAATCATTAGCAACTTATAAATAGTTGAAACGTCAATGCCAAATAAAATAATTCAAATCAGCACCTTGTATTGCTTCTTAATGTGTGCTTCCTTAGTCCCACAAGCCTCTGCAAGTGCCTTAATAATATACATAGAAACTGAATTAATGAAATGAGTAAACAAAATCTACACTCGTGAAAAGAAATTTAGAAACCGATCGTACAGAGAGAATACGTATGTATTTACCCATTTTTCCAATTTTTACCTCTAATCTAACAGTCTGCACCCTCCGTCACTGCTGTCTAGAGCTCCAATCTCCAACAGAAACGACTAATAGCAGGGAATTAAAGAAAAACAAAACCTCTGCAATTTATACCGTCGTATTGTACCTTAAACGGAGGAAATTTGCGAAATCTGTTAGGGTTTCAAAAGAAAATGAAAGGTCGTGAGAAAAATCGTAAACAGAGAAAACCAAGCATGGGAAAAAAACACTTGAAATGGACGAAATGTGTGAAATCTGTTAGGGTTTCAAAAGAAACTCAGAGATCGCGAGAAAGAAGAGAGAGAGAGAGAAGCATCTAGATCCAGAGAAAATGAAGGGAAAGAAAGCAAAAAAAACTGTTGAAATGGAGGAATCGGTGGAATTCCTTAGGTTTCAAAAGGGGAGACGAAATCGCGAGGGAGAGGGGGAGAGAAGTCTGTAGAGAACTCGAATGAGAGAGAGGCGGAGAGAAGCGTAGAGAGAAAGCTGAGAGGACAAAAGGCAGGAGCAAATTCTGGAAAATATCTCCTCTTGTATGGCTCGGCTTACACGGCTCGACAAACCGGCTAGCTCAAATTGGCCAAACGGCTTAGTAACAGTAAAATCAATCTTCCTCTTTTATATATTGTAGAGGATGAATACGTAAAATAAAACAATATATTTTGACCAAAACTGAAACAAGATAGTTATAAGCAAGGAAATGATGTGATGCATTTAAATATGTTCAAACACAAGTTTAATGCCAAAAAACTTCAAAGTTGCATCCCATTGGCATATCATTTATTTGTTAGTGTCATGGGCACGTTGCATAATGCAGCATTCAAAATTTAGCAAAATCGGCTCACGAGAAAGAAAATAATTAATACTCCCTACTCATCATTTGAAAACTTTATAGTTTGAAAAATAAATAATTAAAGGTTAACAGCAGAAAGCAAATTATGAATTAGTAAAGGACTACATAGAAAGCAATTAACATCAACTAATTAACTGATGGCCAATTGAAAAAAAGTTCATTTACTAAGCAATTACAAAGTCAGTGAGGCTTTGCAGACTTTATATGTTACTATCTAGACTTAAATTTCTGTACAATTCTAGAAAAAATGGAATCACACTAAAGTCGGTGCACATGAAATCGAGAAGAGAAAAAACTTATTAACACAGCAGCCCCAAATTACAATTTTTTTCAGGCAAAATATTGTAAATCAAATTGAATTCAATCTACCCAGCCAAATTCAGCTGTAAAAATCCTTCAACCCCTACTTAGGAAAATTAAATTTAATAATTCAAATAGGTTCAAAGAAGTGGGACGACAAGGTGAAACAAAGGAAAATGTGCTTGGAACCTGCAAACCCATAAAAGCTTCAGGAAGTTCACTGAGTTCAAATAAAAATTTAAAGTATTTTTCCTTCTTGTCCTTATCGTCGACATCAATTTCATGAAGCTAGCCATTGTCGGCACCAAGAATGACTTCCCTTGTGGAAGCTGCAAAACGCTAGCAAATACACTTATTTTGCTCAAATTTTTTAACGTAGATGAAATATGAACAAAGCTAAAGATTAATAAACCTGAAGACGGCGATTTCTGTTTCTATTTGGGCTCTTGTTGGTTTCTATTGGTGCGATGCCGACGGTTGGTGAAGAGAGCCGCGTTCTTAGGGGTTGGTGTATGTGTGACGGAGACGGCTGTTATAGGGAAGGAAGTAAATAAGGACAAGAAGGAAAAATAAGACACCAAGCTTTGATTTTCGATCTTATAAATTTATTTCCTGAGATTATATTTTCATGGGGGGGAAGTAAGGATCTTAAAAAAGAAAAAGAAATAGAATAAAGTTGAGAAAGAGAACAGGAGAGGGAAGGAAGCTGAAATGCAAAAGGTGTCTTATAAATTGTGTTTGTTGGAAGCTGAATTTGCATACTCAACATCAACTCCACAGCCTGCGATCAAAGTCTTGATCTTGGATTAAAAAGTAAAGAATATTGGACGGTTGAATGATTCTTTATTAACTAAATGCTTATATATAATATACGGAAATACTTTGAGAATTTAAATTTGATTCTAGAAGAATTCACATGTCTAATTCTTATAGGAGAACTAACTTATGGCAGATTAATTATTAAATCCTTGACTGTATGTGAAGTTAAATAACAGGAAAGATTATGCACTATTATTTTGTAAAGAACATAATATCTAGGAAGTCTAGATAAATTGTTTGACTAATTGGATTTAATCTCAGATTTGCCATTTTCTAAACTTCATTAAGGAGGAAGGTATTAAAAGAAATATGCTTGCAATTAGACAATAAATGAACACACCATTCTGTAAGCCAAGACCTTGGTAAACGATGGTAAAAATAATGTCCCATCATGAAAAACTATAGCAGCAAAAACTACCTCAAACAATGTTAAATCGCTGCCACCTGTTATATTCCACACAATTCCTGTGGCCCTCTCTATCCCAATATCCAACAAAGGAGATTGAATGGCATTTAATGCAGCATCTCTGGCTCCGGACTTTCCTGTGTGATGCAAGATGACAACACTGGTCATGCTAAGATTCAAAAGTACAAGAACCTTACAAATAGTCGCAAGATGCAGGGGGCATAATGCATAATGAACCAAATTTCTTTTTTTTTTGGTAAAGGTAAACAGAATTTTCAGTATGATTGGCTATAGAAAATTATACTTAGGACAGAAAAGAGTAAATTCAAATTTAGTGTAGAAGTTTTCCGAGTGCTGATTTATCACTCATTTTGCTCATGATTGGCTATAGAAAATTATACTTGGGACATAATTTTTCTTTTTTTTTTTTGGTAAAGGAAAACCCTCGATTTTTCTCTAGAATAAATGTTCTGGAACCAAAAGAGTAAAATGAACACTGCACTACAAAAGCAAAACAAATGCTCAGGAAAGAAAAATCGAATGAGAAAGAGAGGAAGCTGCAAAAAGGCAGCAAATACACTTATTTTGCTCAATTTTTTTTAACGTAGATGAAATATGAACAAAGCTAAAGATTAATAAACCTGAAGACGGCGATTTCTGTTTCTATTTGGGCTCTTGTTGGTTTCTATTGGTGCGATGCCGACGGTTGGTGAAGAGAGCCGAGTTCTTAGGGGTTGGTATATGTGTGACGGAGACGGCTGTTATAGGGAGGAAAACCCTTGATTTTTCTCTAGAATAAATGTTCTGGAACCAAAAGGGTAAAATAACACTGCACTACAAAGCAAAACAAATGCTCAGGAAAGAAAAATCGAATGAGAAAGAGAGGAAGAAATTTGTGGAATTCGCTAGGGTTTCAAAAGGGAGAGACGAATCGAGAGAAAGAGAGAGGAAAGAAGCGTCTAGAGAAACCCAGAGAGAGAGAGGGGAAAGCGTACAAAGAAATTAAGTGAACAAAAGGCAAAAGCAAGATGTAAAAAAATATCTCCTCTCTTCCGGCTCTCGGCTTCGATGGCTGGGCTAAATGGCTGGCTAAAAAAATTGGTCATTTGGCTTAGGAACAGTAACTCTAACCTTCCTCTTTTATATATTGTAAAGGATTTTTTGTTGTATTGGGTTATATTTTCTCAAATGATATATGTATTTTTTTGGGTAAATGATAAATGATCTACTATTTTTTCTTATTATTTTGGGTTGTATTAGATTATATT